>JARJLF010000018.1:0-600000 GCA_029378395.1 Mycena leptocephala
GTCGTTTTGGGTCCATGTGATCTGCATCGAGGTCGAGGGATCCGTGCTTTGGAAAAAACACCGGACCACTGAACGGCGGAGCAGTGAGATTCAGATTTGTCGGAGCTGCGAAAGCGTCTGTTAGAAATGGAACTATTGGGTTGGTTCACGGACCCCCGGCATCTGATACTTACTTTTGGGCTTCCGGAGCATGGAAACCTATGGCCGCCGTTCTTTAGCATATTGATTCGGCATTCGGCTTGAAGACACTCATTTTGATTGGGGGGCCGTCCGCCGTTCTGCGACTCGAGACCGACCGGGTTACGCGCAAGCGATAACAATACGGCCCATACTGTTCTAGATATCCTCGCCGCCTGTGATGAGTATGGTGTCCCATCGCGCTGCCGTGGAGATCATGGGACGGAAAATTTGTATGTCACCGCATGGATGGAAACGTATCGCGGAATCTTGCGTGGCTCTTTCGAGCCCAGCTTTGTCACCAACACATATGTTGCGAGACTGCTGCTCCTCAACACCTCGCCCATCGTCTCCTTTCACCTTTGCATCGAAACCCTCATTATGCTTTTGAATCCGACGCATCCGCCGCCCCCTCAAAATAATACGACAATATCCGCTGTTACTCTTTGGTTGCTCTCTGGACCTTGTTGGTGACCCGGGAAGTCGCTATTGAGCACGGAAAATAGTTTCTCAGCCTCTATAGAACCACAAGAACCTTCGGCTACTTTCGTCTACCTCCGTCTACCTCTGTCTACCCTGTAGACGCGGCTCGACAGACTCCGTCAGTACTGCCGATCGCGCTCAATTTGAGCTGCATGTCGTTAAAACAACAGAGAAGAGTACGACTCACGACGGAAATAGCGAGTAAGCGTGCGTAAAATGCTCAATAGCAGGGCCGTCTCGAAGTTTCGTGACATAGCTGTGTGTCAAAGCGAGCAGCAAATGAGTGACTGTAGTCAAATTAGTGTTTGATCGAGAGCGCAACAGCGAAAGTCGACTCACGTGCTCCACGCAGCTCTGCGGGCCGGATCCACAGGGGTCCTCGCCCAACGCCAGTCATTTGCTGCCCGGTGGACAGGTGCATGGGCGTTCTTGGGGTGAGAGTTCCGTTTCCTGCGCATCTAGCCCGAATTCCATGCTTTTCCCACCCAAGCGTCCATCCTTGCTCGATCTACTGGCGTCCCACGCCGAGGACGCTGATGGGCTCGGCTTATTCCTGAGAATTGTCACGCGCAGACTAATGAGGGGTGGAGGAGCATAGAAATACGCTTCGACAAGCCGCCGCTGTTCGGGGAAATCCTCCAAGTGATTCAACGGCAATGGCGGAATGTCACAGGACTGAGAAGTCATTACGCTCCTCCTGGCCAGTCGAGCTATCGAGAGACCAGCGGGGCAAGTGTGGAGTGGAGTCAACACGTGGCGTTTGTAAAATGAGAGACGCCTGGGCTTGGCGTAGTCATCCCTGATGATGGTGTCTCTCGCAGAACGGTATGTGGCAGATACCCTTTCCCAGTCCATGTGAATGGCCGCCTCTGCGGGGATGGGGAGCCAATCTGGTTTAGAAAAGGATCAGACAGGGGGGACAAAGAAACGTCTGACAGCCGCAAGAGGAGTGACACGACAACCAACTGAGGGACCACCTCTGATTGAACATGCAAGCGCTTCGGCATTCTCCCCCCACTCCGAGTCGGTGGTCGTTCGTTTCCTCCTTGTCGACCCTGGTTGTTCTCGCGAGTTGAGAAATGCAGGTAACGCATCGTGCTGGCCCTGGATATCCCCCTTGTTAGACTGGGATGCGAAGACAGCCAAACGAGCGCTGCGCCGTAGGGAAGAAGAAGACATGTTGTGTTGTGTCACACATGGTCAGAGGAACGTAACCATGGTCATATGATTGATTGTTACCATCAGTGACTGGCCATTCCAAGGGTGATGGCAAATCAGCAAGGAGCTGTAGGCCGGCAGACTCGGGAGGCTGACAATCACCGACGGCAAGCTGCCGGGCAGGGAGGCATCAGCGGAGATTGAGCGGAGCCTAAAAAGCTTCAGACGGACAGACAGTCGTAATTTTATAAAGAGGGTGACTAGCCGATGCGATGCGCCAAAGATTTTCGGTACATCCTCCCCCCTTCAAAAAGAAGTGTGAGGCATATCACACAAATCTCCTATACTTATGGTCATTTTCATAACCATCAGGTCTAAGGCATGTCACAGTGCGGGTCTTGACCCGTGAAAATACTCGTGGGAAACTTGACCCCCCGGGTCACGGGTACCCGTTGCCACGGGTCATCACCGATCCGAGTATCAATTTTGTGAGAACGAAGTATACTCGTGAGTCAAAGTCCTTTTAATCATGTACTTTGAGCTGAAAAATAGCACAATAAGAGCAATACTCGTGAGTTGATCCGTGAGAAACCCGTGACCCAATCGGGATTCCAAAAATGGAAGGAGCGTATAGGATTCCCACATCTTGTTCTAGGGAGGTCCAGTGTCTGCAGTCCAAAATGCCCTAGAGTCTAGGGCCCCTCCCTACGTTTGATTAATCCCTAGAGTTTAGGGGCCTCCGAAATCCGCCGGATTCTCAGCCGAAGCCTCACCTGTAGGGCACAAAATATTATTGTGCTGATGGGCTGAAGCGAGGCATATAGGGGAACTAATATTATGACCTATCAGAATATGCATCGGCCAAAGCCTGGGTGATAGGCCACTAAATATTATTGAGCTAGTACCTAGGCAGCTGGGTGATTAATATTATTGTGCCCTTGGGCTGAAGCAAGAGAGCTAGGTGAAATAATATTATAGCTCCTTAGAATATTGATCGGCTAAAGCCTGGCTGGTAGGGCACCAAATATTATTCGGCTTATGGCTAGGCAGCTGGCAGAATAATATTATAATGCCCATAGGCTGAAGGGAATGAGCTAGGGGAATTAATATTACAGCCCATCAGAGCACCGATGGGCCGAAGCCTAGTTGATTGGGCACCAAATATTTTTCAGCTTACGCCTAGGGAGTTGGTGGAATAATATTACTTGGCCCATGGCTGCACCGAGAGAGCTGGCGGAATTAATATTATAGCCCATCAGAACACCGTTCAGCCAAAGCCTGGTTGATAGGCAGATTAATATTTGTAGGCTGCTACCTATCAGGTTGGCTGGAGAATATTGCTCCTACGAGAAGCTGAACCCTATGTTGCTGACACTATAATATTATCATAGGACACGCCAATCAGCTGCATCCTAGTACACAGGGAAAATAATATTATAGTGGGCTGCATCCTGTGCTCTGGGATCAATAATGTTTCCATTTCCCTTCATTAAACCTGCCCAAGAGCTCCGACCTAAGATACAGGCAGAATAATAATATTCCTGGCCCACAAAAATATTATTGCCCCGTGGGTCAAGTACTCATGAAGGCGGGTTTCCCACGGATCCGAGTATGGCCTTGAACAACGCAGGTACCCGTGGTCACGGATCCGGGTCACCCGCGAGTTAACTCGTGACATGCCTTAATCAGGTCTATTCATTGGGTTTTCCAACCATCGTTTAATAATTGGAAGCTCACCATCCTGTTCTCAGATGGTGTATGGTATCCGTGCTATAGATCCGAAGTTCGAAATCCTTGAATATTGATACAGTTCCTGGCCACCAAGCTCCAAGGCATCATGAGTACTCAGAATTGTGGTTGAATTTCGACATTTTGAGCCCTAACAATGCCCAGCTATGTTTTTTTCTGGGTCAAATGTTCTCGAAATAGACGAGACGCCGCCTCGAATGCATATGTGGGATTCAAGAACCTCCGAAGAATTGTGGAATTTACTGGAGGGTTGAAATGGACATAATTACCCGTTTTGGACAACAGACCCTCGTGCGTTTTTTTTTGGGTCAAATGTTCTCGAAATAGACGAGACGCCAGGAATATGAAGATCCTGGCGAGGCCGGCTCCAAACCGCTCATTATACCGTTGGAGGATGTCCAATGCCAAGTATCCCGTGGAACTATCGAACACACCGACCCCATATTATGGATGACGACCACAATGGATCGAGTAAGCAACAAAGGAGTTAACCTTATCGTTAGTGCTGATCAAACATACAGTTCCCCCTTTCACTGTTACTTCCTACTTTGCTTGCTGCCGATGAGACGGAAAATGTAGTAGATATATAAGCGTCGAATGATCTGCGTATATGTCGTAATTCAAGAAATAAGACTAGTTTGAGTTGATCAATCCTCCTTGGCCATCGCACCTTCAACATCGTGCGCTTCATCGGCATTCCCCGCAGCATCCTCTCCTGTCCCCAGACTCGCCCCAAAGCCTTCTGGATCTGGATATTTGCCCCAATCCTCGAGGAGAGCAGAGTAGTCAGGATGATCCTTGTACTTATCTAACCACGCCATGTTTATCCCGAAATTGTATGGAGCGCGATCGGGAACACGCAAGGACTGCCGGCCCGTACCGCGGATGCGTTCATAATGAATACCTTTTTCCCCGTAGGCGTGAGAAGGTCAAAGGCAATGCTTTGCATCTCGTGTAACGCATCGGACATCTGGAAAAGGGATGATAAGAAATTGAATGAAAGATGCCAACAAATAAACCTACTTCATCCGAGCGCCATTCACAGGCCAAAACCTCCAGGAAATTCTTGTTGTTAGCATGCTCATACCCTCGCTTCAGTGCCATCCGTGTTTCCCATACCGCCTTGTTAGTTTCGCTATTGTCCTCGGGGCCCGAAGCCTCATCCGACATGTACTGCTCATGAACGAACGCATCTTTTATCACTTGTGCGGGTACGCGACGTTTGGCAGCATAAGGAACGACCGCCTTCTCCGACTGCTTCGTTTTCTACAGGCTTATATCAGTATTGCATCTCGCAGTGCGTTTAAAACGACATATACCGTGACACGTCGTTCCCGCCGTCTATTAACCTGTTGATTGACGTGATCTCGTTGGCCTACGGCTTCGTCGGTCTGTTTGCGCCACGAATCTTTGCAGGAACGAAACGAGGTTTTCGTCATCTCATAAAGAAGGTCGCGTTCCCAAGTAAAATTGAGTGTCTCGTGCTTGAGAGACGGCGGCAAGGAGTCGGAATTTTTCTGGAGCATTTTTGAGCGAAGCCGGGCCAACAAAAAGGAATCAAGACGCACAATCAATTGGGATTCAACTTGCTTGACGACTTCACAAAACAGCTGATGGTTCTGAGGATGCTGAACGGTGGCTTCGAAGAGCGGGTTCATATAGACTTCCCCAGTGGTGTCGTTGGATCGCTCGACGGAGAGGTCTGGCCAAGCCTTTCCAGGTACACCAATGACTCCGCGAAACCCGCGGGTAACTTCGTCCTGCCGATTATTTGTTAAGTAGGCCCATTGCGCCACGGACTGAATGACGCACCTGGAGAGCGCGCTTGGCGCGCTTGACCTCGATTTCATATTCTTTGAGCTCCGTTGTAACGGCGAGAGCAAGGTCCACCGCAATCTTCTCCCTAACTTGAACTTCGGGCTCCGTGTGGCGGCCTTCTTGCGTTTGTGGGCTGTGCCGCGCGCTGGCGGATTCCCGCGTTCGGCCTCCGGATCGGCCACTGCTGAGTCGTGAACAACATCTTGCGCCAAACGAGCTAACTCGGCCTCGAGTTCGGCATTGTGGTCTTCAAGCTCGACGTTGCGGGTCTTAAGGTTCTCGACTTCCTCAGAGAGCTTGTCCTGCTTGATAGACAGCGAACGGAGGAGGGCGAATACCTCACTTTCATTATTTGGCACCTGGTGGCGCAGCTCGGAGCTATCGAAACCGCGGGTGTTCGACGACGAGCACGAGGCGAGACCGATCCTATTCACCCACTACACTCAATACGAGACTAGAAACAAGTCGAAGGGCACATACCCGGGGGCAGGTCCGCGCCCCACCGCATCGTAACGATTCCGTGCACGACGGGACGGGAATCTAAATCCGTCAGTCAGGGAATCGATGACGGGGAGAGTTCAGAATACCTCTCGTCTTCCCTTCCATGGAGGACATTGAGTTCATCGGAAGACGTAGAACGAGAATATCCCGGGCTAATTAGGATGTTAGGGTGTTTTGGTGGATTGCGAGAGCACTCACGCCCCACGAGACTCTGCCCCACGCCCGCGCCCGGTAACCTGAAATTGAAATCTATGTTGTTCAGCCCAAGCAAGAGATTTAACATCTCAGATCAACAATACACACTCGCCGTAATCATCTTCGAGCTCCGAGTTGGCCAAGGCAGGGCCACGGGGTAGGTCAAACTCATCCACATTGAAGTAAGAATGCGAGCGGCTGCGACCGCCGCCGCTGCCAGTTTTGCGGTACATGGACTTTTAGCTGAGCTGAGTGAGCGTGAGGACTGTGCGATGGACACGACGGTGGGAGCAAAGGGTAAAAGAGCCTGGACCCACATCTTACCCTCATCACTACTGCCGTTCGCAGCCCTGAACGGCTGGCAACGTGGCAGGAGTGGCCCAAAGTTAAAAGCCGATAGAGCGAAAGTCTAAAGTTGATATCTGATGCCCGGCGGGTTCCAGTCTTGGCATTGATGCGGTGATGGTGGACGGCGGAAAGAGCCGAAAGTGTTGAAAAGGCAATGTTTGATTAAATAAACACGAAATTAATCCCAGTGTAGGTGAGTAGAGATGAGTTTAGGTACCTACACTGATCTAGACAGACCTACACCGACCTACACAGGGTCAGCTTAGGTGACCTCTACACATCTGGCCGGAGACTACACGCACCTTGCCACAACTGTGGCCAGGTCGGTCTAGTAGTCCTACACAGGGCCTGTTTAGCTGCCTACACATAGCTGGCCAGACCTACACGCACCTTTACAGACTGAGGCTAGGAGGGCCTTGAATGCAGTGACCGTCAGACGCTGTACGGTGAACTCCACCTAGGGGCAGGCCCTGACAGTATATCCCTTCTCGAGCTCGGGAGGGTTCGTTGCTAGCGGTCGTGTCGTGCGCGGACACGGGAAGGCATTGATATTGTGGATCCGCCTACGCCGACCCGTACGGATTGGCCCCCATCTATGCGAACGACGCCCCCTCGCAGCGGCGGGCGGGGCGAATCTGGTGTCGGGCGTGGAGTGTAAGAACAATGCCATACGCCGATGCGGGAGGAAGGTAAGCGTCGCCGCCTGTATTTGGCAATTCCACCTGTTCTGTGCTGGAGCGGTAACACCTGCAGGCTCGAGGTGGCTGGGAGACTGTTTCACAGGGTGGCCGACAGGCAAAAGAGTATGCAGTATGCGTGTGGGGCTTCCGCTGCTGAGCGTCCGCATCGGCGACCTCACTTGAATGGGGAGATTGGAGGCGCAGAGCGCGCACGACGGGCACACTGCCCGACTCGCGGGAGCGACGATCTATAGCAAAACTGTCAGAAAGGAACTTGACTGAGGAAAGCAACAGACTTCTTTTACACATTTTCAGAGCAAGTTGGGTCAATGCGCAGTAGTGAACTAGTTATTTTGACGTGCTGCGCAGGAGAAAACGCGAAAAGACGAGCAGCCATCGATGGATCCAGCCAGCAGAATCTGGATGACGCTGCACTCGTCACAGAAAAGAGAAGAAATTCTGACGAAAGCATTGGTCCTTCGGGTCGTTCTGTGCTGGCGCATGCGCCGTCGCAGCATGGGAAGATGTTAGGGACAATGTTTCGCGGGAGTGGGCCGAAGCAAATGAGCTCATGAAATCATGAAAATCAGTATGGTAGTACGATGTCTGCGCGCAAGGAACTGCTACTCACTGCGTTCCGGCCCCCTGTAGGCACACCCTTGCCTACGTTCGTCTACGTTCGGCTACATGGGTCAAAGTGCGTTGATCGCCGTAGGCAAGGGGACATCGGCACAGCCTTGCCTACGTTCGCCTACGTTTGGCTACATCAGCGTACATCACGTAGACATACTTCGCCTAAGTTTGTCCACGGCCGTAGACACGCCTTGGCCTACCTTGGTCTCCCCAAACTTCGAATGTTGGCCTTTAAAATCATTTATTTTCCCTTCCCTCCTTTGCTAGTACCTCCTCAAGCCTTGCGCAAACATTTTTTCACGCCCACCGATCAGGCATGGAAGGCATCAGAATTTAAGTTTTCGGAAGTCTTCCCATCAGCCCTTAGGCACTCGAATAGTGTTGCCACGGCTCGGCTACGGCTGGCTCGGCTTGGCTTTTGATGGCTCACAAGCCGTTTCCAAATTGGGAAAGCCGAGCCGCGATCGAGCCGCCGGCTTAGGACGGCTTTGGCTCGGCTTTGGCTTAAGCCGCGACTCAGCACCAATTAGGAAATTCAAACAGTCCTTCCGCATTTGCAGCCCGCAGGGGTCAGAGGACAATCCTATACAGTATAATACCCAGTCACGCAAAGTTCACTCGCCCCGCAAATAAAATTCGTGGTTTTCCACCATCAGCAGAGTTGTCTGTAGGCTGTTTTCCAATCACATCAACAAATCGAACATCCAGACACATAATCACCCCATAAAGACATTCTGAATGGATGGTGTATCATAAAATATCACTGGAATAGCAGCTCAGAGGTGTCAAAGTGTAGCGAGTCACGTCGAAGCTCAAAACAAAAGCTTTAAAATTGATCAGAATGGGCTGTTCTGATGCAGCCAACTGATGAAGCAGATAGTAAAAAGGCCCAAAATTCTATTTACTGAGGCCATAGGCTCCAAAAATGCTCAGAAGAAGGCAATTGCTAAATAGGGCCTGAGCCGTGGCTGAGCTGGCTTCAAGCCAGCTCGAGCCGTAGCCGAGGCATCAAAGCCGATTACCTAATTTGGACTCAGCGGCTGGCTCGACTCGGCTAATTTTCGGCTCGGCTCGTAAGGCTAGTGGCTTCGAGCCAAGCCGTGGCAACACTAGAAGATGGCCATTTTCATCAAAATTAGGCAAAATCAAGCAAAAATGGCCATCTTCTGACGACCATAGCAAGCTCAAATGAGCAGGTATTAATATGATTCGAAGTGGTATCCTACACTACTCGACGAGTACTTTTAACTATGAAACTCGATTTTACCCAGGTACCCTCTAAAAAAATTGGGTTTCAAATTCTCAAGAAAAATGCCTTATATCTTCGAAATTTCCCTTTGGGAAGTTGGGTAACATATCCAAATGTGTTCTATTCACTTATATTTTCATTCCATAAGTTGTTTAGGGTGATTTGGTGGCCAGAATAGTGAGAACGACCACGCGCAATTACTTTTTTCGTCAGCAAGTAATTTACGGGGTTCTGTCCATCAACCTGGTAAATTTATCTCAACAAAGAACGGAAGCAGGTTGACCGGAGCCTATATAAAAGGAGAGACGAGCACCCACTTGGTTGTTCGTCTTGGCAGGTTCCACAAACTAACCACATATGGCTCTCCATCTGCTCGACATAACAAAAATTTCTGAAATACTCATGGAAGAAGCAGAGAGATTTTGCAGTTGTCACTCATGCGTTTAGGACCCCGCCGCCTGTCTTAATTCAGAACTTGGCGTTCTTGGTGAGTTCACCGGCCGCATAAATATTTTATGCTTCTAAGTTCACCCACAGATGATATTGTAAGATTCTCATAAGAAGTTGTCAGCGGGAGTGCTTGGCGACTCCTTCGACGCTGTCAAAACTTTCAAATTTTCTGGGTATTTAACCCAGCGTAGAATGCACTCATAATGCACCTATCGGCATTGTTCCTCCACTAAATTGAAGCAAAGTTCTGGCACATATATATGTAGCTAGTGTGCAATGGATCTGGGCTTTTTGCCTCTCCATCTGTGCTCATCTGCCTTTTTGTGGGGACTGGCAACATAAAGGGATTTGATGTCTGCGCACTGATGGCCATGGCTGCAGCTTCAACCGTCAACATTCTGGCCACACTTCGAGTGGAAGATCTGTCTAGTTTTGGATTCTTCAGGGAATGTCCTGGGCAGATTTTTCATTTTCGCCCTTGAGCCTCCGCCAATAATTATTTTCTGTCTTGCACAGCCATTTCACGGTCACTCTTTTACCTTTCCAGGGCAGCATTTAAAATTTTGGCTCGGGACATTCCCTCGAGATCCGTCTCAAGCGTCATATACAATTAGTTTGAATTTTTAGAGTGACTGTGGAGGGCTGCACCCGTGGCCGAAGGATAACAAACGAGGAAATTTGATCAAGCCAGTCCCCACTTTTTTTGGCTTCCATCTGAGACCCATCTGAGCTTCCCATTCCAACAACAAACGGGGTAATCACAGTTCTTACATCCCAAACCAGGTATTTCCCTCGATTTCGGTTAAGGTGAGGTGTGAAGGATTTTCCGGTGCTGCCAGAAAGCATCCAAGGGCCGCATAAGGTCTAAATTTTTGCAAATAGTCAGTTTGACCTCAACATCGCACGCGGCACAAAGCCGGCCATCACCCGGCAATCAATAGCATCATCTGTTTCGAAGTGTTGAAGGCACACTCCATGTCAGTTGCGGCATATCTTGTGTTATGGATCTGGCTCTTTACCACTCTCTCATAGACAGACGCTCCAACAGATGAAGCTCGTACCTCGCTTGTTGGAGTCTGTTAGTAACCGTGGGGTTCTGATCGTGTAAGCGAGTTATTACGCAATCTCGGAGTTTGAATTTTATCGGCCAACGCCGAACACCGTCGTTTGCCCTACCTTGATACCTAACACCCATGTATGACCGTGGTTTAAGAGTCATTTCACACCCTTGATAGGTCCCAGTACGATTGTGTGCTTTTCTCCGTTCATTTTGGCCCATTTTTGAATATTTGAAATTTCGTGCCTCAGCCTTGGTAGATCACATGATCAAGTCGCCCTCTCTACACAATGAATTCTAAAGCATATTTCGAAATTCTGAAGAGACAGAAGTTCAGGCACAGGGAAGGCAACTTCATCCATGCCAGGATCGAATGAAATAACGCGTCTTTCATGAAGTGCATTTCGCAACTTAACTTTTGATTACGTGAGATTACATAATAACGCGGATACACCCCACGGTAACAACAAGACTAGCTCTTTACTGCTCCTTACACATTCCATAATCTCTGCCCGGCCTGACGAACTTGCCGCTTGCTCGCTTCCAATGTTTCCAAGCTTGTAGTGTTCCATAATGTCCCTAAATAAATTTAAATCCATGTGGTTCCCAGCAAGCGGGGAGCATGTGATATTGCAGGCCAATCCCGTTGGTATTGCCTGAACAAGCACGGCTGCCATGTGAAAAGAAGTCAATTGCACACAAACTGAACGCAACCATTTCAGCTCCGAGAACCTGCAATCCAGTGATTGACGACATTTCCCGTGGATATTGAGTAGTTCGTGACAGGATGCCGACTATATCCTTTCTGCAATTAATCAACTCACTTGCCCGGAATTCATCTTTCGGTTGAGTAAGGGAACTACCGGCAATTGCCATACATCTTCAAGAGTTCATGGTTGGCCCCGGACATCTTGTCTAAAATACTCCGCCATAAGTAAGGTGTAATTGCAAATGATTTCGGGGTTTTTCAGCTCCTCTTGACACATTTCTCGGACATTCTAGCGCTTTATAGTCTGGCGTCGACGAACATTTCGATAAAATTTCCTTGGGACGATGTCTGACGTGAATCACTTAGATTCACAACGGTGATATCCCGGATTTTCACGGAAGGAAACTTTAGCCATTAAATAACGCTGACCTCCGCCTTCGTGACCTCCATAAAATATTCAACAAGTTTCGCAGTTTCCGCGGTTATCCTCCAAAAAAGGTAACCATGGTTCTTCCCTCAGTTTCTTGGGGTTCGAAATCAGGTACAAGTGGCTGGGAGTGAGGTGCTTTTAACTTGTCAACTGGCTTTGGGGTTACTTTGACCCATGGCGGGGGCCAACACCCCCCTACTGGGGTCAAAAGGTTCTTTGAAATGGCCCCACAATTTGGCCACACCCTATTTCTCGTAGGAAAAACTTTGGAGGGGGTGATTCGAACGTGTTTTCAGGCATAGATTCTGATTCTGAAGTCAGGTATGCCCAGAAAATTCGCGTTCAGGCGCTATGAATACATTTCGGATTTGTTGGCTTTGATTGTCCGGAGCTGTAGCGAAGAAAGATGGCGTCAGAGTCCATGGGAAGTGGATCCAAGCTGAGGGTAGAAAGCGAGTAGTTGGCGACGGGTCGCACCGCGGGGCCTGAGTGGTTAGGCATATGGGAGTGGTTTAAAGGTATCCTCTGCGGGAACGAAGAAATTGATGTTTGGAGCTGACGAGAGGCGTCGCTTAAGGCCCAGGGGGTGAGAAGGAGTGAATGCGGATAAAGAGGCAGAAGGCCCAAGGGGTGGTCGCGCGTCCGGCATGGCCAATACGAATGACAGAGGTGTATCTTGCGAGATACGTGAACGGGAGAATGGGCGACCAAAATACACTTACAAAGATGTAGAATGAGACTGAGACTCGAGGAAGAGATTTGGAAGGGATGACGGTAAACAGAAAAAGTGGCAGCGTGGGAATTCGAATCCAAGGCGATGAAGCGTTCCCGTGACGGACGCGTTCACAGGCATTAAAAAGGAAACTGACGAGACAGTTCAAACTGAAATTCCGCTGGCTGTCATGCCAGAAAGACCCCGTAAAAATCCGAGTTGAAATGGTTCCATACAATGCAATTTAACATTTCGCTGTGAAACTCGGCAAGCCGCGCAGAGGATGAATTGCAACACTAGTTTACCTAGCCTATAAGGCCAGGTACAGCAACAAATAGAACTTCAGTTCAGTTCCATATAATCAACCTCACAAAATCATTTGTTGAAATGGGCCTGTCACGCGTCCTATTCGCGTTTGGGTTGTTATTACAGCTACTACAGTTTAGTTCCCGTACTCATATAGTGTGTCGATGATCAACCACCGGTCTGACTTTCTATTTATTCCTCCCCCTTTTTAACTCACATTGCCCAGGCACTCCTTCCATCTGGGCCTCCCCAGCATCGAGAGCATACACCAACTGCTATGGTCGCCTCAACTTCACGAATCCGCAGTCGCTCCCAAGTTTCTCTGGTATAACCCCTTCCCATCCTCAGGTTTCTTGCGCTCGGATTTCTCAGAGTCCGGCTCCCCCACGCACCAGAGTTCTTCACCGGTGCGCTCTCTCCTTACCATTGTCCCTGCCGCTTAAATTATCTGAGCAGCTTACGCACCAAGAACGGATGCTCGGCAACTCGGCACCTTGAGCGTGGGATGGCATCAGAGGCTCGCTTTGTTTACGCTTGCGCTTCTCTTTCCTATACCTTCATGTCTTGCAACAAATCCGATCCTGAACCATGCACGAATCATTCGAGATGGCCCCAAATGCCGTTGTGAGCTGCTTTGTTGCGTGGTATTCGCAATCTCATGTCGTAGCTGTCGCACCTCTATCGATCCAAGTGCCGCAAATGCGTCTTCCTTCGCGGGCTTAAATGGCTCCATTCAGCCCAACCTCCCACGCACCAGCACCAGCTTTCTTCCCGGAGACTGGATGTGAGCCGCTCCATTCTTTGTTTTGACCTATCGGTCCATCTGGAAGGAGCTGAAAGTTCTGCTCCGGGAGAATTCGAGGTCATCCGAGGAAATCGCGAATCATCTAAGTCCCCTGGATTCGGTATTTTGCAGCAGTGTCTCTTTAACTTCGAATTTATGTTTTTCGCTCCTTCGAGTCCATTCTTTTCCTTCCAATTAAGTACATGTTGACATAGTCTTCAGATGTCCTTCAGAAAATTGTGCTGCCCACAATTTTAGGTGAGTGTTCTCCCTGCCCTTCCCATTCATGCAGATCATGCGTGGTTTTCGATTGTTCTAACACCGTCGTCCCCAATTCTGAGATTTACGGCACCTCGTTCACAGACGCAACTTGACGTGCATCGCGTGCGGATGCCCTCGTTTTCCCGCCACCGACACTCCCCACGACCAGATTCAGGCACCACATCTGTTCTCTTTACGTCTGGCGCCCGCTGCTCCCTTTACCACGGCTCCCAACTCGCTTCTCACGCCGTCTGGTCGGGCGTTTGCCAGCTGCGGAAAGGTGCAAAATATTTCGAGTGACCCGTTTTCACCGTGTATCATGTACTGGCCCGACAATGAGCCCTTTCCGGAGCCGGGACAGATCAGACCAAGCGGTCTCATGGGCGTTCCGGCGAGTGTGGTCTTTCATCTCTCTTTGTTTTCCTCACATGGTTTCCTTTCTTCCCAGCCTCCACCGATCATCAACACTGGTAACAGAGGCCCCATCTCCCACGTATGTTTCTCCAGCTTCCATTCATTTCATTTACTTCTCTGCTTACAGCAATCGGGTGATTGGATTTGCCTCAAGTGCAATTATTTGAATTGGAGAAGGCGCAAAGTCTGCCAAACTTGTTTTCCTTGTGAGGTTCAAATTCTACCACCGATCATTGCTGTCACTCATTTCTGGCTCAATTTTCAGATGCCGAAGGGAATGAGGCCTCCATCCCCATCGCAATGCAGCTCGAGCGCATCGCGCCTCTCACGTCCATGCTTGCGCAGACCGGGCTTTCGCCGGCCCCGCAGCTCCACGGATCCATTCACGGGTCGCAGTCATCACGCAGCGAGGTCGGTGAGCAGTCCACGCAACACTTCCCGATCTACCAGAAGCCGCCGCATCACGCCGGGCCGGATCAGTGTCATCACCTCCCGGGTCCATTAAGGGACGCAAGCCCTGTGGAGGCGTTCGACCCCGTGGTGCTGCTGCCGTCATTCCTGCAGAACATTGTGCGGTCGTCAAAGCCGTTGCCTGCTACGTCGTCGGCCATCTTACCTTTTCTGGAGTACGAAGAAAGCGTTCCCTCATTGAACCTCTGTACTCCTTCGGTTGTTGGCTCGCTAACTGGGTCCCTGATTTCTAATATATGGCGCCTCGACGAAGATGAAAGCAAAGTTCTTCCCGCGGCTCACCTGTCAAGAGCCTACGGGCAGCAGCCCCAGCAGCTGCAAGCTTCGTGTGGACGTTTCTTCATTTAACTCGTGTCTCCCTCACCTCCGCAGGGTGGCGTCCGTAAACCACTTCAATACGTATTTATATATCTCAGCCCTCCATTGATATGATTTTGTCCTGGATATTTATTTATTCGTGCTGCCCTTCTGGTGTCTGTATGCACCTCAGAGAATACCATCGTCGACGCAGTGTATGACTAATGGACAATCTTAAAACGACCTCGATGGTGGCCAAGAGCCGCGGAGTGCCAATGGGAATCTCCTCCGAAGGCGATTCGACATTGATTCTGATTTTGGCTCTGCCACCCCCAAACGGGCACGGTGAAAGTGCCGCCAGTGCCACCCCCGTGACGCCTCTGCCGCCCTTGGCGGCACTAATGTGACGCCCCCACAAAAGTGACTGACTCCCTTTTGGGGCCAATATTCTGAGTTACTATGTGCGTCAATAGCTCACTTATATATTGTCCGTCTAATAGAATCATTCACGCATCAGTTCGGCGATGTACACACTTTGATAGTAGAAAGCCCTTCTTAGCCGGCAGTCTTGCATGGTTGGCGAGCACGTGAGTCCTGTATTCATGCTATCTAATTGCCTCATTCCGACCGCCGTGTTCTTCAGTCTCTCCGCCGTCCTTGCCGCTCGTCTGATACTAAACATGTGTGAGGTCGCGGACACCGACAGCATGTCAGTCGGTGATGAATAGCACCGTGGAGTGGAATGATACAGACGGCATCCCGATGGAGGGTACAAGGGGCCATGTACGGAATCGAGCCTCGTGGGGGTATGGTAAATACTTTGAATGATTGAAATTGCATGCAATTGCCCAGCTGCCGACCATTTGAACTCCAGTTGGCCGACTGTAAAATAATCTCGAGGTTAGAGGGAGCTTTCTCTCCTCTTTGATTCCCACAGGAGGCAAGCAGGCATAACCGATCGCAGACAGACCTCCTTGATAAGGCCCCCGCATTTGGAAAGCTGTGCTGATAGACTGCTTTTGTGAAGTTTTTGGTTAAGCGCTTAAATTTAAACCCAGTGAAAAACCCGTCTTGGGATATCTTGGGATATCCTGGGAAATCCTGCTCTGTCAAAAATCTATCAAGATTCAAGATATCCCAGCACCAGTCATCAGGATTTTGGCAGTTTTTCTTGGGATATCTTGGAGATCGTGTCTTTTAATACTAAGGTACACCTGGATTATTCCGGTGCCCCCGCCAAGAGGTGAGCGATCATCCCGATCAAAACACTAACCTCTTTGACAACCCCCCTCAAAAAAGAGGGGAAAACATAAGCAAAACGTGACATTATTCCGGTGTACCCCCCTTTCAGCGGCCTGCAATTTGCTTAAAGGGCTCTGGAAACAGTCCAACATTCCGATTCAATTTTTTTTTTTTTTTTTTTTTTTTTTTTTTCAAATTTTTTGAGTGCGATATGAGCGTGAAAACGCAACATTACCCTTGTTCTCAGACAAATATTGGTTTCAATAGAAATAAGTTTCATATTCGGGGGTCTCGTGACTTGTAACCACCACCATCGCTTCGGCGGTGGTGATGATTATGGACACTGGGCACCCCCCGCTGCTGTACGCGGCGTCGGGATGCTGCACGCACCCACCTGCTCGTCTATGGGTAGGCCCCCGGCGAGGGGAAGGGCCTGGGAAGCCAAGATCGACTCGTGCTGAGCCGCATCGGTGGCATCGCCCGGCCACTGACTGTCACCGCTGTACGCGGTAGGCATGGATGTACTCTGAGCCGCACACATAATAGAGAGCTTGCGCAGAGCCACCGGGAGCTACCTGGTGGCTCTTTAGGCATGCGCTGCCTGGTGGCTCCACAGCCATTTCCGCATTTGGTGGCTCTCCGGTGGCTCTCCGGTGGCTCAAGTATGACATCATCTACGCGCCATACGCCCATCCATAAGCTCATCAGTAGCCTTCAGAGACACCAAATACACATATTTCAGGCTGCATACACTCCGACCTACTGGACATAGCTTGGCAACATAAGAATCGGTGGTATTTCAGAGCCACCGGGCAGCGCATGCCTAAAGAGCCACCAGGTATGGGCACATGGGCGCAAAATGAAGGCTTTGTTGGCTCGTGCCGGCACTTCTTGTATCTTGTTCGTCCGCCCCGGTACAAGCGACTTCAACATGAGACTTGCGGCTGGTTGAGCACTGCGTTTAAAGGAAAGCTCTTAAAGGAGTACAGAGCTCCCTGGATTGGTGAATTGTGGCCCCGAGCTTGACTTGAATTTGCCATCCTATGCACTGCGTTCAAGGCCCCCCTAGCCTCAGTCTGTAAAGGTGTGTACAGGTCTGTAAAGGAATGCCTAGGAGGCTAAACAGACTCTGTGTAGGTCTACTAGACCGACCTGATCACAATTGTGGCAAAGTGTGCATGAAGAACACTTGTAAATTCCTCATTCACACCATCAGGTCGCCTCCTCATGTTACAGTGGGACCACATGGGGAGGAGTTTATTGAAGGGTTTCATCGCGTTCTTTACCTATGATGGAGTGTAATATCACTTATGTACTTAATAAGTGATCATCCCTTCACCAACACGGTTTAGCAAAGCACAACACTCTTTTGTGTACTCGAATTCTAATTCAGAGTGGAGCGTGTGCCCGGGAAAGTGGAGGATCTATTGATCGGTACAAGTAAACAATATTTGATAAATATCAAATAAAGTCACGGTAAAAGCGGGATGGGTTTGAGATTGAATATTATTTCGGGCCGGACAAAAAGAATCCTTCTTGGGGGGTTGAACCACGGCGGTCCGAACAACTCCGACACGTCGGCCGAAGCACAGCCACTAAATGGTTCTTACCGAAATGGTGGCGCTGCTAAAAATCGTTTCAACACAGCCACTAAAATCACCAAAATAGATGGTGACAAGTATATTCACTTGATGTTTTTGCCCCTCTGAATGCGTCTGCCCCAGCCAAGTGTTCTTAAAAACGCCAAACATCTGTTCTTTTTCATTAACGCGTAAGCGCATTCTATCGCACTCGCCCCTAGTGTTGTTCGGGTCGGGCTTGGGTCGGGTCGGAGTGGGCTTGGGCTTGAGAATATCTTGGGCCCGACCCTACCTCTGGGTCGGGCCCAGGTCGGGTCGGGCTCGGGCTCAAGCCCGGGCTTGGGGGCAATTTTTTTAAACTGTGGTGCTGTGAGTCTCTCGGTTGCACAATGTCATCTACAATGTAACTGACCTCCCTCGTTGTCGCTGACCAGTTTTCCTCTGCCAGAACCGCCGGCGCGAAGGTGTTGTGATGAGATTTAAGATTCCATCACTGTACCGGCATGTCCTGTCTCAGTGTTCAACCTCGAATAAGTGAGCTGAAACACTTACAAGGTTGTTACAGAAGTAAAATCCACCTCACACATCCACAACGTGAACTTTGAAGTAGGATTTTTTCATCCAATTCAGTGGGATGTGGTAAATATACTGACCCGGGCTCAAGCCCGGGTCGCGGATCGGGCTTGGGCTTGAGCCCTGATGGATGGCGCGGAAGCGCAGTTTTTTCCCACGTTCCCTTGCGCTGCTATTTGGCACTGGGGACATCCACAAGCCCGTCGAAAAGCCGCGCCAGGAGCAATTCGCTCGGGAAGCACTCTTGATGCAGCTTCTTGCTGCAGAGGAAAGTAACATGGCACCCAATGATGGTGCTCTGTCCGGGTCTGGAGACGACTACTGTATCATTTCCACTGAGTGTTCAAGTAGCGTGTAATGCAGGCCTCTGAACTGAACACTTCAGATACCCTTAATGGGAACATGAGCTCAAATAGGCTGAAAATTGGCAAAATTTCTGGTCCGGCATTTGCAGGACTGCCATTTATAGTAATTTCCCCGTGATTGCCGAGAAATGAACACTTAGAAAAATGAACACTGTGGCTGGCACGTGGCATGCCACGAGCGCTTGGTCGGGATGATGAGGTCTGGGGGGTGCTCTGTCTGGATCTGGGGATGGATGGGTATGGAGGGGGATTCGTGGGCGCAACGATCTGTAGTTATTCCTTCCTTTTTAGGAAATTTGATCTTAAGAGGTATTTAAGCCTTTATTAACCCCTTATTAAGGGTTTAGGCCTTAGGCAAAAATCCTCACCCTTAATAACCCCTTAAGCTGCAACACTGTCAGGGCTGTTGCCAAAAAATATTCTGGACCTCACTTGGGTGTAGGGTCGTGGCCTTTCCCGGCAGAAATTCGCACTTATGTACCCTCGGCTGTTCAGCCCCCGTATCTTAGGTACGGAAGCTCATTCTTGATGGAATTCGACCATCACGTGATTTTCGACTTCGGCCCGAAAATCCGACAAACCCGGACCGTGAAAGAATGATTGCCGCAATAAAAAAAGGTTGAGCGTGACGCGGGACGGTCGAATTGAATGAAATAGTACAGTATCTTCATTACCACCCATTGGCCCGGGACAAAGGACTTTCGTATTCTGGGTTTCCCTGAGACAGCGGATAAGAAAAGATACCCGCGTCCTCGTCTTCTTCTTTCTGTTTGATGGCGGTAGAATGCTCGGCATGCCGTCGTCTAAGTCACCAAGCCGCGCATTGAGATCGTTGGTATTGGCGCTGGGAGGGCAAGTTCAACTCAGCGCCTCTTGATCGAGAAGCTCAACTAATTCAGTTTCTCAGGTGAAGGGCGGAGTTCTGTTACAACGATGTTCATTTCGAGGCCCAAGAATTCGAGTTGCAGATATATGAAAATGGCAATTATTAAAGAATTGCTGGTCGCCATACTAATTATGATAATGCTCATGAAAGTATTCACACACCCAGAAAATCCCAAGGGTAATAAGAAGTGCAAATTGAACACTAATGATGATATTCCAACTGCGAGAAGGTTCGTCGGCGTGATCTACGGCACATCACGAGTCAACACAATCCGACTAAAGGCTCAGAAACTCACCGGATACGACTATGTCCAGTGCGGGGAAGAACCGTAAAAGCGGATCTCCTAGATGACGGGCGACTTCCACGCTGTCCGGATCGAAACCCTTGCCTTGGTGGAACTGCCATAAGCCGGCGTAAACGCCAGCGTCGTAGGATCTTCCCCATATTTTCGTCTTCATCTGTATGGTAGGGAATCCACGATCGTCCGCGTCGTGCATGCTGAGACGTTCAACTCCTTCAGGATCAAGCGACCAGTAGGCGGGACAGGCTGGCCAGCGAAATGAGTATGGACCAGATTCAAAATGTTCCGGTGGACAGAGAAAAAGGTAGCCGCGTGGAGGCGTTTGCGGAGTCTGCGAGAATTGTGCCTCAAACCAAACACTCCCTACGAGCGCTATTTCCCAGGTCACCGGACACTTCGGACGAATAGAGATTCAAGACATACCATAGTCCTCGTAGCTTGACGTGATTTTGAGGTGACTGAAAACGTGATTCGCCTGGCTGAGCCACGACTGCCCACTTAGAGGCAAGGAGTATATCCATAGGCTGAACTTCGCACCCACTACGTCACGCGCGTTGTAGCTGTATGATGGATATATGATCAGAATCGGAATCATCACTAAAGACACGAAATACCAGGTCCATGCGTTCGCCATGAGTTTTCCGACAAAATCTGGGAGCTCCGATTTCCCAGTCCGTTGCTCCCAACCAACTTCGACTTTTGGGTGAGGCAAGTATCCAATTTCAACCGGGCCGTCAGGCTGGGAGGCCGAAGACCAACGGATTACTGCTCCAGGCCTCGTCGTTGCCTGAGTGGCAATCTGGTCGTAGCGAGATTTTGATTGATAACGGTGGCAGGATAAATGGTAAAGACTAAGTGGCAGAGAGGAAATGGCTCCGTTTGGCGCTGTTGTTATGCCCTCGGGCTTCAAGTTGGTCTCTAACCGCCGGATATCGGGCTGGTGGATCCCGATCTGCTCCATACTTCGCATGACCCGGAGCTCCATCTCTTCCATCTTCTCTTGTAGCGCACACGAAGCCTCGTTTAAGGACGCAGAAGCAAGTTGGAACTGCGGCGAGCTGTAGCACGTCTCTTCCTGAACTAGGTCCTTCTGTGTCGCGTCCAAGCCGTTAACGAGATTAGTGACCTGCAGTTTTTGGTGCGCCACGTTGATCCGGTTGGGCTCCTGCGTCCATTCCGACTCCCTCACCTCGAGTTGCGCCACCACCTCATCACACCCCCTCGTCATCGCACCAAGACCCACGCGCGCAACGCCCAGTTGCGCTTCCAGGTCCTTCATACTGTGTCCGGCGTCCTCCAGAGCGTTCTCCGGGGTGGACCGCTCAGTCTGCAGGTCCTCCTGCGACCGCAGATGCTCGATCACGACCGCGGATGCCATATTCGCAAGACACAACCGCCGTATCTCGCGAGACAGAGCCGCAATCTGGGCCTCGTGGGCATCTCCCCTGAATTTGGCTTCGGCCTGGAGGAAGTCGACGTCGCAAAGAAGGTTGGATCGCTCCCACTGAAGACGGCCCACTTCTGCGAGAAGCCGGGCCATATCCTCTGGTGCTGAGGGAGGCGGGGTGGGCCTGGAGTGCAATGATTTAGGAACATGAGAGCAGGTGGTAGAAATGGGACGCACTGTTGCTGCAAACCTTCCATCTGAGCCTCATCGGGGACCCCAAACTGCACGCGTCCCGTTTCAACTTGATCCAACGCCTCCTCCCGACTCCGCGCCGGACCCCTAATGAGTTCCATCTCGCTCTGATTCGACGAGCAGCTTCTGTTGGTGTTCTGTTGGAACTTGGATATGGTGGAAGCGGAGTAACGTGACAGTCACTCTCGCTACAGTGACAGTCTCCAAGACAGTCCATCATTGATTCATCAATCACCATCAATTTCCCAATCTCACTAACCTGATTGGCTGCCAACCGGTCAGCTGCTGATGCAAGTGGAGTCCGCTGCACGACATCACGCGTGACTGTCACGGTCGCGTCGCGTTCGCCGTTGTCTTCATCGTCCTCCGTCATGGCACAGCCCTTGGGTCGTTTGCTGCCCAAGCCTGAGTCTCAAACTCACAAAGAGCCCATCATTCCCAGGGCAGGGAAGGAACTCACATCCATATTTCGGCATGCTTCCCGGGAGAAAATCAAGGGTGCACCGGCAACCTAGGGTTGGTTAGTTAGTCCGGCCATAAGGCCGGAAAAAAAATTTGGGCCCATATTTTTGGGACGAAAATAAGCTGGAATGGTGCTTTTTGTGATCCTTTGAAGTGTTATCGTGAAGCTGGTGGTAAGTTCCATCTCTTTCAATGTGTTCCAGCGCGAGCTAAATATCGCATTACTTCCAGGCAGGGCATGCTTTGTTTGCGAACTCGACAATAACTCGACGGAGCCGGGTCCTGAAAACACATGCCCCGCCTGTCCTCCGAACACGCCATTAGATCCTCACCAAGGGCTGAAGGTTCTCGCACATATGGGTGCTCATATTCTCTTTGACTCCAAGATAGATCGCTCCATGCTGAAGTCACTTGTACACGGTACCCTCCCGGTCGAGTTTCGCCACCTTGTCAACGATGCAGGCGTCAAAAATTGGGAGGACAGCTGTAGAGGACATCAGTGTCGAACGTATCAGCGACGCTGTCGAGGAGCGTGACGAACGCAATGTCAAAATCGACAATGACGCCTTTGCCTGGCATCGTGCCAATCCGAATGTGATGCAGGCTCAGCGCGAAGCGCGCTTTCAGGCCCGAGCCGCTCAGTTGGCCTCCGACCTTAGCCTCACCGACTTCATCGCGAGCCCTCAACGCACCGCCAGAGCAGCAGGGAGCCCCCGCAGCACATAAATTCCTCCCGCAGCACGCCAGTCTCAACCCGCGGCCCCGCAATTGACCCCGCACACGGTCCCAGACCCTACCAAACACCGTCTACAGTGGAACCGGTGTTCGTGATTCTGGCCGGCGGTATAATGATACCTACCCATTTTTTGAAAAAAAAAAAATTATTTTATTTTTTTGGAACAACAGTTTTGGATCTTGCTGTCAGGAAATTCCTTCTCAGATCGGCTTCAATGCGCCCAGGGGCACATGTACCCAAATGTCCATACAACAATTATAATCCGCCCGAGTACTAGCTCTCGTTGCGCATCAATCAGAATGCTCTGCCGAATGAAGTACAGTCACCTCTCTCATAAGGCATATCTCTCGGTGGACACCCCAAGGTATGCGTTACTGCATTTGCTTTTCGGAAGGGCGTGGGAAAAATTGATATCCTGCTTATCTAATCCATATTTTTTATAAGCCAAAAAGACGGGCGCAGAAGCCTTTTACTAATTGAATCTGGCCAGAATAATATGTCTACCTACTTGGGTGTGAAGAAATCAGTTATAGCTGTAGAGACGAGACTATTAGTCTCCTCCATCTGAGTCTCCCATCCAAATCTGGCAAGCCCAACCTCAAGTTGGCATGCAAATGGACCCTCGACACCCGCCAAATAGCTGCGCAGTTTGGGAACAGCTTCAGGTGCCTCTTTCCGTGGAATCTTCGGCGCTTCGGGGAGATCTCCATGATCGTCGTCGTCGCCGTTGGTCTCCTTGTCTGCCTGGCACTCACGCATCTTTTGCACAGCCTCCACGATCTCCTCGTCAGTTGCGTCCTCAACGACATGCTCTTCCGGCATTTCAACGAGATCCTCAATCTGAAGCCGATTGCTCTTTTGAAGAGCACCATGCGATTGGAGCTCATCCAAAGTCTCGACCAACCCTTCCGTACCATCATTAGCCTCAGCACAAAGTTCATTTCTTGAGATTGTGAGCCCTTTCTTGAGGATTTCGAAGGCGGGATTTGGAGTCATGGGGGGGGGGATATATTATACTTGCATGGTCCACAGGCTGAACGAGTTTATGGAAGACAAACAAGTAGTACTGTACGGGTGGTTATCCTTACAGAATCCTACAAGATGCCAACTGAACACAACATCATTCCAGGGGGTCATACATACAAGACACTGGCAAACTGTGAACTGGCCAGCCGTTTGAGTGGCATGAGCTGGCACAATATCCCCAAGGGACTGAATATTTAAGAGAGAATTATCGGTTGATTTCTGATAAGATAACACTAGATTTCCATAAAGTATGCCTTACAATGCCCCGAAAAAAGTATGCGTTATGTGGTATCCCAGAGAGGCAGGTATTTGGCTGGGAACCGACATGGTGGTGGCCAAAAGTCATGCCTTACCACAGAGTATGTGTTACCATGGGTATGCATTATAACGGAGGCGACTGTATAAAGCCGTCAAGGATATACGGAATATTTTTATTTGCCACACACACACACACACACACACACACACACACACGACGGACCGAGGCATTGTGTAGTATGCTGTATCGGTTAAGGTTGTGAGCTCAGCTTTGAACCATGGGAACACGGCTGGCATCGGCGGATAATCTTCTAAACCACATCCAGGAGCATGGAGAGCTCATGCTCGTTAAAAGTGGCACCTTTACATTGACAGCGAAAAATAAATGGCCGTGGAAGTGAGTGGTGCCGATCACCGGCATCCACGGTGGCTGGGCAGTGCCATCATTTCTCATGTAATTTGAGCATTCGGGACTCGCCTGCCGTGGGGTCTCTGAAAATTCTGAACAGACAGAATGCAAGAGAAATGGCATTAGATTGACTGCTCCCTTTGCAAATTTTGTGACCGCAATGAATTGAGAGATCCTAGGCAAGAAGAAAAACACTTCAAACTCCGGGCTCAGCCCTTTGTTTGGCCCGAATTGTATCAGTCTGCCTACGGCATAGTGCTTGCACTAAGGAATTGCTGTAGGGTACGAGTCTAGTCTCAAAATAGATTTCCTCGAAGATCCGACGTATAACGCCGTGATTTGATGGCATCGACTTTTACCAATCGACTCTCCCCACGTTTTTATGGGTTAATGGAAATGTCAAAAGTCTGATGAAAGGTTCAACAAAGCGAGGTACGAGCTCAATTTTTGTTGAAGCGTCTGTCTAGGAGAGACTAGCTGAGAAGCTATGCCAACGGAATCAGACTCCATATTAAAGTTTTATCGACTATCATAAAACTTTATGGAGTTTGACTACAGGAGACTAGGGTACCGTATAATTACGTTCAAATCGACAGTCACGGGACACGGACCACTCTGTCGATGTCGAAATTTTGTCGAGGTCACGGGTCACGGCGTCGAGTGTCGAATTGGCCGACAGGTTCACAAAATGCTCGTGAAAGTGCCACAAGTTCGAAAATATTTTTTTGTATCACTCCAGGTACCAACGAGACCAAAATACAGCAGAATTTCTCAATCTCAAATTCGACCTGATGCCTGTAGCGTCAAAAGTTCAAAATTCCATATCAGACCCATCCAAAACGTAAATCCCGAGCTTTCTGAACACAAAATGTTGTTTTCAAACTATTCTGGGACCAGGCTCACACCAACTCCTAATTGCGCCGTTTGGGCGAGGTGTCGAATATTTTGGCGCTGGTCACGGTGAATCCCGGTGTTTGTCGAAATGTCGAATTGGTCCAACCCGGTCATGGGTCACGGCCAGTGTCGATTTGAACGTAATTATGTGGTAACTGTTAGTTCTGGCGATCCGACAATATATTTCCATTTTTATGTGACTCGGCACTGGACTTTGGAACTACTTAATGGCATGAAAACTCGGAAAACAAACTGCAGTCAGACTGCTAGTACTGTATATACGTAGGTAGTTAAAAGAGCGTGTTGAATTCTGAATGAATGGGATTTGACTGGGAAAGGGACTGCCCCAAGCTGACTAGGCGCTCATGTGTGGCGTCCAAGACCCTGACTCCTTGATGGATCGGGAGTCATCTGGTATGATCTATGTATCCCGTCATGAGTTATTTGATCGTTTGGAAGTTCGAGTAACTTTCACCTTGCCATGGGGCAGTCCTGTGGGATATCACACATAGAAAACGGGTCTGAAGTTTGCCCATCGAGCTCATTGCGCAGGGCGTCGCGCTGGAGGAGCGTGAAGAGTACAGTGATGGTGTAGACACGGCAGATGGAGAACTGTGGGATCAGGCTGCAGAGCTGGTCAGGCAAGGGAAGGTGCGTGGTGCGGGACGCACTGATAAGCCGTACTCATTTTGACGAAATACTAGAAAGTCGAGTGAACATAGCGACAGAGGGAGGAGAGCAGGACCCACAAGGATAAGGTTCAGCATGGCACAGCGGCGGTGCAGAGGCTGGTCTCGAAAGAGAGCATGATAAGCTTCGTCAAAATGGATTTGGTGCGCTTGAATGACGTGCACACCCGATGGAGGGTGCGACACAGGATCCCCGCGATTGCCAGATCTGTCACTGCTGTCTATATGGCCCTCCCTCTTTAAACTGCGCGAGCAAGGCATCAAAGCCCCACGCACCGATATTAACCAAAGAGATATGGGGATGGGAATCTTCACGAGCTCACTGAAGAGCCGGACCTGGAAAAAACAAATCGACACGCTGTACAGAAAAAATTAGCGTCCCTGTTGCCCGGTCCTTCTCATAAAGTGCTCACGCAATACCGGAGCCAAGGGAAAAGAGCATCACTGTAGGAGATCATCGCATCGATACCGATGACCAGGACACCTTGACACTCACAGATGCTTAACACGGCGAGGACTGGGCGTGACCTGTCTGTGAGGCTCCGGCACCGCCCCATGAAGAAGAGTTGGGCGAGAAGACCGACAACCGCCTGCAAGGGGGGCAGCTTCTGTGAGCATTGCATATGAATATGCAGAGGAAGTGGTAAATACGGTAATGCCAGGCTCGGCCCACATTGTCCAAGTCTGGAGGTCAAAGAACTCATATTGGCCGTAGTGAGTGACGGCGGTGCGGTAAATGACGTCCCTCCAGTAGGCTCAGTATATTCTGTGGTAAACTTAAGACACTGGATCACTTACATATCCATGGCTAATTGAAGGGCATTGAAAGTGAGCAGAGCAGCGACGAGATATCTGTGGATTTTCAGCGCACTGTGCAGGGAGAGGAGTTAAATACGCAACTGATAAAACATGGAATCGCGGTCGTGGAAGCGATAGTAGTAATTCTAAGCTTGGTTTATGATAGATCCCAGGAGGAGCTGCTGAATGAGGATGCCGGCGAGCATCGCACCGAATGTCGCGCTGACCATGTGCTGTGTGGGGACAGTCGACATCGCAGAGAGTTGAGGAGGAGGATGAAAATGAGGGAGGGAATGAAACGAAACGATGGGTCGGCTCATTGTTAATTTGGGGGCAGTCACAGCGTGTAGGAAGAGTGGTGAAGTAATCGCCAGGGTCAACAAAGTCAGAGTTCAATATCACGATTAAACTTTCGTCGCTTCTACGTTTCATGATCGTTTTTGGCGGCGATGTTTTTATTTACATTACGAGTTGCCGGCTGAACATACAGGGCCCTGCGGGCCCGATCAAATTGGCAAATCAGCTTCGTTATTGTTCGTTTTCTCCATCAGAAATCCAGAGATCTATTCCGAGAAGAGGGTACGAAGGCCCTGGACCAGCTTTGATTAATTTGATTCCTTGATTTCCATAGAGAGAAGCGGCAAGTATTATTGGAGACAGGATTATAATGTGCAGGGTCGTGGAAAACATAGCATCAAATCAAATCAAATTTAGGTGCATTACACGCCACGGTCCCGCTCAGGAACGGCGGCACTTTCCGCTGCCACAATGGCCAGAGTTCATTGGCCACAATCGCCTGTGGCAGCACGCCTCGTTCATCGAAAACCTCCACTGGCAGACTCACCTCAAACGTCCCAGTTCGCTGGCCGTCGTCTTGTCACCGCAGTGACTGCATTAATGTGGGCTCGGGCTCAACTTTGGGGCCGGTCAAAAGTACCCAAACGCCTTGCGACTTGTCACCGCACGGGGAGTCGCCTCTAATAGAGCCTCCGCCCCTCCGTGACTCAAAAAACTCTGCTACTTCGCCCTCAACGGCGGTGTCGACTTGCCGCCAAATATGCCTTCGCCCTCGTCTATGCCTGGACACACCGCACACTTCCGCAGATCGACTTCCTTGCGGGCTCGCCGGGACGGTTACTGGCCCTAGGATCAGGACCGCGAGCGCAACCCCGTGTCAGCAGCGCCGCGTCCACGTCCGCCCCCCCCAGTGGCGCCGCACACACACTCGGGCTACGCTCGATGGCAAAGAGACCTGTGAAACGGTCTCCATCGTACTACTCAGGCGCCCCACTCAGTTCCGTGACCTACTAGTCGCTCGCGTCGGCCTCATGCGCATGGGCCGTCACGTCTCGCACCCACTCGCGGCGGCCCCCGTGGCACGCAACCTCGCGTCGCGGCACTCCATCCCGTAAATTGCCGCACGCGCAAACGTACACCTGCATCCAGCAGCCGGTGGCGCAGTCGCACATTCAGAAGCACTTCCCGCACGCTCGGGCCTGTGCTCCCAGCAGCCGCCTATTAGTCCAGGCCTACGCGCCTGTGCAGTAGCAGGAGGGGTCGTAAGGCTTGCAGACGCAATACCCCCGGCAGGCGCCGCCAGGAAGAGGACTACACGGGCCCGCACGACCTCGCTTTGCTCTTCATGTGTCAGAATCAGTAACTTGACTGTGACATTCTCGCACTCGTAGATATACTCACATCTATACAGTCAATACTACCGGCAGCCCTACTGGGAGCCTTTTATCTACCGTAGAAGTATATAGCACTGCTGTCAATTCCGCAATGTGCTCGCTTCCGGGTATCCCGGGATGGTTCGGGCCTTCGCTCGCCGCTCTTACCGCAGACGAGAAGACCTTTTCCGACTTCGACGATGGCCACCATCCCTCGATTGGCTCCTTTCCGTCTCACGCTGTCTTTAAATCTCGCGCGCCCACTTTCCAGCCACTTCCCACCATGTCTCTCCTCATCGACAGCACCCTACAGAATGGATATCTCACTTACCATTCACATTCCTAGTCCAACAACGACACCATGAACTACATATTTATCGACTGCCCCAACCCAGCGTGCCCAGAGCGTATCCCATCGCGATTGAAATGTCGAGGATACCACACACCCGAGCATAAGGGCCTGGACTATCAAGTCGTGCGTGTTGATACTCCGTGATTCCGTTGCTCGAGACTGAACATACTTGCATTCAGTGCACTCCGTGCGGTTACTTCAAATGGCTGGATCCGGCGGCGGCAATGGAGGCCGATATACGAGCTCGACGTCAACTCGCCGGAGCTCCCGCCAACGGAGCCCCTCCCTTCCTTCCTCCAGATGATCCCCAGGATCCGTGGGCTCGCTCGCCGCCGACTCCCGCGCTCGAATGGCTCGACCCGATGTTGACGATGCCTGTGCCTTCCAAAACACCCTTCCCCATGCCTCCGCCATCCCAGCTGCGTTCTCTCCCAACCCTGTCCTCCCAGAAATCACCCGCGAGCCAGTTGACCTCAAAGCCGCTCTGCGTTTCGGGCACCTGCGGCCGCCGTGCACTATCGAAGGAATGCACACACGCCATGTGCAAAACCTGCTGCGAGCAGCGGCAGAAAGGATGTCGTTACGCGCCGCATCGTACACAGCCCGCTGCGCAAGCCAGCTCGTCCCGTGGCGACCCCTCCGCCCTCTCGCGTCCGCCGCCGATGTTCCCAACGAGCCTGCCTCCTACTCCATCGGCTCTCCACACCTCCTGCCGCGCCCATCACTCCTTACGATCCCGACTCGCTGTGGGCAGAAGGGCGAGTTTTTGTCCAGAGCGGGTTCGGCGAGTGGACAAACGGTGTCCATGTACGGGACATGGCGCATGCGTTCTCATTTATAAAGAAGAAGGGGCACGGAACACTTCCTGAGCGGTTCCTTGTGATTTTTGACACGGTCAACACGTTCCCCCGGGCGAACTAGCACAAGCAGGTGGCGGCGTGGGAGTTGTGCAGCCTGGACGAGCGGGATACGGAGGCGGCGCTCCCAAGGACACCTGAAACATTGTGGACAACGTGGCGCGCAAAGTCCTCAGGCTGGGGGAAGGCAAAGGCGAAAGGGAAGGTTAAGAATGAGAAGGATACGGACACGGACTAGTTGATGATTGTATTCATTCATTATTAGTTTTGTTCTGTATTAGTTCTGTCCTGTACTACGTCAATGAAATTAGAATACTATCTATCCTCTACTCAATCTCTATTGTGAGCCCTGGAACATAGGCTGGTGCTGCACCGTCCTTCTCAAGCTTCGCTCTCGTCAAGCGATTCTTCCTCATGATCATCTCATCGAGGAAAAAGTCGTACTTGTCTGCACCCATCTCTCGGAGAATGGAGTGGTACCCGCCGAGCCATACATTGGTTTGCTCGGCGACGGACGAATTGAAAAACCAAGCCTTCCCAACTCGGGAAACTGCGTTGGGTTACAGTGGTAAGAGCACTCGGGCCCGTTCTTGACATGCTTGCAAGTCCAATGGAATACATCCACGGGGAAGCCGACCGTCTCGTAGAGCTCGATCCCTTGGTTGACGAGATATTTGTACAGGGTGCAGTTGTTGTAGATGACAATGTCAGGCATTGACCCGTCGACGTGGAAGACCTTCTGCAGCATGTCCTGATTTCCTACTTCAGTGGGACGCTCGACCAAAGATGAAGACGGAATGGACCACATACCACCGTCTGTGATACGCTCTCTGACCCGTAGAATGTACCCCGTGCGACAATAATCCCACATGGCCGCACAAGGATCTGCTGTTCCCGTCGGGGTTCTTCTCTGCTTCACATTTATCTGCAGGGACTTCAAGCTCCTCCACCTCTTCTGCCGTAACTTCGGTCTCGAACGAATTGTTTGGGTGGGATACGTTGGCTCTTTGAAGGCGAGTGCGGAGCTGGAACATCGCTTTATCCCGCTTCTTGTGGTTCGTCTCAAGCAGGCGGTGGTTGCGATCGGAGCAGGTCAGAAAACCGCTCTCCACAGCTGCCTCACATCCCTCGACGGCGCAAATCCGATGGCGGTGGTCGTGGCCAGGGCAAAAGCGATATCGGTTATTGGCGAGGGAGTCGGGACAGTTGTGAACCCCGCAGCATGGGCGACCGATGGTTATTCCGTCCATAACGATGACATGTACCTTCTCTGCAAATAAAACGCGGAATTAGTCGAGATGCAGGGGTTTATTGCAATGCTTACTGAGCCCGTCATCCTCCTTTCAAACTCGCATACATTTATCGCAATGATGGGACCACTCGGGCTGCCCGCACAGCCGGATACGGGCGTTTCTTTCGCGTATTGCCTCGGTGAAGCGGTCGCTTTGGTCCCCTGTGTTTGGGACATAGAGCACGGCCTTTCTCTCCTCGTAGTCTTCCAAGAGCGAGAGGAGAAGAAAACCGTCCCATACATGCTCCGTACGCAGCTTGAAGTTTCGCTCCGGCGGCCAGTCTGGGTGGTCAGGTCGGTTTTCCGGCTTGCTGAGACAGGTGTCGTAAACGCGAGCGCAATTTGTTGTGGAAGTCCATGAGATGAGCATCAGGCCAATGAAGAGACTGAGTACTTCACGCTCAATGTATTGATGCGCTCCGACCTGAATTACATCGGGAACGCCGGAGTAGTACGTGCGCACTCCGTCGCGTGTCGAGTAATTGTTGTAGTAGTTTGTGCCGCACTCTGGGGCGAGGGCATTCAGTTTAACACTCGGAAAATACCAGGGACCAGGGTCAAAGACGGACTTGTACAGTGCAAATGTCCGGCGTATATAGCGCACGCTCCGTCGTTAAGGGTAAATAAAACAACCTTTGAAAGGCCATCCTTTGCACGGAGGAGGGTCCTGTTTGTGCAACCGGCACTTGTGCAGGTTTTCATGGGTGGGAATAGTGTCCCCGCAGCTAAGAAATATTAGTGTGCATTGAGAGATAGAAAAGCCGGAATAAACTACATACACAGATACTGGTCCAAAATAAATCTCTATTAGCTTTGCTCAAACAGTCGGCGTTGTATTGGTAAACTGATTTTAAACTCTGTTCAGATGAACTAGGCACCTGATCAGGAGATTAAACACTGTTTTTTTTTAACACTGTTCAAACCATGTTCAAGCAGTGTTCAAACAGCCACTTTTGGGGGATCATGCAAAAAAATGCCCACCAGAAGACTTGAACCAGCAGCAGACTGAGTCAAGTTAGCTAAGCACACAGATTTGTAGTGACACTACCATTCAGCCAAACAAGAGATATAAAGTACTGTAATTTGAGCTCCTACATGGGCATTCGGGCCTTGGCAATCTGGTGACACTCGACTTCGAGGCTCAAGTGGTGACCTCTAAACTGGGGTGAATATCATCATCCTATTTCCCTCAAACAACGAGTGACAGCCAAACCTGACCTATGTGAGTCCAATTGCATTGACGACCTGATGCATTGTGTGCACGGGCCAAAATGACGAAATGTTTGGCATTGCTTGGTTTCCCCGCGGTCACGGGACGTTGGTTCGTTGATCTTCGCTTCTTTGTGCTCATCACACACACTTCTTGCTACCTTTCAGCCATGCCCGAGTGTAGAGAGTGTACTGCCTCTGGGAAGCATGCCCAACATACTCACGAGACTGAGAAGGCTGCTGGCAACAAATTTATTCTGGAATCCATCGCGATTGACGCCACTGAGGCTGAGGCAGCACGTCCTGGGGCCTCCAAGGAGGCCAAGGAAGGCCTTGTTTATGACCTTGATGCACACTGTACTGTAAAGCGAGGTCAAAACCACCACCAAACTGCTGTCTATCCACCCACACTTTGTGTCACTCCTGAAAATCCTGACCCGCCTTCGCTCTCCACTCTGGCCTTGGAAAAGATCACCTACACACATCGTGCAATTATACTCCATTTTGGGACATTGTTCTTTATGGTATGTTTATTGTATTATGTTCTTGATACTCACCCTAAGTCTTTACTAAAGTTTCAATATCTCACTCATACTTCTGTTCAATTCTACCCACGTGAGATTTGGGAGAGATCAATCCGGAATGTCAGCAAGAATGTCTGTTTCCTTCTCTCTTTCCCCGAAATCACAGCTGACAAGATATTTAGGTTCGTACATTCAAGATCGCGATTGCATTTATATTCTCTACCCATGTTCTCGCATTTCCGACCCTTGACATGGTCTTTCAAGTGCGTAATTTGCAATTCTTGGTTCAAATACTCAAAGTCTTGAAGCCCACCTGGGCTACTTCCCTCACTGACTTTGTCTTTCCTCCGAATATATACACGTCCACCCATGACTATCTGGTTCTCGTTTCAAAATGGATTGAACAAATTCTTCTCAAGCCTCGACACACCCGTGCCTGTGATGCTATTCGTGGCTGCAATGATCTTTTCTACGGCATTGGGGTGTACACAGTAATGGAACTGTTTTTCATGGCTGGTAAGTCCATGTTTCACTCTCATTGACAAAGTAGACATTCATACTCGAAGGTCTTTCGCCCTTCCTAACATTATTCGAAGTATTTAGCAATCCATCACGCACTGCTCGATTCCTCTTGGCTTTCTATTCATATGTTGAACGCAGTGAGCGAGACTTGTGGTGAGTACAAGTCAAATGAATCTCCATTACCCGGATTGACCTTGTCTTTCGTGAGGTCACTCCTTAAACCATGCATCCATGACGGCATCCTTGCGCCAACAACTGAACAGCGCCTTCGTTATGCAGATTGGCTATATGTCTGGGCAAAAGACCGGACATCTTTGCCTGTAAGGATGGCTGGATTAGCTGATGCGTTCCAGGTATGCAAATCATTCTCTGGACTTGATTCCATCTTGCTGACTATCGCTAGTTCAAGCTCGAAGAGCTCAGTAATTTGGACCGAGTTTGGGGTCGTGATACCGAGTGCGAGCTCTTCGATGTTTTTGAGCCCACATTTGTAGCGGCCAGTCTGAAATCCGAGGTCAATCTCGGCCACCTTGTGTTCGGTGAAGATACCTGGGTTGCAGTTGGTGGCAAGCGCGCTTCATGTGATGATCCTATCACTGCCCTGTACCGTAAATATGGTAAGTTGCTCTCAATATTCACCGCTTTCTCCGGAGTTGACACATCGCTCATTTGGCAGGGCTCTTATCTGCCCCTCCCAAGCTCAAATCCAGTATCTATGAACCACTGTTCCTCCCCTTCGACGAATTTCGCGGTAAAAAATCCTCCCATCGCCCAACTCTTACCTTCCATGGCCCTAAAGAGATGTCGTCAATTACCTCGAACTTCCCCCGCAATAGCCATTGGAGCAGTGACACCACGTATGTTTCTGTCGGCCCAGTCAACTAAAATTTTAATTGCCTCTGTCGCAGTATCCAAAAGAAAAAGAATATGCAACCTAGAGCAGCCCGAGAGATCACTGGTAACGAACGTCAAACACTCCTGCTCAAGAGCATAGTCACTACTTCCCTTGGTGTCTCCATTGGCCCTTTGGAGTATTGCGGAGTCGGTCACATTGTACATATTGGGACAGCTGCTTAGTTCGCACTTTTTCCCATGGTCCCTTCTCGGTAACTTACAACCTTTTTAGCATTGCTGTATGCAAGGGCGATCCAGCAATCCCTGAATTCCACGAGAAGCGCGCCTTGCGCGGTCTCGACCGCATCAGTTCGCACCTGGATAGTAATGGTAAGCGCAAGCGAGCACGATCCCAAAAGGAGAACATTCGACTTGAAAAGAAGATTTCGAAGCTTGAGCTGGGCTATGAGCGAGCAGGAACCGGTGGGCAGGGGATAGATGAAGGGCAGAACCAACCAAAGCCAAAGAGGTGAAGACTCAATGCAGATCAGAGACTAGCTTTGGGCCCTGTTAATTAATTTGATAGATGTATTGTACGTGACTAAAATTTTCCGGGATTGAGTCGAATATTTCGAGTAAGAACTGAGTTTTTGTGAATTCAATTCATTGTTTAGTTAAAATCACGCTTCAAGTATCAACATGTTGAGGCAGCCTGTACCATTATATTCATACAAACTGAAACTGAGCTGCACTACCATCCCCCTCCTCGAGTACAGCAGTGGTTAAAATGTAACCGAGGCAGTGTCAATTATTGACATTCTGGTAGAAATAATTCATGGGGGATGGACAGGTAAGATTGAAATAGTACAAGCATGTGAAGTTATCCCTACTGTAGCTCTGTAGACAAGAATTCAGCTACACCACAATCCACCTCATGGAATACGGCAGTGTTTAAATTCGAATATCACTTGACCACGTGATCATTTGACTTGGATAACGCTGATCGCGTTGCCGTCTGTCTCTACAAGATTCATTTTCCAAACCTGACCTACAAATAAAGTGTTTCAATTTCTACTGACAAGTGCCTCTGCAACAATCTTTGCCTCCTGATCCCTGTCTAACTGTATTCTGCGAACAATGCTGGCGTTCTCATAGAGGAGTTCTCTGTACCCAGCTGCTGTGATCAAGGTCTGTGCCTGCTCTGCCCTCTTGCAATACATTGCTGCCTTCTGTCTTGCATATGCCTGGTGGCCAGTGAGAGAATTTGTGAAGGCCAATGTGGTCCAAGTTTGCTGCATTTTTTGAAAGCTGCGGTTCACTCGCAGGAGCTCAGCAATTTTTTGTTCCCGGTGCTCCTGCCAGCGTTGCATTTCTGCCTCGGCTCGGAACCATTGAACACGATCACCTAGCATCATAAAGCTGAGTGAATGTCTGCCGGCCCATTGTGTTCTTACCTTCCCTCAACCATTCTTCCATTTCGGAATCACTCATTTTCGATAACTTTCCAAGGTGCCATAACCATCCGTCGGGGCGTTCATCAGCAGGTATCTTGGGTGCTGTCGGCTTATGATTATGAGGCCCTGAATATATGTTAAGCTCCGGGAGTATTAGAGATTGTTCAACCTACCTGATCTTCGCTTATCCATTTGGGTACCGTTCACAGAGGACTTGGACACAGCCTGCTCCTCTTGGTCTGAATATGCATGGTGAGATTGATAGAATGTGGCATGAACTTGCTCACCTTCTATGGCAATATCCTCTTCAATCGGAATCGAAGCCTGTGCCTGCCAGATGGAGCCATCTGTATGTCTAGAGTCGCCAACACGCCGTTTTTGCTGCACAGACTTCATGTACAAATCAGACTCGGTAAGTGGTGGGAAGTTGGAAGCGGCATCGAGAGTCACTAATGCCTGTCGAGCAGCTTCATATGAGGCCATGTGTTCATCCCGAAGCGCAATCGCATTCCGGATGTTGTCACCAGCCCGAGTATTTTCCTTTTGCTTGCGGTCATCTCTGGTTTTACGATTGCGTAGAGCACTGATCGTCTTCACAATGTTCTGCAAAGCACGTAAATGATCAAATGCCTGACCCTCTCGCCACTTGGCCTCCTCCATCGCAAGGTTGAGTATGCCTAGTTCACGTCGTTGCGTCTCGGTGGGAAAGTCAGATGGCAAAAACAATATCTCGTCTTGAACCGATGGTGCCTGCATAGCCTGTGCTGCTACCTTGTCACCGATGTGTGGCATTAATTGATTTTGCATTTTACGCCAGGCCGCAATGCGAACTTGAGCCTTGACTGTCCGCTTTGCAATCTCTTTCTGCCTTGACACCAGATCATGCTCTGCCATGTCAGCGATGAGCTGTCGAATCTTGAACCTATCCATATTAAATAGGGAAGTGGCCACCCAACTCAAGAAAAACTCACTGAACATCTTGAATTTTGAGCCCTTCATCAATGAACTTCGCCACTTTGCTCTTCGGAACCGTTGTCGATCCAAAGACACTCTCGTCTTTCAACATCTTTTGGTAGATGGTTTCTTGGGATGGTACTGAGTTTATTTAATGAACTGCAGAATGGCCCAGTGTCGATGGAACATACCTTTGGTGGTCTTGTGTTTGTACACACTAATGGCTTCCTTTCCCTTCCTCGTTGATGTCCGTGGCTCTTGCTGCCATGTTTGAACGCGATCATGGAACGATGCACTCAATCCCATAAAGTGATTGCGTTTCTCGATGTATTTGCGTTTTGCCTCTGCCAGGTCCTCAGCTAGCGAGACAGCTAGTTGGTATTAGTTAAACTGAGCGATGCATGGATCATTTTTACACAACACACCTATATCCATTGTCTTCTTGTGATTCCAGTCGCCATGATGATTGATCATTGTGTCCTGCCGGTGCCCATTGTTCATTTGCCGAACATGAGGCCCTAATTGGTTGGCTTCAGGCCAGTACTGCTCTGCAGTCTCCCCATGGAAGTGGCCAACGCACTCCATGTACGCTGTTCCAAATAAATATGTACAAGAGTCTTGGTGGCCTTGAACATGAAGCGCGGGCACCCCCCATCGCATTCGCTTGACCATGGGAACCAAGTCGGGGAAACTCTTCTGGAAGCGCTTCTCCAGGTTAATGAAGTATTCACAGGCAATGTCATATGTTGTGACTTGGTCAATATCTTCAACCTCGAGACGCAGTTTCACTGGATCGATCTCGGAGCGCAGGTTAATTTTAAATGATTCATCAGGCTGGTGTTTCTCGAGTTCCATGCAAATCTGAGGAAGTGTTTGAGTAAGATCCAGGTCAAAAATATGGGGCCGACCTCTCGCCATGATAAAGATCGACACAAGATAGGATAAAGACGTGACTACATTGACAGTTGACGGTGCCTGTGATTGCCATGTTCTTGAATTTTCTTTTATCCTGCTTGTTCACGGCTTTCAAATAATTGCAGGTTGATTTCTTTCAAGCAAATGCATCAGTTGATAGAGGGCAAGGAACACAGAGTGACAAACTTCTTTCGAAATAGGAATCAGAGCCAGGTATTCTTTATATTTGGAATCCAGTGGGAAGTATCCTTTCCCCGCACACAGAGAAACATCATCTGGATCGGTATTTTTATTGAACTGATTGCATTGGAAATTCCCATCCAGGGTGCGCTGACTTTGATTGAGATGACTAAACACAAAAAAAACTCAATTGAATCCCTGATGTCAAACCAATTAATTGACATACCGCAGATGATGTGGTGTCTTCGGGCAGTTCGGATCAGAGTTGAATGCAGGCTCCGGACATGCCGGACACCACACAATCAGATTGCCATTCGGCCGATGAGCCAAAATGGTGTCTATCCCATTCAGTTGTCCGGTTCGCTTTTGGAGTGTTAGAAAATTGAACACGCGCACAACACGCAGGAAAGCAGAATAGGGGTTCTGTGTGTTGTTACGATGCTGGCCAACCAACAAATTCTGAACACTGACCGGAACATTGGCAGTAAACGAATTATCGGTCAGGCGTCGGATTGCACCCATATGGTCATAAGCTGCCTTCTTGGACTCCAGGTTGTGGAGTTGGAATCGCTTCAACATATTGATTGTGAATGCAGTTTCTGGTTCCCGAGTAGTTGCCGGGAAGAGACGTGAGCGCATCAGCTGCTTGATTTTGTTGGGAGGAAGCTCGTGGCATCCGCAAAAGCGCAGGCGAGTTGAATGGATCCCATTATCATCGACAACCGTGAATAGACGCTCTGCAACGGGTGATGGACAGGGACCTCCATTATGGCCAAGTTGGATGACATGACCAAGTTTCAAAAGATCGTGTTGAACAAAGAATTCCTGTGCACAGTCCCAGATCTCAGCCCAATGGAATGGGTTCTGTAGATGAGCCTTGACGAAACATTCCTCGCAGGATATTCCATAGCCTGTACAATCATCACACTTGGTGTTCGCAGTCCTACCGTCCCGACCGCACCGACACGGCTGCCCAGTGACTCCATCTGCTTCATATTCCAGTAAAAATTGACCAAGCTGATCGAAATTTTCACCAAAGTCGTCAAGGAGTTGAGCACTCTGCGTGGCATAGGTCAAGTCACCAGACTGATATCCATATTACAATGAACCAACCTGGGTCTTTTTCTTCATCTCTGGTAGTGCACAATCATTGGGATTTTGTACAGAAGTCGAGGCAGAATTGTATGCAGTAGGTATTGTTGAAACTGATGTAAGTCGGTCGATCACTGCTGTCGATTTTTGGTTCCCATTTCGCTGGTAACAGTGTAATGGACTCGTTTGACCGATGGAACGGAAAATCCAACATGGTTGGCTGATGCATCAAGGTGAGCTGCCTTGCGTTTGGTATTTGAGCTTCCAGGGGCCATTGGGTGATTACAGAACCGACGTGATTGCCCTTCCAGGATTTTAAAGGAATCACCTTGTTGATACCCATTTGCGCCCCACATTGGTGTCCAGCAAAACCACATGGAATCAAGATTCTACTCAGGGCCATCATAAGATCCGAAAGATGGTTGCTAGCGAGTTTTTTGGTTTGTTTTAGGGTTTGAAATGCAATGCCGGTGTCATGTGACGCTTCGGTCACAACGTGACCGAAGCTGGAACCGAATCGGACTGGAACGTGCCTACAACGACCTTGGTCCAATTTTTAAATACTCACAAGTATCATATGTGCCCAAAGATGGGTTTAAGGGGCGATTTTCGCCTTAGCTACCAATCCCCCAACAGTTGTATAACTTGTGTTTAAGTAAAAGTGCGTAGAGAAATTTAAGTGCTTGGATGCAGCTAGTCGTGTATTGATGTAGTGTAGTAGAAACCTCTTTTGAGGACAAGGGGAATTTATATCTGGTATATTGAGGTACGTGATAGCGAGCCTCTTTTGCGATGTAAGGGACATGAGAAAGGAAATTAATGAGTAGGATGAAGGTATGGAAGAAGGTCGATGAAATGGTCAGGTGGAGTAATATCAAGGCCCACAGTTCTAAGGAAGACCACCTTGTTCCTTCCGAAGACTGGGATCCCTCGGGTCCATGGAATGGATGACCAGCTGTCTACGCTATCAAGGTACCGCTCAAGTTGAACTCCCAACGAGACACCCATTGCTTCAAGCTCGTCTCCGTAGTCCGCAAGAATGAGCTCACCAACGCGAAATGACGGCGATTCATCTGCCCGAGGGTGGAGAAGTTTCGACAAGAACCCAACAGTGTTCTCCTCTGTCTGGAGAAATTTGGTCAGTCGATGCAAAATAGGTTGAAGAGTTTCACATACTGCATGCCAAATACAAACCAAGACTGGGGTGCAAACATCAAGTACAAGACCACTGGACCTGGATGGGTACTGACGGTCGCCAACATCGCTACCATCATCAGAGTTGGGAACCAAGATAGAGGTAGGAACCAAGATTTCGCCGGCTGGAGAATAATGGGCCTCGATGCCGCCATACCCGCCATAATGGTAATTCAATGACCGGTGCAATGGGGTGTTGACAGAGAGCGGCGATGGGAGAGGAAAAGGCATGGGAGGTGGAGGCGAAGGCGAAGGGGCAGCAGCAGCGCTGGTAGATGTGGCTGACACAGTCAATGGCACAGGCGAAGGCGAAGGTGAAGGCGAAGGCGATGGCGAAGACGAATGCGAAATATTGGCAGCGGCAGCGGTGATGGCAGAAGTGCCACTTGGGACGAAGTTAGACTATGATAAACAGATTGTGGGATGAGACTACCTGCGAGTAGGGTACAACTCATTGCGGGCCATCGCCCACAGCTCAAGTTGAGCATCGGCCAGAACATGGGGAGGCAGTGCCGGCACACGAACAAAAACCCGCTTCTTGCGCCCTTTGCAGGTAGCACACCCAGTGCACTATTGGGGGAAAATCAGCTGGTAAATCTGGTAAAATCAGGGCAAAAATGATAATGACTCACAGGCTGAACCCAAGCACCTGCCACTGAAAGATCATTGTTCTTGGCCCCGGTCCTCAAGATGAAACCCGCCAGGCGATGACCCTGATAGTTGTGGGGCAGTAGGAGAGACGGAGGTGGGCGAGGGCTCAAGACTTCGAGCCTGCTCGTTAATCCGCGTTGAACGAGGCGCCGTTTAACGGACTTCACTCCCCTGATCCCAAGAGCGGTGGTGGTGATTGGATACAGGAGAGAATGCTTCGCCTCAAGAGCGAGTCGCGGCGGCGCAGCGACGAAGTGGGGGATGAGGGCAAGCCAGCAGAGGATAGGTATGAGGAGAGCGTGCCGTAGCGGCTCGAGTGTTAGGGGAAGAGGAAGAGCGAGTCGACACCATTGTGCTGAAGAAGTCGACAGCAAGGGCCCCTCCCTTTATACCGGGTCCTTGAACACACTGGAAAAAATGTCGGCCGATGCCAAGGGTCTGAAGCATGTGGTTTAACTCCATAGTCAGGTTTGGAATGCGTGTTTTTGGGCTCCATAGTCAGGGTCAAACTCAGAGGCCACGGTGGACACACTTTTGCCGAATCATGGTTCATAGGCATTGGAACATTACAAGGGGAAAAATAAGGAACAAAGCAGCCAGAAAGTCGAAACCTCCCGACTGTCGGGTGTCTAGATCCTGTTGTCATGGGAAAGGCCGAAGCGTCGGGAGTGTCGGGATCTGAGTCAAGGAATCCATGCAGGCACCACATGTAGTACCATATGCGTACATTCTGCACTCCGGAGTTAAAACCCGATGAAAAATTTTCTGGATATATGCCTCGCATGATTCCCTTGCGTTAACGTCACACCATCATTGATTGTGTTAGCCGAAACTTCTCCATTCGCACACAAGATAAGAGGTATATTCGGGGTTTTTTTAAATAAAAAACACTAGCACTATCTCAAAAATGGTACCATCGTAAAATTCCTACCTCTCATTGACATTGATGAGGATTTCCGTGGGAGATAATATACAGTGGCAGTTGAAACTGAAAAACGACTAGACACGGAGACGTGTCACGGATCACGTGATGTGACAGATCGTGTCTTCTAGCGATTATTCGCGTGCTATGTGCACACCGGTGTCCAGGTCCAAATTTGACCCGGCTCAGGGTCATCTAAGGAACCACCAGATGGTTTCCATGTGCACCACTGTGCTTAGCTAGCGGGCCCCGCACCATTTTCAATATGAGCGGTGCAAAGCATGTGCGCAAGCACAGAAGAACGCGTTTCAATGGAAATGGAGCCTGTTCTTTGATGATTGCTGTGTTCCTTGCAGATCCCGATCTGTGATTTAATCGTATTTAGCCAGAAGAAAATGCACTTGACCCACAACTATAACCGTTCTCTGTCATTCTCTGTCGTGTTCTAACAACGATAATACACAAGCGAATACAACTATCTACACGGACACTACGAACAATAATTCAGAGAATATAAGACATACAGATCAACAGTATTCGGAAAACAGAGGAACAAACCCCCTCCACTACTGAAATCCGGCAAATTCACTCGCTCAAATTTAACCATTGGTTCGCTGAACATTGCTGGCCGTGACGTGAACATTTCTATGCACAACAGAAGCCACAAATTTAAATTCCTCAGGGAAACTATTGAATCAAATTCTCTAGGTATCCTTGGAATTAAAGAAACCCATTTCGACACTGATTCCGCCACACAGTTCAATAAAGTCTTCGGCCGCTGGTTCAAACTATATCACTCGGCCCACCCTGTAAAACCGTGCTCCATAGCTGGAGTGGCGTTTGTTCTCAATAAGAAAATTTTGGACACGGAAAATATCCGTGAATATGAACTCATCCCGGACGAGCCTTCATGACTGTTGTTCCATGGCACAAAGGGGAATCTCTGAACATAGTGAACGTATACGCTCCAAACCGCCTAGAGGAGAGAGATAAAATGTGGAAAGATCTTCGGAAAATGTGGGCTGAAGACCCTCAGCTCCCATTCCCAACCGTTGCACTAGGGGACTGGAACTTCGTCGAAGATCCCTTAGATAGGAATTCTGGAATTGCAGAAACGGTTCCAGAAGTTTCAAAAGACTTAAAAATCTATTACGCCTACACGATGGGTGGCGTACAACATTTCCAGACACACGAGATTACACTTGTGTCCAATGCAGAACGGATAGACAGTCCAATGAAATATATATTTCTCACTCGCGCCTTCATCGAATTTGTCTGGACAACCACCAATTCAAAAATTATAGAGGATGGGAAATTAAACACTGTCCGGTTAAAAGCGACCATAGACTGATAATAACTCAATTGACATGCAGACCTGAAGGGCAACCCGGACACGGACGATGGAGCATGCCTCTGTACCTGCTGAAGACCCCAGAATTCATGAATCATGTTCAGGCTCGAGCAGCCCAACTCGTGAAAGATCTTGAGGATATACAACACTCAGAGCGCACCTCAACAAAAACTTTATAGGCAGAGTCAAAGTTAGATATAATATCCTATGGAAAACACTGACCAGGCACATCTAGGGAAAGATTCAGATGAGAGCCTCCGTTCTACACAGTTCTCCCATCCTTAAAGAAATCCTACAACACTAAAATAAATTGGCTGTTGCACACCCGAATTACAGCGACGACGTCTCGAAAAGGATGGTGAAAGTGCAAAGAGACGATGCCGAAGCGTGCACGCCTAGCGGAGTTTGAAATCTCGACAATTTCGAGATGGGCCAAATTCGAGATGGGCAGATGAGCCAAGAATTGAGCACCCCTACGGCGGGCAATTTGGCCAAGCATGAATTTGCAATTATTTCGCATTTCTGTGCTGCTTCACATCTCTACACGAGCTGGTGGCCGAACAGTAAGGAGCTGACCTCATTGTTCGCGTCTTTCAGCAATATTTGTCTTCCTTCATGAAGGATCTCCACAGTACCATGGGTCCCGTGCTCTATCATATCCGTGTCACCGAGTTTCAAAACGTGGACTTCCTCATGAGCATATTGTTCTGGCATTGCACAATGTATGAGGGCTCGTTTGTGCAAAAAATAATTTTCCCCGCGCGAAAGAGGACAAAGAACCCTGCACGCGGAGGCAGAAGGTGTGCCTATGCCCGGAGGCAGGCTCGGAGGTAGGTAGAGGTACTAGGCAGACCCGTGTGCCTACAAGGCATACGCAGGATATGCGAGGAGGAAGAATGACAAGAGGGCGTTTGTTGTGGAACAAGATTGCCCACGAAGAAAACCTGTTCCATGGGAAAAAATGTCCCATGGGGCCTCTAGCGGAAGGCGGAGCCTTGCCGTGGCCTCACTATAGTACTCACCACGGCAGGCAGCACAACGGCCTCGCACGAGCTTGGAATTCGGGGACTCCGACAACTTTCCTGACTTCAGCTTGGATGCTAGAGGCTTCGAGACTCACCTGGAGCAAGGCATTGTGTGTATACCGTGTGCTCGGCGCCCGTCCTGAGGTATTTCGACGCTCTCCAGAACCCGGTCAAGACGGCAAGGAACCAGGAAGGCCGGCGACAGAACTGGGGCGGAGAGAGGCATCGATGCTGGGACAGATGTGAAAATGTGAGGATAATGTGAGGATGCGGAATGGGGAAGTACATACCAGTCGCTCTTACAAATAATAATAGGTAGTCTCAGAGATCATGTGATGCTGTGATGAGGTGCAATAGGAAGAATGATGGGAATGCAGCAAGAATCGTAGGCCTTATATAGGTCTTCGGGCAGTGATTTACGGAACCCGGACGGGGGTGACCGGCCCCGTTCGAGCAAAAGAGAACCCCACCCTGTCATGAGAAATCGCACCGGACTTTGGCCCAAATTCAACCGGTCAATATATGATGTAATGGACGACTATTGGTGAAATATTGTCTGGAATATTGGCCGATCATTATTCATCCAATATACCATGTATTTTCTGAATCTTGGCTGCATATTCTGCCTTTGATTTCGGTTTTTCTTCCTCGTGAGGACTTTGCAAAATTTCTGAGGACTGTCGGCTTTGCCCGCATTTAAAACTCCGCCCAGGTCTCCTCATCGTGGATGACGATGCGCTCCGTTCTCCTCTTTCCACATTCCTTCTGCCTCAATATCTCCGCCCTACCTCTCAAACTGTTTCTCGATCATGCATTCAAATGGCCGGCATTTTGAAAAGCATGACCTGACGCAATAGAGATGCATTCAATTCCAAATGGCAGGCATTTTGAAAAGCATGACCTGACACAATAGAGCCACATTCAAATGGCTGGCATTTTGAAAAGCATGACCTGGCGCAATGGAGGTGCATTCAAATGGCAGGCATTTTGAAAAGCATGACCTGACACAATAGAGGTGCATTCCAATGGCCGGCATTTTGAAAAGTGTGACCTGGCACAATAGAGGTGGATTCAAATGGCAGGCATTTTGAAAAGCATGACCTGGCACAATAGAGGTGCATTCAATTTAAAATGGCTGGCATTTGAAAAGCATGACCTGACACAATAGAGGTGCATTCAAATGGCTGGCATATTGAAAAGCATGACCTGGCACAATGGAGGTGCATTCAAATGACAGGCTTTTTGAACTGCATGACCAGACACAACAGAGGTGCATTCAAATGTTTGAAAAGCACGACCTGACACAATTGAGGTGCATTCAATTGGCCGGATGGAGGTGCATTCAATTGGCTGGATGGAGGTGCATTCAAATGGTGGGTATTTTGAAAAACATGACCTGACGCAATAGAGGTGCATTCACAAAGCATGACCTGACGCAATAGAGATGCATTCAATTTAAAATGGCTGCCATTTTGAAAAGCATGACCTGATGCAATAGAGCTGCCTTCAAATGGCTCGCATTTTGAAAAGCATGACCTGGCACAATGGAGGTGCATTCAAATGGTGGGCTTTTTGAAATGCATGACCTGATGCAACAGAGGTGCATTCAAATGGTTGAAAAGCATGACCTGACATAATTGAGGTGCATTCAAATGGCTGCCATTTTGAAAAGCATGACCAGGCACGATCGAGGTCGCATGCGTGCGGCTCTGTTTCCTTCTTTCACAGAACCCGCAAATGTTTGTTGTGATCAGTTTATTATCCACGTACATACACAAACTCCACAGTTTTCTCTTCACCCCTGTATATCTAGTCCCCGCTCGCAATCTTCGTAGTAAGAGCACCATGTTTTTGACTCCCCGCCAACGAGAAACTCACGGCCGTAATAGGAGTGGCACATGGATTACAGGATCACACCATGTTTCATAGGGGCTCTCTGAGTCCTTACGAAACCGAGCCCACAGATACAGTGCAGCAAAATTCGAAGCACCTGATCCATGATTTACTGTATGTTTGCGAAGTTACTCGTGCCATTCCGAGATTTCGGTCGTGTGGAGGACATACTGACGACATTGGGCATGATGTTCCGAGGCGCCAGGTCAAAAAATTACTCTACCGAAATCATGCATTTCACGCACAACATGAAATACGTGTGGAAAGGGAATGGCTTCGAGTGAGTTCCTCAATTCGGAAATTGCTTTTACTTACCGCCGTTTAGCGATCTCGTACGGGATAATATGATCGTCAATATGACTGGCGGGCCAACTCGCTGACAAGGTGTAGATGCCAATATGGAACATAATATCGGCCGGGTCAAGGTCGGGCCTCGAAGCTCCATCATGCCACGGTCTATGGATTAACATATATTAGGAACTCTTTGCCGCCAAAGGGATGTATGGAAGTTGGGATCGGTTGGCCGATATTTCCGCCGCAATCGATGTAATCGGCAGGGTCAAGAATAACATCGCCATGTCGCTCGATGCTTCCTGTAACGGAACTTCGCACAAGACTCCCGACACCTCAAACCTCGTATGGCGTATTGCACGCAAAGCTCGCGAATTAAAGATCAAGAGCTTTGATTGTTGAAGGGAATCGAGGTTGGCGAGGAGGAAGATAATATGCCTCCAATGGGACTTTCACGAGGAGATCTGGGCGACGAGAATGAAAGCTAGTCCACATTTGTACTTTTCAATAATTTTATGCCTATTCTAATGTGCGAGTACGTTTCGATGCGGGTTCTTCGTCATCTTCGTCATCTTCATCGTCATCAACAACTCTCGCAACTACCGAGTTCCACACTGCCACTTGACGGGCGTCGTATTTTCTAATGATGTGATGAATGAGGTCTGCATACCGTGCCACCCACTCGTTCGATTGGTGAAGGATGGAAGTGATGCTGTCTGCGGAGGTGATCACAGACGGGAGCGTCATCGACAGAGTCGTGAGAGCGGGCCTGTCAAGAATGAACGAAGGGGGTCGAGGGAATCGCAGAGGACAATTTCGATGAGTCTCCGTAACCCAGGCTGTAAGAACGTTAACTAGCTCGGGTCGATCGGCTACTCGGCGATACTTATTTCTTTTGCGTTTCGGTCGTCCGCTTCATCCTCAAAAAAATTTGCATAGGCCATGCGCTTGCAATCCTTGCACGTTGCGAGGCGAACAGATGCAGTTCCTACGTGTTCCTTCTTCGTAGGATTTTTCTTCTTCAATCCATCTGAAAGTAGCGGCCGATCTGGATCGTTTTTGCCCTCGAAAGCGTTGGTCAGATCCATGTCAAATATCCAGGGCTCAATGGTCACTGCGGCCTGCGCGACCCTCCCATTGGAAGCGGATGGAAACCTTCTCTGGTAAGCCATAGTTAATCACACCGTTGATTTCTGGCACGTCCAATCCATGCATTCCTCGGGTTGGTAATTGAATCAGTCTCCAACGGCGGGACTTTTTAAGTCGGGGTCCTCTGGCCAGCAGTCCTGGTATGCACTCGTTCCACGCTACTGGAGATGTTGGAGACGCGGACAATCTCCAGGGTTGCAGGGCTGGACGGTACATGGGTTTGCTTGAACGATATATTCCTCTCCTTGTCCGATCGGGGTGTTGAACCAGATATGATTCGCCGGCTGATGGACTTGAAAGGCGTCACGGTCTATCTCGAATGTCTCGATAGCAACAAAACATTGTATAGGCCGTTCTAGGATACAGTCGATTATTTGCGCAATCCAAGCCGAGTCCTGCGAAGCTCCGTGCAATTGCTGCACAAATCCTAACCAATTATGCGACTCCTATGGCCGCTGTAAACGCTACAGAGCCCCAGCCCGACGCAGACCTTACTTCCTACAACGAGTCTACCGATGCCGCACCAGATTCTGACTCCGAGAAATCTACCACTTCCCAACCCCTCGCGCACCGGTGTTGGCAACTCCACCGGTCCTCTGCCGACCTACATGATCATCTGGACCGCCAGCCAGCGCATGAAGCTTGCCAAGGCCGAGGCGGACAAGAAGGACATGCGCGAGGCCGAGCGCGCTAGGACGTCGCGTCCGATGAAAGGCAGCTTCCTCATGGGCCCTCTACACCGCATCTCCTCCACTTCGGACGCCTTGGTTCCGATCCCGGACTCCTACTCTAACTCCCTCTTCCACAAAATTTATTTTCTGCTGCATTGGTGGACTGACCATCAATTACAGTCCTTCTCGGATCAACCACAGTCCATCCCCAAGACGGATATCGGCGACGGCGGCGCGAGGGTCTCCGTCGTCGAGATGGGCAAGGCAGAGCGCCTCCTCGGCACGGACGACTTCGCCGCGCTTACTCCGGGCCTCTAGCGACAGGCATCCGTCAATCAGCTGCAGACGCCTTCGAGCTACTTCTTGCGAAACACGACCTAACGTCTTCCTATCCGGATCTCGTGCGCAACTTACGACAGGGTTTTCCGCTGGGCCGTATGCCCATGCTTTCTCACACTACCGTACTCGGCAATCACCCGTCGGCCAATCTTGAACGCGACACCGTCCCCGATTACCTCCGTGTCGAGCTCGCCGAAGGTAGAATGGATGGAGCGCATTTGCTGCAGCCCCTTCTTCCCCTCCCCTCTCATCGTCGCTTCGAGTGACCAAGGCCCGGGTCGACTGCCCAAGAAACGCGTCTGCAGGACTCAGTCTTGACCGCCCATGAGAGATATTCACAAGCGGCGTGGAGAGGTTTGTTGTTGGCCATGAGGAAGGGGGATAGGACAAGACCTGCAAGGAATGTCCGAGTCTCAGAGGTAGTTCTTCTAGGTCGTTCCAAGTCAAATATCTGTGTGCACTGAGGCTGTCAATGGCACCGGTGTGGAAGGGTAGGATGCCCCGCTCGTCGACTTCCCTATTTCCCCTATCTGTTCGCTTAGCGTACGCTACATCGGACATCAGTCCCGATATTTGTTTCGTATGTACATATGTCAAAATATCTCCTTCTTGATCCCAAACCACGACGATTGACGTGACCAGTGACAAGAGTAGCCCACCGGGACTACGTCGCCAGTGAACACATTTCACCTTTACATCAGATTATCGCCCTCCCCGAGTCTTATCGAGCTACACCCGTACCTCACGCCCACACGGCACTTTCCCCTACCGACATTATATTTCTATTCTACGCGTACACGACATTCTTGGGACCATTTCGATATTTTCTCCTTCACCCGTACACCCCATATCCCGGACTACCGACCCGATATTCTGTCTACCAGCAGAGAACTCGCTACTGCGACACCGGTATGCCGCTCTTTGCTCCAACGTGCCACCTCTCCTTGGTCAGCAAATATGTTCCAAAACCATTGTAGCCTTTCTCTAATGATTCTCTGAGTCGGCTTGGTGAGCACCACCTGAACCCGTTGCATAATTCTGGCCAAGATGCGGTTGTCTGTACTCCATGGGCAAAGGCAGATGCAGACTTTGCATATCTCCGACCTGAACGACCTTCTGAGGCGTTCTGCGTCCTCAAGTCGATCGGTCTCGGCCCTCTTTGAAACTTTTGGGCAGGTTATCTTGCGCTTTGTAACGCCATGTCAGCCATTACCAAGCACCGGTGTAGACTTGACGACAGCGCTGCTTTGGGGAATGGAAGGCTTGACAATGAAAGGAAAGTAAAAGTATTCCAGGTCTTGTGCCCGCCTGCACGTTGCAGTATGGTGCTTGGGTGTTGATGGGAAGGCTTGAACGAATTGTGCCGTTTGAACCGGCCATAAAAAGGGATATGGGTTGAGGTAGAACTTGAGAGAGAGCTGGGCCTTGAGGTTTGAGGTTATTGTGCGCTGCTAGCTATTGGGAACTCTTCCGTGACTGAGACGACGGCAGACACAGCAGGGTTTGAGGACCGTTTCGGGACGATGGGAAGAGGGGGAGATGAGGTACGGGGATCTAGCAGAACGAATTCGGGGATGCAGGGCTCGCTGGTGAGTGATGCTGAGTGGCCGTCGTGAGTGGAGGGTGGAGGGAGAAAGAGAGAGACATTACCCTGCGCCGTCAATATCAACCTCTCGCCATCAATCATGCCACGGACCATCGGAGTTCGAAACAGACTTGAGCGTAATTCTCACCAACGAAAGCCGCTTGCTGTTAGCAAATGTGCAGACGCGAGTCAATTCATTGATGAACAAGTACTAGTCGATGCTCAGAGCATTTGACGACGTGTTTGGAGTTTGAACGTCGGGTCTCCTTTGTAATTTGAGAATTGTTACCCCAACCCCATTTCTCGCGCCGGAATCGATTCCATTATGCTTTAAAGAATCAGGATTTCAGTGCAATTGAAAACACAGGAGTAACATTGGAGGCAAGTTTGTCGTTCAAAAGACTGACAGGAAGAGGAATATAGAGATCACAGTCATTGACATGTAAAGCTGGGTAACCCAATGTATTCCACACCCTGAGCTACAAAGGCTTGTGTATTTTTTGCACAGGGCTACTTTAACAATCGAGAGATCAATGAGCCATAGCTACGTGCACTATTCACTGCTATTTTCGACTTCATGTCTAACCGGCGAGGTTTTTCCCACAGAGTTTTTCCTGATTCGGTCACTGGTCTAGACTCTCCGTATAAACCAAGGCAATCACATGGAAACCTGTTACTCCCATGTTGAATGCTCGGGCATCTCGGGCATATATCTTACAACACAAAGGTGGAATTAAAACATCAGGGATGTTGTTTCAAAGGTCTTGACCATCAGATGAACACAGTGATAGGATGCTAATTTCCCTCTAAGTTCCTCATAATTGTACAGTGATCCACCGGTCAGTGATACACTAAAATCATATGATAAATCATTCCATTTTCAGGCACTGTTGAAAAAAATCTTAGTCGTACAAAATGTTAGTTAGTATTGACCACATTCCTGAGTAAGAGGCCTTAATATTTGAGGTCCAAACGGGAGAGCAATTGAGAGAAATTCTGCCACCACTCAGTGATACAGTCACACAGCGTGATGTTGTCATTGTTTGACTACGACTTTGAACGGGCGCCTGACAAGCACTTACCACTGAGATAGTGCCGCCCTCTTGGTCTCAAAGTGTATGTATTTAGTATGCATTGATTGGTTTGTGATTTCGCACGCCCGACCATATTCGACGCGTCAAGAGAGAAATTTGTGTATTTTGATGGCTATTGCTGAATTGGGAGTGTGACTGATCGCAAAGGCTGTTCCAGCGGAAACTGGTTTCCTGTCGACAATATGCATTCAAATTCCTTCAGGAGTGAATAAATACATTCCTATACACTGTACAGCTCTTCTTGTGGCTTTACTTTGTTTTGGAATTCAGTGCACATGTTGTTTGACCTCACCATCTTCAGGTGTTCCTGAAAGACGATTTTGCAGTGCAAATAGTACTTGCTCAAATGCCATAGAATTCTGTTAGAACATGAATTACATCTCAAAGAATGTGTATGATTTATTTCTATGCTATAGTACAAAAAATGCCCTTGGTATGAATATTATATCTCGGGTGTATCACTGACCGGTGGATCACTGTACTTGAAGGCGGTTGAACTTCCGTTGGGTAGCCCAGACTTCATTTCTTACATACAAACCACTGCGAAAACTTAAATGTAAAGAATTACATAAACTGAGGATAAATACTCCACCCGAGAGCCAACGGACCTACCAAAGAAATTTACATCATTCTCAAGGTCCACCCATGCAGTCCACCATCTGTGGTGGGCTCAGCCTGGGCAGCAGCAACCCTCCTAGTGGCATTTTGAAAAGCATGACCTGATGCACAAGAGATGCATTCAATTTCAAATGGCTGCCATTTTGAAAACCATGGCCTGATGCAATAGAGCTGCATTCAAATGGCTGGCATTTTGAGTAACCCATAGATTTCCATGTCCACCAGGGGGTATGCATTAAGACAGAGTAGACTGTACTCCTCCACCCAATCAACTACATGGTCCTTGAATGTCCCCTTGATGATTTGGTGGAGTAAATCCATTGAGATCAACTCGTGGATATCGGCGCGCGGAAAATCGGTGATAAAGAGCTTCAATAGTAACCGGACTTTAGCACGCGGATGGTGGAAGGGTGATACCGAAGCAGGATCGAAATGGGTGTGGTTACCCCTTTCGGACAACTGACCCTCGCACTCACTTTTTTCTGTCTCAAATATTCTGTAAATCGACGAGACGCCGCTTTTGATGCAGATGTATGATTTCAGAACCACCAAAGAACTGTGGAATGTACAGGAGGATCGAAATGGATGCGGTTACCCGTTTTGAACAACAGGCAAAGGTGTGACATTTTTCTATTATAGTCAAACGCGTTTTCACTGTATGTCAGTGGCCTGACAACAAGACGCAGCACCGCATACACAGCGATCGAGATAATGAGTATGAGAGGGGGGTCTGATCGTGTAGCGGTGTGATTATGTAATATCACGTAAGCGCAGGTTCAAGCGCGAAAAGGCGTCCGAGCGAACATAGAGCCGCAGTGTTGTCCAAGATTTTTGGGAGCTAAGTATGGCCTGCAGTGAAAATAAGCCTGAAATTTAAAGAGGCAGAATGAACCAAAGCTCAACTGGAAGTGAAAATCAGCACAAAAGCTGGACACCAATCGACAGGCTCTTGTTGATACCAATACTCCTTTTATTCTGTTTATGTCCCGCCGCTTACCGGCCACTGCCAATCATTTGTGCTAATGAGGACCGAGAATGTCCGGAAAAAACGTGACGAGATTTGCTAATTCTGCTGACGCTGTTCAATATGCTCATGACCTAATTGATATAGAGGCTCCGTTGGATTTTAATGCACTCAAGCTTGACTCGGGGAGGTAAAGAGAAAATGCAAAGTTGTGGCTTCGTGGTATACGAAGTGTGCGCAGTGAAGTTGAAGGAACGGAATAAACAACAAATTCCATCCGGCTGTATGTATGTGTGAAGCTGTTTGAATTTTGGCGCATGAAGCGTGTATATTGGTGAATGGGAGGACCTTGACAGACGATCAAAAAGCACAACAAAAACTTGCAAAAAAGTAGTGACACTGAAAAAGTGGGAAGAGCCCGGAACTCAAGACAGATTAAAAACCAGTCAATTCTTCTTCTAATTCCGAACTTGACCCCAAGTGAGCTAGTCAGTGTACAAGCGTCGGCCGAACAAAAATTGGACCGCAATAGTGCCAGCCTTTTTTCAGAGCAATGGCCTGCAGTGAAAATTCGAATTCTTGAAGGTTGGACAGAGCTTGAGCTGAAAATCACCGCCCAAAAACTGGACACTAGTGGAGGCTGGCCTCAAAAATAACAAAAACCTCCTTGTTTCTGTTTGTGACCCGCCGCTTGCCGGTCATTTTCAATCATTGTGCTAGTGGAGCCTGAAAATGTCACCAATCGGCTTATATAATGGACCATCAGATGGCGCTTGTTTCGGCGCTAAACCAACTGTTGAATAATTTTCTTCCACCTTTTCGCCAATCTTGCGCATCCACGAGCAAGCTTTGGAGCATAGAATGTGTTAGGAATTAGAAACTGCTGGAAAACATCATGCTCAAGGTCTTCCCGGACTCCTTTAAAAAGTTGAAGATGAATCAATGGCTCAAAATAAAATAGTCTCCCCCAATTAGACTCCACGAGATGCCCACTAACTTTAGGTAGTGGGTCTTATAGCACCCTATCAATAATTTTTGAGTGTAATGATTGAAATCAGCCCAGATTGATTGACGCCTTGATCGTGTCCGCCGAATTGAAAGTGATGGGGTGATTTCATCGTTGAATCCTCTGGACAGGTTGCGTTAACTGGTCAGCCACACGTGCTTCTCTTTGGCTCTCTTTGTCTGTGTTGTACATCGGCCTCTTGAAAATCTGAAAATCTTTCACCTTCGTACTCCCGCCTTCTTCTGTATCCACCTGGTGCTTTCGATGTCTGTTCTTGTTGGTGGTGTTTACATCTCCAGTGTCGCTATTTCTCTCACTTCCGCTGTTACCGTTCTGTCTTTGGAGCCTGCTTCCCATCTTGTCTCCCTCAAGGGCGCCAAGCACAGCGCTTTGGCTTTACTATCAACGGGGGTCCTCATGGCAGCTTCACTATGGAATTGGCTTGCTCTGTCTCTCATACCCTTGCTACGGATGTGTGCATGGGCCTGGACTGGAAAGCCAGTGTTCGGGAATGGCTCATTGGCCTTGGTCTACGGCCCTCCGATGGTTTTGACCATTTGTATGCAGTTAATCCTCGCGGTGTGTTATTGTATTCACTTCTATTCAACCCCTTTTTGAATGACTGTCGTCAGCTGGTTTGTCCGAGCAGCTTGTAACATCCGAAAGACGACAACTGGGCGGTCTTTATCACAGTGTCAACGGTCAGTGATCAATTATGTATCTGCGATAATCTCTCCTTACCGCTTAACCCCTGTCAGGCTCCCAAAACTTGAATCCTCCCAATAGCAGCAGCGGATCTCAACGGTCTCAAAGTAAGTTTATTTCGTTGTCGAGCTTATCTTTTCCTGATTAGATCTCGGCACTTCTGTGCCCATGTCCGCTTCCGCGCGCGCGCGAGATAACGGGTCTGTGTGCGCACAGTACCACAATTATAATAATACCCAATACCTATCTGCGTGCACGCACGATACCCAATCCCAATCTGCGTACGCGCATGATGATAATAATTCTGTTAATAGTTCTGTGCGCACGATACCGCTTCAATATAATTTGGTTCATCCCGCAACTACTTCTGTGACTAACTTTGTGGCCGGCCCTTCATATCGACACGCTATGTCGTGTCCGGTCTGTTCTGATGTTGGTTTTGACACCCTACTTTTGTCTTCCGATCCACCTCAAAATGCGTTCGGAGTCTTCACGGCATTCCTGCCCATGGATTATCGCCCGCTGCATGTCGGCAAGCCTTGATGTTTCATTTGTTATCTGGAATGTGTGCATCTGTTCTGCCGAATGGGACGAGGGCTTTGCCTCATGAGGGCTGTAAATCTGCTGGCGCAAAATATATTATCTGTTCACGACATGAGTTACACCGCTTACAATATCCTTCTGTCAGCTTCTCATCTTTCTAACGAGCAGATTGCTCTGCTCTCAGAAATGTTCAGAGTCTCAGGCTGTGACGTCTTAAATAAGCTTGGAACAGAACGGGCACATCTACTGAGAAATCACTCCGTTGCTCATCCTTTGCGTTCTGTATTCGATGGCATAGATAGTTTGGCTAAGCCTGTTCTTGTTGCTCTGGGTGCTTTGCATGGTATTGACTTGAATTCAAAGAAGGCTCCTGAATGTAGGGATATTATGGGTGCACATCTTGGTAATGTAATAGAGTGCCCCAGCCCATATCCAATACTAGGGGTCCAATGAAATCACAAGACCTGCCTTTGAACAGGGAAGGAACGTCGACAGGCAAAGCACGCATCATTCCAGCCACCAGGGCGGGCAACCGACACCATTTTTTCATCTTACACACAACCAAACAAGCATTGATTCTCGTCGCGTCACCGTTTCCTCGCTATTTTCGTGGTCTCTCCACTCAAATCCAACTTCTAAAATCATAGTCCAGTGTTATTGCCCGCTCCCGAGTTTGCCTTGTGTATAGTATATTCCCAAAATCAGCGTTGACCGACTGGTGTAGAGAATTGATCAACATGAACTATCTATGAGCTTTGAGTTTAAACTGGAGTTTACACAAGGCTAATCGTCGAGTAAGCAAGATATAATCCGATTCCTTCCACTCCTCCTCATGCTCTTCCCCCTGAGGTTGTAAACCCTCAATGGTTGTAAAAGAGTACGCTCCTCTCCACCCCTGCAGTCTAGGCGAGAGTCGTAGCAGTGAGTAGCTCCCACTTTTTCACTCCTCACGCTCTTCCCCTGCGGTTGTAAACCCTCAACGGTTGTAAAAGAGTACGCTCCTCTCCACCCCTGCGGTCTAAGCGAGAGTTGTAGCAGTGAGCCGCTCACCTTTTTTATCGCACTGCACGGTGAGTTTCTAATTTATGCGTTGACCTAGTGCCGTTCGGAATTTCAACAATTTACGGCGCAGTTCCGCGACACCCCCGATTTTCTATATAAACTCCCTGGCAGGCAGTGGTTACCCCTTACTGGTCTTTCCCACTGCCTTGCCAGCGTAGCACATTTTCTCGTTACCCACCCTACATATCATGTTTCACACACGGACACTCCTACTTTACACTGGTGGACAGCGGGAATTTTTTGCCTGGGGGGAGAGAACTCCCCCCATACTCCAGTACACTGGAGGTCAGGCCCCACAGGGTTCTAACTGCACGTCCTGCCTATTCAATGGCCGGCCAGTCCATGTAATGTACAGTGCCCATCACCACTTCTCCAACACCTGTTTTTCGACCCCAAGAAAATTTTTGTGAATTTTTTCTGATTTTCTGGGCCAGGAAACTGGCCAAAAGAATGCGATTCACGTCGAGATCTCATTTTTTCCCACGGTGTTTCACTTTTTCGAGGTTCAAAAAGGCTTCTGAGGACATACAGTTGCGGCAAAAAAACTTGTCCAAAAGCCATTTGGACTCATTTCTTGACCAAATCACGTCAAATAAAATGCTGCCATGAAGTTCTAGTGTTTTCATGAGCTTTCACATAGTTTTCTCAATATCTCACCTCTGTTGTTGACCCTGAATAAAATAAATAAGGGCTTTCTGAAAAATCAACTTTGCAAAATTATCATGTATGAAGAACAGGTCTATACAGCATGAAAGTACTTGTAAAGGCACACATATTGGTATTTTAGTTCATGTGGATTGATGGGGATTTGGGCTCGCACAGGAGCCTGCAAGTTGGCCATTTTGAGCTATTTTGGCCCATTTCCTGCGGAAGTCACCAATTTGCACTGCACACTCTGAGCCCAAATCCCCATCAATTCACATGAACTAAAATACAAATATGCTTGCCGTTACAAGTACTTTCATGCTGTATACACCTTTTCTTCATATATGATGATTTTGCAAAGTCGATTTTTCAGCAAGCCCTTGTTTATTTTATTCAGGGTCAACGACAGAGGTGAGATATTGGTAAAACTATGTAAAAGCTCATGAAAACACTAGAACTTCATGGCAGGATTTTATTTGACATGATTTGGTCAAGAAATGAGCCCAAACGGCTTTTGGACAAGTTTTTTTGCCGCAACTGTAACTCATTTGTGAATGCTATCCATGTGTTTATCTGTCACCTAGATGTGTCCTTGGGTCCCCAGGGACTGACCACTGACATGGTATCACCCAGAACTAAGTGGCACGTGACTCTTAAGTCTACCCAAAAAAGGAATATGATGCCATCATTATGGTTTGTTTCACTTTTTTGGTGACAAAAAAGTAAAAAGTTGTCGGAATGACTTATAAAGCACAAGATATGTTCTTTGCTATCCATTTGAGTGTTTCCAGGTGTTTTTGAACATACCGATGGTCATGACATATTGTTATTGCAACTCTAAAGTTTTGACATGTTTACTGCCAAATATGGAACCGTGATGTGATGACGGGCACTGTACTAGCTTATGGATTTCCCGTCCCTATAGTTTTGTGTAGTTACGCCATCCAGAAACGGCACATAGACACTGGGCCGCTCTCACTTTTCCATTGAAAAAGCTTCTAAGCATTCATTAACTATATATATAGCCTGCTAGAGCATAAATTCAGCGTTTGGGGCCTCAGGCCAATGGGAACCAATTTCACGCGTTGTTTGGCAGAAAAATGATGTCGGCTGCGCGGTCCGAACCCGCGCACTACCTGACTGTGCCAGTGCAGCCGATTTTCCTTCCATTGGTTACCACCTACCTGCTCCTCTCAACTTTCCTCTACACCAAACGTGCTGGATACCTCCTAGAATCACTTCTCCCCAGCTCCCCCCGTCAAACCTCGAAGGCAACCGTACCCAGATCCGCGCCTTTGCCATGCATCTCGTGGCGACATATACTTGTCCCTGCTCATCTCATCCCTGCCACTCCATCCCTCAAGACTTTGGATGAGTTCTGTAGCTCTTCGGTGCGTACACCGAAGTCTGGTATGGACACTTGAAACTTAATGGGACCAGTGTGCTTCCGAAGCCTCCACACCAATACAGACGAGGAGAGCCATCCGCGGAGATAATCTGCGCGTTGGCAAAGGGGCTATTCTTCGGTGGCGAGGGCTGTCAAGCGAGCAGAATATGAGAGGTGCGGACATCTTTGAATCTTTCATACACCCCGGATGGCTGTTTTAAAGGGATGAAGACCCTCATTTTGGAGTGACGCGAAAAGGGCCATAATCTCCCTGTTGGAGGTTGTAATAACCACTAGACTACTCGCGTGAGTAGAGTGCATTTGTAGTAAGGAACTCGCCCAGAGCTTTGCTCTGGCATATCTTGTTATGTTTTTTAGTACTAATACATCACTTTGGTCATAAATATCCCCACTTGACATAAGTGAACTGGTATCCCTTAATATGACTAACATGTCTAGACATGCTGCACATTCACGTGGCAGTGGCTGTGTTTTGACGCGGCAATGGCGCACAGGCTACCCTCAAAGACATATACGGACATGTTTTTTAGTACTAACACATCACTTTGGTCAAAAATATTGGTATCCCTTAATATGACTGACATGTCTAGCCATGCCGCGTCAATCGCGGCAGTGGCTGTGTTTTGACGCGGCAATGATGCACAAGCTATATCTCGAGCTATGTCATATTACTGACAGAGCATGTAGCCTCAATCCCAGTTGAGGACTTACTGATGTCCACTTGTCCGGGATTGAAACAGGATGATCACGAACACTTAAATCTGCGATGGAACGAATTCATTTTTCCCGGCTGTTCTACAGAGTGAAACAACAAAGTGTGCGGTACACGGGTATATGAGGGGATAGAGATACATTACCCATTGCATATGATATAGCTCGCCCCTCGGTAAAACAATGAAAGCCTTAGACATAATTTCTTGAAAGGGATACCACATTGGGTTTGGAACAAATTGGGCTACGAAAACTTACAAAAGGTGGCTTCATCATATCGTACGCAATGAAGAAACGGTGATATACAGTCGATGGAATCGGGAAATAAGGTTTGTGATTCCATACGGGTGAGTTGTCCATCGCGGGATATGTTCTTGCCATCAGGGTAGCATTGCAGCTCAAAGGAATACACGCACCATGCCCGAACCCTTTCGACGGTACCCGAGAAGATGAGCGGCGAGGGTCTATGATTTCCTGTTCCATAATTGGTCCAGCAGCGGACCCATGGTTACCCTAAAGCCACATGTGAGTAATGTTTGCGACTGAAATGGGGAAGGACCGGGCTATTCACCATATCGTGAGAGTACTTCTTCCATGCTGGCGACGCCCGCTTGAATATATTCAAATTTCTGGAGTAGTTGCCTGGTAGACGCTACTTGGAATGGCATTGAAGTTGAAGCGCAGAGCCAACATTGAGTTTAGAATCTTGATGAATTGAGGCTTGGTAATGAGCTTGAAGTTGATCTTGATTGAATATCACGGCGGTGCTCAAGGTTTTGCGGGATTCAGAGCTAGAACGTTGAGGTGCGAGGCTTGATAGTGGTAGGTCTTGGCTGGCCGTCAAAGGTAACTTTCGAGGGGTTTCAGAGCCTTTTTTGACGTCTAGGGCGTACGCGCATAGTTTGGTAGGGGGAATTCTTGCGGAATTTGGAACCTCCACTGGACGCAAGTTGATTCTTGGTAGTCAAACACATTGTGGATAGGCAGCGCAGCATAAAACAGAGAGACAGAGGCGGCGGCGCAGGACTCTGACTGCAGAGATGATGGGGGTGGGACAGAAGAAGCGATGCGACAGAATGTCTGCCTTTTGTGCGGAGGTTGAGGGCTGATCGGCGAGGTTTGAATCAACCAAGCGCCGGGGCGTCTAAACTAATTCCTGATGGAGAGGGTCAGCTGAGATATCGAATGGGGTAATTTCGGCGGTACAAATAGCTGTATTCTGATACGAGGAATCTTAAGATGCGAGTAATAATAATAATGGTGAGCCGAAACGGAGTGAATTATAGAGACAGTCAGACAGACACACACGATGCAATTTGAGGTATGTTTAATCTACCAGAACTGAGTAGTACGACAACAAAACTGCATAAAAAAGGAATCTGATATTGATCTAAGAAGTTCGGGAATTGGCGAACGCCCAGTGGCGTGTGAAACCAAACATGTGCATACTGATCCATAGGACCTCGATAATATACGAGTAATAATGACGTGGCGCATCTGAGGCATTAAGGCTCAGAAAAGGCGCGATGATAATGAGAGAGGCGCATATGGGGCACATTGGTAATTACAGAGGCGTAGAAAAGGAGCAATTAAGATGATAAACATGCGTAGGAGGCGCAACGAAAGCATATATGAGATGCATGGGTGGGACGAATGGATGATAACGAGGATCGGAAGACACCAGATCAGCGGGGTAGGCACAGCACAGGGGTCCGACACAAGGACATAATGAAGATAACGATGCAGGACCCAGTCTGGACTCGGGAGTCCAATTGGGTGTAGATGAGCAAGGGATGAAGACACTGCCCGAGAAACTACAGTGCCGCAAAGGACATGCGGAATGTCCCCACCGAGGGGGGTATTTTTTACTGGAGGTCCCTGTTGGTAGACTGAGATGCTGTGAGGTCTAACCCTAGTCTCACGAAAGCCAGGACGGAGACGGGCAAAATGAAAAGGATGGACCATTCTGACAAAAGACTGTAAGTCCGCCTAAAACGGCATTACGAACTCCCAGTAGAGATAGAAAACGCGGCTCTGAAATACCCAAACGCTCCAATGAGCTATCCCTTCGACCGGAGCAGCATGCACACCAATCTGCGCGGCCAACGCCCGCACACTGACCCAATAGGGCATTATGAGCTAAATAACAGCCTGATACATGAATTGAAAGTGACGAGACGGCGATAATCGAAGGCGCCCCCCAGCGCATCGACATAGGGAGCGGTAGCTCCAGTGCGAGCTCGATAGGTAGGGCCCAGCAGATTCGTGGTTGACGGGCGGCACAGCGCGGAGAATTTAGAAAACAATGATATATATATCACCAGAGGTCTCATCAATATTCCTCGGGTATCGCAATCTTGCTGTATCTAAATACCATGTTCTCCTCATTACCCTCAGCCATGTCCACCCGCACCATTTCGTATAAATTACAGCCCACTGACACAGTTGCGCAGACCCATCTCAAGTCCGGCATTTTGAGCATTTTTGGTCATTTTTGGCCATTTTTACGGAAAATCACCAACTTGAGAGCTTCATTGTGAGCTCAAATCCCAACCAATTCCAAAGAACTAAAAGGTGGAATAGGTCTATTTTGCGAGTACTTTCAGGCTATATCACCCATTTTGTGATCCGTGGTCAATCCAGAAAGTCGGTTTTTCAGAAAACACTCAGTTATTTTCTCCTGACGGATCTAATGAGGCATTGTATGGTTAAAATGGTTAATAACATCTTGAAATCGCTCAAAGATCATGCCATGATTTTATTTGAAGTGATTCGACCCATAAATGAGCTCAGAAATTAAGGGGTTATTAACGGCAAAATTTCATGTTAAGGCCTTAACATTAAATTAACCCTTAATTATGGGGGCAAGTTAAGGGTGAAGTTAACGGTTCAATTATTTTTTTTCCGCCGGTGCGAAAATACAGAAGAGTTCAGCTACTAGTCCTCATAATCATCACCTGATCCTGTTAATTCTCCGTCGTCCAGCTCCTCACTAGAGTGCTCTGCCGCCAGGAGCTCCATCTGCAGACCATTACGGTCATTTTGAGCTACTCAGAATCCCCTCGCACGCAATATTGACCGCAGAGCGCAATCAGTGCTTTTTATTGCCAAATGCGTGACTGTACCAGAATGATTTTTCTTTCAATCTGAAAGTATTTGAACCCACCTTCTATTTCATTTCAATCTCCCCCAGCAATCGAAACCCAAGAGAATATCAAAATCACTCGTCAAACCACCCTTTCTTCTTTGTACACCCACGCGGAAGGAATCTCTGTGGAATATCCTCAGACCAGCGAGACTGGTGTTGGCCATCTTTTCATGATGGATTCTGACCCCGACAATTGGAGGAACCCAATTTCAGATTTTGCAAACTTTCTCGGGGCCCCGAATGGCTTTACCACACTTAATCAGCAAAACTTTGTAGACCGATTTGAGGCCGACACGGGGGCGGGACGGCGAACCATGTGGACGAGGACGCGTTGATTGACAGGCTCGAGAATGCCTCCGACTACGAACGCGGCCTGTCGCCTTGATTCAAAGCAGAAGGGGTTGGTCGACAAGCTAGCCAGACAGCTCAAGGAAGCGAAACAGTGTGTGCTTAATCTTTTCCGTCTTGGACCCGACTCTGACAATTAGTGCTGTCCAAATACGGATACGATAGCACTTGCTTCAGTGATGGGCGTCCGTGGCATGTCATGCCCGGCTAGTCAGCACACGCAGTGCGGACTCATCGTTCGCGCTCCCGCTTTGGTCTCTTGACCGGGAAACCTGTGCTCGTTGGAATCTGCCATGCTCTTCGCACGTACTAGGAGTTGGCACCGCGTATGCGCGTTCCATTTCTCGTCGAAGGTACCGTGTACTACGAGAAACCCCAGTGTGGAGTTCATTTCACATTCTCGTTGAAATCTCCCCAGACCCGCATTTCTGGGATTTAGTGCCGTGTCATGGTGCTGCGTATGTTTCGTTTCTCGTCGAAGGTACCCGTACCGCGAGAAACAGCACAGGACGCCGGGCTGTCACGCCACGTCCCTGTCCAAATCTCTCATGGTCCGTACACTTGAGAGTCAGCGCCCCGACACGGTGCTGCATTCGTTCGTTCCGTTTTCTCTTCGAGATACGATGTACCGGAGAAAATCGTGAGAGACAATCTTGCTTGAAATTGCGCTCGCTATCGTAAGGGAGATTGCAAGTTTGGCGATTTCAAGGATGGTACCTGCAATCGTTCCTCCCAGGATCTGAGGCTCGGCATGGCGGTATGAGGAGGATATACGCGAGCTGCACACCTCACGTTCAATGGGGAGCGAGGGTCCCAAGTCAAGGAAGTCCGTGTAATGGTATGGTGACATTGTCGGGCCGCGTCGCGAGCGTGGGCGTCATGTGCTGACACCACCTCCTGACAGTCTCACGGCGCTATCAACAGATGCTTCGAATTACTCTGCTCGGTCTTTAAATTTCGTGCTCGCGGAGTGGTCTAGAGTTCAAACCACACTGGTAATAGTCCATTATTAAACAGGTTGTACAGTGGTGGCAAACAGTACACAGACATGAGCCCAAACGAGCCGCGGGTATTATATTTCGCCTACGTGTCCGAGGGCCCAAAACACCAGATAACCCAATATGGAATATTGTTGCAAGTCTTTTTCTATCACTAATTGCAACTGAATTAGCCTGGAATTTCTAGCTAGGTTTCATCCAAATCCATATCGAATTGACCGAGCTACACCTAATTCTCTGAAAACCTTCGAAATTAGAAAATTTTCGCTCGCGCCTTCGGTATTGCCATTGGCTGTAAAGATGAGATCAGCGTCTTCTTTCAGAATTTCCGGGTTTATTTACAGCTGTTTGCATAATTGATGACAGTCGGCGCAAAAAAAATAACAAGAACAAACTTTTGATCCCGCTCCATCGGGGCGCCATTTACCTTCCTCTGAGTGCATTTTCTACAATTTTCAATGTAGAATCGTGTTCCTTATCCACAGATCTATGGATTAGACACTTTAAATGGGCCAAAACTGTTCACGGAAAGATCGGCCGTTCGGCGTATCGGGCGATTCCGCACCGCTATGTACATATATGCAAACACGGGCCCTACCTCTTCGCTTCCCTCTCCCTTGCTCTCATCCAACGACAACCCCGCCGCGACGTCGCTGCTTTTGTCATATACGGCTATCAGCTTGGTCTTGTCCTTTTTTGTTTGAGGTAAGTTCGGATTTCGTCGGCTTGAAAGCAATATATCTAGTCTAGTACTACGGACAGACCTTCCGCTCAAACTCGACGCGCAAGTGTACCGATGCACGGAGGTACATCCTTTCATCCCATTCATATTTTCTTATTCAATTTTGGACTCGGTCTGCTGCAGACACAACCGCAACTACCGATCTCTGAGTCTCAGGCTAAATCGAGAGCCGCCCGTCCCTTCCGAATTTTCCTGTGCCCCGAGACTTGACTCGACGACCAGTACTAGTGGGGGAAGGGAGGAACAGGCGCGTATTCTCTTCCACCCTCCCTCCTTTCGCTTCGACCTTTTAACAAAAAATACTGATTCAATCCTACGCTCTCGTAGCGTCGGTTTCACCGTCTCGAGACGTCAACAACCCGCGGGATTCGAGGTTCTTTGAAAGGAGGAAAGAAGAAGACCCAGTGCGGAGAGGTGGAGATCGATATTACGGCGCTGGGGTGGATTGGATGGATGCTTCACTTTTGAAGGTAGACTCTACTCGAGCACCCCGGCTCAATTTGAATCGCGCGTGTACCTCATTTCATTCGCCTCTTCGTTGCCCTTCCCGGAGTCCATCTCTCCCTTTCCCATTTGCATTGTCCATCTCTTTCACTCTTATTCTAATTCTGATCCTCCTCACAGTTCTCCCTGCCCTCGACGACGGACACAGACGATTCGGAGAAGATGAGGGGAGTCGAGTTAAGGAAAAGGTGAGCAGCTTTATTCTGCGAGGATTCCAAGTTGTGCGCTAATTTTGAGGCCATCGATCGAGCAGCTTGCGCAATGTCCGGATTAGATCGTCGTGAAAGGAAGGGATCGCCAGGGCGCATTGACGCAGGCTTGAGAGCGCGCGATATGGCGGCCGAATAGACTCCTTACTGGTGCGTTTTGCTCAGTTCAATGTCTGCGCACAGCTCGCTGGCTTGCAGAACGATCGAATACTCCTCCCGGATCGAACCAGGTAGAAACCCGCTCTCAAATGGTTGGTGTTCACAATCTGATTTGCGACAGCGCACACGCGGGGTAACATAAGAAAGTGAATTGCATTGTGACTTGGGTATAGGATGAGACGTAGTGCATATCGCACGTACGAGCGGGACGAGTAGCGAGCGGCGGCGCAAGGCCGCGCTGGAAGGCAGGGAGGCGAGCCGAGTGCGAGTGCGGATGCAGGCGCATCAGCGGAGCCCGACGCGATCCGGCAGGGACACAGAATAGGTAATAGACGAATATCGACGAGTAGCCGTACATACCTTTTTTTGAAAGTCTCCTAGGCCCAGCTACCCTAACAATATCCAAAGTGAACTGCGTGAGATCGAGCAAGTATGCAGAGTGCGACTCGAGAGTGGATGTCGGTAGGCTGCGGCTGGCGCAGGGATATTTCGGCGAGAGAAACGTGAAGACTGAGGCTGAAAGGGAAGTGTCGTCTTGAAGTACAGAAAGATCGACGTCGCGGCGGGGTTGTCGTTGGATGAGAGCAAGGGAGAGGGAAGCGAAGAGGTAGGGCCCGTGTTTGCGTATATGTACATAGCGGTGCGGAATCGCCCGATACGCCGAACGGCCGATCTTTCCGTGAACAGTTTTGGCCCATTTAAAGTGTCTAATCCATAGATCTGTGGATAAGGAACACGATTCTACATTGAAAATTGTAGAAAATGCACTCAGAGGAAGGTAAATGGCGCCCCGATGGAGCGGGATCAAAAGTTTGTTCTTGTTATTTTTTTGCGCCGACTGTCATCAATTATGCAAACAGCTGTAAGAGCTGGAGTCCGCGGAGCGATTGAATAAGGATGACGACGCGAGTTTATTTGAAGGAGAAGTGATAGATGGTGTTTGTGCGGGAACGGCGGATTCCGGCATAAGTCGCGAATGAGAGCCGAAATGGAGAATTGAAGGCCTGAATGTCCTTGGAACGTCCAATATCCTCTTATTTTCATCGTTTCGCCACTTGAAGTTGACCTCGAACTTGTGTTCGTTGGTATGCTGAAGATTCGGAATAAATATGTTGAGCGTCACTTCAGGGTGGGTCTCGGCAAGTGGAGCCGATGAGCGGCATTGTCTGGCGGTATCTCTCGTAACAGACCCGGCAAATTGGCCTGGACCAATAAGAAGATCAGGGAAGTTGCTTCAAAATGGAAATGATCCCCGGAATTTAAACGGTGAGATACAGAACCCCTGGAAGTTGCCAAGCTGGCGTGCCGGTGACCAGAACAAGCCATCTGTATAAGAGTCAGGGAAATGCCAAGATACAGATAGGAAACGAACCCTTCCATCGCTTGATCCCGGCTTTTTCAGGATTGAACACAAAGACGTTGCCCGCAATGAGTTGACCATGATCCACATCCGTTAAACGACGCATAACGCGTGGGAGTCTCCCTTCGAGCACCTCGTCCATAATGCGAAAAGCATCCTCTGAGGTATTCACGGTGCCGAAGAATGTAGGAATGACCGGTGCCGGAAAGGTGCTGGAGCGTTGCAATTCCCCCATCTACAGGGAGGTTTTTCCTGATGAGGACTGGCACATAATGTGCTACATTTACCAAACCGTACCTCCCCAGGCGAGAGACACGCTTCACACACCCAATTAGATGGAACACTCCCTCTCTTCAGTGTCCATGATGAATGTAGCTAGAGGGATCTACTTCCTTACCTACAAGACATGCCGGAGCTTCGCTCCGGCTGGGAACTCCAGAAAATTATCAGCGCATGAGAACGCCTGTGGTAACCCCTCGGCGACTGGAGCTCGTCACCGTTAATTAAATTCACCCTCAAGACCTCTCATGTCATGCTTTCGATCCACCGACTCTACGTACATCTAGCCAGTTCCGATTGAAAAATTACGGTCCTGGACACCCAAGTCTACACGGCGCCGACGCATAGAGGCCTTACTGTGTCCCAGTGGTGAAAATATTAGTAATACCGCACTCACTTCAAGGCGTAGTACTGTAATGCTTACCTTATTTGCGGAGGAAAAGACGGATGGGTTTGCTCTTCACAGGCAAGTTTGATTAGGGGAAGCCCAAGCCGTGCCGGAATCAAGCATGGAATACGAGGAAATAAGAAGCAAATGTGTCGGCGGAAGATTATCCCGCAATTTTATCAGTATTATCTCGAATGGGATAGAGGAATGGTACTCGTTCTTCTAGGCTATGAGTTGGAGTGGAGTCGTGTCGCCGCGACTCGCGCGAAGCGAGCGCTGCTGGAACAAACAGGCTATAGTGGTCAGAACATTCGGGAAGTTACCAGAAACTCACCGCGCACGGTCAACTCGTTCGTAGTTCTGCATGCAGTTTCACTGCGCCAAATTTGAGCTGGCCGGGACATGTGTTCGTTGAGATCGTGCGAGGTTGGTGAGCATTACGGTGGCTGCGGGAGATCGAAGGCCGAATGATTCACGAACTGTCTCGAATCGAAAAGATGGCGGGAAGGGACGTCACGGAACCGCAGCAAGCAGGTCTTAGAACGACGACCATAGATTCTTGGATACATTTCCCAGCTTGAGTATGCGGTGAGTCCACCGCGCAGATTGCGACATTGAACTGACTTGCCCGAAACCCCGACAGGTATTGCGATTGAACGTCCTGAGCGGCTTGAGTGAAGTTGATGAGAGTTCAACATTCAGCATGAGATTCAAATTGGCTTGACGCACTTTTGCGGCGGGACGGGAGGGGCTTGAATGCTTGAATGCCTTGCGACCTTGCGTGAGCCTCGCGGGTAGTGGTATAGATAAGATCAAACAATGTGCTGATTTCAAGTTAACATGAGTACAAAGGGATGTGGGGGTCTAAATTTGGCTGGATAATGGCTAGCAGTGGCATAAGTGTCTCTAAAAATAATCTTTAGCCCAATATTTACAGACTTGGTGGCAATAGACATATTGGTTTTGATTCCCCTCTATCAATTGTTTCACCGCATCTAGGACTTTGTGATACTGGTAAATAGCCTAACAAGGAAAAAATCGGTTATTTAAATTATTGGTAGTAGCCTTCTCAACACATTTTTACTATGGGATTTCAAATAGGGCCCTATGGTACTGGTGGTAGCCACACCGACCACTTTCTGCTCAGTGATTTTGTCACCAACTATTGGTGGTAGTGGAAGCACTGCCTGGCCACACCCAAGCAGTGTGCCGTCGATGCCGTGGCCGGCATGATTGGCAAATCATGTGAATGATGAGGCTTTCAGTGGTAATGGTGGAAATTAGGTGCCCCAAAATCTGCTAAGTCGTTTTGCTGGGGGCAATCCATGGTAAGTGTGGTAGCCCAGCCAGGTCACAAAGTTTACTGACTACCAAGGCCCAATGTATGGTGATGACCTGTGAAACATAGGTTGGTGGTAACCACGGTACTGAGGTGAGTCAGTAATTTTTTGTGACTCCGGAAACCAGAGTGGTGGTAACCATGGTACCACAGGCAAGCCACAAGATTTACTGACTTCCTTCAAGTCCCTAATGTTGTTGGGAACACAGTCACAAATTGTAACCAATGTGTTTCAATGTCTATTAGATTACCCCCAAAACATGTGGTAATGGTGGTAAGTTAACATATCACAGTTGGTCACTGACCCCTTAAAAGAGGCCATTAGAACACATCTAATGAACTCAAAAAATCAAAAATCCCCCCCCCCCCCCCCCCTTACCACGGAAAAAGTGCCCCAAAACGACCCCAATACCATGGGTTTTCGGTGGTAAGCCATCTCGTACAAATCCCTCTAGTTAGAGGGGTTTACTCTTCGACATGTAACCTCTAATTAGAGGGAGATAGTGGAATTATCAGGTGGGCCGGGGAATCAGCGTTTGAATACCACATTGGCAAACAACGCTGCATTGCCTCACTTTATGGAGACCTTTCAGCCCCCGCACTTAAGAACAAGGGCACCTATGCCAAATCTGAGTAGACAGTTTTGCTCAGAATCTCGCTGGCTATCTCCTGCCAATCTTCCGCGAAAGATTAGGTTTTCATAACAGGTCACGTTTCAATGCTCGGATTTTTCCGTCACCAGGGTCGGGGAATTGACATTTCAATACGGTACCAAAATTTTGATTTTGTGAAAAACGCGGGCGGCATTAGCCGCACATCACCCAAAACGGTACTTTCCTCCATCTCGCGTGTCGCGGTACTGGTGTTATGCCGCTGCACAAGCTCAGAAACCTCGCAAACCTTAACAAGCATGCACAGAACGCATTACCAAAGACGGCTCGCACTACAGACAGAAAAAGAACGGCGCAAACCGGCACGGAAAATGTGCGTGGCTGGGCTATGTATTTGACGCGTTGACCAATGCTCGCATATAGGACGTTCGCCCCGCGAGTAGGACAATACCGCGCCATCAAATATGACAAGGTAACCCGCGACGCAATGAAGCATCTCCCCTCCCTCCAAATCACCAATCTCTGGACCCCAGCTCACATTGGAACCCTTGACAATGAACTTGCCGACTCCGCCGCCAAGGTGGCCACCCTCCTCCCACCGCCCTCATCGCTTCCGGTTTCCCTGACGACCTGTAAGGGGCGTATCAACAAGCAGATTCTCGCTCGGTGGAAAGCCCTCTGGAGCCAGAGAAAAGCAGTTTTCCAAATCGACATGGTAGGCGGGATCGAAAGGAACATGGATTGCGGGAGCCTCGTCGACAAGATGGGAGCAGGATATAGGAGCCGGATTTTGTGCGTCGTGCAGTGGAAGTGGTGGTGGAGGGTAGGAGATGGAGGATGGCAGCTGCAGATGGCAAGCGAACATGGTCAATGTCGACAATCACCCGTGTCTTGCTGGGGACAGCAACACGTATGCCTTGAAACGAGGTAGATTGCACGGCAGATATTTTGCCGTATGCTGCCACATCACCACCCACTTGTACAAGGAGGGCGACGCGAGTTCCCGGAGTGCTGTCGTGCTGGACACGATCCAAAGGGGAAGTTTTAGTAACCTGTTCAAAGACCATTCGCAACGCAAAAGCATCGAGAGCAGCGTAGCGCTGCAGATCTGGATGTAGATCCCTCGTCTCCCGTTCCTCGCATCGACGGATGGACGGGTCTTTTGGAAGATATTTATCCAGGACTTTCTCGACCAACAACCCCTCGTTCATATCTAGGACTCACAATGGATCCAGCTTATTGCACGTTGCAACATGCATTGACCCAGAACCGGCTGTTTCTTGGCATGATAGTATGTCACTCTTCCCCGTTCCTTTTATCAATCCCCCTAATTTCCACGTGCAGATGCATTCACCACGTTGGGTTGAGTCCGTTGTCCGTGTATGTATGAGTTGAGGCAGAGAGAGCAAGAATTTATCTACGTAGTACTGCTGTATGTATGTACATCATAGTGTAGCAATGGCATTTATTTCCAGTGTTGGCATTGACTGGGCTCAAAAAGGGGTCAAATCAATTTGACCCAGGGGTCAGACCTTGACCCATCTCTCGGTGACTCACTAAACTATTTTAAACCTTTTCATTCTTGACCAAACTCCTTGGATATACATGAATTCAAGAAGTTTTTGGTCTCCTGCCTTCAGTTCAAATTGCCTTGACCCGGTCAATGCCAACACTGAAATTTTATTTCTGACAATGAAACTGCCTGAAGTGCCCCGAAACCATGTAAACAATGTCCAACAAATGTTGCGTCACGTGATATCTCGATCAAATACCGATGCGCGTTGATTTCCCGAATAGGGCTGGGGTACCAAATGTACAGTTTATTTGCGCCAAAATCATCGTGATTTGTTCCACCCTTGACCACCACGACTTACGATACTCTCCGGAGTAACTTAAATCCCATCAGTCCCATCCACGACGGTGTACAGAATTGTTCATCGCGGTTCAACACCTCACGTGATGCGGCACATACTCTCTGAATGTGGTGGTCGGCAACGCACTGCTAATTTCAAACTCCGACATTGGCAGTAGCGATGGTCAGGCCTTTTTGCTCCTCATCTATCCACTTTGGTATGATATTTTTATGGGAAGATATGTATGGCATAACCACCTCAACACTGTCTACTGGGCAGAATTTCAATTAATTGAGTGCAAGTACGAAAAACCACCATTCTGGACCACAAAATTCATGTTTCTGAAGGAACAAAGGCAAAAATGAGAAATCCGGCGAGTAGACGATGATTTTAGAGTGTGAATATGTGTTATCAGATATTCATATCAAGTGTATTGGGACGGTTCACATATAAAGTAGCCAGAAACTGTTTTTCAGCGTCGGAATATGCGGACCGGTCACTGATGCGTGACTGATGTGTTACTGATGCGCCGCTGATCTCTGCTTGCCCACCTCTCGACGCGTCCTCCACTCTGGCCCGACGCGTCCCGGCGCTCAAAAATGGGTCGAACTAAGGCCCAGAAAGAATGTGCACGTAAAAATATTGTTCCTAGGCCACAACCATCCTCCAATGTCCTCGGGAGCCCCGTTACACCCCGCCGACAACACCTCCTTGATCTTCTTGCTTCTGCTCAGCGGAAGAATGCTCGACTTACGGAAACCAACACTGACCTCATCAATGGCCAGAAGGCCATGGCTCGACGTGTTGATGACCTGGCCCGGAAGCTTCATAACACCAGCCGCAAATGGACCCGGGCCGTGAAAACTAAGTCCGTGGTACGCGAGGATTTGCGTCGTTCCAAACATAACACCGCCATTCTCCGGAGTCGAGTTGACAGAAGGCAGGAGGGTGGGATTGCCGCGGCGCTAAAGAAGGCGCGTGTGGGTGTGGGTGCACATTGGATGAAAGGAGAAATGGGGATCTTCTCGGAACAGTCGCGCGAAATGGTACGCGACCTTGTCGGATTCAAAGTCGCGCCAAGTAACATGGATGGCGTAATCCATACTGTGGCCCACGGTATTGGAGTTGAGCTCCAAGATCATATTAGCGCGCGGCAGGTGGGCCGTATGATCGAGGAAGGCGATATTCAGGTAATTTGTCATTGTCGTGTTCATATTTACGTCTAATCTTCTGATTCAGGTCTGCCGTGAGCTGTACCTCTACTACGGGGAGAATGACTGGAAGGACCTAACACCCGAAGAGCAACTCGAGAAGCAGTTTCTCGTGTGGTGTGGATGCTGTATGCACAAGGAAATGAATTCGGTCAAGGGTGGCGTTCAAGCGATGAAATTGTTCTGGCAAACGATCGGTGGGCCAGAACCAGTCAAGCTGATGAATAAGGCGAACGCCGCCGCTGCGTCAAACAGCGCACCGGGATCTCAGGCGTCCGAGCATGCGAATGACGTCTCGGACGGTGGCGCTGTCAAAGTCACCAGTCTGCTCGGCGCTCTCTTCAATCACAAGGACGACAAGAAGGGGCAGCAAGATACTTTCAAGCTGTATTTCGAGGAATTCCTCGGCTACACCGTTTCCTGTCCCGACACCAGCAACACACGGTTCCAATGCCATTGTGATTGTGCGATCTTCATCATTCTCTATCTCGCCCCCATCCTCGACTTCATGATGTTCATCAAATACAGCAAAGAAAAAATCGCGCTCAACCATCTGGAACAAAATATACTCAAGGGTCTTCAGTGCCCATCTACACTGACGGAACTCTGTGTTCTCGCACTCTACGCCATCGCCGTCAGCTACCCGTACATGCGAGTTGCACGTGGGCGTGTTAATGGTGTGCGCCCGAACGCACTGGACCTGGGCCCATGGCATTCGAAGACGATTGCATTTTGCGAGTCTGTTGCCAACAATGTGGACCTCCTTCTCGCCCCGGACGCATCATTCAAAACTGGCAGCCTCGACGGACAGCCATGGGAACATCCCGACGTCTTTTACGTGATCCAAAAAATGGCTGGGGGTTTACCGCACCTTCGTGCATGCCTCAAGGCGTTCATGACGGGTGCAGCAGACACCTGGAAACGTTTTGGCGAGGAATACGAAGCGGATGGGGTAATTGCCAGGCTCTCCGCCGAAGCACGCGCAAAAATCTACATAAATCCCACCAACGACCATAACGAAGGGGCTCTCGGTCGGCTGCGACGTGCGATGCGCGAGTACACTCGGCTTTCGCTCTCCATGCACAACGCCAAGTCGAAATATGCCATAAATGGCACACGGGAGTTTATGCGCAGTGATGCTGTCACCAGTTCGCTCCGAGTCTGGCTTCGTGGTGAGGCCCGGCGTCGGATAGACTCGGGGCGGGACCAGAAACGTCGACGAGAGCTAATCGAGTACCAGAAGATCGCCGTCGATCAGAAGAAGCTGGCCGAAATAGCGAGGAAAGAAAAGGACGCCGCGAGAAAGGCAGAACTGGCCAATCTCGTTCCCCTACTGGACGTGGATGAGATTCAAGCCAAGCAGAAGAGTATCCTGGCAGCAGATATCGTTAAGCAGATCAACTGGCACCGACAATTCGTTGAAAAAGACGTCATCCCCCAGAAGACGTTCGTTGCGGCGTTGTCCAAAGCTGACAAAGTTATCTTGCTGATGGTGGCGGTCACTCGGTTTAATGCTGACATTTTGCCCAAGTTACAGCTACTGGCTTCAGCGGCGATGACCTCTGGATCTCTGGTAGACATTGACGTGCCCGCTGGTGACATAGATATGAGCTGGGAGGAACAGGAGGAGTTAGAGGACAATGATATGTTAGATGACTATTAATTCAATTTGATTGTACTGGCCTTGATTAGTTTAACATATTTTCGCTTCAAATAATCCATTATGATCATGTTTATTACTTAATGGTTCTCATATACAGCTATAAACACTCAGCACCTGCTATTGTAGGTTTGCGAATGGGCGGAGCAATAGACAGGGGCCGATTTCCAAATGCGGTAATACCACAATCTCCATCACTGATTTCTGGCACGGTTGCCGACCACCACTGAATGCATCTGCCGGCAAACGTGACATTTTATGGAGACCGATTTCCTTCGGTTTGAATTCGTGGTGATGGTCATTACAGCTCTTTGCGGAACTTAGGGCGCGAACAAAAAAACTTCCTGTTTTTGCCAGGACAGCTGCCCTGCGCTCAATTCCTGGCCGTGTGCCCCGGGACCTAGCCCAATTGATTTGCCTTTGAAATACGCAGTGAACAGTATCCTCGGATTTTCCACCCGACCTCCAGGGCACATTTCCAGTATGATAAATCAGTTTTCAACAGCTAAATTTGATTTTCTCCCAGCAGGACACTTGTTCCGGGCTCAGTTTTGGGCCGTTGATCCTGTGTATAGGCTCAATCGATTTTCCTGTGACATACGCAATGCACTGCATCCTCAGATTCTCAACCTAACTCCCAGCACAATTTTCCGGGGATGGAAATGAGCTGTAAGCGACTACTTTTGATTAGCAGTCAGCAGGACAGTTGCTGTGGCCTCAGATCCTGGCCGTTTGCCTCTGTTATAAGATGAATCTCTGTAGACTGCAGATGCTCAGTGAACTATGGCCCCAGATTTTGAGGCCGACCCCCGGAACACCTTGCTGATACACGATTGTTGCACAGAACAGCTGTAAAGTGTTTCATGGTGCCTCGAGCAACTTGGTTTCTTGGAATGTTTGACTTTTATCTATTTGGTAGCATACTTCACCTTTATATTGGCATGATATACAATTTTACATGTTCACAGCACATTTCTGTCCGCAGAAGATGTAAAAACAACAATTTTTTTACGTCTTACTCAAGGAATTCTGAGGAAGCCGTTCACTGCACGCGTGGAATACCAATCGAATGATTCTATTTTCGAGTTGTTCTGCTGACCGTCAATAAAAAGTGATCACCTATCAAGGACTTCTTCCGCCAGGAAGCGATATTTGGGGTTAAATTGTAAATCTGAGGCAGCCATGCCCTCCGCATTGTCGAGGCGGAGAGATCGAGCCTATCCTCAACAGAAAAGGGCCAGAATTGAGGGCAGGGCAGCTGTCCTGCTGGAAAATAGTGAAAAATGTCGGGATAAAGCCCATTTCCGTGCTCAGAAAGGGGTCCTCGAGGTCATATAAAAATTCTAAGGAGGGGGTTGACTGCGTATTTCGAAGGGGGATCGATCGGGCTAGGTCCCGAAGTAAATGGCCCAGAATTGAGTGCAGGGCAGCTGTCCTGGCGAAAACGATCAAAAGGCGCTCAAAATGGAAATTTTTTCGTCCGCTCCCTAAGTTCTGCAAAATACCAAAAATGGCCAACTTGGACGTAACACCGTGAGCTCAAAAATCTAGAGATCCAGGTAAACCAACACATGGATGAGGTTCATGTACTTTCAGCTCATATACACCATTTTGATGTACGAGATGATTCCACAAACTCGATTTCCCCGAAAACAGCCAAATAATTTATTGCGATGAAGAAAGGCAGGAATGATATGGTTTAAACTGTGCCGATCACCATAAAATCATTGAAGGTTCATGCCAGGATTTGATTTGGGCAATTCGGTCCAGAAATGTGACCAAACGGTCGAGGACATTCTTTTTGGCCGCCACTGTATAGTGAAGCACGGGGGCTCAGCGTGATAATTGAGGTTCGGCTGGATTGTCACACTTTGACCCTTCGATCACATCAAAACCCAATCAAAGCCCCTATCTTGATGTTGATCGACAAGATCAATGAGGATCAGACCAGGTAGCGCATAAGACTGGACAGACAGCATTCACTGCGTTCCCACCCCTGGTAGACAGAGGGTCCGTCTACCCCCGTAGACGAAGGGTAGATGGACCCCTTTATCTACCTATGTCTACATCATGTAAACACAGTTTGTCTACATATGTCTACATTTGTCTACGTCGCTAATGCGGCTCATGCGTCACGGAACAGGAATTCGGAGGCCGCGCATCCACACACCGAACTAAGAATCAGCTAGTTGGTGATTGATCTGAAATTGAAGCCTGTGAGGGTGCATGAAGGCGGAAGGCGCAAAGCCACACCTCACAGAATGTGGTGAAGGAACGCGAAACGCAGCGTGGTGGCTTCGAGCCAAAAGCGACCTCAGGCGCGACAGCAAACCTGTCCGCAGAACGCGCGCCGGGCAGACCGCTAACAATGCGCACTACTCATGCGGGAGAACGTCAAGCAAGCGGCAGCTGTACAATCTCACAACGTTTGGCGGCCTCGACAGCCTATGGCCGATTTGCTGCGCAGCTTCCCCAGCTTGATTACGAAGGTGGATGAGGAACGTCTCCTTGAAAAGTCTAGGAAGACAAAGACTCACCGATCCTCGTACGTCCTCTTTCTTTCTCTATGTCTCTGACATTGCTGAGGCTCCTGCAGACTCCCCAAGGATCCAAGGCCAAGCCCTACAGCCATCGGAGCGATGTGCTGCTATCCAGCAGGCGCTAACGAGGAGGATACTAGTGATTCGCTGAAAGCGCAAATGCTCGCGAAGAATACAGAGGCGTAATCATGCTTACACCTCTCCTTTTTCTCCCAATTTTTTGCCTCCTCGTTGGGTCTTAATCCGGTATCAATCGAACCGCGCCATAAAGGCGCATCTTCTGGCGATATTCTCAAGGCAAACGACCCAGAATTGAACGTTTTTGAGGGCATTCTTTCCCTCAAGGGTAGTCAGCCACCGCGCTGACTATTTGTTCCTGTTTTCTGCAAAATCTATCCCTACCCCTCGTCACGTGTTAGGCAAGTATTGCTTCGCTTCGCTCGCAATGACAAGAATCGGAGGATGTCAAAAGTCGTCATCAAGCGGACGTCTCCGATTTTCCCCCGTACACCTCAATTTTCTCACTTCAAGTGACGCGCTGACTTTATAGGCCTCCCGAGCCCGCCCATCATTCAATTTGTTCACTTTAATTGATGTGCTGGCCTTATAAGCCTCCCGAGCCCGCCCTTCACTCAATTTGTTCAAATCAATTGATGCGCCGGCTTTATAAGCAAACCCGCCACCACGCCCAAGCCCCTCGCTGCCAAGGGAGTTCACTGGAAGTCTGCGCCGCCCCCGATACTGTCTAGATGTTGACCCATCGCCTACGTACATAATCTTAGTAATACCTATGGGGGGGGGGCTTCATGTCATGCGAGTCCGAATCTGAGCTCAGAATTGTCCCAGAACAAAGTTACCGACTTTGACTGTCCGAAGCTTTACATGGTGGTCATATGGAGAGGTCCGTAAGGGAAACTGATGGTATGTTCGGGAAGTCGTAATCACTATTTAGCCCGCACTCCCTGGATTCATCTGCGGGCCGAGATTGTGGCGAGCGCGACGAATATCAGGAAGATTCCGAAACCCTCCAGCCAATCCGTACTACCGTCCTCCAGAACAAATTTGACGCTGACCGCTGCGAAGAGATGAGCAAGGGCCATTGTTACTGACTTGGGTGTACTCACTTGCAACAAACAGGATCACCGTCTGCCATGGCTCAAAAACTAGATCCATGTGAATGCTGGGCTTCCATACACCGGTGATCCATGCAACAATCACAACTGCTGGGAGCACAAAAAACTGTATCTGGAGGGCTGGGAAGGTTGTTAGCGACTGAGTTCAAAGCCTCTCAAGGCCGTACTTACCGGATCCAAGCGCAATATCCAACGAGTCAGTCATCTTGTCCTTCTTTGCCATTGTGAACGCCGTCCAATGTTCCGTCACATTACCAAGAATAGGTAAAAGTATCAGGCCGAGGAATGTGCGCGTGATCGGACTGTGGGAGTCAAAGAGGGCGGACACGCTCTCAAGGAGGAACCAGGCCACCCCCGCTGTTATACCAGTTGCAACAAGCAGAACGCCAATGGCAGTCCGCTGGGTCACTGGCGACTGCTCCTGAGCCGTTGGATTGGCCGTTGGAATGTCGATCGGAAGTAGAGATGTTTTCTCTCCGCTGCTATCGCGGCGCTCAGATGGTTTCACCTCGGCTTCTAGCTCTTTCTTGTGAGTCCATAGACGATAAATGAATATGAAGATGACGTAGGCCAAGATGAGGGTAATTGACATAACTCGTGAGAGTACGGTAACGTCACTGCTCGTGAAAGAGTCGATGGTTGGCGCAGATGACGTGAGGCAAAGAATGCCAGCACCAACTACGAGAAGAAATGTATGCGTTCGGACCGAATTGATGTTGAAGTTTTGAGCAATGAAATTCGGTGCGCCGATGATACATGCCGTGGGAAGGACTACGAGCAGGTTCGAAAAGACGCTCCCCAGAAGTGAGAGCTTCGTGATGTCGGTCTGGCCCTGGAAAAGTGCAATGATGGAGATGATGAGCTCGGTCGCGTTTCTGCGGAGAGTCAGGCCACGCTGGTATGAAAATACAAGAAGACTACTCACCCAAACGAGGCGTTCAAGAATGACCCGAGCCATTTTCTGTTACGCTGCTTCTCGCTGATAGTCTCGGTTGCATCCGACACGAGCCCGGCGAGGGGGATAATTGCCGGGAAACAAGTAAGGAACACGGCGATAGGATGGGCGTGAGCAACGCCAAGGCCGATGCCGACTGGACAGAAAATGAGGAGCACATTGATCCAGGATCGGGCGATGTGGCGCAGCTGTGGACATCCTGAAATCCACTGTCTTAGGGATATAATTCCTCCCTGACTAGCCATGTCTCAGTAAAAGATTGTACCGGAGCAAGTCCCAGAAGATGGGAGGAGAAGGGAAGATGGAGAGACGCGAGAAGAAATCGGCCACATTTATATAGCAGATTTCAGGGCTGTGTTATGGTGGGTACCCAGTGGGTACGGCTGAAGGCAGTGAAACAGCACTTGACCATACTAGGGATATGCAGCTGTTGAATGATGATGGAAAGGGGGAGGGCCGCCGTTTGTGGACCCGATTTTGGGCGCATTCAGAGCTTGCAAAGCACCAGGCTCGATGGCGAGTAAATCCTCGAGTCCCGGTGTTTGCGTATTGTCCGCGGCGTCACTGCTCTCAGAGAAGTCAGCACACACCATCTGATCACCGATGGGAGTATTTAAGGATGTCATTGCTGGCCATCGGTACCGGTAGCCCATTCCAAAATTTATAAACTCCGGGCCGAGACTTAAAAAAGGCGGTCCATGGCGGACAGCCAGCCCATTGACACTGTGAAGGCGGTGGTAAGCTGACCGATCCCGAAACAATTCTCGGCACATACGATATCATATTCTTTGAGCGATGCTGCCGGGAGAAGACGAGTGCGCAGACGTTCCACAGGATACGTTGGGAAGCAAGGCGGCGGAGAGCGATGACAGCCAATAGTAGGGGGCGGTTTCCATTTCGTTGAGCCAATCGGTCTTCGCTACACTGGAGAACCGCCACCTTCAAGAGTACTTGAAAGTAATTGGGAAGCACGGATGGTCGAATATGCTTCCCAAACAACGAATTTCAGAGCTCTCCAAGCAGCGGGCAGGGGAGCTTGGTCATGTGTCATTCTCAAATGCAGAGCTTTTGAAGCAACTCGTCAAAGTCATTGTCTCAAATGATCTGGTTTGTGATGCTCTTAGCTCCTAATTTTTTAAGTTAACTTGATCGTACACAGTCTATAAATCTCGTTGAAAATCGGGACTTTCGGGACCTGTTGCTGTTTTTGAGGGAAACACTTCGAGATGAAGATGTCCCTCACAGAACCAAAGTTCGAGAGGCCACAATCGATGCTTGGATTCTTTACTATCTTGACCTTCAAGCTCAATTGCAGGTCAGCCGGTTTTATCTTCATTTATTCTGGTATATAAAACTTACCAACTCGTGTCAAAAGGCGGCACTTGGGAAGCTCTCTTTTACTATCGATATTTGGAGCACTGCTTTGAGAGATCTTCTTTGTCGCATGAAGGAAAACCTGAGAAAGAAAGGTAAGAAAGAGAGTGAGGAAACGGCTCAAAAAGAAACTATGGCTTACATCGAGTAGCGGGAAGAGCTCAGTGAGAACAGACCACTCTGTTTCGCTCAACTTGAACCGTCGCAGACTCGCCCCACGAGGCTTGTTATGCTCCTGCATGACAACGAGAAGGTTCAATGCGTCCCGGAGTTCAATAGCGCGGCCCAGAAGTTGGGCAGTACTGTTCCAGCGGGTTGAAACATCCCGAATCATCAGACGTGGTGTGATTTTGCTGCGGCTGCAAGCGGTTGCAAGATCAGTCTTGATCGTCGGACTGTGAACAATTTTTTTTGCAAGATTGCGCAACTAAAAAGGTGAGAGATCTGGTGCAGTTCAAATGCAACTGAATAGCGACTGATCTTTTCCTCTGCCGCGGTGAGAGGCAGAAGCCGAGAATCAAGAACAATGTCCTCAATAACTTCCTCAACCATTGCTGCATCGTTCTCCTCGACAGCAGGCTCAATCTCATCAGCAGCCCCATCGTTCTCGTCCTCCTCATCACCGACAAGATCTACGGGGTCATCCTCATCCTCATCCTCGTCCTCGTCCTCATCAATCTCGACATCTTCAGGATCGCCCTCAGAAGGAGGGGATGAAGCAGTGACCTTGGCTTTCTTTTTTTTTTTTGCAAATTGCGACAGAATTGCCTGCATAGGACACAGGAAAGTCGTCAGAGAATTCCAGCATGAGGAATTTAAAGAAACGATACCTTTACGACTAGATTGAGAATATGGGCAAAGCAGCGAACCCGAGTAGCGGATCCGCGGTAGAATGGAAGTAAGATTGAAAGCTCGTCAACAAGAGTGTTGTTGTTCGAAGCGTTGTCGGCAACGAGGGTCAATATCTGTACACGGTCAGTCGAGATTCCACAAGCTGATCTGGAGCCTTACCTTGTCCTCGATCCCGAATTCTTGCAAGTATTTCGCAATGCGTTCTGCCAAATATGCACCGGTATGAGCTTTTGAAGCCCCGGATCATATGAATTAGCCGCAATCCAGTGGCCACAATTCGGTGGAAATATCGAGGGTAATCCGATTTACTTGATGAAGTCGAGAATAATCGTCTGAATTTTTCCATCCCTGATCCAATGAACAGTCGCTCCGAGGAAAGAGATGACTTGGAGAGAGGTCCAGCAATCGGTACAGAGATGTAGTAAACCCGGATATGCCTGGGAGCGTCATACGTGAGCCCGGAACTCAGAGTATCAGTAGTTACATACCTGTAAGATCTTCGCGATATTTGTACGCCTGATCTTGATTTCCTTCACGTTGCGTGAGACGGTCTGCCGGGAAGGATTCTCAACACGATGGTTAAGATCATGGAAAATATCCCGGAGTTCCTCGTCTTCCACGATTGCGAAAGGACGGCTACGGCGGGCAATCCAGATAGCGAGTTTGACTCGATGCTTCACGGGATTATATGAAGAGCTGCCAGCAAAGGCAGCCATCGCACGAGCGGATCCATTGTCCTCCGGCTGGTACCCATCGACGTTTCTCACCAGATTTCTCGTGCTCTCGTCGTGGCGTGCGCGGACAATTTTAACTGAAGGGTTCCTGAAATGTTTTGCCGGTGGTGATTTTCTCCTGCTTTTATTTTATTCATGTGAGCTTCGAGGAGGTCCATCTGCCCTTTACATTTTGTGTGTGTACTCCAACATACCTAATGCTAATTATCAGGTACCAGGATATCCAAAATTATCATCAAGACAATGCCCAGGGCGGAAATATCATCAATTCTCCAGCAATTTCGAAATTTATTAATTTACTCACTATGAGGTGTCCCACCTCAGGTTAGATGGCATAATCTATGCCAAATAGACTGCAGATAAATAGTATGGTCATAACAGTGAGAATAATTTGGGTCAGAGGGTGTTAAAACCCAATTTCCGGTTAATTTTGTGGATGACGAGTAGGTGCGTCCCAGCTCATCGTCACAACCAGCAGTGGCGACTTCAATGTCAACGCGTCCAGTCCCCCCGCTGCTGCCTAAGCCAATTTTCCCATCGCGACCAGCGTTTCATTGTTGGCAGTTCTTCGTACAGTTCTAGGCTCTTTCCGCGCGCGGCGTTTTGAGCCGCGCTCTGGGGCCGCGACGTCGACTGCCGGCATATGTCGGACCCTCCTTGGTGCCCGTGTCGCCTCAGCCTCCCTCTATGGCTGGCACCTCTTTGGCGGCAGACGCACAACGGTGTCGAGCAACCAGTGGGCACCACCCGCGTGCCCGTCGTTGCTCCCTCCTGCTCAAGCGCTCAAGCACTCCACTGGTATCGCGAGTTGTCCGCGGGGCGCATCAAGAGCATCACGCTGCCCACGCCGCCCGCCAAGGCCAACTGTGCTAATCCAGTGAGTCACGGCGCGGACGCAAGGGAAGACAGGACGCCGGAGGGCGGTCGAGCTGTAGGGACGTATGGCGCCGTGGTTGGAGTAGGACGTGTTGAAAACGCCGCCGCGCATTCTTCGCTGGGCGGCGCAGCAGCATCTCGGACCCGCATGAATGCTCGCGGACGACACCACGCTTCTCGTGGATCCCATTGTGCCACAGACGCTACGTCCAATGGACCCCATTCGCGAAATTTTGCCCCATGTCTCTCGGTCTCGACCACCGGACCTATGCCGCTCGCCGTTGACTACACTTATGCTCCGCCAGGACTCTCACCGGCCGGCCTCGCGTCCTCACACTGTACCCCCGCCTCATCACAAAGGGCGCGATCCTGGAGAGAATGCGACGGTGGTTTTTGACTGACTCAAGCCTCGCAATAGTGCCGACGCCTGCGACGAGGCGTCGTGGACAACGAAGCGTGCCTTAGCAGTACTTGCTCGATTTTGTACTTGGAGAATGAATGAATGATCTTTTGACGACTAGAATACAACGTAAATGTTGCGGTGGGATGGGCACAGTTTCCCAGACTTTAGAACATGCTGCAAAAGGCTTTGTAATAAAATAATTCGGCATTTTTTGAAAATGGGGTTGTGGAATTACATGGCATCGAAAAACTACCATAAGTACTTTCATGCAGTTTCGATGCCACCTAATTCCAGCACCTCCGTTTTTCAGAAGATGCCGAATTATTTCATTATGGAACATCGGGACAGGTATGGTATGGGTTAAATAGTGCAAAAACTCATGAGATCACTCTTCGTCGTAAGGAACCAAGAAGCTGTAGATGTCCTTTGGGCCATGCGGACGGGGATTACACCTGCATACAGATGTCTGCTCAGATGTGTTAGTGTAGAATTGCGAGCGAAGCGAGCAATTACTATATCGGGTGCTTACGTTTGAGGCGGAAACTCAACAAGTGTGTAATCCGATCCTGATCAGCGGTGGTGCCCCTTTGTTTGTCCGGCTTTAGCACCGGTGACCAGCCACCCGCTTGCTCGATGAAGGAAAAGGCGCCCGCTCACGCTGTTCTGCGGATTCAAGAGATTTGCGACTACATCACCGATTTCCTTCACTCGTCCCCCGCCGACTTGAAGTCTTGTGCTCTCATATCGCGTTTGTTCACGGCTTCCGCCCAGTACCATCTTTTTCACGACATCGATGCAACTTGGTATCGCTTTAGGGATCCGTCGATTGCTACCAGGGCCTCGCAGCGCCTATATACAATTCTTCTGACTTCGTCGCACCTTGTTTGCTTCGTTCGCCGTCTCAGGCTCAGCCTTTGCCCCGAAATCATCGTGCCATTCGCAAATGTCAGGTTCACTCATGTGAAAGCTTTGCGTCTTGATAGCGGACCCGCGCTGGGTCATATCTCCGCCAAAACACTCTCCCTGGCAGCGGGAATCATAGGGCTTCCGTCCATCCGTTGCGTGCGATTTGTTTCCGTCGTCCTCAAAGACATGGAGAGTCTCGGCGCGTTGTTCCAGCAGCGATCTTTTCTTGACCATCTTGCGATGGACAATACCATGATTGCCCCCGCCTCTCCCGTGCAGCCGGGTCCTGTCGATGCGGGTCAACGTCGTGTCGTGTTGAACGGCGTGGAGATAACGGACGCCATGGGAACCGCACACGACTCCTGGGTAGTGTTGCCGCGACTTGCGACTCCGGCCCCCCAAGTCGACTTGGCGAAGTCGACTTGAGTCGAGTCGAATCGAGTCACGTGCATGACTCCGACCGACTTCGGAGTCGAACCAAGTCGACTTGTGTCGACTTGGAGTCGACTTGAGTCGATGCCTGTGACCAAGTAGGTACCATAGACACAGCGAACGTCAGGAGCTTTTAGACAGAGCTCATTTATGAGTAATTTGCCGTGCATTGAGGTCTGAATTATTGTTTATGAAATTAAACACTCTCCTGACTCCGAGCAGCCGATAATGCCATCAGACTTGGGAGGCTTTTGCTCTTCTATTTGCTTCCTCGCCTCTTGCTGGTGGCCAGCATCCTCAAAAGGCCTCTCAAGCTCTGCAAGTGGATGCACAGGTGCTTCATTGGTGCAAACAGCGAAAAATTGCGTGTACTTATACCATTAAGCATCCCAGCCAACTTGGAGACAGGATATTGGGCTCAAGATTTGTTGCCACATCCTTTTCTGGTGGGTTTCGGGTCTGTAGGGCTCTATACTCGCTGAATACAGTATATCAAGCGATACGAACAACCGCAAAGCCTCAATGTCTTGGGGTTCTTCAGCAGGTTTGAGCTCATATAAGTTGCATATAAGTATTGCACAGAACTTCCGACTGACACAAGCGTCAGATCAGATCAAAATGCAGGGGACGTGGCTAAGATTGTATTTATACCGCAACTTTGGTGGGTGGGCAAATTTCTTGAAACGTAGATACAGAGCTATTTAACCAGGCATTTTATTCAACATTCATCCTCGTGATCGTGTTGATGAACTGACAGGTACATGAGAGTGATCTTCAAAGAAGAGCTGGGGAAGTGCTTACATTCCATCGAACGCCGAAGACTGTTCGTGTGGGCAGCACAAGAATGAAACCATTCAATAGTGTTCAAAATGGCCGACTACGTTACTGGCCGACTCTTTGAAACCGCATAAGGCTGTCTTGGTCGAGTTGAACCGCCTGCCGGCCAATGTCAGCGTCGTGCCTGAGATACGACGCTTCCATGCATGCAATGCGAGCGTCGGACTTGTGAATGGAAACCTGCGCCTATCAGCAGTAGGATCGAAGGCATCGCAATAAAACGCACTGCTGTACATAGGTCATGGAGAGCCTGGCTGGTGTGATCCCAACCACCTCCACGATAATCTTATTTTTACCGATTGGGTTTGATTGGAGTGCGCACTTATTACGTAGTTGCGGACTTTTGAATTCTATGGTGAAGGACCGTTCTTCTAGAACCCGGTTTTTAATGGGGTTTTTGCATAGGTCAGGTTGCCATCACTACTATGCCGGACTGGGTAGTTGGCCAGCTTGACATTTAGAGCCCATGCTCCACGACACCATTGAGTGGATTCAGTCCCCGTGGTGTCCGAACGAAGGTACACATCCTATGAACAAATCAAAGTGCTTTGGACGAATTTAAACGGGGTATGACGGATGCAGTGAATATTTTCTTGGTGGCCACCTAACAAAGGTAAATAACTAGACACAGGGTTCAAAATGCCATTGTGGGGCATGTAAGTCATTAATCTACATCATTTGTTGACATAAAGGGTTGGGTGGTATAGCTGCCCCTACTTGCCCGGTGGAACTCTGACAGCCGGCCAGTTTAGAGGGTGTCCTGCGGCGTCACCTCGTTGCCGTTGAGGGTTTCGGCCATCCGTTCCTCCGCTTCCGCGATCTCCAAGTCCCGTGCAGTGGGTATATACTCCCCTTCGTCGCGGGGGTGTTTTTGGTCGAGGGGTTGAGCCTCGTAGTGGGATAAAATGTCGCAGTCCCCTAGAATGTACACACATTGATTTTTTAGTGGAATACCATTCATATCGCAGAGAGGAAAGGAATTAAGGAAACGCGCGTAAATCTGTGCAGGTTTGGACCAGCGCGGCGCGAGTTTGTTTATGGATTTGCGGTTCCCGTCTGCTGGCGAGTCGTACCATTGCACAACATCACCTATACGGAACTCGACAATTTGGTGTTAGCGTCGAAACTAGATTTTTGTTGCTCAGCTCGTTGAAGGGAGAGGAAGTGAGCATTCCACCGCAGAGAGTCTGGGAGGGCGAAATGAATGTCGGCGTCGGATGCCGTGGTGGGTTGGATGTCGGATGGAGTGGTATTTTCTGGCGTGAAGGACCTGCCGACAAGGAGCTCGCGCGGTTTTGCCTTGAGCGCAAGGAGGATTCTGTCGTTCATCTGACGTATGGCCTCGTCGAGATGGTCAGGCCAGTTGGCAGGGATATCCTCTGGCTTCACATTTCCTTCATCGGAATCGTGATCTGGGGCGCAAAGACGTTTGAGTATGCTCAAAAGAATTTTGTTACTCCCCTCGATTAATCCATTGACCCAGGGGGAATATGACGGCGTTGTCGTATGCTGGACGTTGTTGGCAGCGCAAAATTCATCGACCTGCTTATTCTTGAAGTGGCTGCCGCCGTCCGCAATAAATGAATCCGGAACCACAAAGTCGTGGAAAATGCGGTGGAGGGAGTCTATCGTGGTTTTGGCACTGCCTGCAGATTTCAGTTTCGTTGCCCAAACGAAATGCGAAAATACATCGATGTAGAGGCCAACATTCTTGAAGCCGCCCTTTCCGAGTGGGAGTCACAAATAATCGTCCGCGATCAAAGAGAACGGCTGGGTGCGGCGAATGGGTTGGAGTAGCGAGTTGAGGGTCGTCGGCCCAAAGCTTTTGCATCGCGGGCATTCCAGTATTACCTGGCGACAATCCGTGTCCATGCCGGGCCAGAAATAGCGGTCGGATAATTTAAGTCTGGTGCTGTCGACGTTGAAGTGGCCGTTCGCAGCATGGACCTCCAGTGCGAGTTTGAAGCCTTGTGCTGCCGGGACACACTCCGTCCTCGCTACATGTCGTGCTGCCGAGTCGGCGACATGCCATAGTTTACCATCCTCGATCATAAAGCCTGCTGCACGATGAGCCGCGCGTTTCCGCTGGCTGATGGTTGTGCCCGCAGTATGGCCCAGCAAATGTTCCACTATTGGCGTAAAGAAGATATCATCAGCAAATTGGACTTGAAGTGGATCGCTCATCGTGCTTGAATATATCACGTATGATCCCCTTCCTTGCCTCCCAGTCTGCGAGGACGGACCAGCTAGAGCCGTCTGTAGATGTGCGTTTGCGGGCAGACCACATTCGGCTCAACCCGTCTGCAACTGGGTTCTCGACGCCGGGCCGGTGGCGAATATCGATGATGTTTCTTGACAAAATTGACTCCTTCCATCTGCTGTGATGCGTGTTGAGTCGCTCACGTACTAGGCAGTCGCGCAGGGCTTGACAGTCGGTTTCAATCTCAATAGGTGAGCCGTAGGTATACGGTTCAAATTCGTCGAGGGAATACTTCAGTGCAGCAAATTCCAGAAGGAAGGGCTCATACTTAGCTTCACTGGTGGACGTGCGTTTGGAACAGTAGGCGATTGGGTGCCACTGTAGAACCTCTTTCCCTTCTTTATTGATAAAAGGAAACTGCTGCGACAAAAATCCAGCAAAGCCTTCGCCCAGAGCCGTCCGTGGTAACTCGGAATACGCGGCCATCGTATTGAGGTGTTTTCAGCAAGGGTTCCTGTGAAAGCAGGCATTTCAGTGTAACGAAAGCCTTCTGTTGATTCTCACCCCATTTGTGCTTAATTGAAGTCGTCTTCAAGGCACGTTTGTATGCGCCTTTCGGACCCTCCAATTGCTGCCAGCTGACTGGACTTCTACGTTGCGAGTTAAATCGGTTAACGGGGCTGCAATTCTGGCGTAGTCAGCGATCATGCGGCGAAAATAATTCGTCAGACCGAGAAATCCCATCAGCTCCGCAACGTTCTCGGGTACCGGCCAGTTCGCAACAGCGCCGACTTTGTCCAAATTCGGTTTGAGGCCGCTCGGTCCCACCATCGCACCGTCGAATAAGACGTCCGTGAAAAAGAGTTTCGTCTTTGAGGGGGACAAGGATAATCCCTTGTCCCTGCAGCGCTGGAAGAACTTGGTCAAGTTGGCCAATTTCGTTTCGAACACATCACCTGGTAAGCAAATATCGTCCATCCAATTAACGAGTTCCCTCCCAATCATGTCATCGAGCGCGATTGCAACCATCTCACAGAACGTTGATGGGGCACCTGTCAGCCCAAAGGGCATACGCAAGTACACGAAGTATCCGCGGCCTTCCGCATAGAATGCCGTATGTGGGAACGGTGGAACTTGTGTAGCTTTGTTAACCGCCGTGAACGCATGGCAGACGCGCCATTTAGTTGCAATTGGTGGTGTCCCGGGAATATTTTCCACAGCCTCGAGCAGAGCGTCGTCGGTTTCACCGGGTCCGCGGACTTCTTCCCAGAATGGAGGTAACCCGTTTTTGATGCATTCGGCGTTGACCTTGCGCAGAACTTCCGTCCGAGTGATACCTGTTTTTCCAGCCTCTTTTGGTGCAAGGTTTGTACTATTCAAGCATTTTAAAAACTCGCCTGGTACACGTTGGATAACATGTGATTCCTCCATCTCATCGAGGATGTCGTAAAACCAGTTCTTCTGTTTCCCGGTGAGTGGGCGCTGGGACATCCGCGTAGGTAGTTTGATTGTTGGATCAATATTGAGATGATGTTTCCACCAGTCCACGTAGAATACTTCTGACATGGACAATGCGAAGACATCAGCATATTCTCGTATGAGAGAGGTAAGCTTAGATCGTTGCTCCTCAGTAATATCCACACCCATTTGAATCTTGCTGAGGATGTCTTGTACCCGTGCTTCGTTGAATGGGTCTGTCGCGCGCATCGTGGTATTGGTACCGCGGTCAATCTTGAATTCCGCCGAGCTAACGTCGCCGATGACATTGACATCGGCCGTATCGGATGCATCGGCCGTGGCCTCGACATTGTCTCTTGCCATCTCCCTCATCTCGTCCAGCTTGTTCCTCAAGCGCTTTATCCGCACCTCCGAGGTCACAAGCGACCTCAGCTGCTCCTCCGTGCCCGCTATCCTGTGGTCCACCTGTAGGATCTCGCTCACGGTCTTTAGGCGCCGATGGAGCCCCCATCTCTCCGCGTCCTCATGGTCTCGCTGGCGCCGCAAGTCTGCTGCTGCTGCCCTCGGTTCCTCCGCAATCGAGCCGTCTTTGGCCCTGGCACGTTGTGCTGCTGCTATTGTGTCGTTCCAAAGGCGATTTGCCGTCTGCCGGAGCCGTTTTGCACGCTGCCGCCAGTCTGGTGATGACTGATTGTTGCTCGAGAGGTCCGTACCATCGCCCGCATCCTCAGACTGGCTGTCAGCATCGGGGGTGGGGTCGACAGAGAGGTACTTAGCGAATCTGGTCTCTGCCCACGGTGCGTAAGCCTGTACCAGGCTAATCCGGGTGTATTCCTCGTCTAATTGACACTCCTCGTCCTCTAGTGCCTTGGACAGCTTGTGTACTACCGACCGAACCGAACGCGCGTTAAGGTTCAAGGTTCAGCAAATAGCTGAACCTGAACCGCAGGTTCGGTTCAGCGTTCACCGATCTGAGGATTTTGCTGAACGCGTTCGAACGCCGAACGCATCCAATTTTTTCGGCCGACAATTATTACAAAATGAATCCATAAAAGGGTACGTTCCGAACAGAAGCACGCAAACCACCGATTGATCGCCGCCTTCTCTTTAGCGCCTTACTCCTGACGCTCACTACCCTGCTCTCAATGTGTGGAGACAATGGTTTTGATTTCCCATGGTCTTTGTGGCTTAGCTGGTAAAGATGCCTTCCAACCTCCCTATCCTAAAATGCGGAGGTTCGTGGTTCGATTATGCTCAGTGCCTGTTTTTTGTTGCTGCTTTGATGGTTTAATCCCTGTTTAATCGCATCTCGGCGGATAAATTCATCGCAGATTTAATCCAGGATTACCGTCTCAACGGCCAGGGATTAAGCAAAACTCCTACGGTTTCTTTTCCTCTTCCGAGACATTTCTTAAGCGTGTTCCATTCTCCACAAAAACTAACTTTTATTCGACCTCCGCTAGTGCTTTCATGTCTACTCATGTGCACAATTTTATTTTTAATACCGAACTGTGAACGATATGAATATTGATCAAGTGTACATAGTAATTAAGAATAAGAGGGCGACAAAGACGGAGCTGAATATATTATCATATGGCCCGAGTGTATAGCAAACATATTGAACTACGACAAGTTGTGGTTTTGCGGCCACTGCCGTCACTCGGTACAGGTTGATGACAGTCGATCAATAGGGCAGTGAAATAACGACTGGAAGATAATCACCGGCGGCTTAGTGACACGGAGATTGCCGAAGACGAATTTCTGACTTCGACAAAATTTCGAATAGTCGTTTGCAAAAGTATTTATTATCACAAATCTGAGTAGGCAGTGTTGTAGCGCTTTGAATTCCAAGACCCTCCTCGTTCTCCAAATTTAATTAGCTGAAAATTTGACTCCGCTACGACCAAAACCTATGTCACGCCAAAATATAAAATGCCTTTCACTCCCGCCACGACTCTCGACCCCGAGGGGCTCAAAAACGCTACACAGACCCTCTGCGACGTATTCAGCATCGCTGCGCTTCACCCACACCAGGAGAAAGCCGGCCAGAACATTCTAAAAGGGATCAGCATTGAAAACTCCAAGTCACTCGCAGTGCGCTAGTGTTGGTACAGAGTATAAAATCATTTTTCGCGGAATATTACAGTCATTCCACGGTCCTTGCACGAGGTTTCAGAGAGTCCGATTTCCCTACGTATTACTAAGCCCATGGGTTAAAATAAAATATGTAGGGGAACTGTACAGACAACTAAATCATGGTACCGTAAAAAAATTTGGGAGAGAGTGAATGCATTCTGCCCTTGGATTACCAGGGTTAAATCCGGCCAGCTTCTGAGGCTGTAGGTAGCACTGCCTTTATCCACGAACCCACCAGTAATCCAGACGAACTGTTACGAGTACTTATTTCCTATAATTTACAAAGTCTTATCTTATCGCACCGCCACCCACGTGATCTGCACCACCACTCCCTTGTGATACATTCTCTGGCTAAATTTCCTTCCATCTCGAGTTTGACGTGAGGTGCACCAGGCCATCAAGTCATTTATGGCTTCAATATGCCAGTATTAATTCCATTGAATCCCCGAATTGGATCTGCCAAAGGGGCTAAAGGCCGACGAGTTTTGCCATGCGCCAGCGATGGCCCTCAAGGACTAGTCCAAGTAGCTACGCCTCTTGAACAAGTTAAATAACATGTGCGAGAAGCCCGATGGGAAGCGAACATATGGATCTACAATTGGAAAGGTTTATCAATGAGGAGAGAAAGATAAAGGGTAGTTTTGAATTTAATTGATCCTCACGAGCCAGACCTTTTATCTGAGACCGGGTACTCGGCCACCTTACCATAATTTAGCCTGAATCTGACCATGGAGGCCGCTAGGTATCTGCACCAAAGGTATGCATCCTAAGAGTGAGTTCAGACATTTTCCACGAATTTACATGGCGATTCCATGCCTTACTGAATTTTCTTTTCGGCGGTGACCCAAAGGGGCAATAAATGGGCTAGTCGGCCACCTGGCTCTTTCGCTCGTTTACACTGGTTCCCTTCACCCCACTGTAGCCCAAATTATTCAAAGGATACAATTGCACGATTCTATCCTATTCTTTTTCTTTTCTTTTCTTTTTCATTATAAGATTATCCCTGTTTGAAGCCTTTTAAACTCCGCTTTTGGGAGATCAGGCCCGAGGCTTTGGAAGCGCTCGGTCCAGACCTTTGGAAGTGCTCAATAAATGGCGGTTCCTCGGGGCTTTTGATCATTAAGCGCGCGGGCGCCTATAAAAGTGTACAGATTGCCAAACTCCGCTTTGCCCGGGGTATCAGCGTTAAGCGCCAAACCGGCCGCTTTGGAGTATTGGCAAATTAGAATTTTGCAATGAAGTTTTATGGATTTCATGAGGTTTTCAATAGTTTGGCCCGTACTTTACTTGCATCAGCATCTCACAAAAAAGAAACCCAAATTTTTACTTCATGCTTGAAATTTTGTGGGCCCCAGTTTTACCCAGATTTTGTCTCTAGCAAAAGTTTTTTTTTGTCTGCACGAGATCTGCTATCCAATTTAAAACTGAGTGAGCTGAACATATTTCTGGGTGGATATGGCCACATAAATGAAAAAAGCGCTGAAGCCGTACCCTGGCCAAAAATTTTTCTCCGGCCAATTTGGCCACTGATTTTTGGAAGTGGCAGCTAGGTGATGCGCACCATAGCAAAGTTTCAAACTATTTTTATTACGACCATTTGTGACCCCTAAACCTCATCGCTACCACTGTACATCGCAAATTATATCTCTCCATTCGTCCACTGATTTTATTTTATTTTTCTTACGCAAACGGCTGTAAATCCAGGGTTTTTACTTTTTTTTTTGAATTTCTGTGATCAATAAAGGGGGAGTGGTTCTTACAGTGTTGGCTGGATTTCAAAGACTTCGAGTATTTTTTATGGTTGCTTAGTGTAGTGGTTGTGCTCCCTTCTTTTCCATTTGGTCTCTTTTCTGGAGGTCATTGGTTCGATTCTCCCATTGGGATCTTTCCCGGTACAAGGTGCCCTCCGGAATACGGCAAAGTACATCGTATCAAAAATCTAGGTCAATCCGAGCATCATTAGTGCTATGAGACCCAGGAGGTCCCCAGGTTTGAAAATGCAGTCCTTCAGCTCCGGCTCCATGCTGGAGTCATTACTTCCCGGGTGCTTCACATCTTCCCCGGCCCGCCCAAGGGTCTCTCCAAGGCGAACCATAATCGTGTCCTTCAAGCGCTGGGATGGAACGACGACTTTGTCGTCCAATATCCCAGCAGAGAATACAGCCTCAACGGTCGAGCTAAGAAGGTTTATTTGATATCGAATTTGTGTCTCGCTCAAATTCGATGAATGCACTTAACCCCAAAACTTGGCCAGTACACTGAATATCATCACGAGGGTTGCCTCCTCCCCAAACACATTCGCTGCGGTTTTATCTGCTCCCCACACACGCGAAAGAACGGATCAATATTTTAAATGGTGTTCATCCGTAAACCACCTGGATACGGACTAAAGCATGATGCTACATCATCAGCTCGTCAGGCTCAGCATCTTTGCGATCACCGAAAATGTGAACGCTGTCAGAGATATGAGCTTCCGGGAACTCAACAATGCACATCAAAACGAGGATCACCTAGCCTGTGTGGCATACCTTCCTCACTTCAACAAGGTTTGAACATATTTGTACATGTGCGAGTTATTACGTGGCTGTCCAGGACCATCTTATTAACACTTCAGTACAATACACAGGCATACTGACTCTCCTAAGTAACATGGGCCAGAAAGAAAAAAAGAACCCCCCCGAGGTACATTTATCGGTGCAAGGGTGGTGATGTGTGTCTTTATCAAGGCAATGTACATGTATATGATCAGCGCGGCGTCGACTGACTCGAAAACAGAAGACCAGAAATGCCTGCCCTACACGTTCCACAAGGAGCTGACATGGAGCTCACTTCAACGGGACTCGTTGCTCCTTCCTCTCCGTCCTGCCAGTTGTTTGCGTAGTGGTGGGTCCGCCGAATGCCTTCGCTTGCCCAGGGTGGCTCTTCCCCTCCTGCGCTCGTGGTGATCCCGGTTCAGGTTACCGTTATCATTGGACTCGAGCTTTGCTGTTGTTGTCTGGGAGGACTTCTGTAACGGCTGCGCTGCTGTATTAATGTCACCCGTTTGGCCTGTTTGGTGAAGGTCTGCAGCACCCGATCCTCCCAGTACTTTGGCTCGACCTTGGACGTCGAGAGAGTACTCGACATGTTGCTGTAGGATGAGCGACGGGTGCTCCCCATGCAGACAAAGGTCCGATGAATCCCGCGGGCGACCTTCATATGAGGGATGCAGTGGACGGACCCAACACGGGTTCGTGCAGGCCCTGGGGCCATCTATGTTTCCCGTGGGGGAGGGCCAACACACAGTGGACGAGGGAGAGTGGATAGGAGGTGCTAGTTCAGGGTACAAATCAGCAAAAAAGAAGGCATCGCAAAAGGAAGTTGAAATAAAAGATAAAGAATAAAAAATAGGGTTGTAAAGCCTGTGTGTGAAAGATCGCACACACCGGAACCTGCCCGGATACTCACCCTCCGAGCACGTTCCTCCCAACTGTACCCCTCCCCCACCCGTTCCCAACGAACTCCCCACCCCGGGCAACGGCAGAGATGCAAACGAGGACCATGCTGCACTCGCCGGATGCCCCACCCCCGAACACCCGAATTTGTGGTCGAAGTGTTCCCAAGAGGTCCTCGACCGGTCAGATGCTCCATGGCCACCTGTTCCGGTGAGCGGTCTGGGGTTGTTGCGGTACACTTTCAATGACCGGCCGTTGTATTCGTACCTAAAATGGGGGATTGCATTAGTTGCCTGTTTGCCCTGTCCATCACGCGGCCCACGGGAATCGGCTTCAAGGAACAAAACTCACCCCAAAACATATCAACTGCCCTGCAGGCGTCTTCCTCCTTGGCAAAGATGACGGTCCCAAAGCCTTGTGAGCGACCGTTATGGTTGAGGGCAACGTCTGCGTAGAGAATGGGACCCGCCTTGCGGAAAGTGTCCTTTAGATCCTGCCACTGGATGTGGAATGGTAGCTGGTACGATTAAGCCACGCACATTAAGAGACAAAAGAAAACGGACATTTTCCACAAACAGATTCGACCCTGGCGGCACATAATCGTCCCCCATGGCGTCAGTGAGGTGGACCTCCAGGAAGTGCCCATGCCACAGGTAGCCACTGAACATGCTGACTGCACGCTGAGCGCCGTCCATGGTGGCCAGTAGCACGGTTCCGCAACCGCCGTTCACGGAGACATCGGCACGCAGAACAGTGCCAGCAGTGTGGAAGAGGTCCTTGAGGTCCTGCCAGTGGACATGGTAAGGAAGATTGGTGACAGAGAGCTGAGTGCGAGTGTCAGGCAGAAGGTTTGGGGCTGTGGTGGTCACCATCTGGATGAATGCATCGATATCATCAAAGGGCATTGTGTTGGAGGACAAACTGGTTCTTTGTTATCGGATTCATTGACTCAGCACTGATCACGTGGATGACATCAAATCTCCCAAATAAGGACCTGCCTGGAGATTCCCTAGATACTAACACTGATCAGATCTCCATTGCTTTGGATATGGTAGTACGTATTCATCTATCTTCAACATAAATACAGCCTGCCTGGAGATTCCCGAGATACCAACCACTGATCAGATCTCTATTGCTTTGGATATGGTAGTACATAAGATCACTATTCTCTCCTTATGTACCCTTATGTACTGCCAGAGAATAGTTATCTTATGTACTAGCATATCCAAAGCAATAGAGATCTGATCAGTGGTTGGTATCTCGGGAATCTCCAGGTAGGCTGTATTTATGTTGAAGATAGATGAATACGTACTACCATATCCAAAGCAATGGAGATCTGATCTGTGTCAGTATCTCGGGAATCTCCAGGCAGGCTGTATTTATGTTGAAGATAGATGAATACGTACTACCATATCCGAAGCAATGGAGATCTGATCAGTGTTAGTATCTCAGGAATCTCCAGGCAGGCCCTTATCAGTACATAAGATAGATAGATATGTACTACCATATTCAAAGCAGTGGTTGGTATCTCGGGAATGTCCAGGCAGGCTGTATTTATGTTGAAGCTGTAACTGATTTGCCACAAGTTGAAATGGGGCGGACAGGTGGATAGGGATGTCGAAGATTTCATCCCTGGTCGGAAGCTGTGGAAGATCGAATCATCGAGATCAAGCCTCGGAGGGATGAGGACAGATGAGACCGTCGAGCGATAGCAGGGCTCGTACTTATTGTTCCCTTTCGTTGACTGGACTACCGCTTACCGTCCACATCACCGGAATAGTGCAACAATCAAGATGTGACTGATAGGGGACACGTGGTTTGTCATGAAACGTGTGGTACCGCCCCGTCTAACCTGACTCACGTTCAGGAACAGTGTGGATTTCGAAGGCGCTGGGCAAAGTGCGACGACTCACGTGCAAGGTCATCACCGGGCTGTCTCGGTCAAGTCTCGGTAACCCAGACGTTCGGGTGTGATCTCCTTTATCTTATCAGTGCCACAGATTGATCCGGCGGAGTTTTAATAAATGATAAGAAAAGATCCGCGGAGGGTATAGCAACACCCCGGGTGGTGTCACATCAATCACTTCCCATCAAACCATCAGCGGCCGTCCTATGGCCGAATCGAATGTTTTCCGTGGCCAATATTCAGATCTCGATTATTCTGGTTCCGAATCTGATGAATCAGACTACAATCCCGCGGATATCACTCTGTCTGACACTGAGCCCTCGAGAGGGGCTAATTATCACCTCGGGCCTAATGCCATGTCCACTGAGGCTAGGCTCGTGACCAGCCCTGCCAAAGAACGGCAATACTTAGTGCAAGCACTATGCCGTAGGCAGGCTGGTACAACTCGGGCTGTGCAAAGGGCCTGGGCCTGAGTTTGAAATTTTTGGCGGGTGCCGAACATCGGCATCACGGTGAGCCACGGCCCTGCTGACGTGCGGGTGCTGGGGATTCGTTCTCGTGGGCCATGAGATGGACAAGGTACGGAGTATGGCGAGGCGAGGTGGGGGGAAAGCTGCAAGTTCGGTTTGATGTGTTTACATGTCTCAGCTTTTGTTTATGACTCACGCGCAATAAAATCACCTGATGTGCGACGATAGCTCCGCATCCGCAGCGCCGCCCCGCCCACAAAGATCCTTCTGGCCACAAAATTCTAGCTGCTCTACGAACTTGTACTCTTGCTGAACTGTTTTACTCAATTACCGCTATTGCGCCGCCGGCTCTCTCCCGAAGTCCTGTGATTTTACCAGCACTACAATCATTTTGAGACAAGAGGTACGATTTGAGCTTCGCCACTGAAACCCTCCTCATCTTAGAATCAGGAAATTTCGTGCCATGCCCGCAGAAAAGAGAAGAAAATGTATTTGTGGCTGCGGGAGGAATGTTACTGCAAAAACAGAAAGAACTCATCTGTCCGGACATACGACACCATTAGTGAAAGCCCATAATGCATCCAGACGACTTGCGTCTCTCGGAATGAGCCCTGACCGCTTGCGGACACGGGTCTTAAATCTCTCCCCGCGCCGGCCACGAGCCAAGCGATTCAAGCGCCAGCTACCTACAGCAGACCCGGAAGTCGCTCCCATGGACACTGACGACCTCGACAACTCTGCGGGGGCGTCGAATGACTTTGAACATCTTCCTCAATTCATGCCCGATGCTAGCGCAGCTCAACACCAATCTCCCAACTCCGACAGGGGATTAGACGCAGACACAGATCAAATGCCTATCCGCGCAATGCCTGCACCTGCCGATTCTCAGCTGTACAATCCCGAAAGTGCAGCAGACTTCCGGGATGCCACGAATGGGGTGCGCGAGGGTGTCTGGTCCAATAAACATCGGGTTACAATGGAGGATGAGGAGGAAGATGATCCTGATGCTGCGATGTACATGGATGCGGATTTGGGAGCAGAGGATGAGGGTTTAGAAGGGGAGGAGGATTTCTGGGGGGACGAGGATCAATATTATGATGAATACGAGGAGCTTTATGGGTTACCAGCAGGTGATCTTATCGACGAGGAAATGGAGCGACAACTGGCCCAATTTGGTGCGTCTATAAATTGTGATTTCTACGGACTCGCGGCTTATAATTGTTTTGTAGCGGAGGAGCTCACTGAGGAAGACTTGGCGATCCTTCGTGCATTCGCCCTCAAAACAGAGGATCATCTGACGAATGCAACATTTGAAAAACTGCCGTACACTTTCCCTACCGCCAATATACAGACCCTTAAAGTTACCAAGGCGCGCATCGAGTTTCTGGCCGAATTTAAACCCGTCGCATACGATTGCTGCCCAGGTTCATGCTGCTGCTATGTCGGACCCCATGCAAATGAACAGAAATGTCCCTATTGCGATGAACCTCGCTTTAAGGCCGACGGCAGACCACGAAAGACCTTTACATATGTCCCCCTCATCCCCCGACTTGTCGCGTACTTTAAAAATGAAGCGGCCGTCGAACAAATGTCTTACCGCGGGAAATACAAGCCGAACGCAAACATGAAGGATGTTTTCGATGGCGCCAATTATCGCGTCTTGCGTGACCGGTTTGTCACCGTCAACGGCCAGAAGATGCCCTATAAATTCTTCTGTGATCTTCGCAACATCACGCTTGGGCTTTCTACCGATGGTTTCGCCCCGTTCAAGTGCCGAAAGAAGACTTGCTGGCCAATAATTCTCTTCAACTATAACCTCCCTCCCGAAATTCGGTTCCATTTGAGGCATATCCTCTGCGTTGGCGTTATCCCCGGCCCAAATAAACCAAAGGATGCCGATTCGTTTTTGTGGCCGCTTGTGGAAGAGTTACTCAAATTGGAGCTTGGCGTCAGCGCATTCGATGTGACTTCAATGGAGAAATTCGCTCTCTGTGCCTATCTCACCACGGTCTTCGGCAACATTCCCGCAATTTCTATGATAATGCGAATGAAGGGCCACAATGGTGTTGTGCCGTGTCGCTTTTGCAACATCAGCGGTCTACGGGTGCCCGCCGCACCTGGAAACACCCATTATGTTCCGCTTGACCGTTCGCGCCATCCAGACGTGATCAACTCTGACCGCATAAAAAAGTATGATCCGCTTGATCTTCCTCTACGCACCCACGATGAGGTCGTGGAGCAAGCTCGCGAGGTGCAATTTGCCGAGTCTACTGCAGCGAACGAACGGCTCTCTAAAAAATATGGCATCAAAGGAATTCCGCTTCTCTCCTGCCTTTCATCCGTCTTCTTCCCTCTATCCTTTCCCTACGATTTCATGCATCTGATCTACGAGAATGTCGTTAAAAACCTGGTGCTCCTTTGGACCGGGGCTTACAAAGGGCTTGACGAGGGCACCAGATCGTATCAGCTTCAACCTACGGTATGGGATGCGATCGGCGCTGCCACGGCTGCCGGTGGATCTACGATCCCCACCGCATTTGGAGCCCGGCCCCCAACGTCTCTAAAGACCGAACCGCCTGTACTGCGGATACTTGGTCTTTTTGGCTCCTGTACCTCGGCCCCGTCTTACTTCACAAGAAGTTCCAAAACCAAATATATTATACCCATTTCATCGAGTTCGTCAAACTTGTCAACCTTTGCCTTCAGTTCGAGTATCAGCCTGGGGATATTTCTACCATCCGCACCGGATTTGCGACGTGGGTGGTCCAATACGAGAAGTACATTTCCTTCTCTTATCATTCCCCTCTTTTTAACGAGTTGCAACAGGCTCTATTATCAATATTCTCCCGATAGAATGTCTGCATGCCCACTGACGATTCACGCCCTCCTGCACATTGCCGACGGGATCGAAGCCGCAGGGCCCGTTTGGGCATACTGGGCATTCCCGATGGAGCGTTTTTGTGGAAGGTTGCAGCCTTGCATTAAAAGCAGGCGATTCCCTTTCGCAAGCATCGATGGTCATGTAGTTGCAACTGCACAGCTCTCAATTATCAAGGTCAAGTACGCTTGCGATGAGGCCATTCGCCTTGGTCCACCTAAACATGATGTAGCACCCGGCGCATTTGCACATCCTTCATGTGCGACTATATTACTCTTGGAAGGTTTTTACTGAATCTTGTTATATATAAATATATTTTTTCGCAGACCCAACATGTGTTCTTCTCCCTCCTCATCGCGGTTCCGAATCCCTTTCAACTTCGCTAGCCAACAGGATTTCCATCGCGCTTTCTACTCGGTTTAACAAACCACTTGCAACCATTAAAAAATACTTCAATGCTTCAGATGTCCAGCAGTGGGCCAAGGTCCAGCGGCTGGAAGGTGGCGATCGAATGCTGGCTTCATCTATGCTTACCTCCCTCGAGGATCGGCGCGATGCTACATTCGTTCAAATAAGTAGATTCTACCACTATAATTCAAAATCTCTGCTGATGCATTCGATTAGTATGTTCTCTTGGTCGATGCCAATGCCCGAAACAAGCGACTGGCTGAGCGCCTTAAGCCTGTCACTTTTTATGGGCAGCTCCGCCATATTTTTGTTGTCACCATTCAGCCGGCAGAAGAGCTTGAGCTAGAGAAGGCTGAGACAATTATTCTCGCGGCTATTTCTGAGTGCAAAATCACTGCGCACAATGACCTGGACATGCACTATTACCGCGACGAAGGGGCCCTCCAAGTGGTGGATATCAGCACTGTGCAGTGCCTTGTCGGGCGAATCAAAACTACGAATGGTAGGGATTGGGCCATCATTGATCGCAGCGGGAGCCTGGCGCGTCCCTATTATGATCCGGACACTTGAACCTTAATTTAAATGTATACTAGCTTGTCTTTAATACAGAGTCCCGAACGACAGAGGCGCGCAGTAAAATGAATGAATCTTGAATCACGGGAATGTTTCCCGAAGTAAATTAGGACATAACTGCCTCTTTGAATTGTGTGCCATCCTCGTCCTGATGGATTTTGGCCGTTGTAACTCATGTACCGGGTGAATACAACTAGTTCCCGAAGTCACCCGGTCCGGCCAAAAATTGACCGGGTGACTGTTACCTCTTAAACGGGTTACCACACTGGGTCACTGCGCATCGGGTGAGACTTACCTCTTGGACGGGTTAGCTGGAATCACCCGTTTTGACGGTGCACAAACACCCGTTCCTGATTCACCCGATTTTGACCCATCTAGCAGGTGACAGGGGATTATGACTCGGTGAACCAGTGAAATAAACCCGGTCCCAGTCTTACAGTGTTTTTCGGCGTCTGAGGAAAAAGAAAGATCGCGGGAAAGACCCAGTGATAACGCATGGACGCGTTCCGCGAGCCGTGAGTGGCGCATGACAGCCAAACACCACGAACGCAGGGCGCGGGGGGTACGGCTGTGCAGCGGCCTTCATTAGTGCCGGGTTTTAAATGGCGGTGTAAATTACAGTGTGAATATTACATGTAAAATACATGTAATATTCATTCTTTACAAAGGCCCCCATTCTGGATGTAAACAAATGTAAATTTTGTCTGGACAACGACAGAGCCTCTGCCTATGTTCTCACAGCATTTCAGTGCATTTCCGGCCCTAAAAAATTCCACCTTTCACGTCATGCAACCACAACCCACCCCTAGCCTATACCCCTCTTTTCATCCCTTTCTGCTATTCCCTTACACCCATTTCCGCTCACCTCGGCCCCTTGTTTCGCATTAAGCCTTCATGGTCCCTATATGTTACCTAATAATCCAGGTGTACCTTAGTATTAAAATACACGATCTCCAAGATATCCCAAGAAAAACTGTCAAAATCCTGATGACTGGTGCTGGGGTATCTTGAATCTTGATTGATTTTTGACAGAGCAAGATTTCCCAGGATATCCCAAGATATCCGAAGACGGGTTTTTCACTGGGTTTAAATTTAAGTGCTTAACCAAAAACTTCACAAAAGCAGTCCATCAGCACAGCTTTCCAAATGCGGGGGCCTTATCAAGGAGGTCTGTCTGCGGTTATGCCTGCTTGCCTCCTGTGGGAATCAAAGAGGAGAGAAAGCTCCCTCTAACCTCGAGATTCTTTTACAGTCGGCCAACTGGAGTTCAAATGGTCGGCAGCTGGGCAATTGCATGCAATTTCAATCATTCAAAGTAATTCCCATACCCCCACGAGGCTCAATTCCGTACATGGCCCCTTGTATCCTCCATCGGGATGCCGTCTATATCATTCCACTCCACGGTGCTAGCTTCCACGCTAGCAACATCACCGACTGACATGCTGTTGGTGTCCGCAACCTCACGCATGTTTAGTATCAGACGAGCGGTAAGGACGGCGGAGAGACTGGAGAACACGGCGGTCAGAGTGAGGTAATTAGATAGCATGAATACAGGACTCACGCGCCCGCCAACCATGCAAGACTGCCGGCTAAGAAGGGCTTTCTACAGGTTAGCCATTTAATCTTCGATTATCAAAGTACGTACATCGCCGAACTGATGCGTGAATGATCCTATTAGACAGACAATATATAAGTGAGCTATTGACGCACATAGTAACTCAGAATATTGGCCACGTCCACCGCGGCTATGAGACTATTATTTTTTCATTTATGAGTCCATGGGATCCGCTTCAACTTGAATAACCCCACCAAAAATAGACAAAACCTAAACGTCAATTTAACAGAAGTAGACGTTGAGACACACACACAGGACTTCTAGAGCAGTGACGCACCATCTAGGACAAAACATTTCACAAGCCGAGAGCGATAGTTGTCACGCCGCCAATGCAATATACCACGCAGAAGTGTGAATGCAAAAATAAGCACGTCTCGGAAGACCCTGTGGTGGGTCAACCTGCTGATCTGATATTCCACGTTGTGACTCACTCTGCCTCCCATGCGCCTGCGATGCCTGTGCATATTTTCACTTGTAATCAGGTTGTAGCGCCAAATTCACGAAAGAACCCACGGATTACTCTGCCCAGAGAATCAACAACGGATGCGTGAATTGGACGAGATGAGAAAAAATGATGGATAATGCCATTGTCCAGACAGATCCTATACTTGAAAAGAGGACAGCACAGCTTTTTTGATAAGTCACATGCATAAATCGTGAGACTTTGTCGAGTTCTGGCTGCCGACTGTTGAGATGTCGCCGCCGGTTCCCACGACTCGGAATCCGCCGTGTGCGGGCAAACCCCGGGACTCTGTATCCACCGTGTCTGCGGCGAAACTGGGATTTAGCAGGGGTTTGGGGTAAACACTATGTTGGACTCTGCACCAGAGGCGGGTGGAATAGATGTTGCCGCCAGTTCCCACGCCTCGATCGAGGTTTACTGAGGTTTATTTGACGTCCGATAGCTTCCACTTCTGTTTCCTTCTACCTCCCACACTTCTCTGGCTATTTTCTCAATGCCCTCTGCTGTTTCTTTTCTCCTCTCAATTATTTTTGCTTCCTCAGTTGCTTCCCTCCTTTGCCCCTATCTCTCTGAAATCTAATCTGATCCTCGCTTTGTGGGTGTCTTTGTGCCAATCTATCTCCTCTTTTTTTTGAGTCATTTGTAGAGCCTATTGATTAAAAAAATGCACGCCTTCATTGCAATTGTTTTTGATTGTAGTGTTGACACAGCTTTTACCTATAATTTCCAGGAGAGATGACAGTTTTCCACAGTGCAGATTCTGTGATCACAAGGGTGTTGACAACAATAATTTGAATATCCTATTGAATATCTTAACTCTATTCGAACCTCTGGATTGCCCCTGGCAAAAACAAAATTAAAGGTTGGATGTCTGATTATGGTCCTTCGAAATCTGGAGGCATCACTCAGGGAATTCTTACAAAAATGACACCTCATGTCATCGAAATTTGACTGATCAGTGGAGAACACAATGGCAAAAAGGCCTTCATCCCACACATCCCAATTAGTCCTTCGGTGAAGCAGATTGCTTTTGCCATGAAGCGTCGACAGTTCCCCATTCATCTCGCCTTTCCAATGACTATAAACAAATCACAGTCTATGGATCATATTGGTCTGGCCCTTCGTTCTGATTCCTTCGCTCATGGACAGTTATATGTGGCACTTTCTCCATGCACTTCGAGTCAAAGAGTTAAAGCACTGTTTAAAAACAATGCCAGTATGGCTACAAAAAATATTGTCCACACAGAGGTTCTGCTTTAAGTATGGTATGTACAGATTTTTCTCAATTGGTTCAGAAGTCTAACCAAAGGATTGCTTGCAGGTAGTTTGTCATGTATGGTACAATGTTATAAATTTTGTTTGAAAATTGAAACATACACCAAGATAGTAGTAAGATATGGAGCTACCCCCGGGGTTTGGGGCAGAGCCCCAACAAGCTGTCGACCCTGCCGGAGGGCGGCTGCGAGCGGAGCGAGTAGCCGTGCCGAAGGCACGGGTCGTAAAGCTTGTTCCACGAGAATTGAGAAGAAGACTCACGAGACGTGAGAAAGCATGCACAAACTTCCGGGGAGCGGGGCCGCGGTGTTTGCTGCGCTTCCGAGCCACTGCACATGCAATTAAATACAATCCAAAATGAACTGTAAGAGCACGCACTACTCCTACGGCTAGGGATCCCAAGCCTGCAAGACTGAGCAGCCAGAGGATGACTCTTTTGCGGTTGAACAGGGTGTAGACACGCAGAGTGAGAATTGCTAGGGAGCAAAATGCAAGAGTGTAATCAGCTGCATGAACTGAGAATATGCGAAGCAGTGAACCGTATGTGATTATGTCCTGAACCAGGAGACAGATTTTCTGCATCAGACCTAGCACTTTACAGCTATTCCGCCCTCTAAGTCCCAGACAATTTGTTTTGCTGTGGGACATACATATCCATCTATTCCACTGAAATCAACAACTGGTGGCAATGTCATGATTGCCTGTCACACACCTGAAGTCCGAAGATTCCAAAGGTAAGCACCACCATGCTGAGGTTTGTACCGAGGGCCAGGTAGCGGATGAGCAGGAGCCAAGGCCTCGGCCGTGGCCACACAATGTGTATTTCAGTGGGAAGAGTGAGCAGATAGTCATAGAGGAGGAGCACAGTGTGGAATTATGAAAGTCTTATAGATGGGATACAGTTTCAGACATACCAAGACCCGCAAGCAATGGCCAGTTGTTTAGCTGTTTTCCAGAGTTTTGGGACATGTACTCTGATGTATCCATTGCTGCTGGTAGTCTTATCTTGTTGCCGCCGTTACGGATGCCTTTGAATGGGAGCAGCAAAGGAAAGCAAATCAATGGTGGGAGGAAAAAGAAATACAAACAAAGCTGCCCAAACATGCCATAACCTGATAAATACACACGTGACCAAATCAAGCCGGCATTCAAGGTTTGAACAAGCACCAGGGCCAATCACAGCACATGCGGTAAGTGAATTTTGTTATAGTGTCTGTTTACCAAGCAAACATGAGGGTCCGACCCTTCACAATGTTTCTAGTGCTTCAATACAGCTGCATTGCACATCAGGCACTTCAAGGCACATCTATGCGCCCAGATTTAGGCATCTAACCTCCTCTAACGTGGCGGAGGTCAAGGCCCGACATGACATTGTCCACGTAATAGTTGGCTGCTGGTCTCCATCGGGACTCGCTTATTGGAAGCGAGAGGTCACTTGGCGCAGTAATACACGCGGCGGAGGAAACGGTAGTGACCGGCATCGTTCGGCATCGGCAACCATTGGTTGCCAATCCAACTTCCAGTGGAATCCAATGGCACTTGGCTCCGGAGTGGAGTCCACAGGAATCCAACATAGTTCAATAGAGTTCAGTGGGCATAAAATAAAACCTATAAAGATGTCGGATCAAACACAAACTCCCACCAATCCCGTTAGAGTTTAACCTACAACGACCACTGTGAGAGCTCGATGGACTGCATTGCATCCCAATTCCTTTTAAGTACCTCCCAATCTCGATGTAATATATCGATTGGTCTTCAACGACTCGCACTGTGAAAAGCAGAGTTAACGGCGACAAGTTACTTTATTCGCTTTCCTCACAGTTGAACTAATGCAATCCCGCTGTTACGTTGAATGTGGGAGAGACCAAAGTGAAGTAGATCCGTTGCTGAAAGTTGTGGAAGTTTAATGACTGCGACCGAGCACAATCGTTAAAAAGCATTCTGTATAGTCGAATTCCTCGTATGGAATACGGTCGGGCAGTGTTCGCATTGACCGGGGTCAAGGAGGGGTCAAAGCCTGAACCGTTTCTCAATGACCCACTAAACTGTTTTGGACTTTTCCATTCTTCACCAAACTTACATGGCTGGCCTCGCTTACGATCTGGTTCTGGGCCGTGAATGGCCACAACTATGCCGCATGCCTCTTTCCATCTTTCGTCGGGTATCGTCCACCCTGGACAGCGGGAATCCGGTGCTGTTTAGATCAACTGAGTTTTTCTTGTCGCCTAAACACTCTCTACAGTTGTACCTTCTCACACCACGGACACACTTTCACCTACAGCCAACGACGTCGATCCCGAGTTATCAGAGGACGTCAAAACATCACAGGGTATGTCAATCCTTTTGTTCTCGTGTTTGTCAGCACTGATATTTGGAACAGTTCCTGGACGTGGTTGTCGATGCGATGAGCCCTTGGCCTGGCGCTGTCCGTCTACGTCCAGTGTTATTATATCATCATCTGCTATACCCATGACGACGATGACATCTGAAAATCTTTTGCGCGATATATTACTCGGACATCATGTTACCCGCTCCCGTATCTCTGTATTTCACGCAGATTTGCCAACAATTCGACGTTTTTTGTATTTACATGCCATCCCACATGCTGGTTTGACTTTAGTTCAGTGTTGTCGTCTTCTTCTGCATCATATCACAACCGGGGCTTGTGCTGACCATGCAGTGGATACTTCTGTATTCCCGCGACCAGATCGCTCTGCCTGCCGTGCCCTCTCCCAGAATTTCCAGTCCGCTGCAGATATGTCGAAATGTGTTCTAGGGATCATTCTTGATGTGGACCACAAACAAATCTCCACTGAGAGTCTATCGCACATAGCGGCTGCCTTGAATATTACCATCTCTGCTGAGCGTAACCTACGTTTCAAAATACGCGCGGCCATAGCAAAACATTGTGACATCGTGAACTGCGCTGACTCCAACAACCATTCATCAGCATCAATCGCAGACTTTTTCCACTCGTTCGAGAGTCATCGCAGCCCTGTTCTCTTCTATCCATTGCTGCCCTGCACTCCATTAAAGTTATAGGAAATGCGATGATTGACTTTCTGCGTACGCAAATTACCCAGCATTTATTGTCGGGGCAATGTTGTCAATTATCGCAGACCCATCCTTCCACATCTCTTCCTAATGGTTTATCGTTACCGGATTGCGCCGATGTCCACAATGAATGGTTGGGAAACGCACTTGATGCTGCAGGTGCATATTCTCACTGCTATCTACGGCAGCAAAATATCCCTCAACTCTTTGCGCCGAGATCTCAATAATCTGAATGTTATGCACGAAAATGCTGATAGTATCGGACAATTACATCGAAGGCTCAAACGCTATATCACAAAGCTGCGGCGAGGAAAAAAGGTTGAACAATCGGAAGAACTGCAACGCGCAGCCCGGGCAAAACATGACGCAAAACTGGCTGAAATACGGCGAATCTGGCCACAACTAGTACCTCAATCTGTAAAGAACAAAAGGCTGCGCATGTTTCGAGACCAGACAAGTTCCGAAGCATTATCCACCTTTACCTGTTGATTAGTGTCTTCGTAATACTTCTCAATGATCGGTGGTCCTTTAAAAATTCTGAAATGCATACGGCCACCGGGTAGCGGGCCGTGCCGCTCGTCGGCCTTACCAGCTTTATCGATGAACTGGGGGTTGAACCCTCATCGGGAAAGGCCTTGAGTAATAATTTCGTTTTTAAGAGGAAATGAGGGGCAAGAAATCCTTGCATGACCATAGTCCGAAGGATTAATACCATTCAGAACTGCCTCTGGACGTAAATTTGGGAAATTGATCCAAATTTGATCTGCCATATTTTGCCACATTCTGCCACAATTCTGCCCTGCCGTTTTGCCATTCTGCCTGGCATATGCAGCCCAAAACAGTTCTGCCGCACCGGTTGCACCACTCTCTCTTGGACCCAAAGGTACACCCTACAGCTTCCTGAGAGATGCATCTCCCCAAATATTATCAGAATTATTGCGATTTTATTGCAAGCTAGATATCGATTTTTCGAAATTCATCGGCTTAGCCGGCAGCAACACTAGTTGGCTCGGGCAAGAGCACAGGCCTACATACATTGCTGTTGTGGGCAGCAGGAGCAAATCCAAAGAGACATTTTTGCTCAGAATCGCGCTGGCTATATTACAGCTCTTTGCAGAACTTACGGCGCGGCTGTTTTTTTCTTTTTTTTGGTAAATTTTCACCAGAATGGCTTTCCTGGGCTCAATTCTCAACCGTTTTCCTTGCGAGTAGGCTCAATCAATTCGCGCAAGAAATGCGGAGGGCATGGAACTTTTGGATCTCATTTGTGGACCTCGAGGCGATTACTTGGGTCAGAATCGGGTATTTGGTGATGTCTCAGTGCAGAACAGCTGCTGCCATTCCTATACTGCTCCGATTGACCTAGTTTTTTTATATGATGTATTTGGTGGTACTACGGAGGACCTGAAACACCGTGATAGTTGTAGAATGTTCTAGAAATAATTGTACATATATATAAAGGCTCACTGAGCTCGCCCCAAATATCATTCTTGTTTTCAGTTGTCCTCGCCTTCACTCGTTCAACAGGAAGAGCACAGGTTTTTTGGTGTCCATGTTGAGAACATTCATAGCACAGACAAATCTATACAATTTGTTAAGATCATAAGTGACTTTTGTATGTTTATATTTGTATATGCTCGCGGCCGGGACAAAATTCATCTCCAGCTCCTTGCGTTTTTGCTCCTTCATGGCTACGCCGAATCAGATGCGGTGGAGTCAAGATGGAGACTGTCGGCGTACCCATGAGTTGCTGCGCGACGATGAGCTGCAGGCTCGGATTGTTTTATCAGCCGGGGAGAAGCATCGTAATGTATTGCCCGCGTCCATTCCGGGTCACGTGAGCTTGGGCGTCAGAATGGTCGAGAAATGGTGCAAAAAATATGATGGCGGAGCCATAGCCAGTGGCTGCTTGAATTTTTTCCCTCTGATTAACGTCTCCCACCCGTCCATGCCTGGAGCGGTAAAAGCCCGCAAGTGGCCGAACAGTGTCTGTCGCATTTTGGATCATTCATCATTCGCGAATACACTACATCAGGAAAATCTGAAGTTGCTTCATAGACCCCGAGAGACCAAAACAGACGCCATAGACACCATTAGCAAGGGTATGTCTATGATGAACGAGTCGTATAGTACCTCGTCACTATGTGGGATGTGCAAGTTCGTCTCTTGATGGAGGAGCTTCGTCCTTTGATGGGGCAAGTTCGTCGGATGTCTGTGCAAGCTCGTCAGATCAAACCTAAGCGAAAGAAACCTCGTCGGAAGCGGACGCGTGTTCCAAAAACCGTGCAAGTTCGTCAGGACGAGGTGCAAGTTCGTCTCAAGCCCAAATTCGGCCAGCCATCTGATCCATCCAAAGGGCATTCAATCCTTTACATTTTGAAACGTGTGACTTGACATCATAATGATGACATAATCCCCGCCTCTTCCCGCCGAAAAAGAAAGGGATTGCAGGTATGGATGGCCCTGTAAGTCAACGATTTGAGCTTCCATTCGACCAAAATTGAATGACTTATGACGTGGCCGATATCGCCGAACTATGGTTGAAGACGTTCAACGGCGGGAAAATCAGTACCGGAGACAGTCAACCTAAAAACCCAGGATTAGTACTTCAACCGTGGAAAATATTCAGACATCATACTCGCTGAAGTTCAGCGGCGCTTAGAAGGTGAAGCAGGCTCGGCCACAGGCTTTCGCTTGACCCTAAAAAGGGTCTGCGGCTGGAATGAATATTCGTGAGGCTGAATCTTGTCCACCATAGGACCCGAGGCATCTACTTCGGGACTTGAATGCGACGAGCTGAATGATGGCCCTGTATCGGAGTCAATAAATTGCTCCAGGACAGCCGAAGAACTACCTGTGTCTGTCCTCTTCCGAGGAACACGTTTCGGTGGCTGAATAGTTCTCGGGTGAGAACCAGCTAGCCCGGTGGGCTGTGCATGTGTGATCACAGCATTTGCTTTTTCTTTCCTCGATACGGACATAACAATCTTCTTTCACCCGATTTTCGTCTTCCTCGGCTGAGTCTGAGGTTCTATCAGCATGAAAGAGGCGTGTGAGCTCGGATGACGCTCGGGTAGCTTCCTCTGCAGTGCCGGTTTGAACTATAGTTCGAAGTGCCAGAAACTGATGCCGTTTATTCTCTTTGCGGACCTCTTGGGACTGCCTGCACACAATTTTATCCTTCGGAAAGGTCTTAAGAATTAAGAGCCCGCTCAAGGGGGTTACTCTGGAGAGCATAACATAGGGAGACTCCGTTCCCGAGCAGTCCCGCAAATTCACAACTGTGTGTGAAAGCGTTTTTCCTTGAGCCTTATGGGCAGTCATGGCGAACGCTGGGAGTACAGGCAATTGGGTGCGTTTGACTGTCACAGATTCCTTCGAAAAATAATCTTTAAAACTTATGCTGGTAGTGTGTCTTCTAATGCTACGACATGATGATCTAGAAGGCCTTCTATAATACCTGGGGATGTGTCAGGAGCTTCTATGATACACGAAATGGCGTGTCTGTTGCCTTCGTTATCCACTCGGTATCTGACACTTCTCAGAATTCCTGAACAACCATTTACAACTCCTCCTGGTACGTCATTCCAATCACCAAGGGTATTTTCCCCAGACACGAATTTGTAGCACCGGAATCCATTGAATGTAAGCGGTGTATGAGATCAGGATTTGTTATAGGCTTGTTTCGTCCTAATGTATCAGATGCATGATACCAATGGAGAGGGCGTCCCGTGCGTCTGGCAAACGCATGCGCGGCCCTGACGTTGAACGCTCCTTTGTGGCATTGTCCGAAACGATGATGGGAGCCTTCCGCCAGTGCTCTGCAGCCCAGTCAATGGAAACATTTGACAAGACCCTGGTATTTAACAGGTCGAAATCCGAGTCCATGCACCTTCCTTCTCGAAGCCGGTTCAGCAGAGCAAGGAACCGCTCATTGTCCGGCGCGCTTTGACGCTTATTATCTGTTAGAAGAACCACAGTCTTAAATGATAGCCACAGTAATTTTCCGAACACTATTTTTTGCTTTGGTCTCGTACTCGCAGTCATTCCTGGCTTAATCAGATCGGCAAACAGTTTTGTATGTCCCACAGGCAGCAGCTGCGAAAAATCGCCAGCAAAGATGATGTTTATTCCACCAAACGAGTCAGTATTGCCTTTCGCAATACTTAATGCCTCGCTAATGTCGCATAGGAGTCCACAACCGATCATAGAAACCTCGTCTACGAATAGGAAATCAACCCCTTCCCACATAGCCATCAAGTCGCGCTTCGCCTTGCTGCTCATATTTGAATGTTCAAAGCAGCATGAAGGGTCATGCCGGTAATGTTACGGGCGGCAGCTCCAGTGTAAGAAGCCAACCTGAAGCGTCTTTCTTGACCTCTTCTGGTGAAGAAATCCGGCAATGCATTTATTACTCGAGACTTTCCTGTACCTCCTGGTCCGCCAAGGAACATTCTCAGAGGTGAATCTTGCTTTTCCAAACTCGATCCGGCTATAAGTCTAAATGCTCGGGCCTGTTCTGTATTCAGAGTGTAATGCTGACCTCTTCGTGAAGAGATGGAACTCAGACTCGTTGAACGTAGAATGAAAAGAGATATGTACTTACAGCTCTTTGCGGAACTTAGGGCACGGACAGTTTTTTTTTTTTTTTTTTTTTTTTTTTCCGTTTTGGGCAGAACAGCCGGCCTGGCCTCAGTTCCTATCGGACTGCCTCGGGACATATCCCATTCGATTCGCACTCAAAGTCTGCAGTCACTGGGCTTCTTCGTTTTTGTTTTTGGTGCCCAGTGCTCCCTCAGGCCTCTTGACCGCCTCAATAAAACCGCGGCTCGCTGCATCACCGGTGGGTACCGCACTTGCAGGTAGCTTCTCGTCACAGTTCTCGGCTCATTCATGATACCATTCATGAATTTCATACCATCAAACTTTATTTACTCTATTATTCTGGTCCAGAGGACGACTACGGGTGACGCCGAGGCAATAGGGTCACGCGGTTCAAAATGTAACCCAGTAATCGCTCTCGTGGCAGAATTAGCTGGTGAAATTTTTGAGGTTTTCTATGCCACTCCCGTGTATCGATCTAACTAACTGAACTGAGGTACTAATGTTTATTTTCTCCTTTTTTTCGCTTCTATTAATCGACTGGGTTCTACAGCGTAGCGGGAAACTGATATTTGAGCTCAGCTCAGGAGATTTTTAGGAGTGGGGACAAGGGGGTATCGACTCAAGAATTTTTCAATCACGTCAAATTCTGACGCAGTTTTTGACTCTGATTCAGAAAATGTATCTCTGGATGTGAACGGTGAAGTGGTTGGAAAATAGCGCAGAAAACCCAGGACGGAAACCGACGGGAAGTGGGATCCAAAGATGAACACGCCGACCTTTCATATTCTGAGGGAGATACGTGGCCGCAGTTCAACAAACGTGTCGTTCTGCGCCGCGACGAGAAAATTAAGTCCCATTAAGGAAATCTTGAACTGCGGGTGCGAAGCGGTTGGGCCACGGGACAGGGCAATTCGACTGAGGTCCTCCGATAGCTGTCAAATTGAACAGCTCGCAGTGCTGCCGCAGTAGAAAAAGATCGGAAAACGCGGGCTCACTGAGAATAGGATTGTATGGGGATTAGATGTTATCTTCAGGAGGGCCGGGTGCAGGGGCCGTGGGTTTTTCAACGTCAAAATCGTAGAGAAGAGAGGGGAGAAAAGGGGGATATAAGCTCGAAGGAGTTGAAAACAAACAGTACCCAACAGAAAGTTCCGTGGCGTGTATATAAATGCTAGTGCCGATGAACGCGCGGCCGGAATTACAGGGCTACAGCTTCACGCAGTACGAGGCATCCGCAATCTGCTGCTAGACATAAACTCAAATAGCTCAGGCATCCTGAATAGTATGTTCGCAACCCGGCGTGCACAGAAAAGTTGTTGTGGTAGTTCGTTTGGCAATCTACGTGGACAGTGTGCTTAGTTCGAATGGGAGACGTGACAGACACGTACGGGAACAAGCCAGGTGAACAGACCATGCATTACGAGCCCTGAGCTATGTAATAGTTTTGGATGAAGATAGCTGTCCCGCGCAAGTTCAGAGAGAGTGATAAATGCGGGAATCGGGCGGTACTCGCGGGCTCGAAATGTAACATGAGCTCCGTTTTGCTCCCGTAGTGAGGATATTTCAAATATCATGGGATTTAAACCACATGGATACCGGGAAAGGCAATCCGCGGTCAATTGGGTAATCGATACTCAAATCGCACACCATTGAACCCGGGAATTGGTACCAGAGTCCCCACATGGGCGAATGAATGGGAATAAGTTGAATGCATTTACACATCTTGATAGGAATTCGCTCATGTGCCGTGCGAGACTGCTGCACATGAAGCGGAAGATGATTCCAACGGAATAAATGAAATTTAAGTAGTCCCACCTCAGGGGCACAACTAAGAATAATAAACAATGTAGTCCATCAAAGTGGGTCGAAACAGGAGTAGAGTTCAAAATGCTCATAAAGCACCCGGTAGTAAACTTAGCTGTATCACAGGTAAGCCGTTCTCTGAGGTCTTTCTGTTCACATCTTCTATTCACAGTCTCATCTCGAACTTAATGACCCTAGCGGGTTACAATTTTCGGCAAGATTTCAGAAAATCATTCCTCAAAGCAATAATGTTCGTTGGATGGTGCTATCGTCCCAAATGCTTTCCATGGTCGTGCTGGCTTTTCTGAAGCACACGAGAAATTGTTGACATTAGCCGACGGTGGCCTTGATGGTGAAAACATCCCACTTCAACCTCTTCTCGTGAAAGCACGCGGGATACGGGCCATTATCGCTCATGATGCCACTGCAGATAAGGAAGATAATTCACTGATGGTACTGCCATGATTGTGCGTCTTGTCATTGCCCTGCATATATTCTAATTATTATTTGTCCAGGCCGAATCGCGGAGGAGAGTGAGTGTAGGACGGGCATATTATATTCACATTACCTGCCGTGTTTAAGGCCACCCGTGGGCGAGTGCGGTTTTTCCCGGTGGCGGTCCTGTTGATGGACGTGTGGGGATGCCGGGGACGAGAGATCCCGGAATTCCATCGGTTGCATCCTGACGGCGGTCGCAATTCAGGTCGGATGCCGTACAATATATGATATTCACATTACCTGCCCCGTTTAAGGCCACCCTGGGCGAGTGCGGTTTTTCCTTGTGGCGGACTTGTTGATAGATGCGTGGGGATGCTGGGGACAAGAGATCCCGGATTTCCATCGGGTGCATCCTGACAGCAGCTGCAATTCAGGTCAGATGCCATATAATATATGATATTCACATTACCTACCCTGTTTAAGGCCACCCTGGGCGAGTGCGGTTTTTCCTTGTGGCGGACCTGTTGGTGGACGCGTGGAGATGCTTGGGACAAGAGATCCCGGAATTCCATTGGGTGCATCCTGACGGGGGTCGCAATTCAGGTCGGATGCCATACAATATATGATATTCACATTACCTGCCCCGTTTAAGGGTTTTTCCTTGTGGCGGACCTGTTGATAGACGCGTGGGGATGCTGGGGACAAGAGATCCCGGAATTCCATCGGGTGCATCCTGACGGGGGTCGCAATCCAGGTCGGATGCCATACAATAGATGATATTCACATTACCTGCCCTGTTTAGGGCCACCCGTGGGCGAGTGCGGTTTTTCCGTGTGACAGACCTGTTGATGAACGCGTGGGGATGCTGGGGATGGGATATCCCGGAATTCCATCGGGTGCATCCTGACGGTGGTCGCAATTCAGGTCGGACGTCATACAATATAGGATACTCACGTTGCCTGCCGTGTTTGAATGTCTGATATAAGCAGCAATCATATTCATGTTCGTTCTTTCCATTATTCATTTTGTGGCCATGAAATAACTCAGCTCTGCAGTTTTCAAATGTATTTCATACAAATACCGGAAGGGATTGAGTGGGAAAGCGGCAGATTGGGCGGTGAAAAAGCAGAGGGGGCACCGCACTGTTTCGGAGATCGCAATGGCCTCCCTTGAGACTGTAGCTAGCCAGGAAACACGTAGATAGGCCAACAAATTTTCATTGAACCGGCCCAAAATATTGGCCGTCCCTAAGTACTCGTGGGAAAAACTTCGGAGGGGGCTTAAATGACGCGCTGAATGGGTGGCCCGTAGTTTAAGTTGTCGTGTTTGCTTGTCCGCGACTGTAGGGCGCACGATTTTTTTTTCCAATTTGAGCACTTTTTGAACGTCGCCGCGAGAACACTCCCACCTACTCGTCATTTACGCCAAAGTACTCGTAAATATGACCATATCCATATGTTGGTTGACCTAGATTCATTAGGAATTGGGTTCGCAATCGCCGTCGCAAGGTGCCCGTGAACGAGATTCCAATGCCATGCCTGAGGAGAAGAAAAAAACACTGCCATGCTCTGACAAGGGGACAAATCCCAGGGTTTTAGACTTAGAATGTCCGGGGCAAATTGCCCATTTTTGGCCTTTTTGACATAAAATTGACTCAAAATGCAAATAATGGCCAACTTGTCCCGGACATTGCGAGCCAAAAACCCTATCAATTCACGTAAACTCAAACACCATTATGGTCGCATTTCGAAGTACTTTCATGGTGTGTTCACCATTTTCCCATATCATGTGAATCCACAGACCTGATTTCTCAGGAAACGCTGGATTATTTTATTACGGCACAGCCACCGGGGAATGGTATATATAAAACTGTTCCTAAATGTTTAAAATCATTCCCTGTTCATGCTACAAATTTATTTGAGGTGATTAGGCCCCAGGAATGAGCCCAAACGAGTCGAAACGACCGCGGGCATTCTTATTGCCCGCCACTGGATATAGTAAAATGAAACAAGAACAGGAGAAGAAGTCAATTGTGACACGATGGTGAGAAAAACCTGCCGGGGAGACAGGATTACTTTTGTCGGGCGCTCCTGCAGCAAAATTCTTAGGCAAACACAGTCAAGTCCAACAAGCGAGGTACGAGCTTCATTTTGTTGGAGTGTCTGTCTATGAGAGACTAAGCACCGGGGCGTCGGAGCCGAGGGCAGAGCACGCGCTAAAAACGGTAACTCATCGAAGGGCATGGGAGCTGGAGTACTTGCTAGATGCAACCATTTGTAACGATCAAGCAGATTCTCCTCATTCGCGGATAAATCAGGTCGCTTGAGAATGTCGACGTCGAATTGGGACAGGGAGAGGGAGCGATGAGAACATAAGGGAACCGCCTCACCACAGGACACGCATGTGAATGTACCGAGGGCCTCGGACGAAGTCTGCTCTCGAAACAGGCTCCCCGACGGACCGAGCGTGCGAATACGCGTCGGATGATTCGGGCGAGTCGGACGCGGCAAGCGGAGCAAATCCAGGTTGCTCATGAGGACTACAATCACCCTCAAACAAATCAATTCCTCGGTGCACACATAGGAAGGACTGCTAACCCCCTACAATGTATTTATGGCTATGACGCCATTAACATCCAGATTAAGATAGTTTATAAGACAGATTAGTTTACACAACTTAAATTGTAAAACATTTTTTATTTTTTAATTAATGGGTTTGGCATAGGCACTAAGCCTATAAGTGGAAGGTCAAAATCAAACAATAAATACTTCCCTGAGATCGCACCAAACCAAGGGCAAATCCCAGGGAATAGAAGGAGAGCAAACAAAAAAGATTTTGAACCCCAACCCCATGTCCCACAATGGTATTGTAAACCCCGTGCCCCACAATGGTATTTTGAACCCCATGCCCCACAATGGCATTTTGAACCCCATGCCCCACAATGGTATTGTAAACCCCGTGCCCCACAATGGCATTTTGAACCCCATGCCCCACAATGGTATTGTAAACCCCGTGCCCCACAATGGCATTTTGAACCCCATGCCCCACAATGGTATTGTAAACCCCGTGCCCCACAATGGCATTTTGAACCCCATGCCCCACAATGGTATTGTAAACCCCGTGCCCCACAATGTCATTTTGAACTCCGTGCCCCAGAATGACATTTTGAACCCCATGCCCCACAATGGCATTTTGAACCCTGTGCCTCACAATGGCATTTTGAACCCCGTGCCCCACAATGGAACTGACCATCCAGTGGGATCTACCCTTGAGTGAATTTTGCTTTCTCGTCCAGTCCGTAGGTTTCGATGTCATTGAACAAACCATTTTGAACCATGTGCCTCACAATGGCATTTTGAACTCCATGCCTCACAATGGAACCTACCACCCAGTGCACAAGGCATTCAAATCCATAATGCAGGGCATCTATTCAGTAAAGTGCTCCCTTATCCCCGCTGAACCCAGCCAAAATACATTATAATGCACCGGATGTTCCATTGTGAGACACGGGGTTCAAAATTCCATTGTGGGGCACGTGATTCAAAATGGCTCCCTTATCCCTGCGGAACACAGCTGGAATAAATTATGAGGCACGGGTTTCAGAATTGATTGTGTCCATTGCCCTGACAATTGAAATCCCTCATTTTTGAACGAGGATCTCGTCGTCACCTGGGAATCGCCTCGAAGCGACTCCTTCTCCTCCCCCTTTACCGGCGCCAGCGATCCTTTCGGTTCCCATTTGCTAGAATTAGTATTGCCTATCCGAAATCCGAATTTTATCCAGGCAGTTACCCACTGACGCTAGAGAACTTGAATCAGCGGCTTCTACGGGTAGAAAGTGCTGTCCTGGGGTTGCAATTTGAACGGTGCGTTATTCTTGTGGGCGAGATCTACCAATTCTTAAGGTTTTGACAGGAACCACTTTATCTCGGCCAAGCTCGACGTCCCTGAATTTAAACGGTGTGCAATTGTTGTGGACAGGATTTACAAGTCTTTAAAACCTTCTAGCAACCACCCAGGCGGAAGCAGTGGCATCTAGTTACTTGTTCTTTAGGTGAATATATACACTTTGTTCCACTTGTGTGCGCGAAGACTGAGTTACTTGTTCTTTAGCTCTCGCACACTTCAAAAAGGCGTACGATTTGGATACAATAGATTCGGTCATGTCTGTGGTGTCGATTCGGCGCCACGCCACATCTTATAAAGGCGGCGACCTCGGTTATAATTTATTCGGCACAATCGATTGTCGATTGTCTTGCCTTTTACGGTAGTCTGGTTGTCGTTACGATTTATGTGACTCTACGGTCGGTGCGACCGCGTCCGCCACGGACCCGTCGAGGTCCTCTCCCATGAAGGCGAGAGCGCGCAACGTCTCCGGCATCGACTTCTGCGACACCTGTGGCAGCAGAGAGATCTTTGATAAGATCTCGAAGAGGTGCGCGCGCGAAAAGGGTACACCCTTCGTGATCCACTGACTTTCCTCCAGATGAGCAGGTCCCTTCGGTGTCGTCTTCATCGATGATCCGTTCACCGTTCATGGCCTTCACAAAAAGCTCCTCGGAGACGTGATCTAGGATCTGCACCTGCGAGCGAAGTGAGTCGAAGGTGAGAGTCTCCTCCGCAGGAGCGTACCTGCGAGTCAAGTGCCCCAGAAATGAGCGTGTCACCGCGCTTGGAGCATAAAAGAATGTTGTTCTTATTGCGAAGTGTCTTCGACACGTATCAGAACAAGAAAATAACAATGAGCAGGACCGACACGTACTAACCTCATTCAGCTCAAAATTTGGGCTTTCGTTGCGCTCTTGTGATGCCACCCGTCCGTTGTTATCCGTTTAGCTTAGTTTTTTTTCCAGGATTGTTCATAGCCGTAAACGACATTATAATTTCTTATGATCTTTATTTTCCCATCAAAACTGATAGTCCTGGAAGCTGCGGAAAAAGAGGTGAAAAACGGGTGGCAACTCGGTGGCCACCCAGTTGCCACCAACTTTGTACCTGAAAGAAAGTGCCTTGTCCGTCCGCTTGGCCTATTTCAAAGTCCCGAGCCCTGACCATTTACATCATCCCCTCCCCCCTCTAAAATATGGGCCCAAGCGCCAGATTATTGGTGGCACAGCGTCGATTCTGGCAATCAGGGTGAAAACTCTCTCAAAAACTGCTGTTCGGCCCTATATTAAATCTTACTCGGAACGTTCCCCTTTGAAAATTGGATAGAACAATAGCCCCAATGAGTACCTTCCTTTAGAGGCCCAAATCATCGTGTCTTTCACACTATGTCGCGTCAACGGACGTGTTTGATCACAGATGTTCAATTTTTGATCATCGCCGGCGGCCCGGCCCGATCGATCAACGCGTTCAAACCGCTTTCGTGGCGGTTAGTTGGTTGTCATCGTTTGGCTGTCCTTGGTCATCTCAACCGCGTTTTGGCCACCATTACACCAGGCGGTAGCAACCCTTCATTTCAATTTGGCAACCCTTCATTTATTTTGGCAACCCTTCATTTCAATGTGGCCACCGTTCAATTTCAAGGTAGCCCGGATCTTTGTTTGCACACGCCTCGGATCGCGCAGTCCATTGGTACGCCTGTCGGTCTATCCCTCTCTGCCACCCCAACGGAATTCCTTCCAGATTAGCGTCGCTCGCGCGCCACCTCGCCGCTTTCGCCGCGCCCGCGCCTGCGAACGCGTTGCGCGCAGCAATCTCGACGTGTGGATCCCGCTGCGCGCTAGTGCTCTTCGCCAAGCTCTGCGCCACCTCGCAGGCCTCTCGTCGGAATGAGTGGATAGCATTTCAACACACGTATATGGAGGAAACATGAAAAGATCCGGCAAGGACGACGTCATCGCGGTGCGTACCCTCGGAGAGAGCTTGAAGAGATCATGGTTTGAGATGATTCGGAGTAGGGATGGCTCGGGAAAACACGTACAAGATGGAGGCCCGCGACACGCTGGAGCCGAATACTGTACTATTACATTCAAATCGGTAGTCACGCGTCACGCACCCCTGTGTCGATACGAACTTTGGTCGAAGTCACGCGTCACTCGGCCGTCTGTCGAACCTCCAGGTGGTCACGCAGGTCCCAAATTGCGCGAAAGTGCTCAAAAAGTACAAAAAGACGAAATTTTCGGCTCGAATGTCGAAATTTTCGGGCTGTCACGCAAAAATTTGGCGGCTGCCGAAATGTCAATAGCTAAAACGGGTCGCGCGTCACACCCCATGTCGATTTGAACGAAATACTACAGTAACGTCGGAAAAAAAACCTCGAAATTAGAACCCGTCTCCATAGTAGGAAGAAAGCGGCTTCAAAACGCTGTCGAACGCGCCTACTCTTGAGAGATTTGGCCAAGAATTGACCTCAGGATGAGCGCGGCAAGGAGGGAAGTATTGAGTTGCTCTTTATGTACAAAATGATGGGAGTGTTATTACTTATGCAAACACCTGTAATCAAAACTTCGTATGGTTGTTGAACTTCGGCGTCGCCACACAAGGTAATTCCAAGGACCAGAGGGATCCGAAGCTGTACGACGCTTTTATGGAATAGGCATCGACCCCATTTTCAAACCACGTACTAATAGCGTACACCTATTCCAAAACCAAACAAATCTATTGCAAAACCAAACACATCTATTGCAAAACCAAACACCGGGCACTCTATTCCAAAACCAAACACAGCTATTGGAAAGCCAAACACAGGACACTCTATTCCAAAACCAAACACATCTATTGGGAAACCAAACACGAGGCACTCTATTCCAAAACCAAACACATCTATTGCAAAACCAAACATGGGGCACTCTATTCCAAAACCAAACACATCTATTGGAAAACCAAACAAGGGGCACTTTATTTCAAAACCAAACACAGCACCAAACACGGGGCACTCTATTCCAAAACCAAACACCGCCGCAGGTGGGCGAACGTGATCGCTTCCTTGTATGATTTACAACGAATGACTGCGTACACTGCTCGCAACCGGGGATTTTGTTGTTGGTGTATGGGCGATATACTGTGTAAAAACTACCCTCGCTTTTACATCTTTTTTAGCTGTTTTGTTCTCAAAATGATGACAACTTTTGAGGTTGCTTCCAACTTTTGTTGATCTCTCACACAACTTGAGGGGTTGTGTACAACTCATATTTTATCAGTCTGAACATGCTCATGGTGCTTCTGACTCCCTCGGTGTGCAACCTATTGGAGATTATTTTGATGGGAGTGATGAGATCAGTGCACGGCTTCTCTCTTTCAAACTTTGACCTTCTTTGCCCTTTTGGCTATCCCTGGAAGCCCAGAAATGGGTATCCACCTCTGAAACTCTATTATCATTACTGATGCACCGTCAACATCTCCAAAACACTGGTATGTGCTCATGTCCACGAGTATGTTGACTTTTCAACCGGATTTCCCCTGTTATATCCCCGATCCTCGTAGTGTCTGAATTTTGTCCTACAACATGCCAATATAGTTCAGCCTGTGCACAGGAGACTCTTAAGCATGTTGTTGAATGAAAATGTCCCCACAGGGCGCTGAAAATCAGTGCATTGAGATTCGGCAGTAAGGAGATCGCATAGTCATATAGAGGGCCTGCCTAATCATCGATAGCCGGATCAATCAGATCGACCGGCAGGCTCGGCAAAATGCAAATACTGGTGAAGTCAGCTTCGCGGGGCTGTAGGGAACCCAAGTTGAATGCAGAAAGTGTTGCCAAGCTACAAAGACATCTTGCAGACTGGGGTAATATAGTTGCAAACAGTATGAAGCATGCAAACAAAAGTTGCAGGCATTCTTCGGTTTCAAGTTAAGTTGTAGTGAAAGTTTCGTGATTTTCACCCAAGTTGCATGGAAATACTTTTTACACAGTATATGTGCCATATTGGTGCAATTTTCAACGAAGATTGGGAACATGTTCATGCAAATCGTGTGATGCCAGTGTGTGTGTGCGTCCACGGGCTGTTTCGTGTCGGATGCCGTGCTGCATCGTTTTACGGACATGCTCACTCACAACATTTCGTCCGAGATGCCTTCATTTTTTGTGTCTTTGTGCACTCGGTAGCCTTTGCTGATCCGGGTATGGTTCTTCGGGTCCTGAAGTACTGGGCATTTTCGTTCCGTGGTGCAGGTCTCCACAATTATACTCGGGAATGTCTCGAGCGTCTCCATCCTCTGAACGGTCACCCTCGCCGCCCCTTCCTCGCGAAGAATCTTCCATCCCATACTCCCCAAACAATCTGCCGTTCCATGCGAAAATTGGAATGAGATCGATCCGAGTGTGCACGGTCGCCTGCACGGTCGATGAACCGAGTGGTCGGAAGTCGAGATTGTGTTATATATTTGGGCGAGTAAAGGCAACTGTCTGGTGGAATAATAACTATATGCATGTTTAATTCACGGAAAGAAACGCACCTGACATGCAACAGCTCCAGGAAGTTCACCGCATCGACGCACAGCTGATAAGGAGGCGTCAGCGTACTCCCAAAACGACCGAGAATCACGTACTTAGTGGCGCTGACGCCCCCCAGACTATGGGACATCATCTGTTCTCAGTCTGCATTTGAGGGTCAGTCCGCCGGCATTGCCCGGATACTCCAGCATTCATCCCCTCTTCCCTTGTCTGTGACTCTTCGGTCGACCCGTGCGGGTTATTTTCAAGAGCCTTCCCCGGACGCTTTTGCTATGGTCTGGCATTCCAGTCACAGACTGGAAGCGATTACGATGGCCGTCAACAGCGAACACGACATCTTCCCCATGAATGACAATGGGGAAGGGTTCTATGACTATCCCATCCTCGTCTCCATCGATATCTCCCTCGTTTTCACCGGCTATGACCTCCCCGGCAATCCTCCAAACATTTGCAAAAGCGCCAGCCCTCCGATCCGTGGTTCTCCGAGGGCACTTCATGCGCATCAGGAACGCGCCGACGGCGCAGCTCATGTTGCAGCAGCTGGTGGCGATCTTCGAGGGCAAGGGGAGATGGTCCAAATCGACACTCTCACCCAACTGCAAAGCTTACGATGCCCCGAAGACAGAGACGTCATCTTGCACATCACGGAGATGAAACGCCTCAAGGAGGCTCTCGACGCGATGGGAGCACCTGTCGTGGACAATCGTGCTCATTCCACAAGACTCAAATTCGACGACTTCCTCTTGGAACCCTACAAAATAGTTGAACGATCCGGATCAGTTTGGTTCGGAGCTCAATGACTTGTATTTATGTATCACAGGCCCTGAATCTGAGATTTGGTACTTATTCGAAATGGAAGCTCGTAGCATACCTGAGAGTCGCCGCATTTCGGACTTCATATTCTGTCCGATCGGCCGCAAGTCCCGTTGCTAGGCGGTTCATTTTAGTTCAAGCCTTGCTTCTCTCTGAAAACAATGATATCCGATGAGGCTCGCAGATTGTCCGCCAGTCTGCTTAACGCTGCTGTTGGGGAGGCCGGTGCATCTTTTCTTTCTACTCGTGTTCCGAATTGAGCTGCAACATGATCGAAATTCTGGTGTTTCACCTTGATGCTCGTTCTCAATAAGACCTGCCTACATATTGAAAGCTGTGAATAAAAACGAACAATGCGTCTGTAAGCATCTATCTGCCAGATTAAACAAGTGCTTAATGTGGGTCCTCATGGCCAGAGGTGTTTGGCGCCTCCTGTCTTCACAACCACTAATTTCATAGGGATATAGAGTAGGATAAATCATTGGGAATAAGGTCGGGTTGTTAAATTCGTTGACGGGGCTTTTGTCATGCGGGATACCAGCATAATTATTTCCAGGTAAGTTCATGTGTCTTACGGCTGCCTGACTAATTCATTTGAGGATGCGTGTCCTTCAACGTCTATTACAACAGATTCAAAAAGGATGGGTTTGGCAGCGGTCGCATTGGCAGTTGTGGCCAATTCAGGATGAATGGTGGGATCACTGCAACAACACTCGGGTCTTCAGTATTACTGTCATTCATCACGTTCTTATACGGAGGAACATAAGAGGAAGTTGTCAAGTCAACACCAGCAGATGGCAAAATATGTTGTACATGAAACGGAAGAATTGCTGGTGTTGTCAAAGTTCGGTTCAGGATTTAGGTTCACTATGCTGTTCAAAATGCCACGGGAGGGTGTTCCTCCTGTATCCTGAATGTGCTTCGAGGGAAAGTCCAGATATAGACCTGAAAACTCTGCAAACCGTTGAAAATGCCCGTTCAGCACAGCATTGTCAAATTTTCAAGGTGTGTTAATGGAGAGGCCATGAACATTTTATATTCCTTGATATAGATATGGAATATATCTGGTGATGTGCTCAATTGTCTAAATATGTTCTTTCCCGATAGCAGAACGTTAAATAGGGGCAGGTTTCCCATTTAGGCCATCGGGTACGGTCGGCCCGCGATCAATCCGTGATCGGAACTGGAGACTTGGGACTAAAAGTTGCATCAAAACTACGGACTAAACTCCCAGGACCTAGTGAATCGACAGTGAATAAAGAACGATAAATACAGTCGACTCTGTCTTAACCCATAGCTGTCATACCCCATGCTTTTTCGGGGGATTTTCGCGAACTTTTGGCAGGGATAACCGATAACTCTGCAGTACCCGATAGGTTTTTGGGTCCACCGACGGTTATGTATGGGTTAAGACAGAGTCGACTGTAATGCCATACGAACCGAATTGAAGGCGAAGTTCAGGTTCAGGTTCAGCAATCTGGCCTCGAATCGATCCAGAGCAGGCTCTGTCTCGTATCTCCTTGGATGGAGAACGGGCATATTTACAATTACCTCCGAAGCAATCCTGCCGGAATCAATCGACTGACCTTGGTGAGTGCAAAGCTTCACGTGTCCTCCAGTCCATAACTGCCGCCCAGGTCCTTGATATTGCAATTGGTTTGGAACATCTTCACAGCTTAAAACTTGTGCACGGAGATTTAAATGCTGTGCGGTCTCCAGTTTGTATTGGTCACCTTCAACCAGACTTATTCGCTTACAGATCAACGTTCTTGTGACTCGTTCTGGTCGCGCAGTGCCGGCGGATTTCGGGCTATCGTCGGTTTTCATGGACTCTAAAATCCCTGCGTTATCATTCAGCGTCCATTCCGGAGGGACCACGAGATGGCAAGCGCCCGAGCTCCTCCATGGAAATCGAAACAGCGCTGCGTCAGACGTGTACGCGTTTGCTTGTGTCTGTTACGAGGTTCGTTCCACAAAGTGCATTCATCTGTGACCTCTTATTAAAAACATACCACTACAGATATTCACGGGGAAAATTCCATTTTTTGAAGTCCGGGAGCACGCAGTCGTAATGCACGTCGTTAACGGTAACCTCCGCAGAAATTATCCAGCATCTCGGACGATATCTGGCCCCTCATGGAAGAATGTTGGGGAACTGAACCGGGGAAACGTCCTATGGCCAAACAGATTGTTGCGAGGCTCGGCGATCCGCCCATAGGCGCCACGCCCACCAACGCAGCCTCCGACTGGGGGCCTTTGTATACCTCAAAATTCCGGTCTTCTTTACAGGAAAACACGCTCTTCCATTTCATGCGACAAGATTGACGACTTTTTGCAGGCTGGCAACATGTGTGTACCGGTGAATCCAATGGTTTATCGGCCTGCTGAAGCAGGCAATGATTCAATTTTTCCTTCGGCTACCGGGAGAAATAAATATTTGACTCTCAATCTTAGTTCGGTCCTTTCCATTAACCATCTGTTCACAAATGTATGTTCGATAACAAGAGGCCTTTGAACGCACGACAATGAAAGAATGTGGAGCAGCATATTCAGTGTAGCGAAACAATATAGTTTCCGCTGCCTGGGCCATCAGATGGCATTTCTTGCAATGCGTAACTTGATGGCTGGTGGCTTGGATGGTTTTGGCGCATGAGCTAGAATTTGAAGGGATATTGCACCTGTGGGACATATACACATCTTGCATAAGCTTGGAGCATGTCTCAGTTCATTGCCCAGCATGTAAGTTACGCACGAATTCTTTATTTACCGGGATTTCAAGACCCTGTGGGTTGCGGTGAATTGTTTTTGGGACACTAGCAGTTACCTGTGCTACGCTACGTTTGATGACGAGATACCAGGAATTTGTAGGGATATATCGCAGGGAGAAAGTCATTTTAATCCAAGATCGGGAAAGGAGGGAAGGTCGATATATGGCACACAAATGCGGGCCGATACCTCGGTGAGAGAGACCAGGAACTGGAACGTTAAGACCGATGTCACTCGAACGAGAAAACGCGCGACAGTTTACAGCACTTCGATGACGGCCACGGAAGGCTCCGATAAGACGAGAGAAAGAGAGTCGAGGGCGCCATAAGTTTCAGCAACGAGAAGCTGAGGTGGAACAAGATGTGCCTTTGCTTCGCCCCGGTGTATACGGGTGCGGATAAAGTGCGCATGAAGTTTAACGAAGCGGAATATGATTCAAAGACATTCGTTCAGGTAATTGCGTGTCTAGAAAAGCACCGGCGCGAGCCACCCTGCGTGCACAATTGAACAGGATTTGACAACGCTTCTTGAAGAAAAATGTCAAGGTAGAAGTCCACACTGAGGAGAAGTGTAGCCGCTTACCTGGGAGTTGGCGCTCTCTGAAATTCGAAATCTATGCGCAGCCCGTGCGCCATAGGGCGCTTTGTCAATGTGAATGTTGGGGATGAGAAGGGGCTCACCACCAACGCGCCGAAATCTTTGTGACGCCGTGCAAAGAATCGGGACGCCACAGTTGAAGTTGTTCATGTCGGAATGGCGCAAATTGAATTACTGGATAGTGAGATCCAGTGAGTGTGTGGATGGGCCACGCACCATATTCAGGAGTTCGGAGTACTTGACCAAATCATTTATGGGAGCAGTCGGACGCTCATGGTGTCAGTAAAATACAATAAACTGAGAGAGACTTCGTACTGAAGCACGGGCTCTGGCACCACCGGCTAAATAACAATTGGTGGGTGGCGCTGACAGAGATGGCAGGTAAATAAGTCGTGTTAGAAGGGTGCTATATTTTCAGTAACCCTACAAAGTTTGTTTAAACAATGTGCGTCTCAACGTATAACCCTGTTTAAGCAATGATTTACCTAATATACTTTTGATCCTGATAGCCAGTGCAATTCTAAGCAAAACTGCCTCTTTAGGTTTCCCGTTGCCGCTCTCGTCATCAAGCCCCGGGCTTTGAAGCTCTTCATTCTGAAGGAAGGCGGTGCAGTGACTGGTCCAAATCAATTGCACCGGCCATTCCTGGGACAGATCACTTGCAGGGAAAAAAATTCGTGGGACATTCGCTGGGCCACGAAGGAATCGAACCGAGCCGCAGAAGGAAAAGATTACGTCAGGATTCACAGTCACTATTTTATCACAAAGTTCGTACTCTTTCTTGCGATTTTTCTATTGACATTATCCAGGATAAAAAGACAAGCAAAACCAGGGGAACCTAGGCCCCGGGAACGACTCCGCAGGCAGCACCACTCGAATCGGTACTATAACGTGAAGGAGGCATGGCGGAAGCCCAAGGGTATCGATAACAGGTGCCTCCGTTTCAAGCGTTAAGGTCCGTCCATTGGCTCTCTGGTTACCGTTTCATTGAGCTCAGTGCCTGTGTATCTTTTGTATCCTTGACGCCCACCCCGAATATACCTCTGGGACTCGACGTCTGGCATGACCTGAGTTTCTTACATTACAAACATGTGGCAGGACCGTCAGCGGGCATCCCAAGCCCTGAATGCTCTCGCGAATGCCCCCGTTGCTCTCGGCGGGCCGCCTCAGTGGGCGCTCGATATCCAGAATCTTTTGCACCAAAATCAGAGCTGGGATGGGACGCCTACATTATTACAGCTAATGTTGGAACCGAAGGCGCGAACGAAATTTTCTTGTTTTGGTATGTTTTCGAAGAATTGTTTGTAACTCAATTAGTTCTGCACCGATTTGGATAAAACCTAGGTAGATTTGACGGGCTAATTCATGCGCAATTATTGATAGAAAGCGATTCATGAAAGTATTGTGTATTAGGTAATCTGTGTTCTTGGACCATTTTCGTGCCGAATGTGGTCTAGCATGTCCAGAACATGTCCCAGTAACCTAACATTTTGGGAGGGAAAACACATATGCCTTATTAAACACGTGATAAAGCCAGAAGTACGGATAATCCAGTTACAGTCCCTGTAGCTACGTTGGATACATTTGGCAGGTTTGGCATTCAGAAATATTGTAAGGATTACATTTACCTCGTGATTTCATATAATTCTGGCTTTATCACGTGCTTAATCAGGCATATATGTTGTCCCTCCCAAAATATTAGGTCACTGGGACATGTTCTGGACATGCTAGACCACATTCGGCACGAAAATGGTCCAAGAACACAGATTACCTAATACACAATACTTTCATGAATCGCTTTCTATCAGCAATAGCGTGTTTGGTTTTGAAATAGAGTGCCTGGTGTTTGGTTTTCCAATAGATGTGTTTTGTTCTGGAATACAGTGCCCTGTGTTTGGCTTTCCAATAGCTGTGTTTGGTTTTGGAATAGAGTGCCTGGTGTTTAGTTTTCCAATAGATGTGTTTGGTTTTGGAATATTATCTGAGACTGGGTAATGGGCCACCTTGACGTTTTTCGCCTCGGGCCCGCACACAGTAATTATTATGTCTATGTATGTGCAGTATGGAAGGAAGGCATGCATCGTGGGAGTGTATGGATAATTTTTCCCCGAATTTATATTATGGTTTCACGGCTCGCCAAAATTTTCTTTCCGGCAGTATCCCAAAGTGGTAAAAATGGCACTTGCATAAATTTACTGTTAGCTCTGGGACCATTCACCACAGGGCATGCCAAATTGTTTAGGGGATATACTCACACTATTCTATGCATATAACCCCTACATCTGAACAATACCAAGGTTGTAACAATTTCCGTTTCAGGCCAAGTAGGGGCGTGAAATGGCAGTGCAAATTGAACGGCTTGCCCCACAAAGCATAGAGAGTGTTGAGCCCCCAAATTAAGACATAAAATGTTCATAGGATGTATTCAAACCTAACTGGGCCCAAAGGATGCCACCCACAAGTTCATAACCCCTCAAACAAAATCCATCTTCATCTGCACCTGAAATTTGGTGGTTTTGAGTAGTTGCTCGTTGTGACATGGAAGTCGCACAGTTAAAATATTGTAAACTTAGGAGATTACACATTTAGTGGTATAGATTGCCACAACAAAGTTCTAAGTCGGTAGCACACTCAGCTGGTCCGTTATAAAGGTGGCCCAATTGTGCAGTTCGGGGTCAGCTTGTGGTCTTGGTTGCGGATTCTGGAGGAGATACAGTCTCATTTTGTTCCGCAAAACTAGGGTAAGAGAACGAGCCAAAAACCTCGCGAATCGGAGCGGTATTGGTGGAGAAACAAGCAAAACGAACGCCAATGCTTTTCGGAGATAAGAAATGGTGTTCAGACGTCGTCATCCTCATGGAAACTTCCCACCAAGACATCAAATTTTCTATCGAAGTAGCTTGGGCTAGGCAAGTGGCCCACTACCTAGTGTGGCCCATTACCCAGTCGCATATAATACAGTGCCCGGTGTTTGCTTTTCCAATAGATGTGTTTGGTTTTGGAATAGAGTGCCCTGTGTTTGGCTTTCCAATAGCTGTGTTTGGTTTTGGAATACAGTGCCCGGTGTTTGGTTTTCCAATAGATGTGTTTGGTTCTGAAATAAAGTGCCTGGTGTTTGGTTTTCCAAAAGATGTGTTTGGTTTTGGAATACAGTGCCCAGTGTTTGGCTTTCCAATAGCTGTGTTTGGTTTTGGAATAGAGTGCCTCATGTTTGGCTTTGGAATAGATGTGTTTGGTTTTGAAATAAAGTTCCTGGTGTTTGGTTTTCCAAAAGATGTGTTTGGTTCTGGAATACAGTGCCTGGTGTTTGGCTTTCCAATAGCTGTGTTTGGTTTTGGAATAGAGTGCCTGATGTTTGGTTTTCCAATAGATGTGCTTGGTTTTGGAATACAGTGCCCGGTGTTTGGTTTTCCAATTGATGTGTTTGGTTTTGAAATAGAGTGCCCGGTGTTTGGCTTTCCAATAGCTGTGTTTGGTTTTGGAATAGAGTGCCCCGTGTTTGGCTTTGGAATAGCTGTGTTTGGTTTTGAAATAGAGTGCCTCATATTTGGCTTTGGAATTGCTGTGTTTGGTTTTGAAATAAAGTGCCCCGTGTTTGGCTCTCCAATCACTGTGTTTGGTTTTGGAATAGAGTGCCCTGTGTTTGGCTTTCCAATAGATGTCTTTGGTGTTGGAATAGAGTGCCCTGTTTTTGGCTTTGGAATAGCTGTGTTTGGTTTTGAAATAAAGTGCCTGGTGTTTGGTTTTCCAATAGATGTGTTTGGTTTTGGAATACAGTGTCTGGTGTTTGGTTTTCTGATACATGTGTTTGGTTTTGAAAAAGAGTGCCCTGTGTTTGGCTTTGGAATAGCTGTGTTTGGTTTTGAAATAAAGTGCCTGGTGTTTGGTTTTCCAATGAATGTGTTTGGTTTTGGAATACAGTGCCCCGTTTTGGGTTTGGAATAGCTGTGTTGGGTTTTGAAATAAAGTGCCTGGTGTTTGGCTTTGGAATAGCTGTGTTTGCTTTTGAAATAAAGTGCCTGTTCAATATGTCTGCGCGCAAGGCGTAGGCGATGGGGCCCGGTTTTCGTCTCCTACCCGCTGTTGAGGCATTCGGCGGCGACGGCGGGACGGTGTCTCTTGTAGTGCCAGGTGCCGTTCACGGTCATCATCTCGGTGGGCACTATCGTTGACGCTCACACTCATTCACCTCTGTTTCATCCTGACATCTCTACAATCTTTACAATTACTCAAACACTTACAAACTATGATTAGGTATATAAGGCTGTAGCGTAGATCTGATACCTCGGTTAATCTATAACTTACGCCACCCCTTTCTTATACACCGCGCCGCTCTTACGATGTGTACTATTCCGTTCAATTCGGCAGGGGTGGTGACGCATGACAACTTGAACCATTTCGACACCTCGACAGCGACCGGATTCGGCGTGACATGGGGCAAAATTTCGGCATTACCTATGGGAGATGCAGTAGGATTATAGGACAGTTTGGAGAGCTTGCGGGATATTTTTGGGCCCAAGAAATATTGATTCATTGGTTTTTGGGGTAGTCTAAAATGAGCAGATCTTCTCATTTCCGGACCGATTTCAGTCAAAGAATTGCAAGAGGAATTTCCGGTGATTTCTGGCGTGGTATGGGCTTTCCCGGAATTTTTCGAACCGTCCGACTAATTCGACGCTGGCCCCTGTGACACGTTACGGACAACTAAAGTTTGTCTTCGACGGCCCCCCTGTGATGCATGACCGCCGAATTGAATGCAATAGTAGCTTGTCATCCGCTCAGGCAGGGTTGCATGCTCGCCTTTGCCTGGGCTCCCACCCAGCCAAGCCGAAGGCGCTAGTAAAGTTACAGTTAATTTACATAAGTTACTTTATGCGGACTCATTGGTTCACTAGTTGCGACTGATGCCAAGTTTCTATTTCCAAAACGGCATTTACCATTATCATCCTCTCGCAGCTTGATGTCCGATATTTCAAGGACATTGCGCAACGACTGGCTAACAACCAGCAACACAAGCTTCTGCAGACTGAGTTTCATTCTCCCAAAAAACAATAAATAGGAACAACAGATCAGATGTATTCAAATGCCGTGTTCTTGATGGTGGGTCCGGTTGGCAGATCAGTACCGTTGGCCTGACCAGGGCACATAACTCTATCGGCGAGTAGCGGAGTCAGTCGGACCCTGATGACAGTGTGTACCACTTGTCAAATCGGCCTTGATTGGTTCAGCTGACGAGGGGATTGGGAGGGAGGGGCACTAAGACAATCTTATAGCTGATTTGCCGTGTTGTGTACACTGTCCGTTTTAAAAACGGTCATAGTGGGATGAAAGTCCTTGTAAAATAGACCATACCCTGACATTTTGCTTCATTGGGAATGATACGGATTTGGGCTCACAATCATTTTGAAAAGTGTGGGGCATTCATTGAAATGGCTTGAATTTTGAAAACCGTGATCTGGGGCATTCAGAGTCTATTGAAATGACCGCATTTTTCGAAACGCGTGACCGATTCCGATGGGTGGCTATGGTTGAGTCATAACTCCACCACCAATACATTATTTCCCGTGGTCTGGGGGACATTTCGAAGCAGAATTCCGCTGGCCTTCCAGCGCGCAGGGCGCCGTGGAAATCCGTTCAGTTTTGGCCTCGCTCTGCGCTGAAGCAGTTCAAAACAAGAGGGCATTCCAAGTCCATTGAAATGGCTCGCATTTTGAAGAGCATGATCTGGGGCAGTGACAGTCCATTGAAATGGCCCGCATTTTGAAACACATGATCGATTCCAATGGCCATGGCATTGTTTGAGGCATAACTCCACCAGGAGTACACTATTTCCCGTGGTCTGGAGGACATTTCGAAGCAGAATTCCGCTGGCTTTCCAACGCGCAAGGGGCCATAGAAATCCGTTCAGTTTTGGCCTCGCTGTGCACTGAACAGTTCAAAATAATACATTTCATCTGAAATGGCCTGCATTTTGAAAAGTGGGGGGAGTGGGGGGGGGGGGGGGGGGGGGGATACTCGCGTGGTCCACAGCTATTCCAAAGCCAAACACGGGGCACTCTATTCCAAAACCAAGCACATCTATTGGAAAACCAAACACCAGGCACTTTATTTCAAAGCCAAACCCAGCTATTCCAAAGCCAAACATGGGCACTCTATTCCAAAACCAAACACACATGGGCGCCCACCTTAATACAGCTAAACATACGGTGTGGTAAATTCTGCGGCGCCACTCGATAACATGTATTGGGTCGCATTTGACAAGGATGTAGCAGCTGACTGCGTGAAGTTAGTACACGACGCGTGGCGCCAACAGAGAGAGAGGGAAGGGAAGAGGAATAGGACCCACGGCACGCGACATCTATCTCGAGCGTGGCCATCTTGCGTTGCTGATCGACCACTAATAACTCTTTACGTATTAGGAATCCCCTTGCCAAGTTTCAGACCTAGAGCACAAATATGTCGTGTGATATCAAGGTGGCCACTTGGAGCCAATGACAATGAGAGTGGCACCTCGTCCGTCGCCTAGCGTACGTGCAGGTATGGGAGTGTGGTCCTATGGTACGCCAGAGCGAAGCCCTGTATCGGGGGAACAGATTGGGTCCAAGAAGTCGCAGATTGAGGGAGAAATGGGGGAGAAATGGCTGCGGCAATCGTCGGTGTCGGTGATGCTTAGAAAGTGATGTTCGCACGCCTCAGATCCTGATCCGAGATGCCATAACTTTACATCAAGGCATCACTTCGGCTTGAAATCCGACATGGACCAGCGCTATAGGTCCTACTATGTCCCTCAGGTGCGGACGGGGTCAAGTCTCAAGTCCTGGACCACATAAATGCTAAATGGCCAACTAGCTAGGTTGGCCAACTAGCCAGTCCGTGATAGTAGAGCATCTCTAGGATGCAGGTCATGAACCAGGGAGTATATGTGTGAAATATAATGTGCCGTATGTAATGCCATAGATTTTAAGTTGATCCAGGAAGGGAAACTCAAAGAGCTGAAGTTCCGGCTCTTATCAGAAGGCGGTGATTTCACAATCACCCCCTCCAACTCAGCTCAGAAGCCAAGCCATACTTTCAAGGAACTCAAATTATTCAAATATACAGTAGATGATCTGTGATCAGAGTGTTTCAGTCACATTGGACTCGTCCCTCAAAGGCCGCCGCGGGCAGGGGGAAATGTCTCGGAAGCAGGTGAAATCAGTACACTTTCAGTATTATGTTGGTCGAGGCCCGCATCTTCAGATTGCCGTGAATCTAACTTATATGCACCAAAAGAAGTGACCTACTGGACTGGCAGGATAAGTCAAACTGAATCTGGGGCAATCTAATTCAAAGGTTACAACTGTGATGATATAATGGATCTGTTCAGTAAAATGAACAGTCCGGGGAGTCTTCGGGATTTGGATTCAGGGTTAAAAATGAGTTTGTAAATTACGCACCAGTTTGCCGAGGACAAGTACAAGCTCTCCATCCGCACGTACGTTTCGCAGCTCAACCGCACGATCTTGTCCGGCGTCGAGCGTCTTCGTCCAGTCCACGGTGCGTGGCTCCTCTTGGACTCTCACGGGTGTCTCATAATCAACTCGGAGACTCGAGGCGAAGCGAAATCATCTTTGGATCACGGCACGTACCACACCAAATGTTATCCTGAACGGACCGGAGCAGCCGATTTTGAGAAGGTACTACGGCATTAAGACGCTGAATTGCAAAGACTGCCGGCTCAGATTTCCTACTCACGAAGGGGAATACACATTGTCCATTTACATAGGAAATAAGGTCGTTAAAAGAGATCATGGCTGAAACGCACATATGGACCGACCAGAAGAGATGGCGGAAAATGACACAACGGTTTGCAGAGTTCTGTGTCACTTGAATTCCATGAACGATACGATGATCTCAAATGGTGATGCCAGGACTTTCCAATCAACGCCGAGACCCTCGCTATATCTTACCGGCATTATCTCGCACTGGTCTTTGGGAGAACAGGGTCGGATTTAAATGCCCCACGAGCAAAGGCAAAAAGTGTATTTCGGCTGTCCTCCGGAGGGATAATTCTGAACCCCATGCCTCATAATGGCATTTTGAACCTGTGCCCCACAATGGAATTTTGAACCCGTGCCCCACAATGGAATTTTGAACCCTGTGCCCCACAATGTCATTTTGAACACCATGCCCCACAATGGAATTTTGAACCCCGTGCCTCACAATGGCATTTTGAACCCGTGCCCCATAATGGCATTTTGAACCCATGCCCCACAATGGAATTTTGAACCCCGTGCCCCACAATGTCATTCTGAAAACCATGCCCCACAATGGCATTTTGAACAAAATGGTATTTTAAACCCCGTGCCTCACAATGTCATTTTGAACACCATGCCCCACAGTGGAATTTGGAACCCATGCCCCACAATGGCATTTTGAACCCGTGCCCCACAATGGCATTTTGAACCCGTGCCCCACAATGGAATTTTGAACCCTGTGCCCCACAATGTCATTTTGAACACCATCCCCCACAATGGCATTTTGAACACCATGCCCCACAATGGAATTTTGAACCCCGCGCCTCACAATGGCATTTTGAACCCATGCCCCATAATGGCATTTTGAACCCGTGCCCCACAATTGAATTTTGAACCCTCGGGAAGGAGGTGGAGCAGTACTGCTTGAGCTGCGGCGCGTGCAAGTCAGCTAAATCTGATAATCACGCACCAACAGGGCTCCTGCACTCACCCATGGTTGAGTTCGCTATCAACTCCAGTATTAGCACATCAACGGGATTTGCTCCATTTGAGCTGAACTATGGGTACATACCTCGGATGACCAACATTGTAGCCGCCCCCGTAAATTATCTGGGAGTGCGTGACTTTGTGGACAAAGCCCTGGCTAATATTGCTAAGGCTCACGATGCTATAATTGAGGCTCGAGTCCGCGGGACTTACCAGTCCAACAAGAGACGGTCGGCTGAGATCCCCTACAATGTCGGGGATCTAGTATACCTATCCACAAAGAATATCAACCTGCCGAAGGGCAGGGCGCGAAAGTTGGCTCCTAAATTTATACAGTGCCATCCATCACATCGTGACTACCGCTTTGGGCGTAAACAAACCCAAACTTTGCAACCCTTTCAGAGGTCGGGTAAAAACTTTGATTACCTCAAAAACAGTGGGAATCAGCTCGGTTTTATAGCGGCTATCCAGCTTGTAAAGGGCTAAGATGTCGGACAAGTTTTCGAGTTTCAGACCCAAATAAAATGACCGATTGCACAGCCACCGGATGATAACCGCTGTCTACAGGCTCGGGCCGGCCCAAAACAAAGGTATTTTACAGGTCATGGCAGATTTGAACCATATTCAAGAGCCCAGAAGCCATAAAAAGCTCAAAAAATACCACAAAAAGTGTGATCCGAGGCCAAAAAAATGACCGATTACGTAAGAAAATACGTTCTCTACGTCAATCGCATTCTTTTCATCGGTTTCGTGGCTAAAATTTTGGTTTCAAGTTCTAGTTCTTCCCCAAAAATTCTCTACAGCAGTCGCGAAAAAGTGACGGTTGGCACTGTAGGGCCCTACAAAGTAATTAGCGCCAAGCCCGAGACTTCCACTTACACTCTGGAACTCCCAGCCGATCTCGCGCAACGCAAGATACACCCCACCTTTCACTCTTCCTTGTTGCGCCCGCACGAGCGCAATGACGAGACGATTTATCCAAGCCGGGAAGCCCAGCGCTTCTATGACTTTGGTCAGCCAAACGACCAAGAATGGTTTATCGACGAAATAGTCACGCACGTTTGGATGGGCAAGAACACCCTGAAATTGCGGGTGAAATGGACGGCGGGCGATTTTACGTGGGAGCCCCCGGCGTCGCTTGACGAGTGCCAAGCCTTGGACGACTACTTCGAGTCCCAAGGAGTGGAAAGGTGGCAGGATCTGTCAAGGGACTGATCCTCGGGAACACAGGCCCGATTTACCCGCGCCTATCACCTGGATCGCCGAGACCGATAGGCGCTCGCTACGCCAGCGTCTTCTCACTCTCGCTCCATTCTCTTCCATTATGTCGCCGCCGTCCTCGCTAGGGAACGATCCAAGTACGCGCTGTCGGAGGTTGGAGTTTCACCACAAAAACCCAGCTGTTCCCATTTTCTTCTCTCTTTCTTTTCCCCCACGACGAGCCACCATCGACATTCTCCTCGCGCAACTACGTACCTAGGGAATACCCGATGACTGCTCCTCGCCCCCCCGACCCCCGTCATTACTTTGAGAGTGAAGTCGAGCGGGGCCGCCTCGCTAGCAACCACCTGCCCTCACCGCCGCCGCCCGAGGACTGCGACATGAAAACAGAAACCGACTCACAGGCCACACCTCGGGAGGAGCGCGTGGACTGGACGGAATCAGACGACATGGGACTGGGTCCCATTCCGGGCTTTCCCCTGGTAAAGAGTTGATTCCGACGGATGGGTCCGTCCTGGAGGGAGGGGTGAAACGGGGCTACATTTACCGTACTCCTTTTACTTAGTTACGCGTCCACGTAGTGGACGCCATCACTCGGCTAACATCACTTACGTACTATTTGTTATAGTTAAAAGATGGCAGTGCCAGAGAAGCCCTACGCCTCCCCCACTATGACACATTACGTGATGTTATTTTACTTGATTAGGAAATGTCATAGTGTGGGAGGCGTGGGTCAGCTATCTTGTGTGCTTTTTTCCATCTCAATGTGTGATGCACCGGGTTTAATACATATATTGAATGCTGGAGGCCCGACCTGCCACTTTCTTGCTTTTCACGGATATGACCGGTATGCTTATTCCGCCATCTTCCTCGTCCCTCGCAACCACATGTGACGGCCAGACTCACTCGTTATGCTTGTTTGATTTGCAGCCCTTTCACATATTTGCTAATATTTGTGGGTGTTCAATCTCCCAGGAATTTGCTCGCGGATATCTCACCATGTCAATGCCGTCGACGCCCAGCGATTTCCTGAGCGTCTCTACGCGGAGTTCAAGGATATGGTTCCTCTCTCTGCAGCTCCTAAACCTGCTGATTATTCTGGCTTGCATTCCCTAGACATACTACCGTTTGCGGGATAGCTTCAATCACTGAATAGGTATCCCTGGTTACCTGCCGTACCGTGCCGTACACTGTACGGTACAGTTCAGGGTGGGCGCTGTCATGTGTCGACTCGCATATAATTTGTGTATCTGTGCAACATAAGGTTCTGCTTGCTGAAAATGATGGGCGCTGACGGTGATCTCAATGCTGTGTTCAACTCGTTTTAAATCAGACTAATGATTTTGTTTTCAGGTTACTTGCCCAGATTCGCATTATGTTTTCATTCAAACCGAAACATATCCAAGGCCTGTTCTCCCCAGGCCTCTCCCCTTTCTCCTCTCTGCCTTAACCCCATCACCTCATGTACAAAATCAATTGCTCCTTAAAAATGGAGACCGCATGGCGAGCATCATTCCTGTTGCCAATATTCGACACAGTGTTCACTTGCTCTAAAAATTTAGACCAGTGGCTCTAGAATGGACGTCCAGTAATGTTTTAGATAAAAGTCCTTTTTTCTTCATCAGTTCTCTCTCCAACCGTCATATTTACGCTACGTTGTACTAATTCCATCCAAATTCATTGTTATTTTCTCTCTCTCTCTCTCTACTCAGGATGCCACGGAAATGTTGCAAATATGGTCGAAATTACCACCGATATCCCGAATTTGCCCTTCTTTGGCCTCTTTTTTTATGGAGAACCAAATTAGGGGGAAGTTTGTGGGTAATTAGGAAAGGATGATTTTCCTGATGACATCGTCCCAGTTCCTTGAGTGCTTGATAGCATCTGCGCCGTGTACCTGCCGTCCTAGTTTTTTGACACCCCTTGGCTCACGACAAGTGGAATCGCGTTAAGCAACTAAAATTGCACCCATTTAGGACCCGATATCCGCAAACCGCGAATTTGGGCCCCCTTGGACACCCTTAATCGAACCGCAACATCGAGGCGCGACTTTTTGTGCTGCCGACATTCTGATGAATTGAGAACTGCGCAGTCATTTCGCAGGAGTACTGTGCAGCCATTTCTCACCGGATTTCGACCGCGCGCTGGCTAGAATGATAGCCAGCGGAATTCTGGTTAGATCTGTCTTCTTAGACTTGTTTCCTGACGTGCCGCCTTTCCAGTGTGCACTGGGGCTCTCCATGTACAATGTAAACAACGGGAAAACGACTGTTCGGCACGCAGCTTCTACTTCCAAGCAGGTCGGCAACCGGTGTCCGTCATACTACAAAAAACTCTGTGTAGACCTACTCTAAATGTGGGCGGGCCCATCAATATTGAAGTACAGCCAATTGTCACAGTTACCACATGGTATGGATATGTCCGCAATGTGAACCACCGGTAACTCAAAGAAAGAGAACAGGAAACACACAGGCTCCAGAAGCCCCGTACACATCTCATTCGCATTCCAGTAGGTGGTCTCTGCGATTCAGAAGTGATATTGGAACATAAATGCAGATATACTGGATTTACCGTTCGAAATGACGGCAAAGATATTCTCCCATTTCTTGCCGCCGTATCCTGCCCGGGTCACTCCGTCTGCCTCGGTCATCCTCCTTGGCAAGGTGTGCCGACAATGGCGGCATATATCGATCTCCTCCCCCCAACTTTGGCGTGCTCTACAGCTCAATCTAATTCAGGAGCGCATTCCGCAACAACTAAGTTTATTACGAAATTGGCTAAAACGCTCTGGTGTCCTGTCCCTTTCAATCGGCGTCACTTTCGACGCCAGGGAACAGGAGACCGTACCACCAGCCGTTGCAGACATCATACAAGGGCTAGTCATTCACTGTCGGCGATGGGAATACATGGAGATCAGGCTCCCATTTCAGTACCTACAATTGATCCAAGGGGATATGCCCGAGCTTCGCTCCCTGCTCATAGGGCCCAGTGAGGTTCCCGAGTCGGTGCCATTACGGCCCCTACCCCTATTCACGTCATGCCCGCAGCTGCAGCATATCGTGCTGTCTCGGTTCTTCCAGCCCGCCACGATCACACTTTGTTGGGGGACCTTGACGCACCTAGAAGGTATCTTTTTGACCCCACAAGAGTGTATGGAGATATTAGGACAAACGGTCAACATCACTCACTTTAAGGCCAGGATAGAGAGCAGCGGGGAGGAGTTAACAGCAGTCCTGGCCTTGTTTAAGTTGGAATGTTTGATTTTGCTTCCAGGGGAAGAAGAAACAGTTCCGGATGATTCGCAAATGCAACTGCTGGACGGTTTAATCCTTCCTGCTCTCCGCTGTCTGCGTATATCAGGGCCATGGTTCGCATCTGGAAACCCGTGGCCAAGTATAATCGCCCTTGTGTCGAGGTCCTCATGTGCACTATGCAGCCTCCACGTCACAGAATCGGCCTGACAATGCTTTCGTTAATACTTTACATCGGTATCAATATATATAATGTGGTGGCAGAAATGGATTGAAGAGGGGTCGCAATTAAGGATGTTATGAACATGATCAGCCGACTCTTCAGAGTTGTATCAAAATTTACTAACGCTCTGGGGTAGGTCTTCAGACTTCAGCATGAGACTTTTCGTCACCAATCTTCCAAACTATGTCAATAACGAGGCCTTGGCAGTCGAATTTCTGAAGTCCGACATCATCATTCTCAGTGCTTCCATACAACCAGCATGGAATAAGGACTATTGCTGGGCAGATATCATTGTGGCCAGAAAACACTCCACAAAAGCGTTGACGATGGGTAATAGGCTGTTCGGGGGAGAAAGATTACGGTTAAGCCTTTTTCTCCCAAAGGGAAGTATTTCGACGCTTGGGTTCTGGAGAAGAAATGCCGTTTAGCGTGAAGCTCAACAGCCGAGAATGGTCTATCGTGCAACTGTTCTGACTCCTTCAGAGTAGGGGTGTGACCGGGTAAAGAGACCTCGTCTTTGACAACTTCTGATAATATAAAAATGTCATCGAAACAGACCTCTCACCGGCATCTTCACCGGCATCTTCGAAGCTCCCTCTATATACTACAAAAAAATCTGGTAATATTCAGACGAGTTAATCATACCTATGGCTTGCTATAGTTCAAATTTTAGAGCGATCCGAGACCCAATACTCAAACAGCCCTCTCATCAAAAACCTTTTGCAAACGGGGGCCATCGATAGTGCAGAATTTCGAAGCACGCCCGCCGCTGACGTCATTCCCGCATCTTTCTTCCTGCCACCGTCGTCCCACGCCGTGGAGGCCCCCCTCGCTGTAGTTCTTCCTCCATTCTATTCAACACCTATTTCTTCTCCCTCTAACATTGTGCTCGCCGAATTTCAGACTGAAATCTTCAATACAGCACCCGCAAGGAGCATCTCCAAGTATCGACCAAGAACAAGGTACCCATTACAGAAAAGTCCATTGGTGGTCCAGATGTACGTCTCAGACATCTGTAACCCGCCTTCTGCACCTCAAAACTGTCTCCAGGTCTAAGGGAGGTCGTAGGAGCGCGTCAAGGGTCAAGTAAGTAGAAGCTCACGTACGTTCTTGTCCATTTCTTGCGTTTACAGCTGAATCTCGACGTGGCGCAGACGTCTGGACGCGCGGATTGTGTGTATCGTAACATGCTGCAAGAAACTGATATTGATGGGAAACCTCGCAGCGCAAGCGCGCGAGATGAACTGGGGATCAAGACTTGTTAGCAGAGCTGAAGTCGGTACGTTACCCAGTCTCTCATCCATCCTTACGATTGGAGTGATGATGAACAGCGGTAGACGGCAGAGAGTGACACATAAGCCCTGTAAGCAAGAAAAAATGGGTGCGTGCCATATTCTGCTGCAAGCCTGCAACATCCTCATTTATGTACCTGAGCTCCAGCGCCTCGACTTGCTTGCGCGAGTCGCCTGAACTGCAAGTATGCAAAATCCCCTATCCTTGCACTTCCACAACTGGGAAACCTTTATCGATCCAATTCCGTGCGGAGACTCGCTTTCTTCCCTGCGATATGGATACTGATGAAGGCCTAGGTTCCGGTCCAATTGCTTCTGCATAGAATGGTAAAGGTTCATGTCGTCTTTCGCCCGTCCTGAGATACCTGTGATAGTCATTCTTTTTTAGTTTGACGTGCGCGCGCAAGGTCGCATCCAATGCCTAACATCCGAACGTCAACCTAGCCGATGGGAGGTGGATGCCGTCAGGGTGCGAGCGGGAACAGATTCGCGTCCGCGTGGTGCCCGCACTGGAGTCGCAGGCGTGAGGCGGTTGTAATCTTCAGTGGTGCGCATGTGCCGGGCGCTTCGCTGAGGCGCTCGACATGGGTTACGGTTACTTTTAGGTGTTGAGCACTGTGTAGCAGTAGAACTTGAAATGATAGTTTCTTATTTATTTGTGTGCGAGCGAAGCCGGGAATGAAGCCAAAACAAAAGGCCACGCCAATATGTGGCCAATATTTGGGACAATATTGGTCGGGCTTCTTTTGACCAACATTCGGCCAATATTCAGTCAATACACCCTATATTGGCCACATATTGGCCGGCGCGTATTTGCCTCAAAGTCCGGTGCAATGACGCTGAAGAAGTGTTGCATTTTGGCAACCAAAAGTTCGCGCTTCCCAAAAAGGAAACCCTAACCCAAATCACGGTCACATGACCCGTCGCTTAATACCTTTGTGTGGGAAGTTGGGAAGGAACTGTCCGTGCGCCGGATGCAGGAGCTCAAAAAGGAAGGGAAGGAGCACAAGGAGCGGGAGTAAGGTACTACAGGATGATTACAAGGCTTTTATACTACTGGAAAGGTGATTTGTAAGTGGAACACTAAGCTATCAAGAACTGGGAGGAATACTATATTTGACCCCTTACCTGGCCACCTAAGCATTCATGCCTCAATCTCAATCTGTCCACTGACCCTATGCGCGCCTAACTGTGTCAGAACGAAGGCATGCCTCCTAGGAAGGATTCAAGACCCTAAGTTCTCAAATATCCCAACATTTGAGTTCACAGTGAATTTCTTTTGCGCGGCAGTACAACATGGTCAAATAACATGCTAGTTGGCCACCCTGCTAATTAATGGCCTGAGCTCTTAAATATCCGCCACTTGCACTCTATATCATAGAGAGAGATTGTATTGACTATCTCACACAGTTTTGGGGTATATATGAGGCATATGAAAGGTCAAAAAATCTGGTTCCGACCGATGTGAAACCCTAAAATCGGGGTTGTGAAATGAATGAGCATCCTACAAGTGGAAGAAACACCTAGATGGGCCAAATTAAGATACAGGCTGCTTAATAGGAAGTATTGGGATGTACCTGAGCACCCAACTCTATTACAAGACGCTGGTAGCTCCTCCAAAAAATCTGACTATTTGCGAGACCGAAAATGGGTGGTTTGAGATAATGGCCTGTAGAGCTATCAGAGGTGAATGGATAAAATATCGGAATACCTCTCAGAATGGAGGATTTGATAGTAAAAAGTACTCTGTAAGGTTCCAGACCGATAGCAGAGCGGTATCGTGTACCGCGACGGTGGCAAGCATGGCAGACCGAAAAAGGTAGTCGTGCTTTCCTGAGTGCATAAAAGAGAGTTGTGGAACCATTGCTATCCAGTAGCATCAAAGACAGAGGCCCCAGCATCAGGGGATCAGAACGAGCCCCAAAAGTCGTGGATCGACGAAGAAATGGTGGAGAAATAGCTACGGCAAGCGAGGCGACGGCAAGAAATTGATGTCCCCACGCCTCGGATTCCGATCCGCGATGCAGTGACTTTCGATCAACCCATCACTTTCGGCTGAAATTTGGTCTGGACCTTCGTTGGAGGTCGTACTCTGTTCGTATATCATGCCCAGTCATAATTACCAAGCCCTGGCCTTCTAGCTCCCAAGTGGCCAGCTAGGTAGGGTGGCCAGGTAGGGGGTCTCAGATAGTATACTGGAATATTCTGCCCGAGTATCCTTAGTAAGATACTCCCAATTTGGAAATTCCAAATGAAGCAGTTCCGCGTTCGATTCCTGCACACAGTGTATTTTTATTTTGCCTGGTTTTGTGGTTTCTGACCACAACTGAATGAAATTTGAAACCATTTCAAGCCAAAATGTGCCAAATTATTATCTCATACTGAAGTAATATAAGAGGGTGCTGGTCCCTAGGGCTAATTTAGAAAACCTGGCTCAGCATCCATCCAAGATCTGATTCCGCCACTGCTCGCTTGCGATCAATGCATTTGTTTGCTGCAAGTCGCACATCAGCAGCATGGTCGGAATTGTACGCAACCATTTTGCGCCATAAATCATCAAGCTCCCAGCTATAGCCTTCCAACGAATCGCGGCTTCCGAGGGGCTCTTCATATATGTTTCAACGATTTTCTGGTTCGTTATATCCCACCCTTCGTATTGGCTTTGGGCTGTGTGATCGAGAGCATGATCAACTTCGACGACGCGCGTCCGAAACGCAGTTTGGGGCTCAGTTGGATCGGGGTTGTAGGTAGGGGCAGCATATGTTAAGTGTCGGGCTTCATACTTGATATTTCTATGGCTGGTTCCGTCGCTGCTGAGACATAGCTTGAGAACAAGAACCAATTCAGAAATGGTACAGAAATACAAGCTTGAAGTCTTTACCTTTTGTGCGGGCCAATTCATAGCCAAGCTGCAGTCTAACCTTGATTCCGGCTTCGGTGATGACACGTCCAACTGTCCAACGACTCATAGAGCGTTTGATGCTGACCCCAAAAACCTTTCCGACTCGAACAAGAAGTGAACCGAGGCGAGCTTGGGCGCAGCCTGCACGAGTAAACGCCAACGCGAGGGAGCGATATTGTTGGGTCTAAGTGCGGTGATTCACCCCAGACCACTTCGACTTTTTGCACAACTCCTTTCTAACTTTTTCTAGGGTGGTTTTGGCGCGTTTCTCCCGCATCTCGGTCGCACGTAGTGATTTGTACAGGTCTTTGTTTTTCTGCTGGTGGGAATTTACAGTGTCGTCTAATCGAGAGATGGTGCGCATGAGTGATTCGATACGAAGGGATTCTGAAGTCGATAATTTTTCGGCAGCTTCGGCACGGAGGACAGCGGCTAATAACTCCTGTTTGACGGACGCAAGTTTGGCAGATATCACTGATTTCTCGCGGACTAGCCGGTTTATACGCTGATTCTTCTGCCTAATGATAGTATTCTGATCCGAGATTAGCTTTTGGGCGTTGCGGAGATCGTCCTTGGTCACTATGAGTTCTTGTGAAGTTGTAGCATTCTGTTCTTTGAGGGAAGAAATTAGTGAAGTAGACTGATCAAGTTTTAGGTGGAGCTCGTTATTTTCGGAAAGTAAATGAGAGTTGGAGGTTGTTAGAGCTGATATGGTGTCATTTTGGTCGTTTATTCGTTCACGTAGGGTCGAAATATACTGCTGGGCTCATGTCGTCGTGCAAGGCGGTGATTGGTTATTTGTGACGATATTCTCCTTCAACGTGGCATTCCAGCGCGCTGCGCGAGCTTTAGAGAGATGAGTTAGTTGCTTTGTGTCTTCTTCTTGCCCATTCGCGTTCTGGAGTAGATTTAGAGAGGGAAAGATGAACGCGACCTGGCGCGACGGAATCGATCGTCTTACATGTCACGCTGTAACACCGAATGATCCCCGTCTTGAGGCGGTGTCCCACGTTTCAGGCACCAACACAATTGGTCAATCTTATCTATCGAGTCGATTGATAATAAGGTAAAGTACAACATTGATAGAGGAATTTCGGTGGGGTGCATTATTGCTCAGTCAAGACGGAGATCAGTGACGAGATTGGGCGCAATATTATCAGCGCTTCATAATTTTTAAAATTCCTCTGTCCATTTTATTCTAATGCCGATTTTGAAAAAATCGGAGATATCGGCTTAATTTTCGTGAAGTTGCGGAAGCAATTGGGCGCGGTTGAAGAAGTGCCGAAATCAGAAACCATGTGCAATCGAGGACAAACACGTGCAAACCGCACGCTTTGGGAATGGCGGGTGCCCAACCCCAAATATAGATTCAGCGTAGTCCAGCTTAGTTGATTCTTCAGTTCATAGGCGCCAAGGGCGCTTAGATAAAGGCACCGATAATCGTAGCCCCAAAAAGGATCGTGGCGCGCAGGCAAGCGGTGATTGATCTTGGGGATTAATAATTCTCTGCGCCTGGATCCTGGCCCGAACACAAAGCAGAAATGACTAACACCCAAAATTGAACTCAGAGCATATCTTTGGTTCCAGGCTATGAAACAGGTTGCACAAGAGGATTCAGGCAGGTAAGAAGTTGAAAAAACATGTCCTTGAATTTTGATTTATTTCTATGTCTCTCTCCATTTTCTATCGATTCATATTCGCAATGACTAATTTTAGGTGACTAAATATTGTTTGTGCATGTTAGGAAAATGGATCGAAACCGAGGTTCCCCAGGGTAGCTAAACCTAAAGGTTCAGCCAATCACACCGAACGTCTGGGTTACCGAGACAGGCCTAACGTGACCATTCACCGCGCAGACGGTGTAGGTACCACCTCACTGGCACTATATGTCGTATGCTCACTCAATCGCACAGCCCACCTTTGGCTCGTCTTTGACGTGGAACTACGTGAAACACAAACTCCGACGGCCACTCAGGTACACATTCTGCGCTGGTTCTTGAAGGCGTCTTAGTCGCTGTTGCAGCTCGATTATACTTCCGAACGGCGTTGTGGAGGCACTCATCCGCGATGCACAGGAGTTCCTCGACAAGGGCGACCGGTATGTCAGTGCGGGCATCCCTCATCATCGCGGATATAATATCTCCTCCACGGCCCTCCTGGGACAGGGCAAAGTCCGTGTCGGAACTAAAATTCACTCGGCGAATGCTGATACTCATGTGCAGCCTCAACGATATACGCGCTCGCCGGTGCGCTCAACTTCGAAATTTATTCACTCTCTCTTGCCTCAAGCTTGTACGTTCCGATGTACCCCCCATTTATTTCCCGACTGATTGTTTGTCCATTCTCAGTGTGGACGACTCATTCCTGCAGCACGCCGCGTCGTCGATCCCTAAGAAGGCGCTCTTCCTCATCGAGGACATTGATTGCGCATTCGCGTCCCGCGACGACGCGGATGAGATGGATGAGCACCTGCCACTTGGCCCGACTCCCCCTGGGGAACCAGTCGTCTCAGGCCAGAAACGTTCTGCCGTGACGTCTCAGGGTGGGAGTCGGCCCGGTGGGAGAGCCGCTGAGAGTGGAATAGTCAACTTGACCTGCCGGCACCTCACAGCATCTTGCAACGGCTATGCTCGAGCTCGATGCCGCCATCATTTACTGTTCACGGAGGAAACTCATTAATATTTCATTGCTTAGGAATCAGCAGTTCAAAAAACGAGGTGCGAGTTCTTTGTTGAAGCGTCTGTCAAATTATCATATATTTTGAATATATCTACAGTAAATACTAAGAAAAGCCGCGGGTGTCTCTGGATAAACCTAACTGGCTGTCAGGCTCCAATGAGTACACAGACACTGGCGCCCGGAGCACTACGCACACCGGAGTCCACCGAATATCAGATAGGTAAGTCGAAACGTAAAGCTACCTAGCTACCACCACCTCGTGCTTGAGACTTTACCATCTCCCTTCTGTTGGGAGTTCCTATCCCTCTGCCGCATCAAGTGTCGTCCACAGTGTCGTTGCCCGTCGCAGGCCGGCCCGTGGCTATCTCCCCAGAGGGTCGGACTCGAGAAATGGATTTGGATGAGTCCACAATGCAAAGTTTCGCGTTCTGAGCTTGCCGGGAATTTCTACTTGCACGACGAGTCAATATCGTGGGCTGGTGGATAACGCCGAAGAACGAGCGATCGGTAGAGCATAAAGGTACCCGGATTTTAGAGATAGGCCCTTCTTCCCCAGATATTAATTCAACGTCCCTCAGATCCATCCCAGGTGGTGTACTTATTAGATAAAGATGAAAAATCCGGCACGGTACTTTTATTCCACTGATTCACTTCCAACTTCATGGTATGTACGTCGCGCCAAAGTGCCCACCGAGAAAGCCTCAGCGTTTCCGAAACCGTACCCGGCCTGTCCCGCCAACCCAGCACAGCCAAAGCTGCCGGATCGATCAAACCTTCCGCCTCAGCAAGTACGAAGGTAGCCACCGCATGAAGAAGACAGTGGCTATCAGGATCGTGATTAGGCCCAGGACGATGAAGAGCCGTAGGCGAGGGCCACGCCGCAAGGGCCACTGTCGGGGGCCGGAGCGAATGAGGGATAGCGGCGGGTAACGGGGGCCGGGTGCATCATAGAACGAGTCGGTCGGACTATTGAGGGGCGACATGGCTACATATAAATCAGCCTCAGAAGCGGGACATTTATCTCCAAATGGGTGTCGGACGCCTGGAGACGGTAACAGGCGGGGGGAAGTGCCCCCGGGGTGACGCAGTTGCCTTTGAAGGTCGTCGCTCATACCCCGCGTGCCCTAAGTGAACAGCCGCTTCGGTGTATCGTTGAAGAGGCCTCTATATCTACCTAGTGCAGCATTTACGAAATATTTCCCGTCTCCGACCTCAGATCAACCCTAAGCGACGACTCAGAGGAGCAGGAGGAGCAAGAAGAAAGTCAACTGTGCATATACATACCCTATTAGAAGCCTTTACAGCTCTTTGCAGAACTTAGGGCACGGACGAATATATATATATACAGTTGGCCGGAGTGGGGCTGCCCCTGTTTTGTGCTGTGAGTCATCGACGTCATAAACCTTGTTCAACGAGACTTGCTGTAACCACAAACTAATCTGTCATCCGTGCTAATCCGTGGGAACGTATCCGTATCCGATCCATATCCCGCCATCCGTGGATGGTCATCCGGATCTGGTCGATCCGTGCCTGTCCTTAGCGCTTAGCCTTTGTCCTAGACCACCGCTATCGATCCTTTGCGCAGCGACACCGCAGGATCTCTGGTTCTTTGGGCTCCATCCAACCATTCTGCCCGTCTCCAACGTGTACAAGGGTGCTCCCGACATCTACCTCACGGAATGGCAGTTCTGGCTGGCAGTCCATCACGATATCGCCATCTCGATCTCTGCGCTGCAAAAGACTTTGCAACAAGCAGGTCTCACACGGAAGCTACTGTCGAAGATTGCGATAGAGCGGGACAAGGAGCGCTGTCGGGCCTGGGCGGCGTCTATACACGACGATTTCGAAGACAAAGCCTCGTACTTTGTAACCGTCGATGAGACTAGCAAAAACGAGGATACACTTGCGAGAGACTACGGACGCTCCATGGTTGGAGAGCGTGCCATCATTGAATCAGAATTCGTTCGCGGGCCACGCCACTCCATCGGTGCCGCAATGATGACGGAAGGATACATTGCTGTCAAGGTGTTCGAAGGGTCTGTGACATGCGTTGCTTTTTTTCGATTTTATTGCCGAATCTGTGGCGCGTAGTCCTTTCCTTTCCATGAACGACGGCAAACTAATTGCATTGCATGCTACAGTTGCCCCAAATGATCCATATGCACCCGACTCGGAGCGCAGCGTTCTGATCCTCATTGTCGAATCCATCACATGGTGAGTCACTCGGTTTTCATTGTTTCAAATCTCACGATATTGTGCAGGCTGTCTTCTGCTCTTTCTACCTCCCTACTCCCCGCAATTGAATCCCATTGAGGAATCCTTCAGTGCCTGTGTGCACCTTCTCCGAGTCCTTTTGTTGTTATCTGACCCTCATCCAGTGAAGGCGCACTTGCGCCACCATAACCAAAGCATTCGTTCCGCTGCGGATCTCTTTTTTTGCGCTGACAAGACTATACAAGTGCTCTTCAGCGCTGCATAGCGCCATAGCTTCATCCCGGCTTTCCTGATGCATTTGTGGTTTTTGTTTGTTCGCCTTCGTGAACGTGCAGGACCGAGGGGGATTGAGTGCAGAATATTGAACCACCATTGAACTGTGGTGCTACTTTATTTCGACTGAGATGAGAATCACTTCATGTCAGGGTTGAAGCTGTTAAAATGTGGACTCCTCGATAGACCCAGATGGCCTCAGATGAATCTGACAGTAAATATGGGCAGCTTGGAAGCGAAACTCAGGCTTGCAAAACATTGATGTTCGGATCATAACATTCATTCCTCAACATCAAGGATGTCCTAATCCAGGAGTGAAGCGATGTTGTCCTGCTCTACCATCTCCGCAGTGGACGCTCACAATGGCAGCCACATGCTGCTGCTGTGTTCAAAGGTGCTGTGAGGCTAGAGGCCAGTCCGGATCCGCATTGCGAGTCGTCGGCGTCAACGGGTGTAGTGGTGGGATGACAACTTTGTGCAGGAGTTTGTGGTGCCAGCCACCCCTTCAAAGTTGACTGCTTCCCGAAAATCACTGAATTTCCTATGTTTTTGGTGCCAACACAGCCAGCCGGGCACATGCCGTGTTGGGCTGGGTTGCACGAGGAATGCAAAATAAATTGTTCAGAATAGCTAATCTTGCTCAGAATTCAAAGGGCTATCCATCGGGAACGACGGCTCAAAAATCCGGTTTGAGCCTGCCCGCGGAGGGTTCAATTGATGTACGGGACATCCCGATGTGTGTGTTGGCCGAGCACACGCCGTGAGCCTGCTACACCCTAATCCACCATCCTCGCGCATTTCCAGATTTCAAAATCCTTCATCCAGTTCAATTCCCACCCACCAGTATATCTGGAATCAGAGCCGAGGTCTCAGCGGCAGTTGAGCGTGCTGGTGGCTCAATCGTCATGGGGACGTCAGAACTCTGTCTATCCTCCGCTGATTTCTCTTATACCACTAAACACTCCCAGCGGTGGAGGCCCTTTTATGGCTACGAATACATTGCTCAGCTGAGTGCACGATTTATAACGCACCTCTTTGAATGTCCACATTCCCCGGAGTACATACAATATCAGTAGCATAGGCATTTATTTGATGCCTCTTGATGCCGATTTTGATGGCGCTGATGCGCCCCCCGCTCCGGGAGACAGCCGGCGTATATCTCATCTGAGTGATCTCTCATATCACACAACTATATCACACCTGTAGCTTGCCGGGAGCCATGACGGAAACGGAAACAGAGTTAGTAAAAGCCTCTGTTACGTCAGCTCCGAAGGAGGAACCGAAGAAGTCTGCGAAAGGTCAGTCAGTCTCTTGTCAGTCTCCGCACTTCTTCAAGTTTCTTACCTTAATTCGGACGAACCAGTGATGCTCGGAAAATTCAAAATCGGGCCAATCCTGCCAGCTCCGAGCCTCTCAGCTCGATACAGCTACAGAAACTTACTGGCAGCAACACCGCCGCCGAATCGAGACAGTGCGTCGCTACTTTCCAACAGCAGCAGTGTACTTTCCGGCCAGGTCCTCAGCTAATGCGGAAGGAACGAGCGCTAGATTCAAGTACCTAAAAGACAGGTCTAGGGTACTGGAGGTATAAATAAATACGTAAGGAACGAATGGACCGGACGTATCAGCGAACGCGTGAGGAACGAGGTCTAGTTCTGCATGCAATCCAAGTTGTTTTTGTCGCCCATGTGTATCCGAGTGCGATAATCAAAGAAATAATTCAAGGAACCTTGAGGGTTCAGTGATATGTACATACACAAATTAAAATTTGTGGCCTTTTTGTTGAGTGCTCTGTAATGGCGAAGTCACGCGGTTCGCAATGACAGACGGTTCAATGATATGTACATACACATATTTGTGGCTTTTTTGTTCAGTGCTCCGCGATGCCGAAGTCACGCATCAAATCTGACTCGATTGCCAGATTCTCGCTGACAAAACGGCTTGAAATTGCAGGGGCTTTCCTGGGAACGAGGCGAAATGGTTTTTATCATGGAGTGCTCAGCTCATTTTTCTGGAGACTCTGGCAAACTTTATATTCCAGCACTATTCTATTTCTTTCCGACCACCACCATCAAAACTGAAAACCGTCGTACGCCCTTACTACCCACAAACACCCTCGAGGAAGTGCCTGTACCTGCTACCAGCACTACACACCCACACCTCTGAGCCCTGGGAGCGAGCAAAACCGTCGACCACACCGTTTTCACTATTTTTGTGATCTACCCTTCACCCTCTCACCAACCTATCACCTATCTGCGGGTACACGGGCCCCTCCCCACTGCAGTGTCTGTCTGCTTGTGATCATATAGCTGTCCTTGCAGGTGCCCACTGGAGCAGTCGCCTCGTAGCCCCCAAGCCCCTCATTTTTCTGGGAGCCTCTTGCCACGTCACTCGACAGCCACACCCGCCTCCGTACGGCGCTTAACTCTCCGACGGACCGCGCTTACTACTGTACTTTTAAAATCAATTCGTCAAGGGGTATTACGCGTGACCCAAAGTTCCAATTCGTCAATTCGTCAAGGGAGCTCGAGCTGCGTGACATCCCCCAAAATTTCGTCAACCTGTAAAAATATTCCAAGAGTTGTGGTGAATGCACAGTGACACAATAGAATAATTTAGAAATGCCCTGAGCAATTTATTCAACATGACTTTGAGTGATGCGGAAAAATGCAATTTTTGCTGTTGAGCTTACTCTGAACCCAATCTGAACCACAATATTTGTGAGATTGAAGGTAAAAACCTTGAAAATTGGCAATAAATTGAGTGGGAAGTGCCACAGCCGAGTAAAATTCCTCCTGAACCGATATTTTGAACCTACCGTGACGAAAAGTATATTCGTCAAGAGCCTCGGTGACGCGTGACAAGGTTGCAAAATTCGTCACGTCAAGCACCCGCGTGACGCGTGACTGACGAATTGATTTTAATAGTACAGTACTAGCTGCTTAGCTGGAACTCGCGTATCACCCGGGACTTCGGGTACTGTAATCCGTCTTCTCCGTCCTCTTCTTGCAAGTCTTCTTGTATCATTTCTGAATATCTTTCGATTTTCCTGTGCTATCGGACACGATGCCCAGCGCCGCATCTATTCCTACGGTCCTTGTTGTCGAGAACGCTACTGGGACGCACGCTTAACGCGTATGGAGGGCATGCTGATGGACCTGCTTGCATCGAGCGCCGCTGGTGACGATCGTACCGCTGCAGGTTCCCAACACGCGCTGCCTGCGCCATCCGTTATTGCCGCAGCACCAGTGGCTGGAGGTGATGTCCCGCATATATTTCCGTTGTCAAGTCCCCCCTCCTTTAATATATTTCCTTTCATAAACTCCGCATTGACTTCATTGATGCCCAATACCCCTTGTAATTCTATAGTTGATGGCAAATCTCCTTCTGCATCCTCCACTGTAAATTTACACAGTTGGAATATGGACGGATCTTTTCTCCTGCATATGAGCTCCCCAAAAACACACAGCGATCTAATGAAGTACGACTTCAATCTTTTTCAAGAAACACACCTGCGTCCTCATCAACATGATGCCGCCAGGCTCCCTGATGGTTACTCCATCGTGTCTCGCACCCGTCGTCCCAAAGCGAACCTGGGTAAGTCGTGGGGTGGGGTTGCGACTATCTCAAACACCGCTCATGTGCCTCAAAAATCCGTGAGGACTTATCTGGTCCCGACTTCATGGTGCATCAGATCGGGAACATTGTAATATACAATGTTTATCTTCTACCCGAAACAAAGAGCTGGGTTGGTGACCTCGAATCCGATCCATGTCTTGCGCTTGCATCATCTCTTGCTGTTGCATATGCTGGGGCTTTCCATATCCTCATCATGGGTGATCTCAATGCACGAACTGGCTCTCAGACCCCTTCTGTACCGACCCCGTACGCCATTCACTGGATGAGAAACCGCCTTCAACTCGCGGGAGATTTTTATTCAAACTATGCACGGATTACAACTTAATGATTATCAATGGCGTCGAACGGTTTGGGCCAAACAGCGGCGAATTTACTTCCTTCCAGGGCTCCCGCAAAACTGTGATTGACTACGCAATCTGTTCAAAGGAACTCTTTCCCAAAGTCAAGGCATTCGGTGTGGAGCCACGAATGCCGAAGTGCGACCACACGGCACTGATTCTTCAGCTTGAAATCGACTCCTCGCTCATTGGTGCACCTACTGTGTGCAGCCGGAAGAGAAAACACCAGGATGTTGTCCTTCCCGATGAAACTGAGCTTGATAGACTCCTCATTCAGACCGTACAAGCAGGTAAAGATGAGTCCAAGAAAACTCTACAGTTATTCGGTCCCGTGTACTTTGATACAAATCCTGTCCTGGCTGGCATTTGTGGTGTCTGCAAAAATCAAGGGAAACACAACCTCCGGTGGAGCTGCAGTATTTTTCGGCGACAACTCAAATCTCAATCGAGCCGTTCGCATATGGGGAACTCCTACGAAACTACGGGCAGAACTGGTAGCTCTACTTGTTGCTGTCCAAGCAGCCCCGAGAACGAAAACTCTGCATGTTCTAAGCAGATCTGACTATGCGATCAAGTCAGTGAAATATTGGGCTTTCCGCAACGATGCTTGCGGTTGGAATTGTGCCAACGGTGACATCCTGAAACTCGTTATACAGGCAATCAAAGTCCGTTCCGCGCCAATTCATTTAATCTATATCAAAAAGGACGAAGCCCATGGTCATTATTCAGAGGCACACAAGCTTGCAGAGCAGGCTTCATTAACCCTGCCCAGGGCTACAGCTCTCCCATATCAAGATCCTGGACCCATGCGACCATTCACCAGGGAGCCAATCCAAGTTGAAAAAGACACGGTAATCATACCAGATGATTCGGGTGATTCAGCTGCGCTTCTACCGCCGCAACGTCCCCCTTTCCCAGCTGCACATCGAGGACGCCAACGGTTACATGAGATCAAAGAACGTAACCGTAAAAATATTCTTGAAGCCCCATCAGCCGCGGCCTTTTGGAAGGAAGTCAAATGACTTATTGATCCCGCGCCGATCCCTATATCGGTGACAGCAGATAACCTGAAGGATGTCTTTGAGAAGCATCTGAATCCACCAGTGGTCCTCCCAGAGTCCTTTGATTCTTCACAACATAAAATGAACCGAATGCTGGCAGAGTCAATACCCGAATCAACTGTAGATTCAACACCAGAAAGATTCTTCTCTGCGGAATGGACTGAGGAAGACATGGAATGGTTGAAGGACCATATACGCAACACACTCCATAGTGCCTCTGGAGAGGACGCCATCCACTATGCCGAGATCATGGACATCCCAAATAGCGATCTCGTTTTTCTGTGCAATGAATGCACACAGAAAAGAGATGGGCCTTCCATATGGTTCAAAACGGCGATAATTGGCTTCCTAAAGAGAGGAAAGAATGGCGCAGACCCCGACAGCTACAGAATAACTGCTCTGGAATGCTGCCTACTCAAGGTCTTGACGCTGCTGATCCACAAACGCATAACGGACTGGGCCAATGCTCCATCAGTCTTTTGACATTTTGATTGCCGCGTTCCGGCGTTTTTTCGCATTTTGGCGTTGTCGATGAATTTTGTCGACGATGGTGAGCTTGACATCAAGTATGAAATTTTGCAGGGGCATGTGCCATGGGATGCAGGGATGAAGGACTCCCCTGGATGAGAAAAGATTTTGATTCTGATAAACCGCCGAGTCGCGGCAACAGTGCACCATCGTCGGCATGGTGGATTTTCGGACCCACGTTGTTGGGCTTGTGACGTTGCGGCGTTTTTCGGCCGCGTTGTGCCGTTTTGGCAGCTCGTTGCCGCGTTGTTACGCGTTGTAAAATGCGTGACAACGCGACAATCAAAATGTCAAAAGTCTGATGTCGCGGCCTCATACCAGACTACCAGAACGGATTTCGTGAGGGATATCGGACGAATAACAATCCCTTTATCCTACGCTGCGTGAAAGAATGGGCACGAGCACGAGGACTCGCAATTCTCGTTGTGGCAGTGGATGCAACCAATGCTTTCCCTTCAACTGATCAGCCAACACTGTGGTTAAAACTACCAGAAGATGGAATATCACGTCCGACATGGGGACCGCAACTCCGAGGAATTCAAGGCATTCATAGGCCTGCTTACCGGAGATCCTGCCTCCCCTGTCCTTTGGAATCTCTTCATGGCTGACCTTGTCATGCTTGATGATTTTGACGACGTCATTCTATCCGGTCCGGTGTTAGAATAGCAATTCTTGCCCAGGCCGATGACATTCTGTTGATTTCTCTCTCAGCCCAGGGACTGCAGCGCAGACTTAACGCACTCAAAGCATGGTGCTCGCGTAATTTCATCATAAAAACAATTGTCATGATATACGGCCGTGCACCTGAAAACCTCGTGTTCAAGTTAGGAGAAACCACTCTGACCGTAAAAGTTCAAGAGAAATATGTCGGGATGCACTTTCGAACCGACACTCGGAACATATTCGAAGACCACTGCAAAGCGAAAGCAAGCACAGCGCGGTATTGCGCGCATAGGATCATGGGAATCGAGGATTCCACAGGACGGCTTGACACCCAAGGAGCTAAAAACCCTCTATATGTGACGCGTAGACTGTCACCTCATCCATGGGTGCGAGGTCTCTCCGGACAGTGAAGATAAACACGTCAAGGAGCTATGCGCGGTTCAGGTTGATTTCCTCCGGCAAATGCTAAATGTTCATTCCCAATCCATGCTCGCACCGCTCTTCACTGAGACCAGAATTATGCCACTTCGTGTTCGTCGCTTCATGATCTTGCTGGGCTACTTGCGATATATCCTCTCACTGAAACTCCCCCATTTTGCTCGAGCTAGCCTTAACACTTCGATTGAACTAGCGGCAGCCGGTAAAAAATCGTGGGCAGGGGATGTACTAATAGCAGCTACCAAATTGCCCTTTGAATGCCCCGTTTTGGACCTCGCTAATGCGACGGAAAAAAGCGTTGAGGATTATCGAAAATCCATCGAGAGCCGGGCATTAAAATGGCTGCAAGATGAAGTTGACTCGTCGGTTAAGCTCTACTTGCTGCACGGTCGCCGTGAACCCCAAAAGGACAAACCTGCTGCCCAAAAGACTCTATTTCTGAGGCATTACTTATCTATGGTTAAGACACAAGAGCATCGTGAAGCTATGACTTCAATTATGCTGTCTACCCATCAGCTTGGCCTAGAAAAATTGCGGCATGTTGATCATGCACTGCAACCTGTACCTCGTCATCTGCGCCTCTGTCGATTCTGCAAAAGCAAAGTGGAAAGTCCAGAACACGCACTGTTGGAATGTCAGGGATCACCCGATGTTATGACCCTGCGCAATACGTCTCTGGATAAGTTATTCCACACTGTGCCACGCTTGCAGACAAAAATGGCCGAACTCACCACCGTTGAGTTTCTGAAAGCCGTAATTTATGAGCGTGCAACAATTGTACTCGTTGCAAAATATATGCATGATGTCCTTGAAGTATTCTACGCATCCCCCGTGCACCGTGAAAGCTGACTTGCTAACCGTTGTGGATATTCCAGGTTGTTTGAATGCTTTTCTCTGTTGTCTAGGTCGTACCGTGGGGCATGGGGTAACCTGTGGGGTCTGCGAGTCTGGTCTAGGTGGGAGAGGAAAGTCCAGGGGCGATGGTGTACTTACACTTGCTTGTACACTGGGAAAATCCCTGGAAACCGGCGTTCGTTATTCGGACCGTGCCGTGTAATGCTACCTACCTACCTACCTTCTGCTTTGGCACCTTTTTGACTCCCGATACACTAGCCTGCGCGGCATTTGACATTAAGAATGGATAAATTATTAACTACACCCACCGAAAGATATCTATGTTGTGGAACCAGGCATACCCATTCGAATCGACAGGGGGGGGTGACGCGTGACCGAAAATACCAATTCGACAATTCGACACTGGCCAGAATTTCGCGTGACACCCCCCAAAATTTCGCAAAAATTCCGACCACAAAGCGAGAAATTTGACTTGTTTGCGTTTTTCAGGCGGTTTTGGGCGCCGTGTGATGCCTGGGAGGTTCGACAGAGACCGCCGTGATGCGTGACCTCGACCACATTTCGAAATCGACAAGGGGATGCGTGACATATGACTGTCGATTTGAATGGAAAAATACAGTAACGTGAGGTGGATACTGGAACTAAGGTATACACCCTGTGAGTCAGTCTAGATATTGTCCGAGAAGGTTTCATCGCGTACCGAATTTTTCTTGCGGGGGTGTCCCAAAATGGCAAAAACGGGGTAGTGGGCCACCCGGCCAAATCATTTGTTCGCACCCATACAATTCCCCCCAGTGTATCCGAAATCATTCAATGAATACAGGTGCTTTATTTTACACACTCAAACCAGGAATCTGAGATGTACAGTATAGTACAGTGCGTCTCACCAGATCACGACTACCCGATCTGGTGCAAGATGATGGGAAAAATAAAATGTTAACTGTGCGGGGGAAATGAGTGATATCTTGCCACAACTGCAGGAATACATTCTACTAGATGGTATCTGTTCATGGTCTGCTCAGCCGTCCGTCAAGTTCTCAAAAGAAAAGTTGACCGCTGCCCGAAAAAAACCACACTTTGACATCGCTTAGAGGGGTCCCGGAAGTTACCGGATCACGTGTCGCCGGAAGCGGAAGGTGCCGGGCCCGGGAAGCCAGGGGAAGCCTGGTAACAAAATGGTTGAACTAAGATTCGGCATCACCAAAACCGGAAAATCCTTCCAAGGCCATATGTAGCCATATATGGCACGGAAAGGCTGGAAAGGCTGGAAGGCTTCCTATGGTGCGGGTCACCTAGCTGCCACTACCAAAAATTAGTGGCCAAATCGGCCGGAATCAGATCCCAGAGATACATCAACATCGAGATTTTGCTGGACAGAGCATTCCAGAACAGTAGTGAAAGAGCCATATGGACAACTGTTGATAGGAACCATCGGCATTGTAGACCGGCATGGGATGGGCATAGTGCTTTGTGGAATAGTTTGAAGTAGGTCTGGTTGTCGAGTGTTTTGATTACGACATCGTCATTCATTTGATTGCCAGAACCCCGGATATAGCGACACTTCAGTTTCAACTCGTTCAGAGCTTCAACAACTTGTTCATCATCTAAGCTTAGAGCTTCAACAACTTGTTCATCATCTAAGCTGTTTAGAGCTTCAACAACTTGTTCATCATCTAAGCTGTTTACAAACAACTTGTTCATCATCTAAGCTGTTTACAAAACAGCTTAGATGATGAACAAGTTGTTGAAGCTCTATACTATTATCTAGATACTATTATCAGCCAGCGAGTTCGTGCATACTCCTGGCTCTCCTGAAAATCCTGGATTTGTTTCATCAAATCATCAACTGCTTCTTTGGACCAGAAACAAACATTGAACTTTCTGGGCTGGTCTGGACAGAACCGTGCGATATGACCAGACTTGCCGCATGTATAGCATGTGCGGGAGTCCGTCTGCCGATCTATATCCATCGCATTGGGGTCTCTTTCAGGCCTCAATGGAATCTGTGCAGCCGGCGGTTTAGGTCTCTGATGCATTGGAAACAATTGGATTAAGCTTCAATTTCGGTCTTGTAGTCTTGTCTTGTGATTCCGAATAAGGCAATCTCACTTCATATGTCAGCATAAAACGGATGCTGGCTGATGGCCGCGGACGTAGTACACTATATTTATAGGAGACCAAAGCCACGATCAGATGCCACTTGATTGCAATGGAAAGCCGGGCGTCGTCTTTATGCACGATAGAGTGGATTATCACGAACACCGGTCCCAGGAATTATCCCAGCGTACAAGCAAGCTAAGTAATATATGCCTTCGCCCCTGGACCTCCATGCACCAAACGAACCAAGCTCTCAGACCCCACAGGAATTTCAACCCATGCCCCAGGGTAGAGCCGGCCCAATGCACGAAAGCTAAAGTGTCAAGTACTTACAATCTGCCCATTGAATCCAGCTTTCGGAGTAAACAACTACAGTTAGCATCTCGCAGAGGGGTGCAATCTAAAAGCAAGCAGTTAAATATGGAACCTTGAATATTGGGTGTTGAGGACAGATGTGTAGCCGCTGATGCATTGCTCCCGAAATATTGATGTCCAACGTGATTGTATGCTGCCAAATTGTGTATCACCATTATCCCGCATAGCGCGTAGTTGATTAGGCCCGATCATTCAGCCTTTGTGACGGTCTCATGCAGAAGGATCAGAGAGAGAATCGGTCACAAGAGTAGGATATCAATGATTGAAAGCGTAGTCAGTTTACTCGGAAGGAGGACAGGTTCAGAGTAAGTGAATTTTTCATCGTAGGAATCCTCGACACTAGCGAGCAAGGTAATCGGGCGCTGGGTGTTGGCAGGAGCGTAGACAAGGGTCATTCACCAGTAGCCTGATTGAAGAATTGCCCTCGAAGGTTAACGTGCGATACTAGACAATCCCAGCTTGCTTTGAGATCATCTGGATTTAATTCCTGGTGTGGTTGTCATAGAACCCAAATTGACTGAAGAACGAACATCAGGTTCACGCTGAACCAATCTTAGCCAGCCAAGAGGTCTGAAGGAACTTTGAGAAGCTGACTTTGAATGGTGAGTGAAAAGACACTGAAGAACTGAACTTGGGCCTCGCGCGCTCAAATGTTGTTTGTAGTGGGCAAACATTGATTGAGGGCCAGGCTGAGTGCTCCTAGTTCCGCGCTAGTGTACACGGGGCTGAGCAATAGTTCAGTTTACGTTGCTTCGAAGAGTTCTGATCATGATGATGAAAGACATATAAAAAGCTGCGTGTCCAGCAAGGGAGGACATGGTGGAACAACTCCTGCATGCACGATCGAGTGAAGCGGAGGCGTGAACAAACTTGCTTCGAATCTCGGTGACCTTTCCATTTCGGGAAGTTATACAGCTGCACGTGGAATGCTGACTCAGCACATCGCAAACTAGAGGGTGGCAGGTAAGGGGACAGCGGAGAGCATAGGGGGCAGCGGGAAATGGTAGAGAAGGAGCACAGATCTAGCCTCAGAATCATTGTACAAGCTCGCTATGCAGTGGATATGCAGTGGAACAAGCCGAGCACGACGAAGAAAGGTGGATGCACGCAGTGTTTTTTGGATGAAGCGGGCTCGAAATACTGAGATAAGGCGGTCATGGTGCCAATCGAGGGTGTGAAACCATTGATCATCCACAAGGAAGAAGGGGAGAAATTAGTACATTTCACCATGTGCGGCCGGGGTTGTAGGGCGGCGCACAGGAACCGGGAAACCGAAAACGGGGGATCAACGGGGTTTTTCTCGCTCCCAGCGCTCAGAGGTGCAGCTGCGAAGTGCGGGGAGTAGTTGCAGGCACTCTCTTGAGGGTTTTTGCAGGGATGGAGGCCGTACGCCGTTTTGTGGTCAATGGGATGGTTCAGGGATCCGGGAGTCTCGGTCGGAGACGGCGGTCAACCGGTTGAACGCAGTGCAACAAATAGGTACGGAAGCAATATGGTACCTCCTTATACTTCTCAATTTAGGTGATCAATAAAGTGGGAGGGACCGCGGAGCGGTTCCCCGAGCACTTGTCATCTTACGTACTCGTCCGAGAACAACCTGCCCTTTCAATTTGGATCCGGATTGGATAAAAAATAGCTTAACAGTGTTTTTTACAGAACAAAGAACACTGCATAAATCAAGGTGTTGAAGGAAGAAAGAAATCGGACGTAGTGCACGGGGCACGATTCGGCGTTGTATACGCTGGGGTTCGACTCCCCGCGTCCGCATTCCCATGTATCTTGCACTCGTTTTTTTCGTTCATAAATATAACCTCTAAACAGAGCAGAAAAGCGGACGTGCTACACAGTATCCTTCCTGTCTTGTCCCCTGCAGCAGATTGAAATCGCCGAGCTCCTTGACAGCAAGTTCGAGCATTGAGAATGCAACATGAGTCTTCAGCTGTGATTTCGTTATGTAGTCGGTAATGTAATAAAGAATCGCCTTGGCAGAAGCGCCCGAACCAATGAATTTAATATCCATATTGCAGCGCATGGCCTCAATTATTGTGCTGTTGAAATTGTTAACAATACCATTTAAGCACCTCAAGCAAAGCTCTCCTGTTTCTGGATCAAATGAACTCTCAGCACGAAAATTGTCTTCGTGAAGATCAAATCGACAAGTCTTCGGTTCTGGTGGTCGGCGCCAATATTTGAAGCATGTCTTGGAATGCTCGTGGCTCTGGCATTTGGAGATCACGTTATACAAATCCTGCTGTCTTTCGGGCGAGACAGGATTCAAATTTCTTCTGGCTGCATTATCGTCATGAACCCACACAGCACCCAAATGTGCAGGCTAGAGCCATCGCCTTTCACGACATCGCCTTCCGCGATTTCGAGTTGCTCTACAACTTCAGGCTCTAGGAATATTTTGCGCAAATTCATGTTACGCCCCCACTATGGATCTTCCCTTTTCATCTCACCCACCAAAATATTACGTCAACTTTAAACGGAACAAAAATCAGTGTTCAACCCATTTCAATTATAAAGTGTCCAGTTGTGAGACTCGAATGAGTGACCTCTGCGAAACCAGAAAATGGGGAGGTGTGGGCTCGTATGTTATGTGGAACAAGATGGCATTAAGAGTAGTACTATCTAGTACTCTTCCGTCACCGTAAGTCGGATCACTCGGAAATACGACCAAGTCGTCTCTAATTTACCACACAGTTGTTATTTTTCGCGGGGACCACGTTCTTTCAACCCCGCTCGACAGTCCACCCAGGGAATGCGTTTACGCACGATACGCCGTTGGATGCAGCGCCTGTGTGGGACTCTTGCTAACAGGTTCAAGGTTGGCACGGGGCCAACCCATCATTACCCGCTAACCGATACCCACTACAACCCTGGTCTCCCTGGTCCAATCGGCCGGGAGTCTGTCTTCATCCTGGAGGATTCCAGCCCATGTCTTCAGCACCAGTGGTTTTTTGAGTGCTTTAACGCCATACTTAGCTTTGTTGATAGATAGGCAGTCAATTCCAATCCTCATATTCAACGCGTGTGACCAGCGATTGCGGATCTCGGTGATCGTCGAGGGGTCTTTGCCATTGAGGACTCGTTCATTTCGTAGGCGCCAGATGAGGTGGGCGGATTCCGTGATGATGATTCTGTATAGACGCGTCGTGCTCGCGTCTGTTTTGCCAGGGATATTTCCTTTTTTAATGAGGCCGCATGCCATAATTTCGCCCATGTGTGGGGGCAGCATTTCAGTGCCGGTTTTGAGTTTCCAGAGCTCACTTACGAGCTCCCAGACTGCCTTCTGACCATTTTCATCGCATTGAGTCAGGATGTGTTCCATACTCTCGGGAACTCCGCATTTATTGCATGTCCCTCTATCCTCAAAGCCGAGAAAGTGTCTCCAGTGGTCTCCAAGGGCATAGCCCTCATGTATAACCATCCAGAGGAAGAAGCGTATGCTTCTTGATATGTCTTTATGTCGGACCGACCTCCATATCTGTGTTGCCGTCGGGACGTTATCCCCTCCTCCCGCAGCAGCGTCTTGGGCATAGATTATATTCCTGGTGGTGGTGTGGCGGTCCAGTGCTTCCTGGTACTTTGCTGTGTCCATTTTCTGTGCACGTATTAATTTATATGCCGATGATTGAGTCATTTTATTGAGTTTCACACCCGGGACAAGTACTGGCCGGGGGATGTGCAGATCTATGATGGGTTGGGTGTCTTTCTTCCGACCCTCGTCTGCTAGACGGTCAGCCATTTCATTGCCTTCTATTCCGGCATGGCCCTTGACCCATTCGAGGGTTGTCGGTGCTTTGCGTTGGCGGAGACGCGCCGCCGTGACCTTTATCAGGTGACCGTTCTCGGTGTTCTCGAATCCCTCATCTTCCCACCGTTTAAGATTCATGGTTAGGCCATCGATGACTAACTTGGAGTCGCTCTTGATCCTGAGTGGGACATCTATGGGGTTTGATTCGATTGTCTCTTTCACTGCCAATATCTCCGCGACATTGTTCGACTGCTTGAGTTCTTCTGGGACCCGTACTATCTGGGACCCCCTACCTGGCCACCCTACCTAGTTGGCCACTTGGGAGCTAGAAGGTCAGGGCTTTGTAATTATGACTGGGCATGATATACGAACAGAGTACGACCTCCAACGAGGGTCCAGACCAAATTTCAGCCGAAAGTGATGGGTTGATTGACGGCATCGCGGATCGGAATCCGAGGCGTGGGGACATCAATTTCTTGTCATCGCCTCACTTGCCGTGGCTATTTCTCCACCATTTCTTCGTCGATCCACGACTTTTGGGATCGTCTGAGTCGGGTTCGGGCCATTTTGCAGCGTTGGGGCCAGGTTTGATTGGTACAGGGAAACACTTGACGAATTTAACCTTATTCCCATCAAAACCACTCCCCGCGCGCCAGGCGTCCAATTGATGCAGCACTCAAGGTTCAAATTTCAATGCCGAGCTCCCCATGACCGAGACATTCAACGTTCCAATTATTGTGGCTCGGGTTCGGGCTATTTTGCAGCGTTGGGGCCGGGTTTGATTGGTACAGGGAAACACTTGACAAATTTAACCTTTTTCCCATCAAAACCACTCCCCGCGCGCCAGGCGTCCAATTGATGCAGCACTCAAGGTTCAAATTTCAATGCCGAGCTCCCTATGACCGAGACATTCAATGTTCCAATTATTGTGCCTCGAGTTCGAGCCATTTTGCAGCGTTGGGGCCGGGTTTGATTCGTACAGGGAAACACTTGACGAATTTAAGCTTTTTTCCCAAAACCACTCCCCGCGCGCCAGGCGTCCAATTCATGCAGCACTCAAGGTTCAAATTTCAATGCCGAGCTCCCCATGACCGAGACATTCAATGTTCCAATTATGGTGGCTCGGGTTCGGGCTATTTTGCAGCGTTGGGGCCGGATCTGATTGGTACAGGGAAACACTTGACAAATTTAAGCTTTTTTTCCCAAAACCACTCCCCGCGCGCCAGGCGTCCAATTCATGCAGCACTCAAGGTTCAAATTTCAATGCCAAGCTCCCCATGACCGAGACATTCAATGTTCCAATTATGGTGGCTCGGGTTCGGCCCATTTTGCTGTGTTGGGGCCGGGTTTGATTGGTGAGCCTCAGCAGCAGCAGGTGTGGGGACCGAGGGCTCCGGAGAAGGTGGCGTTGAGGTGACAGGTGACGGCGGCGGCGATGGCCGAGGTGCAACGGATGGGACGGCCGGAGCGTCCGCACTGTTATTGGAGACAGAAGCTCGAACCTCCTCATGAAATTTGGAGGCAAGTTAAGCGGCTGATCAACGGCTGTGCTCGGCTTTGATCGGGGTAGGGGCGTGCGAAGACCATTTTCTTATCTCCGAACACCCGCCATGCTCGTTTTTTCCTCACTTCTCCACCAATTCCGCACCGATTCACAAGTTTTGGGGCTCGTCCGAATTCCTTAGTTCGGAAGAATGGCTTCCACCTATCTTGTACGCGAAAATGCCTCCTCCTCCCCTCCTGGATCCTCCGAAAACTTCACCACCCGATCTCTGGTGGCGCAATCTGGCCACCGCTTCCCCAGCCTGTCAAGGTTACCAACCGCTCCTCATCCAAAAGAAAGATTCTCCATGATGGGAGTGACGCGCTTCACGTCCCGCTGCATCCGTAAATGGCAAGTCCGATCACTAACCTCATCCCGCTGGCACCACGTCGCGCCGCCGTCGTTCAACCATGTTCCTGTTCCTCGACACCTACGTCACCGCCGCCGTTGCACAGCCCAATACCCCTTGTATAGCTTTTTCTATTGACCCTTACATTCCATTTTACTCCTATTTCACTTACTATATATTCTGTATCCTATTAGCTGTTCCTACACGATTGTTTCGCTCCGTATCGCTCGTCCCCCGTCGTTCCCACGCCCGGCCCTCGTCGTTGCCGCAGCCCAAGTTGTCTGAACATTGTGAACCAACTCGCACACACACACATCCTTCCTTCTGCCTTGCTTCCGTGCTTGGACAGTTGGTTGGTTTGTCAGGAGTCAGCGGGTGGATGACGAAAACAGCACTCGAAGGAAGCGGAGGCACACCTCGTCTCCGACGGGGTCGCGCTTTGTGAAAAGTGGGTCCGTAGGGTTGTGGCTCAAGTACTGAATGGATTCAAAGAACGATGCCGGAATACAAATAGATTCGGAGTACTGCAGACTTTCGACCAAAGGTTCAGGTGACGGGTGACTATGCTGTTCACTTTGTGAAACAGCCGTTTTCAAAAGTTTGTACAGGTTTTACGAAACGGTGGTGTTCGATTTGGTAAGCAAAATCTCGGCTAAAAAGTGCCAATAAGCTCTGTTTGGCACTGTGGAGCTGATTCTCCACATATTTGAGCGGTATTTCGATTTTTCTGGTCTTTCTGCAGCCACACATAACAAGCCTCGTTCTGTGAGCAACTCCGTATATTCAAGGGAAAGTGTTTGGAAGTGGTACGGACAAAATACGAGGGAAAACAATTCGGATGTACCACCCATGACGTCGTTAAGTGGAGCAAATCAGTAAACAACTGTAAGCAAAAAATCGAGAACCACCGTTTCGTAAAACCCGTACAAACTTTTGAAAACGGCTGTAAAAAAAAAAAAAAAAACAGCAATGTAGTTTGATAGCAACCTAGTGAGAAAAGTAAATCATAAAACCATAAGATCGTGACTTCTTACCAATGGCTCGTTTACGAATTCGCGATGCCCCTCCGCTGCATGTCGCCAAACCGGCGGGCAACTTTTTTATTGCTCACTCAGTTTTGCAGTAAATAAAAATCCCTCTTACAGATCTTCTTAGACGTGGAAATGGAGCACATTTGTAAGAGGGATAAGAAATCGGATCAAATTGAAGCTGCAAAATGTCAAACATTAGCATGCGGTGACTAGGTGACCTGCACCATAGACCGGTTGAGGCGTCTCCGCAAAGTTCCAGTCTACCCGGGCCCTGAACGCAGTGTTTGCCGGTCTTCCTTTTATGGTAAGTTTCCCATGATTGGCGAGAAATGAACACCATAGAAAATGAACACCTTAGGTGACGGGTGACACCCCGTGAACATTTGGTCGAAATGATACAGTATGCAATATACAAAAGAGACCTAAGGAAAAGGTGCAGAATTGAAGTCACAAGAAAAGTATTGGCAAGCCCTCTGTTTTCGGCAGTTTGAAGCAAGCCCCTGCAAGAAGGCCAGGATTGTGCTAATTCCATCGGTCACAGACTAAGCATCATCTTCAAAAGTACTCTCGAGAACTGTTATTTGTCCCCCGATGTGGCTTGGGATTCCGCGAGCGAGTACGGCCCCAATAGCAATTGTTCGCTTGGTTGCTCCGGGGCGGAGGGCTGCACTTGACTGGCTCAACTCAGAGCGAAAGTCAGGCGCATGACTGCATCGGTTCCGCAGCCCATACTCTCGTTCAATTTGACGCGGGGTGTGACGCGTGACAATTTCAACCAATTCGACAACTCGACACGACCCTCATACCGAAGGCGCGAACAAAAAAATTTCTGTTTGGGATGTGAGAATATCCTGTGAACCGGAAGGATAGACTGAAGTAATTACAAGCTTATATACTCTACAGATATGCTAGAACCTTGTACAATACCGAGTAATCTACGGGTCAGGATGAGTAAGTCCAACTCGGGCTTATTAAGCGCCCCAGGTGGATCATAAATCCTTGGTGATGGCGGCTTGATATTCCAACGTGGGACGTTTTCAAAAGAATTACTCGAATCTTAGTCAACTCTGAATGAAATCGGCTGGGACCTGGCGAGAATAACTCACCTAATTCACGCGGGATTAGTGATAGAAAGAAACCGGCGAAAATAAGACAAATTGAGTGAGTTGGTACTCGTCATGGCACAAAGTGATGGACGGTGGTGGTTCTCAGGATTTAGGCCGCCGAATTGCCCCAAATAAGTTATGGACCGAAAATATGAGCGAATAGAAGAGATTTGGGCATTTGGGTGTACTGACAGACTTCCAAAAAAGGAAATTGTGGAAGATATAGCACATTTTTGCTCAGAGTGTGAAATCAACTTTTTTTAGCGCCACTTTGAGTAAGAACTGTTTGGATAGGCTGAAAGTACTCGTTAAGTAGTGCAGAATACCATTTTGGATCATATCAATAGCTGGTGATTTGAGCTCACAATAGCCCTCACAAGATGGTCATTTTTGCCTTTTTTCGCCCAAATTTAGCATTTTTTGCTGAAAATGACCATCTTGTGAGGGCGATTGTGAGCTCAAATCACCAGCTATTGATATGATCCAAAATAGTATTCTGCACTAATTAACGAGTACTTTTAGACTATCCAAGCAGTTCTTACTCAGAGTGGTGCCAAAAAAAGTTGGTTTTACACTCTGAGCAAAAATGCGTCATATCTACCACAATTTCTTTTTTTGGAAGTCTGTCAATATACCCAAATCTCTTCCATTCGCTCATATTTTCGGTCCATAAGTTATTTGGGGCAATTCGGTGGCCTGAACCCTGAGAACCACCACCGTCCATCACTTTGTGCCATGACGAGTAGTAGGGTCACGCGGTTGAAAATGGAAACCACTGAGTGGCCGCTGGAGAGGTCAATAATGCTTCCGAGAGGAATCTAAATAGCTGAAAATGATCGGAAGGGTCAGGGCTATCCATTGCAGGTTGACGCCTCAAAAACTGGCTCCCCAAAAACTGGCTCTGGGACGGCGCTGGAATTGAAAGTGTTTGAAAATGCAAAGGATTGTGGCAAGGGCAATAGGGTCACAGGTCTGAAAATGTAAAGGATTGTGGCGAGGGAAATAGAGTCACGCGTTTGAAAATGCAAAGGATTGTGTCAACATTATAATAGGGTCACGCATTTGGATTTATAAAGGATTGTGTCAATATTATAATAGGGTCATGCGTCTGAAAATGTAAAGCACTGATTGGCCGCTGAAGAGGTCAATAATGCTCCCGAGAGGAATCTGAATAGTTGGAAATGACCGGAATGGTCGGGGCTATCCATTGCGGGTCGACGCATAAAAAACTGGCTCAGGGACGGCGCTGGAACTGAAGTGTTTGAAAAGGCAAATGATTGTCACTTTTGTTTGAAATTGCGCTGGCTATCGTGTGAGAGGCCGGACTCGAGAAGCGGCTTAAATTGAGCTCACAATGCAAAATTGGGTGTTTGCGCCAAAACAATCCAGACGACAGCCAGTGCAATTTCAAACAAAACTGTTTCTTCAGATTTTTTTGTCGTGCACTCCCCGTCGTTTCCTTCGAGTTGGAATTTTCCTCTTCGGATTGGATTGTCGGGCTTAACGGTGGAGACTCTACGGAGGCATGAAGCTCCCACACATAGCCGTTCTCGAGAAAGCCTGGATTGTATCACGTGCTACTGACTACTACATGGAGAAACCAACGCCGTGACGATGTGGCTGCAGCAGCTCATGGAGGTAACTAACGGAAGAACCACCGGCACCAGCCCCGTCGGGGCCAACATCGACAACCACGCACACACGCGTGACGCGGGAGGCACTCCAACGCCTCTTCAAGTATTCTCGGGGTCAGATCCACAAGATGACATGGGCCTCTATGTTTTTCCTTCTCCAGCCTTCTCCCCTTCTCCCTTGTCTTGCTACTTACTTTCGGGGCCACCCCATGCTTTTCTACCCGAGTTACCCGCCCCTCCACATTCGCGGAACAAAACCACATTGAATGCCTTGACTTTGAATACAACGGAAAACCCAGTCGTTCGATGATATACATTCCGAGTCTTAAAAACTTGTTTTTAAGCTCTGTTTTAGTATCCGTTTTCCCGCCAATATGGGGTCGTACTTTTTGTCCATGACATCTTTCGTTCGTGTGAGTTTACCTTCCTTTAAAGGCTAATTGGTCAATCCTTCTTACGCTTTCTAGTAATCCTTCTTACGCTCTCTAGTTATCACGCGCTTTCCCGTGCCAAAGTCGTCCCAAGATGTTCCTTGTCCCATATTCCGATCCTTTCCCGATCGGATAGTGAGTTTGCTGGATGTCGTTGAATTTTCTCTTTTTTAGGGGTGTCTTTGGGTGTCTTGGATTTGGTGCTGCTGCTGTCCACTTCTGCGCTTGACGCATTCCGAGTCAAGGTGTTTCCATCAATGATCCCTTGCTCCAACTTCGTATCCCATGCTTTTTGTTCCTTTGGCTTGCAAATTTTCAATCTTCTTCCTTGAATTCTACTTCACCCACTGCAACCTCAGGGCTTTCCATGTTGATGCAAACAAATGCATGTGAACCTCAGCACAGTGGGCCGTTAGATACTGCCACCAAACAAATGCACATGAACCTCGGCATGATGGGCCGAGATTTCACAGCAAAACAGTATTTTAACCACTGTGCAATCACTTCAAACCGGATTTTAGCGGGGTCTTGCTGGGATGACAGCCAGCGAAATTTGGGTTCAAACTGTCTCTTTGGCAATTTCTGGGCAAGAAGCTGGCGGAAAGGGGAGCACTTGACTGAATCAATCTTCCCTGGACTGGAATTTGTTGCAGTTAGAAGAATATGACTGTACGTGCAAATCCGAGTGTGTGGAGGTCAATTTGATCGAGTGAGGGAAATGTCCCGCTAACGGCCGTTCAATGTCCCGCTTTGAACAAAAATGTCAATTTCTGGGCAGGAAGCTGGCCGGAAAGGGGAGCACTTGACTGAATTAAACTTTCCTGGGCGGTAATTTTTTGCAGTTAGAAGAATATGGCCGTACGTGCAAATCCGAGTGTGTGGAGGTTAATTTGATCGAGTGTGGAAAATGTCCCGCTAACGGCTGTTCAATGTCCCGCTTTGGACAAAATGGCAATTTGTGGGCAGGAAGCAGGCGGAAAGGGGAGAACTTGACTGAATTAGGCTTTCCTGGCTTGTAATTTGTTGCAGTCGGAAGAATTTGGCCGTACATGCAAATCCGAGTGGTCAATTTGATCGAGTGTGGCAAATGTCCCGCTAGTCGCTGTTCAATGTCCCGCTTTGGACAAAAATGCCAATTTCTAGGCAGGAAGCAGGCGGAAAGGGGAGCACTTGACTGAATTAAGCTTTCCTGGGCTGTATTTTGTTGCAGTTAGAAGAATAAGGCCGTACGTGCAAATCCCAGTGGTCAATTTGATCGAGTGTGGCAAATTTCCCGCTAGTGGCTGTTCAATGTCCCGCTTTATGGACACGTTCAACGAGATCTATGCCAGTCTTTCCGCGGTTCCCGGCATCTGTGACTCTATCGGCATGGAAAAGGGGATGCAATTCATCCGACTGGCCGCCCGTCTCAAAGACAAGATCATAACCGCGCAGCCTCCTTCGCATGACGCCGCAGAGCCACATGCCGACATCCCTGACGGCATACGCGCTTTCCTCGGCGCTGCCGTTGACCTCCCGATGGATTATGTTGATGGTTGTTGGAAGGCCTTTAGTGATCTTGTTTGGAGCTATGACGAGGACGGTAAAACGAAAGGCACCGACGCCGAAGCATTCAAAAAGCACGGCCTTGATAATTTCCTAGGTCCCTTGCATTTCTCACAGTGATAAGTATCAACTCTCTGATATCATTGTAAAGCATCGCGCATGCTGTTCCCACCTTCACATCACTGCACTACGCCGGGGTGCACAAATACAACTCTTCTCCATGACAAATACAGTCCATCAAAGGTTGTTCTGTATTCACTCTCTGATGGTGCATGTGCGACCTTTGCGTCCCACCTGTCCTGTCCCAGTAAGCTGTTTTTTTGTTTTGTTTTGAAGGTGTTGTAGTTCATTGATTCCTTTGAAGCCTGCAAAGCTCGGTATTATCCAAACTACGTTGTTCGGAACGGAGTTCGCACCTATTATAATGAAATCCCAAATGAGATACAGGTCGGGGAACATCAATACATTGAAAGATCCGTCCTCAACCTGTTCACCACCCTAATGCTTATATCGTGGACATCCGCCACCAACGGCGCCCGCGTTTACAACGAGTCGCTCTCCCAGTCTCCCAATTTCCCAGATCATCCAGACTGGATGGACACCAGTTGTAGACTCCGTCCTGAACATATATGGGATGGATTCATCATTCTCTCTCTGCTCGAAGATCATGAGGCGCGATCCGCGACGCTGCGCATTCCCCACACAGGAGATTAACACGACCGATTTACACTGGCAATGCAAGAGCATAATGCTCGCATTCAACTCCTCGGGCAGCCGGAATGGGGACATTACTGCATGAAATGTCTGCGTGTATGGGACGAGGACGGCAAACTCAGTGAGTTTTTTCAGCTTTCTTTCTTTCAAAGGCCTCCTGGACCGCGAGGAAGGGTTGCAGCGTGGTCCCGTTCCCCCCTGCGACGATTTCCGATAGAATTGAAGCTGTCGAGCGTACGTCGCCTTGACGTACGGGACGCCGGGGAAGGCAGATTCAAATCGGGACTCAACGTCACTGTCCGAGGCACGACCACTTGATGTTCGGCCAAACACCCGGACCATGTCCTGTGCGTAGACGCCCGCTGGCCAGTCCCAGAGCGATTTTTTGAGGCGCGCGACTCGCAATGGGATAGCCCTGACCTCTCACCTGTTGCATTTTGGGGCAACCTTATTATATAATTATCGGAGTTTGAATTAGGTCCCACAGCCTTTTGGTCCATGCCGCCATCGCTGTTCTCCTTCTGGCCCTTCCTGGAGTCCCGCAACTCACTAGTATGGCAGGACCCACGAGGACACGGTACTACAATGCGAAGATCATTTCAGCACAACAAGTTTCGAACGAAATCGATGCTAGACCAACCTAAGATGATTTCTAGCTCATAAAAGAATATATCAACCACTGTTGACGGCGGGCAGGCAGGTGTCATATACACTGGTGACACTCATTTCACGTTTAGAACAATCAAGACATATGGACCGATGTGATACCACAAAAGGATAGAAACTGGAAAGCTGTTGGAAGCAGAGAGGTCAATTACAGCTATTGGCAGTACCGAAGGCGCGGATCGAAAATTTCCGTTTTCAGCTGTTTTTGATCCTCTGCAAAGAATTGTGTCTAGCTCACTCAGTTCTACACCGTTTGCCTTGAAACCAGGCTAGAATTTTTGTAATAATTCAACCGCAATTAGTGATAGAGCCAGATCCAGCATAATATTCTATTTAGGAATACCCTCAAAATCCACCTTCCCGCGCGAGATTTTTATCTACAGGCCTCAAATCATTTCCAATGGGTCTGGAATTTTTTGAGCAGCAGGTATGATACATTAGGAGTGTTGTCATAGAGCCATAACTAATTATATTTGTCACAAAGGATGTCTATTGTGCTTTAGAACTGGAGCCAAATATATATTTGCTGTTCAAATTGTTCTAAAGCACAATAGACATCCTTTGTGACAAATATAATTAGTTATGGCTCTATGACAACACTCCTAATGTATCATACCTGCTTCTCAAAAAATTCCAGACCCATTGGAAATGATTTGAGGCCTGTAGATAAAAATCTCGCGCGGGAAGGTGGATTTTGAGGGTATTCCTAAATAGAATATTATGCCGGATCTGGCTCTATCACTAATTGCGGTTGAATTATTACAAAAATTCTAGCCTGGTTTCAAGGCAAACGGTGCAGAACTGAGTGAGCTAGACACAATTCTTTGCAGAGGATCAAAAACAGCCGAAAACGGAAATTTTCGATCCGCGCCTTCGGTACTGCCAATAGCTGTAACACATTGGACACCAGATTCCTCAACTCAGGTATTGGAGTGGATGTCACGAAACAGGATGCAGATGTATGCAGAGGAAGATAAGTAATTTGAAGTCAGAATCCACAAGGAAAACGGTTAAGAATTGAGTCCAGGACAGCCATTCTGCCGGAAAGTGAGTAAAATTAGAACAAAAAGGCTGCGCCCTAAGTTCCGCAAACGGCTGTAAATGATGATTCCATCATGAATAAATATCAAGACATTAGCCTCTGAAAACCCTTTGTAGAGACTTGAAAACCTTAGAAGTAAGCATAAGCATACAGAGTAAGAGAGTAAGGCATTGAGCCCACTATTTCCTTATACATATCTGCTTGGGGCTCTCGGCTCAATGTCGGGAGTCGCCGCCTCGCTAATCTCCGCGCTCATTCATGAGTACGCCAGAATTAGAAGCTGAAAGCATCCTTTGCCTCCCGCTCCCAGCCGCTGTTTTTTGGCCTATTTTCAGGTTTGAATAGTTGAATATTGGACCGGTGGTCACTGAGTACTTCTCAGACAAGAAACAAAAGTTTTGTGCTGAGCAAAGAAGAGGATTGATTTGGAATTTAATTGAGCCTGTCAGCAATACATTTATTATTGCATTGGACATCCCGATCGCATGGCAACAAATATCGTTTCACGGCCAAACACATATGACTCATTTTTCTCCCGGTTAACGACCACCGGCAATCCCTTGTACTCCCCATGAGTGGCAGAGACTTGAATTCACCACACTTCTACTGGGACACACCAACGATTGCAACTGCGGGATTACCTTCCACCCCCAGCGTGCTCGCGACCTTCACAATTCTCACTTAGCACCCTTCGAAGCAGTGTTCCCTTCGCGGTGTTGGATTATGAAGCCGCAGTACATTACTAATGGTACTCAGGCAGACTCTTCCAGCATTCTCCCCTTTTGTTGCTGACTGATAGCTTACTGTACACTTACTAATCTTTCTGAGTAATATAAAAGCCTTGTTATTATCCGGTAGTACTTCACTGGTTTGCAACGAGATAAATCCTCTTGTAACAATTCTTATCCTTCTGAGCTTATTTCAACACGTGGCCCATAATCCCTATCCATCTTCCGTTTATACTTCTAATTCTCAATATTTGACCAATATATCCTGGACTATCTGAATATTGGTCGGACAATATTTCAGCCAATCACCTTGTATTGGCCGCATTCTGGCCGTTGAAAATTCGGGTTCAAGTCCGGTGATTAGATATGAATGGTGTACTTGAATAATTCTAAAACTTCAAGCGTATTACACGAGGCCTGGCGGCGCCTGGTTGCTTGGCGCCAGGAGCGACCAGTCATATAATATATTTTTGACTTGGTACAATTACGAGTACTGTAGTATTTCGTTCAATTCGTAAGGGGGTTTGGGGTGTGACATCGCATACGAACTGGACCTTTCGTATGTGGTCCCCATTTGAGAATTTGATCTGCCGGCAGCTCCCGGCTAACCTCGGCTAGCTTCAGCTAAGGGCAAATCACCTCTGTGACTCAGTGACTTATGAAAAATTTCGTAGATTTTTGGGTGTGTGACATGTGACCATACGAATTGAACGAAATACTACAGTAGGCATCTAAGGACAAATCGTCTCTTTATTCTAAAAGGATTGGACCTGAAACGGGGACACAATTTGTGTCCCAACACATGCCTTGTTTTCTGCAGTTTGTACCAAGCCTCTCTCCGAGATTAGCCGGCTCGCCGGCCCGGAGACAGGCTTGCTCCGAACCACTTACGTGACGCGCAAAGTGATCAGCACGTGACGTGACAAGCCAAACGTAACGTGCTATCCGGGTCCCTCCCATCAATTGCACCGGGCCGCTCGATCAATTACGTGGACAAGCTCACATGTCGCCACGTCAGATCTTTTGTGATTGCACTCCGTCAACTCCCTACGTCCCTCTTTCTGGGTGGAGGCCTTTGGTGGCGGCCAAACTATTCCTACCAGAAGGGCATTGCGTGGCTATGTAGGTTAATCTAGGCATAGAATGGGTCACAAGGCAAGCTCAGATCAGTCAGATTCATATCCCATGTGAATGGCCGCTTCTGTCCTGAGCAAGAGGTTATGGATGTTGTAGTCTGGGAACCTGCAGTGTGAACCACACCCAGGAACCCACACTGTGCATGTCTTCCTTGATAACCTCTTGGGCCTGACAGAAGCAGTGCCATTCACATGGGATATGCCTTTGCCTGATCTGAGCCTGGCTCCCTTCCCATTCTATGCCTAGATTATTATGCTTTGCACCACATAAGCCCTGGTCTAGGGACAACACAATGAAAAGATATGTGAGATCTAGTTATAATATGGTGCTGCCATGCTGAGGAAGAGGTGTGCTGTTGGCTTGGCAATTCACAGGACCTTCTCTGCAGAAACTTCAACCAAGACTTGCAATATGGGCAGCTGAGGATTCTGCCATTTCATAATGCTGATTGACTTCAGCCTTAATGGCGTGCAGTCCCTGCTGACTGGATGAAGTTTTGAATTGGCGAGTCGAGTATGGTTCCCCCGAATGCATTGTCGTACTCATGTGCACCCTGTGGCAGGTATACCACCTACTCGGTTTTGCCCCACCTTTCTCTTCCTCCCTCGCTGACATCTTTACAGATCTTGTATCCCCACGCAGGTACTGCGTCTGTTCTCGTCGCAGCACAGCAATTGCTCTATGGGTCCCGGTAGTGATGAACCGCTTTGTGGCGGAAAAATTAGCTGGACTAGCTCTCACGTTGTCTGGAGCTCAGGCCCGACCCGACAGGGACGCGTGGCAGACCGGAGCCCTTGACGAACTATGTTCGCTGCGGGACATGGGTGTTTATAACCTCGTTCCCCCGAGGACGTCCCTCCCAACAAGACCGTCTTAGACCTCAAGCCTGTATATCACCGCAAGCACGACGTCGTCGGCACCATCGCGCGCAACAAGGTCCGGTATTGCATCAAAGGCTACCGACAGGTCTATGGTCGCGACTACACCCACACTACCTCCCCTACCGCTCGACTCGAATCATTCCGTACTGTCCTCGGTATCGGCGCCTCGCTCAGATGGGATATCCAACAGATCGACGTCAAGACCGCCTTCTTGAACGCCGACTTCCCCCTGACAAATGGCAATACGTTCGGCAGCCGAAGCATTACGAGGAAGCGGGCAAGGAGAAGTGGTTGTGGCAAATAGTAAAGTCCATCTACGGCCTCAAGCAGGCTGGGCGCGCTTGGAACAAGCATATGCACGAGGCTATGCTAAGTTGGGGGTTCCGGCGCGTCCGCTGCGAGTGGTGCGTCTATGTGCGGCGCGAGGACGGTATCACCAACCTCGTCGCTGTGCATGTCGACGACATGTTGCTTGCCACCAGTCGGGCGCTCGGGAACGAGATCTTCAAAGACCAGCTTCGGTCCAAGTGGTCGATTTCCGATCTGGGCGAAGTCAAATATTGCCTAGTCATTGGCGTTGTGCGCGATCCGGAGCGACGCACCATTTCTCTATCCCAGACTGCGTTGATTGATCGTCTTGTCATCCAGTTCAACCAATCTGAGGCGCATCCCATAGCCACGCCCATGGAACCAAAGGTCCAGCTCCAACGTCCCTCGTCCACCGACCCCGCACTGTCCCGCGCCGACGCCGAACGCCTCGCTCATACCTCTTATCGCTCACTGGTCTGCTCCCTGATGCATCTAGCCATCGGCACTCGCGCGGATATTTCCTTCGCTGTCAGCAAACTCGCAGGCTTCCTTGACTGCTACAACGCTGTACACTGGCAGACGGCCATACGCGTCCTGCGGTATCTCAAAGCGACCCGCGAGTATGCACTTGTGCTTTGCGGCACCAATCCCATCTCTCTCATTGGCTTCACCGACGCCGATTTTGCGAACGACCCCGACGCCCGAAAATCGATCATGGGCTATGCATTCTCCCTCAGCTCGGGCGTCGTCTCGTGGGCCTCGCGGAAGCAAAAGATCGTGACCGTGTCGTCGACGGAAGCAGAATACATCGCGGCGTCGGAGGCCGCTAAAGAAGCATGCTGGATGTGTTCCCTCCTTCGTGACATCCTCCTTCCACCCGACGGACCTACCCCCGTGCATTGCGACGACAACGCAGCGATGGTTCTTGCTGGCGATCAATCTTTTCACTCTCGCGCAAAACACATCGACATTCGGTATCATCACATTCGTGATTGTGTGGAGCGTGGCAAGGTTATCCTCCCTCGCGCTTCGTCTCACGACAACGTCGCCGATGCATTGACGAAAGCCCTACCCGCCGCAGACTTCCTCCGCCATCGCGCCACTCTCGGTATTTTTCCAGGGGGTGTTCGCACGTGAGGGGGTGTCATACGCTGTACTCAACGAGGGGGTGTGTGGGAAGGCGTATCGTACGGCGCTGAGCAGAGTGTCACGGACGCGGATATGGACACGTTATGGTCACATCACTTGCCCTCACTCGCGTACTCCCAAGTCCGTGTGAGGTCTTTGTACTCACCCTTAGTATAGATTCCGATAGTTTCTACTGTACACAGCGGTATAGTAGTAGTCACAGTTGTCAGATCCATTGTTTGTCTTCGGTAAACTTGTAGTTCAGGCATTTGGACCATGCGAGTATAATTACCCCCCCCCCCCCCCCCCCCTAAGTGCTAAACTTGTCTGGGTGGTGCAATAATGCATCAACGTGTGCAAAAAGCGACCACCAGTGTACCAAATAATTGTGGTACAGCATTACAGCCATACATTTGTCCAGGTTTCTGTACTATGATTGCTCACGAATTGAGCCGCCGTAGATGTTTTCTTCAATCTAGCTCCCTCTGACCTGTTTGCATACGTGCAGGCTTGACTTGGGCTCTTTTCGATGCGCTGTCCGGGAAATAACCACCACATATACTTCATATATTAAGCAGATGCCTCGAATAAGATTGCATCTGTTTGTGTTCGCCCTAATCTGTCTTTTTTACTCTCAGCCACGTGCCTCGCTCGGTGCGGGCTAGATTGTTTTGGAAAACTACTCTCATGCCTATTTTTGCAGATCACGATTTAACTCTGGCAGGCTGCGCCTTAATACTTGCTAGGCCGTTCAAACTGTTCACATGTTGCACCGATCACCCGATCAACCTCCACTTACAGCCGTTTGCAAAAAAGTATGCGGGTTTTGATGAAGTGGTGCTCCTCTATTTGTGCTTACATTTGTTTGACGGTGAGTCCTCCTCCGCTCCACCTTACGTATGCGGCTGCTCCACCCACCTCTGCTCGACTGTACACCGGCACGCTACGACTACTCATGGCCCGGGGCACCAGGAAGGACATCTATATAACAATTGAGCTCCCCGTGTCCCCGCGAGACAAGACAAGTTTGTCTCTGGTATAACCGTACTGGCTGCCGGGGGGGGACGATACGACTCTTGCGGATATTGCACCAATTGTGCTTAAACCATGCTCGTTACTATGATATTTCTTTCAATTTGTGAACTTGAGCTTCGTCGCTCTTGGTTGGAACTTAAGCCGGAGCAAAGCGATGGCACATCTTTTTGGTCTTTTCTTATCTGCCGGAGCGAAGCGAAGGGGCATCTTGTACGAGTAATAATCTTTGAAGAGCGATCCAAGCCGGGAGGAAATGCGTGGTATAGAGGCGAGTCGAATCTGCGAGTAGACAGGACCAAAGAGCACTTGTGAAGCCAGATTCTGAAGAGGTTATTTATACGGTTAACAATTCAGAAAGTGAAAGACGGCTGCTTAAGCCAGCTAGGATAATGAACAGCAGAAGCATCCAGAGTTTGGGATCCGACGGAATTGCAGCGGAGAGAGAAGAAATTGGTGGGAAGGACGTAGCTGCATCCAGTAAGGCATACTGGGAAAGACCGAGAATCAGTGGCGTGTGAAGAACAAACAGGTGCACACTGATACGAGGCATCTGCTTAATACATGAGGTATACCTTTGCTCAGTTTGTTGGGTGGAGAGCGGAGGCTGCGGTCGCCCTTCCTTGCTTTGCCCAATTCTGGGCTGGAGGGGGTTGCCTTTTTGCCCCTCTCTTCGATGCGCACAGACAATTCCTAACAGGCTCCTACCACAACTACTTCCGCGTGTACGACGCCGAGGGAGAAAACAACGTCGTGCTGCAGGCGGACAAGGCAGTGCTGAGGACGAAGAAGGGAGGTGGATTTTTCTACCTTTCGAGTTGGGGCGGGTTTTTGGGCGAGGAGTGGTGTTCTGGTCGAGGAATGTTGGTTTTGGGGTGCACGAGCGATTTTTGTGGTGTTTGGGTGTTCGTGGGCGAGATCGAGGCACTAGTTTGCCATCGGCAGTTGCCGGTGCCCGAGTGATTTCGTGACCTAGATCCTAGCCACCTGAGCTTTGCTATTTCGACTTTCGTGCTGATTTTTTCCAGGCAAAGTCGCCCCCCGCTCCCTGCTCGAGGCGATGCAGACCGAGCCGCAGGATTTCAACAAGAAGATCGCGCATGCGAGCTGGCATCCAAGGGAGGCGACTGTTGCGGTGCGTGCTTTTTGCTTTCGGTTTCCTTGGGTTTCCCAATTGTCCCCTGTATTCCGACTTCCCTCTGACGCTGACTTGTATCTAGCTGTTCTCTACTCCTACGGCGCCGACTGTACGCCTTTTTTCATTATTTGTCATTCTTAGCGTTCCTACTCCTTCCTCACTTAGGCTATGTACAAACCGCAAATGTCTAAAATCGCGCAAGTATTCAACTTTTGCCATCAGACATTCGGAACGACTCTTGGTTTCTGGGCTATGTGAGATTCTCCTCCATCGTGCGCCTTCAGAGCTCACCGTGACATTCTCAGTCCTACTCATTATCACACAAAGTAACCGGAAATGCGTGTTTTACGGTCACGATGTGTAGTATATTTTGAATCAAAGTACATGCATATGTACCTTAGGATATACGGACACCCTTCAATCTGAAAGGGGCGCTGAAAATAGTGGGTATGTGCTGCATAAATGGATTACATCATTGCACATGATTTTGCCTCAAATGGCCACAAAAGCTCACTGAGCAGCACTCCCTGTGTGAGGGAATGGGACTGATAGTCACTGAAGCAGAAGCCCAGAGTGCTTTGAGCATTTGGGATCCAAAAATTATTGGGATAAGCCCACGTATGAGTAGGAAATGAGGGCCTCATCTTCAGTGAGCCAAATCCTGGATGAGTTCTGAAAGCTGCAGTGTTGAAATGTCCCGCTAACGATGAAAATAGCCCTCGAGCACCTTATTTCTTCATTGGAAGATGAAAGAACATCCTATAGTCCATCCCCGACGCCTTTCTGAGCCACCATCTGCACTCCCTCCCCGGCTAGATTCTCGCTGATCAAAAAATGCACTTTCACATGGTTTATGATTATTGCAATCACTCCAATGTACAGACCACGATGTCAGTCCTGTACAAGCCACAGAAGATGTTCATTTATCTACCCCAGCATTTGTTGGGGGTCAATCCACCATTCTGAGCCTTTGCTGGACATCTTTTTCAGGAGGATGATCGGATCTCGTAATTGCAGATGGCATAACTGATCCTTTCACGCCTCCTGACTGCATCAATGATCCGATTCATGTCAAGTAAGTTATGTTGTAGACTCGTAATATCGGTGGACATGTAGTGACAGCAGGTTATTAATTTTGGTGCCCACGGTATGATGCAATAACCGGCGAGAGCGACGCTAATCCAGAAAAAAACTGGCCTTATGTCATCTGATTGATCGTACTTACCCCTTTTTGGCCGCAACACCCATTCTATCCTCGACATCACTTTACAACTATATCGATGATGTTTGGGAGGGCTCTGCCATGCTCCGGGTCATTTACGAAAAAAAAATGGTGTCACGTTGGTGTCACGGTTCCCCCGACCCATTTATGAAATCCCAAGTTCGAATTTCCCTGTGACGGGTCACAGCCCAGGAGAATTGATCGAAATACTACAGTATATCACGACACATCTCTCGGGAGAGACGGTGATATATCACTCCCCCAGGTGCTGATGTAGCTACTTGTACAGAGAAAGAACTGGAAAGGCTCACCCTCACAATGCCGCATGGTAAAGTACTCGAGTGAGGGTTGCCAGCGCGTCCCGTCACGGTTTATGGACCGTGACGTGACGGCTCGGATGTAGTCTGAAAGTCCGCACTGTAACTCCCATGTCCACTGCATCCAACAGAGTTGTATGCTACATGGGATATTTGTTCATGCGTGTTGTGCGCCAGGCTGCTGGGGCGATGCATCACTTCGAATGGAAGTTCGCCATTCCACTGTGTCCCAAGATCCCGGAGTTGGGGCACCCAGGTTTTCGTTCTGCCGAGCCTTCTGGACCGACATGTCGGGAGCGGGCATTCAACAGTCAGGGCCCTTCAAGCATTGTACTATTGTATGGATGGAGATCTGTACTGACTACAAATGAATAACGGGTGGACTCTTTCAGAAATCAATGGTAATGAAAGTAACAAGTGGCCTTTAGGCTTTGAGGCCATGAGGCAAGTGACGTGGGAGTCATCCTAATAGTTCAGGGGTGCCTTCAGGTTCTTCCAGGGTTACCAGATACACTCCAGATCACTTCCAGATTACTCATTAAGCAGATGTGGTGATTTCATTTGTACACATTTGTTCTTCCGAATCTACCCCGTTTGCCTACTTCACTGCGCAATCCAGTTTCGGTTTAATTTTATCTCGGGCAGCTGATTAGTGGTGCTTAACTTCAACCTCCCCGATCAGCCGTTCAACACCCGCACCCGCTCAAAAAGCAGAGCCTCCCTTGCGCCTCTCTTTGTATTGCCTCACCATCTCCCCCGGTCGTATTTTGTCCGTTACTGCCTCAGTCTTCCTCTGGAACTCAGCCTGTTACGCCTCAACTTAACGAGTTCCATCTGATGTTGCTACACGTCTTCCTCCTTCTGCATCCCGCTATCCGGCAGCTTTAATCCGGCAGTTGAACGGCTGCCCCAAGCCCTCCACAACCTTGCAAGCCTGAAGATCAAGGCTAACTTGAACAACCTGGATTATGAACATCAACATGATTCCGCCTCGCGTCAGATTCCCGGACCCGTCTGGCCTGGAACATCTGCCATCTGATCTGGTCTGCGACTATGTGTTTGGGACTGCTCAATGAAGGCAGCTGGTTGACCTGGGCACGACTCAACTTGAAGTTTCCCGGAGCAGTGCGATCACCGTCGCCAGCAGCAAGACCGTCCGGACCATCAAATACGCAACTCAAGCTCGAACGGGTACTCATTGGCTGTGATGACCAGAGAGAACCGCGATCTGTTACCGCTTTCTTTTACTGTGCTCTTACTCAACGTCACCCTCCATATGGGTCGGAATAGCAGCACCATGGACTAGAGACCCAGACTGTGGCCCAACTATTACAACTTCACGCCGCTTGGTCACCCACAGAAAGGCAGGGCATTCAGGGCATTCCAGTCTGTTTGCCTGAGAGAACTTAATACCCTCCCTTGCTAGCGACGCGTAGCGTATGAAGAGAGTTAAGCCATGAAAATCAAGCAATGCAAGCTCCGGATAGCGTTGGAGCGCAGCTGTGATCTGCTGTAGGCTCACAGTTGCCAGCAGGATGGCTAGACAAGCGCGGGAGGCAGGGAAGACGCGTCAAAGGCGGAGCGCGTCGAGATGAGCCGGCTCGGGATCAATGTATGGTTCTATTTACTAACAGCCTTGACCCGCTCCACATCAATTCTACTGGGCCTGGGCATTTGCCGATCGGAAAGTGTAGCCGTCTGGCTGTGGAATTGGTCATCAAACATGGTTTTTGTTTGTACGCCGTCTTGGACGTGTAGGACCGGGATGGATTGGGGCTCAAATATTAAGCCACCATTCTAGCTACGTAGATAGTATGTTAATCCTCAAATAAATCGGAGGAATTTTCGGAATTTGCATTTTTCATTGAGATGCACGTCATTCGTCGGAAGGAAGAATGATTTCTCGGCCAGTAAGCGGTTTCTGAGAAATTCCTCCCTGCAAAATCATGATTGGACATGTATCTTCAACTTACTCTCCCAAAGTTTTGTGTGGGAGCTGTCCTTATCAAGGTCCTCCTCAGGCTCTCGCCCGATTCACTCACCAAATGTGTCACGTGCCTCGACATTTCTCCATTGAACAAGCTCAGATTCGACGGTGAATATCTTGGACTGGGAGACCCGCTTTGGACTAAAAGTTTGCCAATGCATTCTAGTGCATATGAAGGGTCATCTCTGATTTTATCGGGAATTTAGGATCCATCTTACGCTGTATCGTAGAACTGAATTTCTGAGTTTTTATGCCTGTCTTACACGACCCACAGCATGGCCATTACAGTGTAGAAAAATGGCACCCTTTGGGATAAGACCCTTTTGCATCCCAGGAACAACTTTCTCCTTTACACCTGAGTGAAAATATGCACGGTGCGCAGAGAACAGAGCAAACGATCCGAAAACCACCAAAAACCACGTTTGATGACCAATCCCACAGCCACCCGGCTACACTTTCTGATCGGCAAGTGCCCAGGCCCAAAATTTCTACGTGCCCGTCCGTTTCCATCAATCGATTCTACGCGCCCGTCCATAGTGATGAAGTCTCTGGAGAGTCTCTCCACAGAATTTGATCCCAACGGATTCGACGTTCTCGTTTTCGGGCAGTCGGTCCGACTGCCCAGTGCTCTGAAGCGATACGAGTGCTCCTTCTGTGGCAAACTTGAGTTTGTAAGCGAAGTGAAGATGAGCTCAATCAAGGACCTAGATATTTCTCTTCTCGATGAAGCCGTTCGAGAACTCCGTGAAACCTCATCTCAACATTTTGGGCTCCATGGGGTTGTAGTCGGGTGGGTAGATAGAGGCAGCGCATGCAGCTAAATAAAGTCAGAAAGAGATTGAGATCAAGAATGTACGACATACCGAGCTTCAATCATCTCTCGAATGTTCTCCGGCTGGTGTATTGCGCAGTTGTCCATGACGGTGACGGAGTTGGGCCCAGGAAAGGGGTTCATCCGGTCGAGGAGGCCATCGATGAACTGCTTGAACCTCTCGCTGTTGAACGAGCCCTCAACGATGTCGACACAGAGAATGCCATCCAGCGAGATCGCGGGAAGGACAGAGTACCTAGCAAAGGATGGATCTCAGTTCAAGTATGAGACAAAACCAGGCCGCACACCGTTTTCCTCGCACAAAAAAAGCTTTCCTAACCGCACGATAGCCCTTGATTGCCCAAGCTTTGTCACGATACAACGTACGAAAATCGCATGAGCTTTCGTCGACGAAAACGAGCTAGTACGGCAGATACAGTGGCGGCAAAAAGAAATGGGCGGGGTCGTTTGGGCTCAATTCCCCATCAAACGAAATTCTGGAGTGAATCTGTGATGATTTCAAGCTCTTCTGGACACTCGACCCTCTTCCTTTGGTTGATAATAAAATAAATTGTGGTATTTCAAAAAGTTGGTTTTCTGGGATCAAGTCCTACTGGGAAATGGTGAATACAGCATGAAAGTACACCGTCCAGAATTTGAAGCGGGGATATGGTTCAAAGTGCTCTTCTGCACTACTGGATGAATACCCTATTCGCCGTGGGTCAGTAACACGAATTGTAGGGATGCATGAACACCACAGACACTGCCGCGAGGTGGTCGACATCACCATGGCGGCATCGGATCTGTGATGCATGTAGCGGTGCAAGAAGGAAATGTGGAACTGAGCATACGGTTTGCTGTGGAACGGTAAGTGACAATACGGATGGGGATGTGAATTGAACAGGAACTCGGCTTGCTTAGTAAAGTTGAATCTCCAACAGCTTCAGTGACCGTGAATTTCGGCCATTATGTATTGTATTTTCCATTCATTTTGAAGCACGTGCTTCAATGACCTTTTTTCAATTCCACAGCAGTACCAGAAACACTTTCTGAGGTGCGCGCTGCAGGTCTGCATAGCTAGGGTCACTGCGAGCATTTCCTTCCCATTTAGATTCTATGTTTAAAGTATGCGTCTTATTCACTATCCCGGTACGACATGCCCTCCGGAATATGCCCAAGTACATCACATAAAAAATCTAGGCCAATCCGAGCATTATTAGTACTGTGAGACCCAATCTGCTCTGGTACAGCCAAAAACAGCCAGATCTGACCCACCAAATGATCTTGAGGTAGTTAGAAAAAATTGGGCGACGACATGCCCTCCGAATTTCCCGTCCAAATCGAATGAGCCTACTCAAGGAAAATGGTTGAGAATTGAGCTCACAATCAGGAATCTCGTGAAAACTTACAAAAAAAAAAAAAAACGGGCCGCGCCCTATGTTCCGCAAAGAGCTGTAAGACTTCTACAATTCCAATAAAGCCTAAGGGTCATTTTCTGGGCCGCGCGTGTTAGGAATGAATAGCCTGGATCACTGCGAACATTTGCAGCCATTCGAACCGCGCTCGGAGACATTATTGCGCTTTCCAGAGCGCAATCACTGGTTGGCATTTTGAAACGCGTGACCCTATTGCAATGGTCCACATTTTGAACCGTGTGACTTGACATCCTGCAAACCATTTGAATTCCAATTACTTATGTAATGATTCATAAAATTCCTGGGGGCGAGATTTCGAGAGCAGGTTGAAAGTCAGTGTCAAAAAGCCGTACAATGCAAAATAATGGCGGTCTCGGCTCTGAGCTTCCCATCTGAAAATTCAATGTTGCGAAGTTGGGGATGGGTAACAAAGAACTATTCTAAGGTGGCTATTAATCGTAGTGAGGGAGTTAAGTCATTTGGCATCATCTGTGGTCGTTCAACGTTATTCGCAGCTCTTTTTCTCAACCGCTGGCAGCATTTTCCGGAAGGTCTCACGTGGGAAATTGCCTTATTTGGACGTCACGTGGTAGGGAGGGTCAGAGGAAGGGGTCGGTTTGAAAAAATACGGCCCCAGGTATTTTTTTATTTTTTCCGTACCCCCTTGGTTATGTCAGTCTACCCGAGTTGACCGACATAGACAGAGAGTAGACCAAGGTAGCCAGAGGTAGACTCACATGGGCCAACTTCTTTAAAAGAAGTTCAGTGAATGTGTCTATTTGCGTGTACAGACGTAGACAGACATAGACACAGCTAGCCAGACCCTGTCCATGGGACATAGACACATATAGCCACAGCTGGACGAGCGGGACAGACATGCGTCCACAACCCTCTGTCTACCCCCACCGACGAAGGTTGGCAGGGGGTAGACAGATATAGCCACATCTGGACGAGGGGGGACAGAGGTGTGTCCACGGGGAGCTGGAACGCAGTGAGTGCCGCGCGACGCTGGGGCTCAATGCCTTCAATAATGTTACAGAAGTATCCCAGCACGTAATTGACTCAAATGGGATCAGAGTCCATCAGAATGAGCTATCTATTAGGATTGAACAGCTTTTATACCGCGTCATATGCATGCATGCAGCTCTCCCGATCTCCGACATGGCTGCCGTAGTCACCGCCATGAAATCGCCCAGTTTCAACTTTCCTCCACGGCACAGTGCGTCACCTGTGGCTAAATATCGCCTCACCGTTGGTGTTGGACAACATTACAGCCCTTTGCGGAACTTAGGGTGCGGCCGTTTTTTTTCTGTTTTCAGCGGTTTTGGGCAGGACAGCTGCTACGGGCTCAATTCTCATCTGTTTACCTTGTGAGTATGCTCAATCTATTCAGAATTTCGATGCGCAGTTTTCCGCGTCTTCAGAATTTTTACTTTGTTCTCCAATCAAATTTATGGCCCAAGTGTGCATATTTTGGGATATTTCAGGCAGGACAGCTCTAGGATGAGTATTTCACCCTAGATTTTTTATATGGTGGACTTCTATGTATAATCTAGTTCCTGAAATACCGGGATAGTGAATATAACTCCTGGTTTCAATCTAGTGGTCAGGAAATATTGGGTAGATTTATGTAATCTCAATCAGCTTGCAGTTTCAATACGGTAGCCTGGCATCATAGAGAGGTTCCATTCACTATCCCGGTATTTCAGGAACTAGATTATACATAGAAGTCCACCATATAAAAAATTTAGGGCAATCGGGGTTGAAATACTCATCCTAGAGTTGTCCTGCCTGGAAATATCCCAAAATATGCACATAAATTTAATCAGAGAACAAAGTAAAAAGTCTAAAGACGCGGAGAACTGCGCATCGAAATTCTGAATAGATTGAGCATACTCACAAGGTAAACGGACGAGAATTGAGCCCGCAGCAGCTGTCCTGCCCAAAACCGCTGAAACAGAAAAAAATGGCCACACCCTAAGTTCCGCAAAGGGCTGTAAAGGGTCTTTGAAACTGTGTCCAAGAGTCGTCAATTTGTGGTGAAGAGTGAAGTGATGCTCCTGCAACTCTGCCACCCACCGTGCTTGTCGTCAGCTTCTGTGGCTTTCTGAAGCGCGGGGCCTAGAAGCCCTCCATTCTGCACCCAACACAATTTCCTGATTTGCATGGAGTGGGCGCCGCAGAGCTATATAAAGCTCGCTCTTTCTCACATTTTTGCCATAGCTGGCCTATCAGAAGGATGCATTCCCTTTATCTAATTTTGGTGGCTACGTTTGCTACCACGATTGCTCAAAACTCAACTCTCAACGATGGAAGTCATTTCACAGAAGGCACCCTTGTCAATCAGCGCATGGTTTGGCAAGCCTCAGGTACATTTCCATTTTCAGGGTCTCTCTCCACAAATAAACTTCATTGTAGGCGTCCTCCAAACCGGCTGCACGATCCCTGGGATCTCCGATTGCTACCATATGTCCCTTGGTAGCAATCCTAAGGAGCAACTGGACACTAACCATCTCGACTCTCCGCGCCAGCGTGACGAGTTCCACTTCCCGCAAGTGTCTGGAGGGACGCAATTCACATACACGTGGAAGCAATACCTGTACAACTCTACCGGCTCCGGCTCAACATGGTTCCACCTCATGCAGGTGTTCGATGCAGTGAAGAATGGCCCCCTCGTCACGCTTGATGCGGTGAGCGGCACCCTACGAATTAAGGACTATGTTCGGGGCACGGGCGGCACCTCGTGCGGAACCATCACCTGCCCTGAAACAGAGTTATATAACTATCTTGGGACCACGACTACACACACAATTTCGTAAGTACATATGCCTTGAAGTGCCGAATCTGACTCTGGTGCAGTGGCAGCTTTGGTGCTTTGGGTAATTTGTCCTACACCATAACGAACGATATGGGGCATACCATTCTCAGCTATACGGTCAACGGGACCATGGGGTCAGCTGGCTAGTACGAATATACCATCATCTCCTCCTTTATGGCTAGAGACTAATATGTTGCGTTCAGCATCAAATTTGGGATGTATCGATTAACATTCGACGGGATGACTACAGCCAAGTACGTGAGAAGCTGTTGTTCAAATGAGGTGCGCTAATTGAGCTGATGACGTAGTGCTGTGGTCGGTGAGTGGTCAGGTTGAAGTTACAGCGACTGAGTGCCAGTTAGTATGGGGATTGAAAGGTTAGGTTAGCACATGTACTTCGGCGATCGCAGTACATGAAAAGGGACGATAGAAAAGGATATGCGGGGAGACTGACACACACCTTAAATACTCACAGTGCGGCATGGGTGTACAAGGCAAAGAATCGGGCACAATGAAAGTGTAGGAAAGCAAAAGACGTGGGGCGAGCGGCAAGAAGATGAGGGGAAAGAAAGAAAGGTGTCTGACGCTGTTGTGATAGCATCAGTTCAATAGGTAGATATTTCAAGTCCAACGCAGCTTGAAATGTTATGCAGGAGTTGGAGTGCGTGCAACTGCGAGCTCACAGGGTTTCCGGTAAAGATCTTGGCGGTGAGAAACATTTTCGCCGAAGTGGCCAAACTGTTATAACGTACAGAAGCTATTCTAGGCTGTGCAGAGGCTATGTGCTATGTCATGCTATGTCCGAGGCTGTGTTGGCTATGTTCATTCAAGCTGTCTGTCCGACGGCATCTAGTCGACAGCCTCTCCGATCTGATCCTTGTCAATCAGCGTTAGGATCAAAGGTTTCATGGGACGCCATTGGAGAGTCAAAGCGTGACATGAGATGTTGCTTGAAGAGAATGGTATAGAGATAATGAAATAAAGGTGAACCAAGTGGGGAAAGCTGGAGTATGGACGACTCGAAGCGGAGACTCTAGGGTAGAGTATGGGGTCAGTTATGGCCAGATCATCTCTTTAGGATTTTTCTGACAACTATCCAGCGCAATTCTAAGCACTTCTGTCTCTTCAGATTATTTTTGCGTTGAGGTGTGTGCAATCGCGAGCGGTTGCAAGGGGCATCATACTGAAATCTTGTGAATCAGGTGACAAGCGCTTCGGGCTCGGGCGCCCCAAATTGAAACAAACTCTCCTTCACGCCTGAATCAGGTCATGGGCTCGTAATAAATCATTTTTCAGCAAGGACTGGGAAAGGACGTAGCCAGAGCAATTCTAAGCACTTCTGTTTCTTCAGATTATTTTTCCGTTGAGCAGCGATAGCGGGGGCAGCGGGTCGGGGAAATCAGAATCAGAATCAGATAGCCCACATGCAACACGTGTTGTTGTGACTAAATAGTCTTGAAGCTTCGGAGCTCCCCCCACGAACATGGATAATTCTATTTGGCACCTCATTTGACAAAAGTAAGAGACAATCGTGTCACACTTCCACGGACCACGCTACACCTCCACAAAATAAAATTCTTGGACATGGCACATAATACTAGGGAGCCCAAACGTTCATTTTGGAGTTATAAATGAGTCCTATTTTTCAGTTTTCATTCATTTAACATCACAAATAAGTTGTGGGGAAAACTTAACCTGGGACTGAAGACGCACAAGATGTAACAAAAGGTCCGAATACAGCGTGAACTACAGACATATGGCACACAATACTAGGAAGCCAAAACGTCCATTTTCGAGTTATAAATTAGTCCCAGGGTTCACTTTTCATTCCTTTAACATCACAAAGGAGTTGTAGGCTTAACGCTGCCACCTTCAAAAGCCAAATTCACTCTGGATGACGAGAAATTAAAACTCTAAGTGTCCTAACACACTTAATGCACAATAATATCACTGGTGAATTACCCTACATACGAAAGCCAAGGGACATCACAAAGTACAAAAAAATCATAGAGTGTGCGGTTGTGGCCCACTTGATGACAGCGGGAGCAGCGAATTGGACGCCTTGGAGCTGCATTCCCTTGAAACTAATCAGGTGCACGAATCCTCGCTCCTCCTCCACGAGGTCTACCTTCTGTAGCGCTTATTAACCTCTGTGTCGAAGGCCTACCCTTGCGAGCGATAACAGGGGGATCTTGGATCCTATCCCTCCTGGCCTCCTCCGGTGCCCTTCTAATTTGAAGAAAAAGATTAAATAGTAAATGAAAGTAATCATCATTGGACCTACCGGACGTCCTGGAGTCTTGCGCGAAGAGCTTCCAATTGCTCCTGTGTCTCAACTCCACTCATAAGGGACCGCACATCAGCGTTGAGCGCAGTGTAGACGGCGCGTTGCGGTATGGTTCTGGTAGAGGGGGGTGGAGTTGTGTGGGTCGCAACAGCTACTCTAGATGAAACCGGGTTCGCAATAAGTGCTCCAGGGAGAGAGGTAGCGGTAAAGCGAATGTTGTGACTCGTCTGTTTCCTCAGAGTGACGATTTCCGTCATCCGAACGTCGAGATCGGGATTTTGATACCAACTAATATGGAATTAGATTGAAGGTCACTGGACAAACAAAAAAAATGGGTCGCACCGACGTCTGATGAGCGATATATGAAAAGGCAGCCCAGGTATTTTGACCCATGCAACGAAATAATGGCGGCAGACAACCCCCAGATTGTTACCCATACAGCAATCACAGAGGTACCGCCCATCAGGAAAAGCGCAATAATGTGGGTAGCACCAGTCTCTGTGTGCCTGATATGCAAGAGATGAGATGGAACAATACCCTGCCCCTGAATAAGACGCAGCAGGAACCGTGTCCTAATATAGGCTGTATCGTTCGCAAAGTCATTGTGGGAGCGCTGAAGGGTAATATATATATACTCATTAAATGACTGCTGTCCTGATTTGCGGCCTTTGGCTACAGAGGCTACGGGTGACTACATAGATCTAGCCTTGGCTACAGAGGATTTACTTTTTCCTGATGTGTGCCCATACAGCATCTTGTCCGTGACCACATCTGGGTTAAAACTTGGAGAGCGGCTGCGATTATGTAGGTGTTGGGGCTTCGGCTTTTTTAGGAGGGTCCCATTGGCGTCTCTTGGCCTTGGCCTCGGCTCTGCACCACGATACAATAGCAAGAGCAGGGATTGAGTTCATGATTGGGTCAATTATGAGAATTGAAGTCGAATTTGACATGTACCTGCGGCGCTGCATACTCAGCCAATTTTTTTCACGGAGTTCTGGATGGCTGAAAGCCCCTGAGCGAGCAGAGATAAGTGATTGACACAGTTTTACAGACATACCGGCCATAATATGCAGAAGCGGCCTTCCGGTGGCTTTCCTTCCTTTCGGCGTCTGTACGCCTGGCCAAGGATGTTTGAGGCTATCAGAGAGTGGAGGCAGATTCCTGACCCAGGTTTGAACCTGTCTGAGTCCTTTGGGGACTTGGTGTGAGGGCGCCGTCGTTTCGACATGGGAGACAGAGTAGATGATGGCGTCCCCCAGTCAAGTACCTCCCAATGGGACGGTTCCCCCTAATGGGACAAACCACTATTATGCAATAACCTCTTGCAGGCATATTATTGAACATGTTATCCTTGACTGAGCAAAATTTCGGATGCAGGGGAGTTGTGGTTTTCGATACCGAAAGACATCAGTTTGCCAACGTGGCATCTGCTGGCATTCACTAAAATGAAAATTCTGACAGGTGTCAATTAAGCAAGCCCCTTTAAAATAGCAATCCCTGGCAGATCGCAGCAAATCGCAGCGAATTTCCTGAATCTCTCCATTCCCAGCAGATTCAAGCAGCTCGCAGCAGCACCGGTTTTCGCTGGGATTGAACCCGGGACCACCCCCCTTTTAGCATTTCCAGATTGAGAACGCAAAAAAAAAAGGGTTCTCTTGCCATTATTTTCAGGGTCTCCTGTAATAGAGGGATTGTGATGAGCCATTGAATGGCTTTCGATTCTGGCCACTGTGCATGGTTCTGAGAGGGACTTTTCTGGGACAATAGTGACTTTTCCCAGGGTCAATTTGATGTATAATATAACCAGATCTCATGTACACTTGTATGCACTGTTGTGAATCATCTGCAATCCATACCTTTCCCATTTCGCACTGCTTCAATCAGTGGATCCCTTCGCATCCAGCCGCATTCAAAGTAGGCTCTATTCCAGCCTGTACATGAGAGCAAGCTGTTCAGAAGTCGCTTCCACTTGACGGTTCAGTGGAGACTTGGCTGAGAATTCACCATCTCTGACGGCCTGTTAGAGTCATTTAATCGTACACGTACATTCAACTGATTTTCAGTAGATGGCCCCTATAGGGCAACACTTCAAAATTTGGGTCAGCTACTGGTTTTTCTGGCCAACAGCAGCGTCGAGTTATGCCCTTCTTAATAATAACTCAACAGCAGTATGCATGCGCAGATGCTGGAGATTCCCAGCCCGACCTTATCTGAACCAAAATACGTATTGTACTGATTTTCTTCGTCATGATGTACCACCTAAAAATACTCGGAAAAGGCACTGATTTCACACGTTGGTTGATTTTTGTAGTCTTTTTTTTGGGTGAGATGTACTTCATGGTTACAGCTTAGATTTGGAGAAAAATGCCCATAGGAATGGTCCCCTCACGCCGATTCCACTGGAAGGCATGGTTGAGCGCATCCATGAGCGACGAGTGCACCATCCTTGTCAGCTTTGTCCTCCGTGATTTTGAAACCCCGCAGTTTCTGGGAATACAAGGAGGTACATTCAAATGGCGGGCATTTCGAAAACCATGGCCTGACGCAATAGAGCTGCATTCAAATGGCTGCCATTTTGAAAAGCGGCGCAATAGAGATGCATTCAAAGGGCTGGCATTTTGAAAAGCATGACCTGACACAATAGAGCTGCATTCAAATGGCTGCCATTTTGAAAAGCATGACCTGGTGCAATGGAGGTGCATTCAAATGGGTGCCATTTTGAAAAGTGTGACCTGGCGCAATAGAGGTGCATTCAAATGGTGGGCATTTTTTGAAAAGCCTGACCTGGTGCAATAGAGGTGCATTCAAAGGGCTGGCATTTTGAAAAGCGTGACCTGACGCAATAGAGGTGCATTCAAAGGGCAGGCATTTTGAAAAGCATGACCTGGTGTAATAGAGGTGTGTTCAAATGGCAGGTATTTTGAAAAGCATGACCTGATGCAATATGGCGCAATGGAGGTGCATTCAAAGGGCAGGCATTTTGAAAAGCATGACCTGTTGCAATAGGGGCATTCAAAGGGCTGCCATGTTGAAAAGCATGACCTGACACAATAGAGCTGCATTCAAATGGCGGGCAATTTGAAAAGCATGACCTGATGCAATAGAGCTTCATTCAAATGGCTGGCATTTTGAAAAGCATGACCTTGCGCAATAGAGGTGCATTCAAATGACTGCCATTTTGAAAAGCATGACCTGGTGCAATGGAGGTGCATTCAAAGGGCGGGCATTTTGAAAAGCATGACCTGGTGCAATAGAGGTGCATTCAAAGGGCTGCCATTTTGAGCAGCATGACCTGACACAATAGAGGTGCATTCAAATGGCTGCCATTTTGAAAAGCATGACCTCATTACTTGTCACTGGGGGGGTTGTTGAATTGAACCTGTGATGACCTGAGGTGCATTCAAATGGCGGGCATTTTGAAAAGCATGACCTGATGCAATAGAGCTGCATTCAAATGGCTGGCATTTTGAAAAGCGTGACCTGGCGCAATAGAGGTGCTTTCAAATGACTGCCATTTTGGAAAGTATGACCTGGTGCAATGGAGGTGCATTCAGAGGGCTGGCATTTTGAAAAGCGTGACCTGGCACAATAGAGGTGCATTCAAATAGGTTCGGATCAAGCCGCCGTTCTCAGCACACGTGACATTCACGTGCTTCGCAGGGAATTCCGAGAAGGGGCTTGTGCCAAGATCAAGAAAAAGGGCAATTTGTTCTGATTGCTCTCCCGCTTCAGAAACAAGTTTGATCCCTTCGGTCTAAGTTGATAGCTTGTACATTGGAAGCGTGAAAATGTTTTGGCCTACTTGGATTTCTGATAGATTCCCCCGGCAGCCCAAGAAAGGGTCGCGAACATGGCCTTCTTCACAAATCTGAAGGAGTGAAATTTCCTCTGTGCTACTATACCCATGGACCATGGTGAAAATAAAAAATGTAAGTTGGCAGTTAGATTCCTCTTGCAGGTTAGATGCTGAAATAGCTTTTATTTGTGAGGATAGGTGATATGACGAGGCTGCAGTTCAACAACAATTGAAATGGTGTGCTTAGTCAGCTGTACCGAAGATTATGGTATAAGTTTGCTTCCTTCCAATTTTTTTTTCAGCACTCACTATGATTGTATGCCATCCAAAACGTGTCCTCTCATTGCCTCGATGCTTTACTGCTCCCCCATATGACCAAGGGTGGCCCTTGGGTGAGGTTGAGTCACACATATCACGAATTGTGACACGCCACCTGCAAGAACAAAATTATTTTTCCTGCATGACCAAGGCAGTTCTCTGCATAGAAATTGCTGGTCGACTCACTGTAAATTATGTTCCCAATCCATCGAGCCCATAAAACCAGCGGAATTCCCAATTAATGGCAATAGTTTATGATATATCGCAACTGCAAGAACAATATAATATTTTTGAAAGTTTAGCAGGTAATGCTCTAGAGGGACATCGAAGGAACATATTATCAAGCAAGACCATGGCAATCATAGTTGAATTGACTGAGAAAAATGCATTTGAACACATAGTCCTTTTTCGGTAGTTTGGACCAAGCCTCTCTCCGAGATTCACCGGCTCGCCGGTGCGGAGACAGGCTTGCTCCGAACCTACATTCAAAATGCCAGCCCTTTGAATGCACCTCCATTTCATCAGGTCATGCTTTTCAAAATGGTAGTCATTTGAATGCACCTCTATTGAGCGTGACATTTTCGGCTTGCAAAACGGGCTTGCACCCACGCAAACAGGCTTTTTCGGGCTTGGGCTTGGATTTGGGTGTAGTGCCAAGCCCAAGCCCAGCATATCGGCTTGCAAGCCCATTTGCTTGCTTAGCCCAGCCAAAATATGAAACGGGCTTGCGCGTATTTCTTGCCCCCCACGGACTGTATACTCTATCCAATTGATTTTGACGTACATAATAAGTGTCTACTTCCTGGGCTTGGGATTTTTCCCGCTGTTTTGCTCACTGATGTGGTAATACGGCGTCGCCGCTGGGGACGACTTGGGCCAACATTATCCATTCGCCGTGAAATTGCGGGCTTGCCGTGCTCAATACATCCTCCTGGTATTTATCCTTTGTTTTACACTGAGAGTTCTTTGGCAATTCAGCTTTCTTCATCTGTCGAGCATTTTCTTCCAGGACATACCACTGCGTAAAATGTCGAAAGTTGAATGAGACTGAAATTACCTACCAATACTAGTCCCAAGCCGGAATCGAATTCAAGAAGCCCACGTAACTGTTTCGAGTCGACAAATGACACCTAGACCTGCCGTCATGATTGCTGGTCAGGTTGAACATCAATCGGTGCCGGGGGTAGTCCTTCATTCCTCACCGCACCAAAAGCCCTGTTGTGGCTCAAATGGAATATTGTTGCAGCGTACCGTAAGCTGCAATTGCCTCCTGAACAAATTCGAAGGCAATCCCATTGCTTTCATCGCAGAGAAATGAAAATGAAGTGAATCCATTGCACTCACAAGTTTCATAGTTATCTTTGGTGCATGGTGAGGTCAGATAATGATTTGTGGACGCATCGAACATCGTTTGTATGTGGCCCTGAGTCAGGCTTGGACTCGAGCAGAAGCACTGCATTTTGACGGTTCCTCGAGCCGAGCCTGGACCCCATTAGCCGAGCTTTGGCGAGGTCCGCGCGAGGTCGGTCCGGGGGCCTCGCCGGCGCGAAAGCTCGGCTAACGTGGGTCCAGAACCTGTCAAAATAAGGGCTTGTGTCACGTGCCGTTAACAAGCAAACGGGCTTGCGTCCGGCTTTCGACAAAATTCGCAAGGAAAATTACGCGAAAGCAACCATTTAGTATGTCGCTCAGATTTCAATCCTTGACTGTGACCAGGCTGGCCAAAACAATCCGTATCATTCGCCCAGAGGCTTCACCTCTGTAAATCCTCAAATGTCGCTTGAACGGGCTTGGACAAAGTGGCTTGTTCTTGAGCAATGCATCCGGCATTCATTGTGAGCGAAATCCTGCGCAATTCAACGTGGGAGCCTCTTAACATAGGAACTTCTTAATCTGACTCTATGTTTTAGTGGTGTTCACGAGTTTACCACTAAAATATGAAGAGCTGAACGTGCGATCACCATGTTCTGTTCACGGGCACCAGTCCCATTATTGTTGAGTTCAAATTGATTTATTTCTGCCACCAAACGCCTTACAGTCAAAATGGTGTTTGTGTTGTTCCGCAAAATCATCTTGACAGATGAACATGGTTGTGCATGGTGCCCCAGTGTTGGCAATACCAATATCACCCCGTGAGCTTTTATGTCCCGCATTCTTTTTAACGACATCTGGATCAGAGAGATAGCAATTATGCACAGGAAGTGAAAATTCAGACAGAATACCGAGACAGGGCTTGGGCTTGGAACCGCTTGCGTCAAACAGGTCGAGACTGGGTTACACATGATGATAACCAGATCAACATGCCCAACTGGAATGCGGACACATTTATCATAGAAAGATGTGGAAGCATCAGAAGAGTAGGAGTTGAACTTCGCTGTTCGACACTCGTAGTCGCCATCAATCATGGCGACGGGGTCAGCCGGAACGTTCCCAGGGAGTGGTGACTGAAGGAAACGCAGATGGGGGATTGAAAGGCAGTAATGGCACATTATCTACAGTGGGGATGTGTAGTGTAACTGAGGGCAAACCCAAGCCGCTCAAGCCAGCCCCACCAAATTCAAACTCCGCTAAGGGGGGCAAGCCATTTGGCCAAGCCCGTCCGTAAAGTCTGCACCTCTATTGCACCACCAGCGCGTGCAGAACATTGTAGCGCCACTGTACCAATGACTAGGCTGTTGTGTGGCGACCACAGTCCATTCCGAAGGGAAGTCGGGAGCCAAATGACCAACTCGGATGGACAGGAAGAAAGCCAGCCTTGGGTGACTTTCCAGTAGAGTGGTAAGCCAACAGGATGTCTGTTGTGGAGGGACTAAGAGATTCCCGAAGGGTCAGAAATTGTGTTGGTAACTTGGAACAAACGCACCATAAACCACGAGGACATACTGTGGCTTTTAGGAGAGACGATCCGCTTGCCTTCGGGCGAGAACGCGAGGGAGGCGATCATGTCGGTATGACCATTGAACGGCCCAGGAACCACCTCCCCGCTCTCCGAATCCCTCACGTGCACTGTCTTGTCGTGCGAGCCAGAGACGATCCGCTTGCCATCGGGCGAGAACGCAACCGAGTTGACCGACTCAGTATGACCATTGAACGGCCCAGCCACCACCCTCTCCGTCGAGCGAGAACGCGACGGAGGTGACCGACTCGGCATGACCATTGAAAGGCCCAGCGACCACCTCCCTGTGTAGAATTTCTCGGCCATTCTCAGCGGATTCTACCAGAACCGTGTTTCAGTGAGCATTCGTTTCCGGCTACGTTGGCTGCTGTTATTAAAGGCCAGACGAAAAATTACGTGAGACTGTACTAAAGGCTATCCATCATAATTTATGTAGAATTCTACTGGGCCTACGGTTAAATCGTGCAGTAAAACATTGTCAAAGAATCAAATGAGGGACTTTAAGCTTCACTTCCTTGGAGTGGATCGAAAAGGATGAATCTGGAGTTGATGAAAAATGTTCAATAAAAAGGGGACATGAAGTGCCTGAAAACTGAAGACTGAGATTCGTGCAAACTCCCCCATTTCCGTAGCCGGGTTACCGGCATACAACACATATTGATAGTCGATAAATATTTTATATGAAGGTAACATCTTGGCCTCGCAGCTGCGGTTCCCTGGTCAATACGGTCAGTAAAAACTTCTGTGCTTTTGGAGCCAGTCTATCCTCTCCGGTCTTCGACTTTGGAGGAAAGTATTGTGCAGTGCAATCTTGTAAGCGGATCTGTCCCGAACATAAAAGAGCACCTCTCAACTCCGATCGAACAACCCATACCAAATTCCTCGCAGTTACGGAGGAAATCTCTGGCTTCGAAGAGGAGCGTGGCATTGAGGACGAATACAAGGAGGTGCTGGTGCTTACAGGCGAACGCAGGTACAGTGGTGGCGAAAAATAATGCCTGCAATTGCAACCCAGGACCCCAATCAGGGTAAAGCGAAAGCCTGTAACTGTGCCCGATGCGTCTTTGAAACGTCCACGTCTGTCCAACAGTAAGCAAATCTCCGGAGTAAATGGCTTGTGTTAATGGACTCTGCTTACCACTTGTAGCTTGACGCAAGTTCAAAATCAGAGGACATCCCAATTCCCTGCGACGGCCAGATCCACGATGACTGGTGAACAGATTCAGATCTAGTTTCTCGGCTATCAGCATTCGATCTCACACAAAGCCGGGTTTCGAAACTTCACCTCTTCACCTCCCTCTCTCTTGCTTTCTCGCTCCTGTCATTGCAATGTCTTCCCCCTGGGCGTTTCACGTCGGCCTTGACTCTCTCCGAACAGCAGGTCTTGTGTTATTATCGGACTGTCTGTATAGTGCAGACTTCGTGCTTGCCCCTTGCATCGACGGGACTTTCACTTACGAACACCACTACATGGATAGACAATTCAAGCCCGTGCTCTTTGGCGAGGTCAAGGAGCTTGTGTCAAGTCTCCCGTCCTCAGGATCCCGGCTTGTGAGTGCCATTAATTATTTTTATTTTTATTTATTTAAAAGGTGGCCACACAACGAAGTTGATACTTGTTTTTGGAACCAGCTCGCTGAGCTCAACTTCACTATACGTCGCGAGTCAGCCGACAATGACCGCCTGGTACACAGTCTACCTGAGGGAGATCATTCATGTCCGTTATGTGATTATATAATAATGAGACGTTTTTCTTTCTAGCCTATACAACGTCTGGTGCCTTGGTCCATGGGACCGTCCGGCGAACCTTCGGATTGTGTATTCGTCCAGATAGCAACTGGTTGCCCGGTATGGCCTGCAACTCTAATAACTAATAACCAATTGATGCTCACTCAGGGATAGGTGCATAGATCTTTACCCTCCCAAATAAAATTCAGGTCTTTCTTTCCCTCTCCAAAACCTCACGATACACTCACCGTTGCCATTACTAATTTCCACGCCGCTACATCTGCAATGGATGACGTACCTCCGGCAGCGCTCATACCACTACCTAACTTTGTCTCCGACAAAGATGAGGATTGTGATGATGCTACGTCCATTGCCTCCGATGATTTCACCTCGGTTGTCCATGGGGACTTGAGGTCTCTCCGGGTAGGCGATTTTGTAGTCCTTGTCCGTGATCTTGTCCGATTGGACTACTATTGCGGACTGGCTAGTTGGCCATTTGGAATATATAAGGGTGCCATGGTGTTTTTCACCTCAGATCACGATTGGAGGTTGGAAAGGATGTTGAGACGCCCCTGTAAACCAAATTTGCTGCCTGTCAGTCGGATTGATTGGGAGCTGCGGCAGTTATCGGGACGGTTGGAATGCCGGACACGTGGATTTCTTATTCTTGGCTGGCCATCAGCTCCAAAGAGTCGTGCAGATCTCCCCCAATTCTTGCTCAATCCGCGATGCCGAGGGCCCAGTCTCTTCGCAGGATGTCTGGCTATAACCTGGCTATCATGCAGCCCTCCATCCCTCCGCGCAGTCTCTCTATTGTGCCAATGATTCGGCACTCCGTATCCCGCCTCCTGGTCGGCAGAATTAGCTTCAAGTCCTTGTGCTTTGGTATTGATACGCCCCTGGTCCGTGCTGCCGTTCCATGCCGCAGCGGACATCTGGTACTTCCCGCCGAGAAATAAAGAAAAAACGCGACGGTAGGCAAGCGCGGTGTTCTTCAATTGTGCAGAATTGCATTTTTGTACTGCAGTGATGGGAAAAATATAAGAAGCAAACACGCTATTGCTGAACTATAGGTAGGCGCTTATAGGCCTATCCAAATCTGCTCGTCATGGCCAAGACGGAAGGCGCGAAAGTCAGGTATTTGTTTGATCAGTTGACCTTACTAAAACCCGTATAATTAGCGAAATTGAGTCATGGACGAGGATGTGTTGTGGAGGGGTTAGGTTGCTGCTGCCATTTTGAAAAGCATGACCTGGTGCAATGAAGGTGCATTCAAATGGTGGGAATTTTGAAAATCATGACCTGATGCAATAGAGGTGCGTTCAAATGGCAGGCATTTTGAAAATCATGACCTGATGCAATAGAGGTGGATTCAAATGGCGGGCATTTTGAAAAGCATGACCTGATGCAATAGAGGTGTGTTCAAATGGTGGGCATTTTGAAAAGCATGACCTGATGCAATAGAGCTGCATTCAATTTCAAATGGCTGCCATTTTGAAAAGCATGACCTGACAGAATAGAGCTGCATTCAAATGGCGGGCATTTTGAAAAGCATGACCTGGCGCAATAGAGGTGCATTCAAATGGTGGGCATTTTGAAAAGCATGACTGGATGCAATAGAGGTGCATTCAAATGGCGGGCATTTTGAAAAGCATGACCTGATGCAATAGAGATGCATTCAATTTCAAAATGGCTGCCATTTTGAAAAGCATGACCTGACACAATGGAGGTGCATTCAAATTTCACTGGCATTTTGAAAAGCATTTCCAGAGCGCAATTACTGGTTTACATTTTGAACCGCGTGACCCTATTATCTTTGCAATGGTCCACATTTTGACTCACCATTTCAATTCCAATGAAGGGCCACGCGTCCCAGAAATGGATAGCCCCGATCATTGCGAACATTTACAACTACTCGGATCAGAGGCATTATTGCTCTGTCCAGAGTGCGATTAGTGGTTTAGATTTTGAACCGCGTGACCCTATTGCCTTTGTAATGGTCCACATTTTGGAACACATGACTTGACATCCACTGTTGATACCCTCTGGAACAACTTCGCAAACATTGAAATAGAGTTGATACTCGTCGAACCAAGGTTTAAGTGGATCGGGGTGGGTTCAGTCGTACCACTGTCATCCTCCTCGTTTTCAAGGACAACGGAGCGTCGCATTTAACGGTCTTCGATTTTCCTTTGGGGTGACGGATGTTCCGGATGGCGCGCAGTGGAGCTTGAGATACTGCCCTTTGAACTGCAAGTTATTGGTTCTCGATGCAACTATCAAACATCCGACATTCACCGTTTCCATATCTGTCAGAGCGTCTTCCTGGAGATCTGCGGGCCAGTGCTTTTTGAAGTAAGAGGGTTTCTTGACAGGATCGAGCACTTAGGAACGATTAGGCAATGCGCGACGGGGAAATCTTGCAAAATTACCCATTACAAACATGCAGGCATTAGAGTTTGATGTCTTCTGGTAATACTCATCCACCTTTTCCAATGCTTGTTCATTTTCGGTTCGGCAGCACATTTCGTCCACGGGCAGGCCAAAAAATTGCTCTGGGACTGCGCTGGAAAGCTAGAATAACGTATGCAGCGTTTCAACCGATTTTGGCCTCAACGGCACATTGTTCGGTCTCGTGCTCAACTTCTTCTGGGTTAAAATTTTTAAAACCGGGCAAGAGGGCATGTTGGTTGGCAACCTTTAATTTCAGCAGCTCATCGAAATTGTGGAATCACTCCTTTTGGCCTCAATGGCACATTGTACGGTCTCGTGCTCGACTTCTGGGTTAAATTTTTTAAAACCGGGTGAGATGGCATGTTGGTTGGCAACCTTTAATTTCAGCAGCTCAACAAAATTGTGGAATCACTCCTACAGCTGGAATAGCGGACACAGCATTTCGCTCAATTTTCGCGTCAACCACACATTGTTCGGCCTCGCTCTCGAGTTCTTCTGGGTTAAAATTTTTCATACCCAGAAAGTGGGCATATTGGATGTCGACCTTTGATTTTAGCATCTCAACAAAATTGTGAAATTGCTCCTAGAGCTAGAATAACGTCCGCGGCGTTTCGACCGATTTTCACGTCAACGACACATCGTTCACCCCCACACTTGCCAGTGCCGCGCTTTGCGGCTTCGGCGAGCTCTTTCTCAGTCTGATGGAAGCAGTGCGACTGACGTTTGCATCGCATTTGTCGTCAGAGAGGTGTGCATCAATAAGATCGGAGAAGGAATCAGCGTCGCTTTCTCCCATATCAAAATCTTCCTCCGAAGCTGATACGCTCTGCAGGTCTGGCACTGATTTTCCATCGCTGTCCGACACGCTTTCCAAGTCCGGCAAGGACTCGCCATCGCTTTCGCCCTCCGAGTCCGATTTTTGAAGGAGCCGCAAAAAATATTCCACGCCATCCAGCTCCGAGGGCGTATATTCGATGTCGTCAATGCCTGCGGGTCTATTCGCGGCTGCCAGTCAGTTGTTCATCGTGGGAGCTGAGGCAGTGTCGCTGACAGTGCCATCTTCTTTGTCCTCGAAGACGTCTTCATCGTCATAGTCTGATGCTTGGAGGCGACCTCTTCAGCGGCCAATTTACATTTTCGAACACTTCCCCCCAGCATGACTCCAGAGCCATTTTCTAAGGCCCGCATAGCCCTGGCCAATCCGGTCATTTTCAGCCAAAAAGAGTCTGCCTGGAGGCATTGTTGACCTCCCTAGCGTCCGATCAATGCTTTGTATTTTCAAAAGTGTGACTGTATTGCAATGCCATACATTTTCAAACATCTCTATTGCGTGAGGTCATGCTTTTCAAAATGCTGGCCATTTGAATGCAGCTCTATTGCACCAGGTCATGCTTTTCAAAATGGCAGCCCTTTGAATGCACCTCTATTGCATGAGGTCATGCTTTTCAAATTCAAATGCCAGGTCACGCTTTTCAAAATGGCAGCCATTTGACTGCAGCTCTATTGCACCAGGTCATGCTTTTCAAAATGCCAGCCATTTGAATGCAGCTCTATTGCGGAGCTGCATTCAAATGGCTGGCATTTTGAAAAGCATGACCTGGTGTAATAGAGCTGCATTCAAATAGCTGGCATTTTGAAAAGCATGACCTGGCGCAATAGAGCTGCAGTCAAATGGCTGCCATTTTGAAAAGCATGACCTGGCACAATAGAGCTGCATTCAAAGGGCTGCCATTTTGAAAAGCCTGACCTGGCACAATAGAGGTGCATTCAAAGGGCTGCCATTTTGAAAAGCATGACGTGACGCAATAGAGCTGCATTCAAATGGCTGGCATTTTGAAAAGCATGACCTTGCACAATAGAGCTGCATTCAAATGGCTGGCATTTTGAAAAGCATGACCTGGTGCAATAGAGCTGCAGTCAAATGGCTGCCATTTTGAAAAGCGTGACCCAGCACAATAGAGCCACATTCAAAGGGCTGCCATTTTGAAAAGCCTGACCTGGCGCAATAGAGGTGCATTCAAATGGCTGGCATTTTGAAAAGCATGACCTGGTGCTGATCATGCCATCAAAGTTATCTTCAGTGATCTCGGTCCGAAAAGTGACTTTCTCAATTAAAATCGCCCTGTGTGTTTGGCCCGCCCACAGATTTAGATGGAAATTCTAAGTAGACAGAAATGAAGCTATGTACATTCCATTTGCATCTCCAGCTTTTGACCGAGAAAAAGTAATAAGATTTGAGTCCAGAACAAGCAAGATCAAAGATTTCAAACTCCCGGCTCAGCCCTTTGACATGTCCCGAGTTGTACCAGTCTGCCTACGGCATAGTGCTTGCACTAAGATTTGTCGTTGTAGGGCAGACTGGTAATGAGTCTACTAGTACTGTACTGTACACACATGGCTGTGCATTGATGCCTCAAATACCTATTTCACGACATTTTCGGTACCCCAGAGCACAATCTGAACTAAAAAGTTCTGTCTGAATCATGTCGTCCGATCAGCCTGAGCCGCTGGCTACGCGTACGCCGTACGAAGATATCATATCTTGTCCCGCACAAGCGCCGCGAAGAAGAACCTTTCGGCAGCAGCCTACGCCAACTGCTTCTCCCTGCTCGTCGCACTCGACTCCGTTCTCAATGATGGGGACTACATAGTGTAACGGAAATATTTATTTTTATTGTCCCATACTCCACACGATATTATGCTATGCCCATTAGGTTTTATGCCATATGACTTACCCGCGATATGCTCCATGCACAGCCTTTGATTTGTAGTATATAAGTAGTGTACCTGATGTAGTTACGATTTCTTGGGTTAATCGACAACTTACACCAGTTCTATCGATTTGCCACCTTGTGCTGGAACTCGATCCTCTCGCTTCCGTCACACATAGCTGCCTCCCTCGCATTGTTTAGGGACGAGCTCCTCGGCGAGATCCACTCTTCCTTCGCTCGCTCTTCGGCTCCCTCCTACTCTTCAGCCACTGCCTGGGCCCCCAACCTCCAAACGCGCCAGCCCCCGCACCGCCTGCGCCCATGAAATCCTCTCTCTCTCCGGCGCTGCTACCAAAGAGAGGCCCGAGGCAGTATCTGCTTTCACTGGCGTCGCCCTGAGGGAGATTAGATTGAAAGGGTGAAGGTACTCGCCCGCGGACGCCTTCTGATCGCTTTAGCAGGGCAACGGTCTTCTCGTTGTCTGTAGCAATCGGTGTCACATTGGACCCCAAAGCTCTCTAAAAATGTCCAGCTAGTTGTCCCGCGCTACCTGATCCCAAGCATTGAAATCGCCTTTTAAGCCAATGTCAGAGTGGGGGAGGCGTGGGCGAGCTCTAGACACCTTGGACGGAGCCAAACACTACTCTACGGGCACTTCACGCCCCCACTTCCTGTAACTTCTGGGCTGTAAATCGACTTCTACGGCGTCTTTTCCGACAATCTGGAGGTCTCTAAGATCCTAAGGGTTGTACAAGACCGCAATCTTCAAGAGATGTCGTTACCTATTGCCGGTTGTCTTCGCTAAGTTAGCATCCCTCGCCTGCGGCAGCCCTTCGGCGTGTCCCGAGAAAAAATCCCATCTTACGTTTCATGGGACACGCTATTTTATAAAAACTATAGCGCACTGTCGCGGCAGAGCCCACTAACTGGTGGTTGCTCCATCAAAAAAAAAAATAGGATTTAAACAAACTCAGTAAAACATGTATGAACTCGAACTTGAAAACCTCAGCTGAACGATAGGGGAGAAAACCAGGTACCATTGAAGTGAATGCGAACAAAAGAGGACTGAAAGGACCAGCCACGAGTGTAGCGAGTGGTAACACAAAGGGCCAGACAGAAAATCAAACCGAGAAGCACTGCAGAGTAATTAACCTGTAGTTCAGGACGTAACGTAAAATTGTACCATATAAACTCAGTTCAGCTTCACAGGCCATGTCAACCCATCCCATGCGGTCTCCGAGATGACTTCTGTATTGTCACAGTACGGGCATAGGAAAGATCTTTCCAGGCAGAATATTAAATACTATTTGAGTCATTGTTCAGTCATGGGCAGAAGTACACCTTGATGAATGCAATGTCAGAGCAGCCTCCTATAGAATGGTTTAGATTCAGACATCAGATCGTCTTTAGATTTTTGTGAGCACACAGCTGGACACTGCCTGCTGTATTCTAGAGTTTTGGTCAGTGTTTGTTGCTGGTCTGGTCTAGTGGTTATGGTCCCTACCCCTGAACTTGAATAACTGTATTGATGCACGTTTGTCGTCATATATTTATGTCGATATCCATGGCAATGCGTTCGAGCAATGCAGTGTGACGTTCGGTCGCACGGTGGGACGGCATTCGTGCTGCACTGTAGTCTGGCAGACTCCAACAAGCGAGGTACGTCATTTTGTTGGAGCGTCTGGCTACGAGAGACTACGTCACCGTCCCAAAACGGTGCACCATTGGAAAACCAAGCACAATCCTGAACATTTTACCACCCAAGAATGTTGTAATCCATCCAGTTTTGAGCAGAACAAAAAGTTAGGTTTGGGCAACCCGTGACCCCATGTGTGGACTCCGCTTCAAACAAATGTGGGCGGGCCGGGCCGGCGAGAGGTGCTAGTCCAATAATAGCACAGGATCAACGGACTCAACCGGTTAATGCGGATCACATTTATATTGAATTAGAGTTGCTGCAATTTACCAAACATTTGGGTCCGCGATAGTATATCAATCGGCCCATTCTTCCGATTCAATAGCCAGTCAAGTATTCGAGGCAGCGACGCCTCAATTTTGGGACCCACAAATGCGAGAGCTTCCATTCTCGGGGTATGGTATAAAAGCGACCTCCGAATGGCATCCAAATCCACGGCCTCACCGTTGGATTATCGGTTCGACGACTACAGGCATTGTTCTCCAATCTGCCCGCAAATTTCATCCTTGGGCGTGAGTCATGCACTGCGGTGTGTCCCAAGATTTATACTGATCCAAACGGGCCTAGGGTCGAGTTGAGGTTGTACATGTTCGGGCCACAATATTATTATCTGCACGGATTTCGTCCCATTAGTGCAGCTCAATCCAGAGAAGCATGCCACGTACTACCGTGCAATGAAGATTTTCACCCAACTAGCGGCATAACCGAACTCTGCGCGAGTCGGCGGCCCGGCAACAACCAACGGGATTATCTTCATGCAATCAGTCAGTGTCTATGTTGTTCCCTCCGATGCGACGATAACCACTCTCAAGTAGCGCCCAATCCAACTTCCCTCTTTGAAGAGGGCCTGGAAAAAGAACTCCGGAAACATGTAAAGCTTGTGGCCGACGTTAGCCTCGGACTTTGGTGTGAAAATTTTTTCTATGAACCGCCGGGAAGTGCTTATTTCTGAAACTAGGGCCATCGAAGATGCACGTGATGGGAAGAGGCCAGCTCCGTTTCCTTTGCTCCTAAAACTCGCGATATATGCGGGCGTCACAGGGTCGCTTTCACTGAGTGAAATTCATGCAGAATTTCGTGACAGGTTTCGTTGGTGCAACGACTCGCATGACGACAGATGGAAGGTGCGGCGAGCCACACTGAATTATTGTGATGATAGTACAACTCAAAATCAGGACTCAATTCGCCACTGTCTCTCGCGGGACAAATCATTTGTAAATATTGAGCGCGATCCCCATGCAGTTGGACGCAGCGGACGATGGTCATTGTCGGGACCACTCGGTCACTCAGCGATTAACCTGCAGTACAGTCCCGTTGACGTACGCGCCGTTTGAAGTTCGGAGGTGATTCTAAAGTGTTTTCATGCGTAGAGTTCGATTCTGAACTCAGATTTGCCCAGAAAATTCGCATTGGCTCAGTCAGTATGAATGAAATAAGGATTTGTGGGCTTTGATTGTCCAGAGCTGTACTTTACTACAAATATCTCGCAAGAACTCTACCGACGAGTTCGGCCCTCTCTCTTGCTCTTTGTCTATCCCTCGGTATAACTCTATCCAGCGTCGAGGCAAATTTGTTGGAATGGAACAATCTCAAATTCTGTTTGGTCAACTTCCTTAATTCACTTGTGGGAGGCGTTCCCCCAGTTTTTCCGAAGAGGGGATCAAAAGGAATGCGTCGGAACTCGAAGGGTGTCTATTGTATTTCAAGACCGTCCACTTTCTCTCGTAAATTAATTTCTGATTCCAAAGAGGCGCCAAGTCCCAGATCTCCCACTCCTGCCGTACCAAATGCGGCAAAGAAACAGAAGGGGGGGGGAGGGATTTATTATACTCATGTGGTCCACAACATGAAGACAAACAAGTAGTAGTGTATGGGTGGTTAGCCATACATTGAATACCACAAGATGCCAATAGAACACACAATCATTCCAGGGGGGCGATCATACAAGACGCTGAGCAGCTGTGGACTGGTCGGCCTTGAATAGGCTGGACCACCGGGTACAACCTCGTGGGACCTGACCACCAGCCATCATTTAAATATGCTGGTGTACGGGAGGAGTTCTCCCTCCCAGGTAAAAATCCCCAGTGTCCACCAGTACACAGATGCTGCAAAGAGAAGACTTGCAGTCTACCACACACCAAAAATGAAATAAATCGTCATCTGCACGCTGTACATCCACTGTGTCACAGCAGCAGGTACTGCCGCGCACTGAGAAACGTGTGATGGTTTCCGTCTTAATGTCACTGACGAACGAAACAATTGCAGGCCCGCTTTGCGCTTTCCTCTCAAAAACCATATGGATGGCAACTTTAGCCATCCGGACTTCTACTGGAGCGTTGTCCACCTACTAAAAGGTGAGGAAGGTCAAGAGATCGTCGACCGCTTCAATATGTGCGTGGTTACCTGGTTGCTTCCCTTCTCGCGCTAACCTGAATCTTGATTTTAGGAAGGTATTCGGCAACAAGTCCTCCACCAAGAAGTCCGCCCCTGTCGCCACTGCGGGCCCGACCGATTTCGAAGTTTTGGAGGCCCCGCGTGCAACCAAGCGTGCGCGCAAGATCGCGGCTGCCACTGCTTCCTCTGACGCCGCCTAGGTCTAATTTATATTGTTTCATATGTACTGCGCGCAACCCCCGAATATGATTTGATTCGTTTTTATTATTCTTTTGGCGTGAATTTAAGAGTTGGTTTTTGCATTCTAACAAGAGCTATAGTAGCATTACAATAGCAAGGTCGTCTACAATCCTGCTGTATCCTGCAGACTGGCTGGTTCAATACATATGCGTGGTTCTTTTCGCTTCGCGCCAGAGATACCGGTCCTCAAGGAGGGCAAAACTGAGCTTCAAGACATCTCCTACTGAGTACCCTGACGAAGTTACTCAAACTAGAAGATGATGGAGTTATCAATCAGATGACAGCGTTGGCATTCCTGTTGGGATCCACGACCCATTTTCAGCTTAATTGAGAGATCCGGAGGTGGCAGCATGAAGGTTTGTCTCTTTCGAACCCAACTGATATCCTGGGTCCGATTCCTCACATCAAAATACCCTCCTCCCAAAGTTCCTTCCCAAGCGCCCCATTATTAGGCTCACACGAACCTCAAGTTCCACCGCCACTCAAAGTCCTCGAAAAATTCCTTGCCGTCCTCATATCACTCCATCCAAACTCGCGGCAGCTCTGTGGTTTCCACTCGGTGAATCCTACGCTGATTACCCTCATTTTGAGCCTACAAATATATATTTTTAGCCCCGCGTGGGGGAGGTATGAAGCACTCATTGTGCGACGCGCGGAAAACGCGTCGCACACGTGACCGCCCGGCCCGCTGTAAAAACTTTGATCTTAACGGGTCCCGGTTTTTCTCGAAAACCACACGCTGCCCCGGCCGGGGCAACCTCTCCTCCCGACGCGGCCCTGGCTTTATTGACCACAGCCCAACGCTGATATGCCCGACGTTCCCGGCCCCCCTTCTTGTAAATTACCGCCACTCTGCTCGGCCTCTCTCCAAACCACGCTCCATCCCCCCTGTCCCGCCCTTCGCCGGTAAAAGCGCTCGAAAGATGGCAGAAATGCGTCCTTGGCACCTCAGTTTGCTCGCAGGAGGGAAATCTAATGCAAATAAAGCGACAGACGTGGCGTGGCACAGCCGGGAGTTGAAACTGACATCGACGGCGCCACACCTAGACGGTTTGAGTCAGCGGTATCCCAGAACGAAGACCAACTGGATGAAAAACTTCTCACCGCATTGCATCTGGCCACAGGAACTCGAACGATACTCCAGAGCTGTCGTACGATGCCGTCGGCGTGCATGGTGCTGAGTTCGACGTGACTGGAGGGTGAAAACTGAATCTCGCAACGCGCTGGGTCAGAGAATGGACTGCTGTTTTAGAGATGAGAGACAGCTCACGACCCCCGAAACGCGTTAGGCCGCCCGCGCGGACGCGAAAATTGAATATGACACATCCGGACGCGGAAACGTGTTTTAGTGGAGACCGCAACTAAAGTCAAACTAAGTTAGAATGCGAGAAATGCGCAGGAGAGTTCGAGATAGATGTATACCTGTATGATTTGGGATGCTGGACCAATCTCGTGACAGCTCGACAAACAGCCTGAAGGTCAGAAGGTAATCGTCGAGCATCCAAAATCTAGCGGACTCACAGGGAGCACCAGAAATCGAGATGCGACCCTCGGTGGAAAGCAGCGTATGAACCGAAGAGTGAACCTACCTTATCGGGGTGGAGAGGAATGCGTACTGAGATTTGAAATATTCGTGACCTATGCCGGCTGCATTGACATTCCATGGACAGCTCGGCGCCACCGGCTTCCATGGTCACACGTATCTAGGTGGTTAGCGTTGATTACAGAGGGGGGGTGAAACGGGACGAACGGTGCAATTCAATACAGTGGGGATATGATGGGAGAGGGGAAGAAGGATGCGAAGGAGAACGTCCCTTTTGAACGGAAGTTGAAGGGTTGATGGGGAAGGTCGAAAATAACCTTGTGGAGTGTCCAGACCCCTGAACCGAACCTATTTTCTGATGCACAGGCTAGCCTGCAGACCCCAGAAATAAAATGGGAAATGGCATGGACTAACCGGAGCCGCCGGGCGGAGAGTGAGAAAAATAGAAGAGTGTAAACAAGTGCAATCTGATTCAGGGCATCTGCTTAATATACGAGGTGCTGTTGTTGAGCGGCTGATCGGCGAGTTCGAGAGTCCAGTTCTCTGGACCGAAGCTAATTTCTGATGCACCAGTTAACAGAAGAACCCCGAAAATAAAATAGGTAATGGGATGAACATACGGAAGCCTCCGGCAGGGAGTGGGAAAAATGGAAGATCACAACCAGGTGCATACGAAATCAGGGCATCTGCTTAAGATACGAGTATTATTAAAAAATCGTGCAGCGACCACCGGATTCTTTGCAACAAGGATGGGTTGGTCCCAATAGTCGGGAACATCAGCTGGAAGCAAAGTGAAACATCAATTTCCGCTCCAGCAAGAAATTTAACATTGGATTGAACACGTCTGCGGGATTGATTGTTTATGTGAAAACTGGGAAGTCCTTTCTCGACCATGAGTCCCCGAATTTCGTTCCTCATTGCAACACGAGCAGCAGAAGATCCAGGACAAGAAGCAGTAATGCCATTCACTTGCCTCAATGAATTAAGGATTTGCGCTCCTCTGCATTATTCGGCGCAATAGATTCACCATTTGCAACACGATCAGAAACATCTTTGACAACATGGGGGGATACGGACGCAAATTGCGAAGCAACAGAATCAAAATTAGATTGTTTTACTTTTAAACCAGTGTGGAGGAGCATTTCACGACACTGTAGGATATTGAAAGCAGTAAAGGAAAATGAGGGATGCTCCTGGAATCTTCGGTCAGCTAAGTTCAACAGGTGTTTGATGTGATGTTTCATGGATAGAGGTACGGTTCGTCTCGAGTCATTAGGGCTGCCAATTCCATATGGATAGAGTTAAGGTTAACCAGGGGTAGGGGTATACCTCTGAAAGTATGGAGGGAAGTACAGGTAAGGTAGAGGTATAGGTCGCAATTTTCATACCTTTGCTCAAACCTCTCCCAACCTCCCAAAGGTACAGGGGTATGGAGAGGTATGTGAAGAGCGAGCTGTGTACAACATCAGATTTGTGCCGAGGTTGGCTCGACCATCATGTTTTAGGTCCATCAGCAAACATAGACACACCTCCGCACGCCTTTCGGCAACTAAAACACCCGGTGTCTAGGCGCCGGCTGAACGCAGTGAATACGTTCAATTGCGCCAAGTGCATAATCCGGAGGGCTCATCATCATCTAGCCACGTGCGTTTCAAACTCCGCCAATGCAGAATACAGCCTGTAGAGCGGAGAGCGAAGCTTCAATTTCCATTTTGGGATTGCCGATTCCAACACCCTGGACGTGCAATGTGCTCAACACGCCGCGACGCCCTGGTGCTGTGGCAAACGGCGCGCTCGCAACCCGAAGGTATCCGCCTCGGATCCACGCCAAGAACCGTTGAAAGTAATGCAATGCAACTCAGACGCGCGCCGACCATTTCTGATCTCCGCCGATGCTCAGGGGGCATGTGATTTCCCTCACTCCAAGGGGTGAGAATCCCGTGGGGTAGTCCACATCTTGGGTGTGGGCATGATGAAGACTGCAAATGGAAATGTGAAAGAAAGTGTCAGAAGATCCGCTTCAATGGAAGATTTTCAATTGAATCCCATTTCAGCATTGGAAGAGCTCGCAAGGGGTTGTACCATAGCCACATCAATGAATCAGAAACTTGGGGCGATGTAGGTAAGGTAATCCTCGACGGCGGCGATCACAGCGTCTTGTAATTTGTCTCCACTGTCCTGGTTCTCCTGCACCCTGACCATTCCGAGAAGAGGGCAACCGTCGACCCTGAGCTTGGGAAGCGAATTGGAGTGGGCGGCAAGATCGTACGATTTATTAAGTTCCCTTATACTTATTTGTTACTCGAGCGGGCATCAACTGAAGGTATCACGAATTCTCCCACGGCCGTCGGGCTTTGGGGCAGTTTTCACAGGGTTGCGCGTACATTAAGTGGCTCTCAGCAATCTGGTTACCCAGGATCGGGGAATCTGACCGGCGCCACTCCAAGACTCTGTATAATGTCCGTACTCCTTCCGTTCTAAAGCCAATGTGTTCGTGTTTATGTAATTCCGATGGCAGGTGCCAGGAGACGGGTTTGACAGAAAACGCTATTCACCCAACGCTGGAGCGCATCACGTGATATTTTGATGTCCGTGATGGACGGATGTTGAGCTCACTTCCTGCTAACCTATGATAAAATTAAGGGATTTTTTGTCTGAGACCTTTTCATTGAGTATATGCAAAGTATATCAGAATGGGACTGGTGTGAATGAGACTTGGCTAACTCAAGCGAATTGCCATCACGGCCAACAATCTCGGCGGAAAACTGCCGATACGTGTTCCACTGTTCGCGAGGACCATATTCGCTCCGGAGGAGCACACTGAGGCCTACATACCTGCATGTGATCACGTCACATCATGAAGAGACTTGCAATTGAAACATCGCTGTCAAACATTCATTGATCATCGGCCAATAAGTACACGTTTCCTCAAGTTCAATCTCTGTATAAACAGACTCCGCGGCCGTGACGTATGATCAATAACGAAGCTGAAAGAAAGAGAGAAAAAAAAAGAAAAAAAGGCGGAACCTTGCCTCCGGCACGGCTTACTCGCTGCGCTCGCAGCCGTCCCTCCGGCGGGTCCACAGCTTGTTGGGGCTCTGCCCCAAACCCCCGCTGGATCCTTGTTTCGCCGCAGACACGGCGGATACAGAGTCCGGGGGTTCGCCCGCACACGGCGGATTCCGAGTCGTGGGAACCGGCAAGGCGTGGGACCAAACCACGTGAATTTTCATGTGACTTTAGTGGCTGTGTACATTGTGTTTTAAAGTAATACTGTATAGGATTGGCGCCGCTGAGCCGTCAAAACATCACGTGTTGCGCTCCAGCGTTGGGTCAATGGCGTTTAGTGGGTTTGACCCCATTGTCACGATTGATTCTGAACCTGGGTCCCCCAAATGGTCCATCGGTGCCTGCTTCCGAAATCAACTCTCCCAGGCAACACCCCTTGGGCTCCCCCACCCTGACATCCTAAAAAGGCAATATGCTTACAAATATAGTTAGATATCGCTTAATGTCAGAATAAGGCTCACGAGGCGCGGGGGAGACCCCCGCGGACCCCCCACGCTCGCCGCAAGGCCCACTGCGTGGTGCTTCCGCTCGCCGCGGAGGCCCACTGCGTGGAGCTTCGAAATATTTTTTTCTCCGAGTGTAGGAGTGTTTTTTCTACTTTTTCAGGGTATTTAAAGGTTATCTGGCACGGGGGAGACCCCCGTGGACCCCCCTACGCTCGCCGCGGGGCCCACTGCGTGGTGCGTCGCTCGCCGCTAGGCCCGCTGCGCGGAGCCTAAGACCAAAATAATATAAAAAGGAAAACGCACTTGGAGAATCGATCGAGTGACCACAAAAACATATCAATTACCTAATGATACTTCTCAGGCCGAGTGTAACCACTCAGCGACAAGGCTGATGGGGAGTTGCGAAATCAGGTCATCTAGACATATCCCCGTCGGCGACACCTCCCTTTCGGGCTTATCTTTGATGAAATCTTATCACCTCCCATATCAGGCAAGTCAGGGTGGGGGAGGCGTGGGCCAGATCTCCCAGGCAGAATACCGAAAATGAGTCGCGAAGCCGTGGACAACGACTCTGTCGCTCAAATGCACAGAATACACAGTAAGGCTTCAGTCCAGCTTCATTATCCTGGTCTCATCCCGTTGTACGCAGTCTTTAGATCAGATTGTCCCTCTGATGTCGAGCCCCGGGGTGCTTGTGCATTCACTTCGACTCTCGTGTAAGCCCAGTTTCACTTCGACTCTCGTGTAAATCCAGTTTGTCTGCCGTTATCCTTCTGTTCATGGCAACCCAGATCATGTCTGCTTTCCTCGCGAAGTCTGAGCACACAATTCCCCAGCTCGTCAAAATTCTCATATCCTATTAATGCCTCCGACCCGACCACCATCCCATTTCTGATTTCTGGAGCCCCATGACCGGATGATGACAGAGGGTTTCGGATGCCCGCACTCAAACAACACGTCTCTTGTGATCGGAAGTTAATTCGCGGACGGGTTTTTGTAGTTTCTGGGTGAATTGCTCAAAGTACATACAGTACATATCGCTCTGTCTGTGTGAGTACCTTCCGCTGTGTGTTGTTGCATTCACCCGACCGAGTTGGTGGTTTTATTCAGGTATACCTCCTATACTATACGATTAGCAAGTTCCCCATTATGTAAATCTCACAATTGGATTTGTATTGTATTTATGTTGTACTCAAATGTTAAATACATAGGTAGCATGCAGCACCAGTTTCCCGGTTTCTGGATTTCTGGGTCTATTAATCGTCGCGAAACACCGTGTGATGCCGGTGATGCCAATATATGCCTTTAGTCGGAGTGATTGCCATATATGCAGGCACACTTCCAGTTATAAGCATGGATCCGATTTCTCCTATTTCTTTCACCTCGTTTGCTTTGCACGATGACATTTCCGGATTGTTGCTGTTTGGACGTGGATTGTTGCTGTTTGTGGAGAGCGAAACACTTTGAAGGCCAGGAGCGAAAATCATAAGAGACAGTTTTGCTTGAAATTCCGCTGGCTATCACCCCAGCCAGTCAGATTCAAAAAGGCCCTTGAAATGCGGCCACAGGGTCGAATTCTTTATTTGAACGCAAAGATGTAATCAATTGAACGGCATTCTCCGAGGATTGTTGCTGTTTGGTGGAGAGCGAAACGTTTTGAAGGCATGGAGCAAAAATCCTAAGAGACAGTTCTGCTTGAAATTTCGCCGGCCCCTGTGCTTTTTCCAGGTTTGGAAATTTCTAGGTGGTAATATATCTGGGCAGCAAAGACTGTTGCAATGAGTACCCGTTGATTTACTTCTTCAGTTCTGTCACCCTCTTTATAAACACTCTGTCTGTCTGACTGAAGCCTTTAAACGCCGACGCTTCGTTTGATGATGACTCAACGATGCCCCAATGCCGGCACGATCTGCTGAGCCGGCTCCTAGCGCCGATGGCTTCGATTCTGATTCGGCGTCCCGCTGCTCCCGCACAATCACTTCCATCACTTCTCCTTCAGATATACTCGCAAATCTCCACAGATTTCCCGATAAATGGCTACGCTTACCGTTGAATATCAACTCAACTCGGCTCAACTGAAGTGCACGGTAAAGACAGCTTTGCCGGTTAATTCAACTGAACTCAACTAAAGTCTGCTGAGTGAACATTTCAAAGCGAACCTTCCTGTAAACTCGACATCTGAAGCAAGAGGCCGAAGGTGGACAAAAGGGGCAAGGTGGTGAAGCTGATGGTGGAGGGTGAAAATTGACAGCGGAGATTGAAATGGCTTCAGACGGACAGACAGACAACGTAATTTTATAAAGAGGGTGGCGTCGGACCTGAATTGCGACCACAGTCAGGATGCGCCCCACCGTGCGCGCCGCAAACAAAAATCCACTCGTGTTCCCCGCTGCTCCACCTCCCATCCGACGTTCTCCCGACGTCCCCACGGACATTCTGCTTCCGTTCATCGCCCCGCAGTCCCGCCATTCGTATCCAAACCGTTCCGCGTCGCGCCTGCTTCCACTCTCGACTGGGACCGTGATCCGCATCTTCCCGACTTGAGCCGCGTGCTCCGTTCGATGGGATGCCAATCGGCATTGGACTGTATGGAGCGCCTCTTGGCGGGCGACCACAACTTTTCCCGCTTCGTCGCGATCGTCCACCCCGCCAGGTCAAACACTTTTTGGGTGAGTGGATCAACGATCGCGCCCGCCTCGGCCACCTCTTATGGTAATTCCGGGCCGTGTTTCAACCCTGTGGTCCATTTTTGGTAAGCGGTTCGAATTTTACAGTGGGTTTAAGCATGCTTTTCTGGACGCAATGAGCCCCCCAAAACGGCAGGGATTCAAGTAAATTTTTGCTAGTCAGCGCCTCCTTTCTTTTTCATGCGCAACAAGCATTGCCACAAAAGAACCTTCTTTCTTCTAACCGGCAGGGATTCAAATAAAATTTTGCCAGTCAGCGCCTCTTTTCTTTTTCATGAAAGAATTTCTTCTTCACCAGATGCCTCGTTGGAGGGTCGAGGGAAGTCTACAAACGAAAAATCACCGAAATGTCTTGGCTGCTGACATTGAGTTGTCTACTCCACACTCCGTTTTGAAGAATCCGGACATTCGTTGGGAGAGGCCACCAGCCCTTCAAAGAATATGAGCCCGCCTGAACCGCCCACACAACGAAAATATCAATACCGCAGCAAACCTCGAGAATGGAGATTTGACTATCACGATCGACAGGCCGCATCGATTCTAGTTCCTGGGAATGTTGAGAGAAGCACTTCGTCCATCTTTTGAACTCCTGGGTGGTGTAGAAATGGTCTGGATGGGAATCAACCCATTTATTGATTTCCTGTCTCTCTGAACCCTCAACCATATTCGGATTGAGATATCGGACAAAGAAAAGGCCATCTACAGAGTCCATCGTGATTTGGTCCTCTCTAGCCGTTCGGCCTATACTTCGCTGGAGGAGGAAATGAGAAAGGTCGATGCATATGTAGATGATTTGGACGGACCGGATCATGCGGGTCACGGTCGTAATAGCGAACTCGAAGACGTTTATTTTGGAGGTCGATCCCTGTTACTTGGGCCAGCAGAAGAGATCCCGGTTCTGTACGCTCTCCGGGCGGTTTCACGAACACATTGTCGTGAAGTATGAGTGGCTTTACCCCACACGTCCTCGACATTAATGCCGACTACCGGAACATATTACAAAGTATGTGCTAAGTATGAGCTACATAGTTAGTATATGCCGGGAATCAATGCATATGGAACGACAGCAAACCAATCGGCACACTCCCTCCCAAACTCGTTCTTGAGTCCGTCATCCTCCCTCGAAATTCTGGACAGCAATCCAGTGACGACAAGAGACATTAAGACCGCGTATGATAGACCGAATATCTTCCCCCAGGTTGTTCCCTTGAACACACACTCCATGAACCAGGAACCGGGACTTCCGTAGTAACGTAGGAGGCCAACATACGCCATCACCGCCCCTGTGTAGGACGGATGACGAACGACGCTATACAGGCCGTCCGTCACTAGCTTGTGGTCTCGCGCGATGCCCATCTCGAATGTAAAATGCCTGCCGAGCGTCCTGTAGCATAATAATCGAAGCATGGCTCCACTTGCGATAAGGGCGGATCCCACAGCGAGCAATGGCGTAACGCGGACAGTATCGGGGTTGGCACCAAGCAAAGGCATCGAGCAGATCCTTAGGGGTGGAATCGCCGGATAAGGGCCCAAATGCCCGGCAATGATTGCAGTTTCCGCGATCGCCGCAAACCAGTAAACTCCCTGTAAGTGTATCATACATAAGGTTCATTCCTAGTAGGTTATTCAGCAACACCCGGACCTTCTGAGCATTACGGAACAAAGAAGAAGTGAGCATGAACTCCAATTTGGTTGGCTTCATTCTTCTCTCGGCAGCCAAGGGTGGCGGATTTGGAGCCGTAGAAGCCGCATGCAATCCCAACGTCGCTCCGACAATGAACGGCAACTTGAAGAGGGACATGATTGTTGAATGCCAAGTTGTCTGAAATCCTGCTGTTTTCACTAGTAAACACGGTACCCATCTTCCCGGGGAAGCCTCGCCATTTGAAAGGCATGACCCCAATCCAAACAAAAGAATACACAGGTCACTTGCCTTCCGCCGGGAGGCGGAGACTGAGCATGAAGCCCAGTGACTGCCCCCCCTCGCCTTCCACGGGCGCTGCGGCCAATCGGGTCTGCACACAAGTCCGTCGTAACACCGTTGGGGGAGCGTTTTCGCCTATCGCTTATTCGCGTTCCACGGGGTGGGACGTTGGGCGGCCAGCACACGGAAGGGAGACGCTCGACAAAATGAAGGGCCGAGGCACGGCTAGGGTGTTTCGTGGCATGCAGAATGGCGTCCTGGACAAGCAGTACTACTCCATGCGTCGTCCCAAAATTATTACGGCGATCGGTGTGTCTTCGCCCGTCTATCGTGACAACTATCGTGACAACTTGCTTCAGCTGCCAAAATATGTTCATGGGTAGTCGGCGGTACGCCTGGCAGACGTCGGACTTCCAAACGACCAGCCTCTCGGTGGGTCCGTGAACGCGGCGGAGTTTGAGGATGTGATCTCCGAGGTTTTTGAGTGTGTCGAGTCGCGCTCCCGCGATGGCCTCGCGCGGGATCATAGAGTTGAGACTGAATTCTCCGAATTTGTGGTTAACAACGAGGCGGTTTGGGAACGGCATGAATGGGTCCACTGTACATGCCAGGCAAGAGGTCTGGACCGAAAGCGGGTGAGAACCGGCCGAGTGCTATTTCAGTGTTCTGCTGATCTCGGATGAACTGCCTTTCTCTCTCCGTCTTCAGTGGGCAATCCGACACGTCGTATGTCTCTGGATAGACCCCCGCTTGGGTATCGGCCCACGGCCAGAAGCCCTCACGAAGACTCATGATCACAGAGCGCACGAAAGGTTGGTTTGGATGATGGGTGAGCAGAGATTACAACACGTCTATATCGATAGGCGTGACGAGTTTGAAGAGATGCTGATTCTCCTGCAGGGTTTTCATCGCCGCCGGTGTGTATTCAGACAATGGGGGACGCGGCAAAGGCGGATCGAACTCCGTTGAGACTGCGGTTGGGCTGTAGTCGTCATCGAAATCGGACCAGGTGAAGTTCCTCAGATATCTCGGCCGCTTAGCGCGAGGCTCAAGCGGCTCTCAATCACTCAGGAACAGCAGATGGGCGGTCGCATTTGGAAAAAGGACGTGTTTAATGGAAGACTGGCACATGTGATGAAAAAATCTCGCAGCAGCCACCGGATTTTGTGCAATCAATCTGAGTCGCTCGTCTGAACTCCGGAGAGCAGGCCTAAATTCCAACTTGTTGTCGGCGTAGTACAAACACAGCAGATGGCTGTTATCAACCGGCGAGAATGTAATAAACCATGTTGGGGCACCTTTAAGCGAATCAGAGACCAAACTTCATTTCTCATATATTTTTTTGAAGCGAGTGATCCTGTGAAGGCACGGGACAAGCCTGAAGCAATGGTTGAGACCCCTCACGGTGGGCTCCAAAATGATACGCTGACGGCGCTTCTGAGAGTGCGAGCTGATAAATAAAATACCAGGCTCAACACTCCGAGGACCGTAAGACTATATGTGTGCAAGTGGGTCAATCCAAGCTCAGAGCTCAAATGGCAGGGATCGATGGGAAAGGGATGGAATGGGGGAGATGATATGTTGGCCACAGGCCAGCAAGCAGAGATGGGAACGATAACAAGACATAACGCGAGGAATGTGGCGTGAATGACGAGTAGGGATGAGCACGGGTACGGGTTCGGGTATAAAACAGTCAACCCGGACCCCAACCCGGAATACCCGAGCCCGAACCCGCGGGTTACAGGTTGCTCGCGGATCCTCGGCTAGCCCATGCTGGCTATGATCCGAGTCTCGGCAATCCTGCCATGGGATTACAAGTAAGAATCTTGACGTTCGAGGTGAATTCTGAACCCAGATATTGTCTAAAGCACAGTTTTCAACTTAAAAACCCAGTTTCTTCTTGTTTTTAGGGCCATTTTGTGCTCTGTCCATATATTCTCACGGGTACCCGCGGGTTCGGGTCTGGAAAAGTGCTGACCCGCGACCCGTACCCGCTCGACCCGACCCGAAAACACACCGGGTTGACCCTAACCCGTGCGCATCCCTAATGACGAGGGATGGGACGAGAGCATAGACAGAGGCGAGCATGAGCAACGACGAGGGCTCAGGACGGCAGCATATGAAATCGGGGGCGAAACGGGATACTAATTCATTGTTGTAAATTATTGTACAGGTGGAATTTATATAGTGGAAGTAAGACAATAAAAGGATAAATAAAAAGGCTGTACAATCCAGGGGGACTGCGTCAAGATCACGGAGACACAGTCAGGAGTACGTGGAAATTAATTTAAGTAGTCGGAGAGACCAGGAATATGTAAGAAAATGGAAAAAGCCAGGGGAATGAGCATGCAGTGACAAGGGGAATTGAATTGCTGCTGTGTCCTGGTGCATAGCAATGTGGCGGCAAATACATACGCGTCGATGGTCGGTATGAGATATATGCCGGTAAGAAAGCCAAGGTGCATAGCCACTGGTTTGGGAGGCCGATCAGATGGTAGCTATTTGGGTAATTCCGTGATCAGCGTGAGACCATGCTCATCACCGTCAACAGCGACTAGGTTCATCCGGCTACTATCGTTTGCCGATATGTGAAACACTGTTTTGATGTTCAACAAGCGAGGTACGAGCTTCGTGTTGAAGTGTCTGTCTACGAGAGAATAGTTTTGATGGCACTTTGGCAGGCACAGTAGCCTTTCTCCGGGTCCTGTGACCATGGCAGACCCACTTTCCAGATCATTTTGTTTGCTTTCCATTACCCACTCACGTGGAGTTCAAATCAATAATTTCAGTCCTAGTGACCTTTTGCCTCTCAACCCTTGCTCGCGGGGAGTTCACATCAATAATTCGAGTCCTGGCAATCATTTGCCTCGCAGCACTCAAATTATTCTTTTGAGCGACGAAAAGAAGCCATTGGATGGCTCAGATGGCTGCAGCGCAATCTCACTGATATCGCATCGGGTATGGTATCAAAGGCGGCCTAATGGATTGACAAAAGAAGGACAAAAACTACGAGTGAATCTTCAACCCAACAGGGACAAGTTGATGCTTCTGGGCTCCGAGCATCCTACAAATGTTAATTCCTTGCAACTCATCCTCAGTTCAAGAAATCTCACCTAGCCCCTCTTTGCCCATCATCGGATCCAAATACTCGGCGTACTGTCACACGACTCCAGTTTGTTGCCCGTCCAACAAATGTAGCATCTATTGCTACGTGCTTCTTCTCTACCTGGAGATAAATACACTGCTTCGTGATGAGCATCCGGAGCTCCAGTATTGCCAAGCTAGTGCAGGCAGATATCCCGATTTGTTCGACGACAATGGCTGGTCCGATCCAGGCGTTGGGGGCACTCAGAACAGAGCCCCTACGTAATGGGCGTCCGCTGTGCCAGTGAGAAAGGGTAAAGAGAAGGTGTTCGGGGCTTTCTATGTATGCGGAAGCCCATACATCAGCGGATTTAGGGTCGTGGTGCGTAATGCTGCTCCGCGCATCACTGATATCCAGATCGACATTGAGATAGACTCGACTTTCTGCTGCACGATCTGAGTGTGGTGGGACGATAACTGTATATCGGGGATGGTCCGCGACATGAGCGTCGGTGCGTGTAAGTGGTGCCAAGGGCAGCGCGGATAACCTTGGCAGCACTGACAACATGTGTGGTGCAGGCTCGTGGTTGAAAATCTTGTACACCATTTCATGTGGGGGCGAGGGGCCGCACCACACTTCTGGACGGAATGTGAATTTGTGGGAATCCAAAATGACTTTGTGGATTTCAGAGGTATTCGCGTCAACATACACGGGAGGAGCCGGAGAGATTACTAAGTTCGGTGTCGACGTGCTGGCGGCAACCTGCGCCGGCAGTTCGGATGAGGGAGACACCCTCAAGCTCATGGAGCTGGCAGAGTTTGCGATAGGCATAAGGAGTGAAAAGGAGCGCCGACTGTGAGGTACATCCTTCAGCAGGTCGTCACATAGGAAGCGGCAATTGGGCGGCAGTGTTCTATTTTAGCGACCGAGATGTCCGAGGATTGCGTCATCGGCGGGTAAGCCGTGGTCCCACAAACACCCTTCTGATAATAGAATGGTCATCTATTCAAGATGACAATTCTATTAGAAGGGCGTTCAAGCCATTTAGGGCTATTCACAAGAAACCTTGCAATAGCCTTCCAAAAATATTTGTAAGACTTCACAATGAGTACTTAGAGGTTAGAGTTTATTACTTTGCGGCACTTGATGCACTTGGCAACGCCGTTATTTTCGCTGCTCGTGCCGGAAGTCCGAGAGGACACAGTCAGCATGTGATGGTTCCAGAGCACTCCAGACCACCAAGGAACCAATCGGATGTCCGTAACCATAGCATTCCAGGTCTGATGGACCAGAAAATCGTGTGATACCCCGGCACGTGAGGCGGCGAAGTGTTGAAGTATGACGTTCAAAATGCACTTTTAATAAATCCCTATATACTTTCATGTTTTTCGACTTTCCGCTACATATATCCTGAAAATTGTGTATTCTCCCTACATTCAAGACCTAAAGTCCAACGAATGTAGGTAGCGGAAAAAGTGAGATTTTCCGCTACCTATATTGAAGGGATTGTGATTCCGCTACATCTATTGACAGGTTTGTGATTCCGCTACATACATATTTGATAGCTCATCAAATCCCTACATTCGCGCACTTCATCCCTACTTTTTTTTCAGTCAAAATTTTTTTCTCCCTACATTTACAGCTAATTGCAGTACCGAAGGCGCGGATCAGAATTCTGCTGTTTTGGGACGTTTTCAAAGAATTCCCGGTATCTGAGCGAGTTCTACACCGATTCACATGAAACCTAGATAGAAATACTCAGCTAATTTGTGCGCAATTAGTGATAGAAAGAAAGTTGCAAAAATATCCTATAGTTGGTGAGCTGGGTTTGGGGGGTCATTTTTGGGGTCAATTCAATCTGCCGGTATCTAGGCATGTTCAAATGCCCTAGATTTTTGTGAGAGATGACTTCTATGGATTTTGAAAGGTGTTATAGAGTCTGAATCTTCAATATCTTAGTTTATCATGCTTGTAATGGCATCGAGCCAACGGTAATATACTGCAATCAGCAAACAATGTGATATTTGAGCCCAACTACAGAACTCTTTCGAAATCTGACTCTATCACATCTTTCGAAATGTACAAAAACCTTTTCTGACAAAATTCTACATCATTTGGATGTGTCTAGATGCTTGTAAACTGTATTTATCCACAAAATTGTCCCCTCAAGCAATGTCACTGAATATATGATATTTTTGCAACTTTCTTTCTATCACTAATTGTGCACAAATTAGCTGAGTATTTCTATCTAGGTTTCAGATGAATTGGTGTAGAACTTACTCAGATACCGGGAATTCTTTGAAAACGTCCCAAAACAGCAGAATTCTGATCCGCGCCTTCGGTACTGCAATTAGCTGTAACAGCTACGTTACAGGATACATAAGTAGTACTGAAATACACTGGGCAGCTACGTGTCGTATAAAAGAGTGAGACCCCGAGGAGATCCCATCAAAACGTCACGATCACGTGAAGTTGTTCTCGATCGAGAAAAAAGACTCACGCAGGACACAAAGTCGCGACTGTGGGTATTAAATTGAATGTAGCCTACGGAAATGAGTGGCGAGGTGCGTAGCACAAGTTACGTAAATGAAAGTCAAAGAGCGAGCAATTAAAACTTGATAAGTCCAACAACGCTATCACGGAGAGCTGCACGAAGCGGCTGCTCAGTTTGTAGTGCCATCAGAGCCTCGACCGCCTCATCAACGAGGCCCTCGTCTGTCAACAAACTCTTCCCCCAGATCCATGTCACCGTCAAATCCTGGCAGCTGTCACAAAGTCCGGGGATATGGACATTCCGCAACTGGTCGAGCAAGGCTAAACAGCTAATCGACCGCTTGCACCGCGCCATTGGAACTGGTAAAGCGGGGGGTGGTTTGCCTTTCACCTAACAAAGAACTGCAGCAGAGAATCAATCACTTATCACACCCGATTCATTTTGAGAACTTTCTGATTTCGCAAAAACCGTCTCAAGTCATTGAGAATAAATGGGAAATGGGAAGTCCGGCGATCGTGTCCGGGAAAACGTCCGGGAGAATGTCCGGGGCTGACGTATAGGTCCGGCGGCACTGTCGGCTTGTTGATTCATTGATCGGAATGGCTTCAACCGGTCAGCCGCCCCCTGCCCGAGGCTTTGAGCAAGGTCTCACTGTCCCGCACTCTATCTTTCTGCCAGAATCGGAGTGTCTCCTCAAGAGCGTATATATTAACCAGAACTTCCATCAGTTTGGAATTATAGACACTTCAACTGTGGAAATTTCATGCTTCATTCCTTCCTCCAAACAATTCCTATACTTGATAGGTTTGAATGATCATTAGTATTACTGTTTCTCGTACAATTTGTATGCATTATATGGTGAAATTTACATATGAATGGTTAAAATTTAGACCGACAACTTGGTTACAGTAATTTTAGAATCTCAGATTCAGGTCTGTTAATCAAGGCGACCGACCACTTTCGGAAGTTTCGATATGCTGGCTCGGCAAGGTGGTTGATTCCTGCTCCCATAAATTTATTTATTCAGATCATACCTTGGCTTGTCTAGCACCTGGGCACATCCCATGCGCATTATTCAAAGCCGTGTTCTCATCTTGGCCTTCATATGACTGGTTCGAGGTCCACGCTCAAGTATTTAACATCTCCATGGTTTGTAATTCGACGTGGAATTGTTCTAGTAAACACCGTTGAGGCTCGAGACGTGTTGAACCCCAGTTGAAACAGGCTGAACCGTGGGCCTGGCCACCTATACACTGCGTGAACATCTCAACAGCTATAAATGGGATCTCAACAGTTTGGTGGAGAGGCTGGTTTGTGGAGCAGTTGACGGCATGCGGAGCCCCGGAACCCCGGTCCGATCTGTGTGGTCAGAGACAAACCAAGTTGGATTCTTATATAGATTTGAAGGGAGTTTCATAACCTCCAGAAGTACAATATTTTGCCATGTCCTGTTATTGTCCAACATCCAAAAGCCATTATGCAAAGTCTTTATCTTCCTGTCTAGCATTATCACCGCCTACCCTACCCTATAAAGCTGTGTCCACTGTATCGAGTTCTTCCGACCTAAGGAGCGATACCATCCGTATTGTTCAAATAGACTCTGAAATTGACCTTATGTGGGCCGCTTTAGCTTTAAAGGAAAGGCGGTTCTCTTGTGAGGCATGAACGAATTCAACGGAATGACTGCCGACGTATTCCCCAATCTTCCCAACATTGTCATCAGATCCAGTAATCTAATGGCCGTTGGGTCTAGAAAAGGTGTACTCAAAGTTTTTGATCTTGGCCCAGCCCGGAAAAAAATTGCGGAAATCGTACTTCAAACTGCAATCACTTCTTTGGGCTTTATACATGCGAAAGGCTCAGAGTGCAGTCAAGTTGCTGTTGTAATCGATGGCCTAGACGGTATCTCGGAGGCCCTCACGTTTTGCACTGATAGCAAGGTACTATTTTCTTTACCCATCCGAGATTCTTTTATTCATTCCTCCAGCACGTGAATGTATGCGATAAATCGAATCTTCTGAAGAAGATCAAAGCACACGACGATGACTTGCAGGTGACGGCCTTGAGGTCGGATTCTAATCTCAAATCAACTAGTATCGTAGATTGAACGCTGTTGTGGGTTGTGTTGGAAATACAGCTGTGTGATAGTTCTAAATATGTCCAGTGTGCCAGTGCCCGGCTAACTAAGTGGGGGGCTTGCCAGAATCTCAGTTTTGTACACATTATATTTCGGGAGAAGTAGCTAGTCATCAAATACATATTCATCCATATTCATACCATAAGTATCTATTTCCTTGAGCTCCAGCTGAGCTCGACGAGTTACATCTGCAGCCAACATCTGCATTGTTTCAGTTGGGTTGCGCTGTAGTCGAGTCAATGCAAACGGAGTCCGAAATGCAATTCCATCCAAAGTCTTGACTCGGGAAATTGCCACAAAAGACAAGCCAGCTGAGAAATCAGTTTTTCCCAAGTCAATCATCGCCCTCTGCAAAGTGAGACCCTGGCTTTTGTAGATTGTAATAGCTCAAGCAGTTGTCAGTGGGAGCTGTGTGCGGGTGAGAGATCAGTGCGGTCATCCCATCTTGCTGTAAGTGGGACAATACTATCCCCCCCCCCCACCGCACCGGACAAACCTACTACTGGGACAAACAAACATTGCTCGGCCAATACTGGACCGTTTCCTGAGGTTTTTGGCTCCACATGAGGGGTAGGAGGTACCTTAGAGATATAGCATTCAAAACCCTCATAATATTGCATCGTTCAAATATATATCACCGCGGAAAACTGGCAGCTTAGGCCATTTTCGTTGATTTTGGGTATTTTAAGGTTTTGGGCCCTCTATTTGAAGTCATATTACTTCATAAACACAACTACAAGGTACCCTGACATCATAAGAGTGCTCATACAAAGATTGAACTGGAGGCACAAATTCCACATTTTCGCAGCGGCCGAATCAAATGTGAAATCTTGATATGGACAAGGCCATAATCTTTGGGCATGGGGGCAAGTTACATGCCCGGCCTTCAAGTGTTTGTACTAAGTAATAATCATCCAGAAAATAAAGCCAAACTCGCCTGTTTGAAAGCCAATGCCTCGGTCTCCATCGTTTGATACATATACATTATATTGGCAACCAACAATTGTCACCGATCTTCCAATGAGACCGTCATGAGTCGGGCAAATACCTAACGATCTTGGTTAGTCTAGTCGAGCCGTCAGTCAGTACCTAAATAGATACCGACGGCGATGATCCAGTCTTCACAGTCATCCTTGATCACTGTTTCGTATTCCTGAACACTCCGATTAGAGAGCTTAAGACAGAAGAAGACACACACACACCGCATCGACGCTCGCGTGCACTTGAAATCGCTGAACGTCATTGGCAGAATGTGTTAAACGACCCCTGAGCTCACGAACCTGAGGCAGTGGTAAGGTTTCTTCTCCGGAGGAGACGTTCATGACGCGGAGAGGGCCGTCACTAGCGATTACATAAGCAACAGATTTACATGTTCGACGAATCATACCGTGTTAAGCACGTCAGCCATGATTGCTTGAGCCATCTGAAAGACAGGCTCTCCGGAATGTGCGACTGGACGGGTAGGGCCCCCGAGGTCCACAAGGCTGATTTCATCCGCGGGCGCTGGACAGCACCGGCCGAAGCTTGATATGTCAGCCAGGACGTTGGACTTTGCCCGCTGCTAAACGGTGCGGTCACGGTTATCGCCTGCGCATCAAAGTCAGTCTTGACGTTCCTCTCGGTCCAAAAATTGATGGTAAAATCGAGATCTTCCCGAAGAGTCACGAGAAGGGCGATAATCTCTTCATCAACGACAAAAACCTCGGTGGCGGCATGACATGCGGATGTCGGGGAATGGGTTCTAGCCAGGCGCGAGAGAAATGTAGACCATGCGCTGTCGAGCCGGTCAGGGATCGTTGAAGGTACCGCGGAGTTCCACCAGACATTGACTGCTAGGGCATTGTGCATGTTGTCCAACCCCGGGAAGTGTATCTCTGAAGAAGTTGGCATGACATTCCGGGACTGACTCCATGCTACGCACCAGTCTGACCATCGACCGCTTCTCGCGAATGAAGCCCATATGCCCCGCTTAAACCCCTAGCTATTTGGCCTCCGCTCTGTAATGACAGTATCCCTTCGGGCCAGTTTGGTAATGTGGTGCACCACACCATTGTGTCGAACGTACTGTTGTATTGTCACCCCAGCAAATAGTCCATTACCACAAAGATCGGTCATTTTGATATAGGTAGGAGGGCGCGCATCGAAATTATTCCTAGGGCATGTTAATGACACGTATTGGAGCTTGGACCCACCGACGTGAAACAACTGGGTTCACGGCAACTTAGGTCACAAAGAACATGCGAATGAAAGTTTAACAAGCATGGTGAATCTTCAATGCTCTGCGCTATGGAACTCCTACATTTAGAGCTGCTAAAAAAACAATAAAAAACCGGATGCTACTCACAATATGGATGTACTGATGCCTTCGACGGCCTGTTCGGGTTACCCCCACGCTTTTCTCCCCGCAGCCGGCTGGATCTACGATATGGAGATGCTTTGCAAAAGCACCGCCTGCCATCGGAAAAGTTGCTATCTCGGACGCATTGTTCTGCTGGGGCTTTCAAACACGTATCGCAGGCGCATAAAATTCTGGCTTTCGAAAGCACAGACTCAGAAGTGAATGGGAACAGGTATTCAATAATCTAACGACATGCGACACGGGCGCATAGAAATCTGGCTTTCGATAGCACGGACCCGAAAGTGAATAGGAACAGGGTATTCGATAACCCCAAGAACATGCGATATAGGCACATAGAAACACAATCTGGTTTCGATAGTATCCATAGAATAAGAATTTGTGCTTTTGATAGCACGTCGGGCAAAGAATGGTCCAAATGCGACAAGAGCGCTCGAATTGCGAAGGACAAGTATCATAATAACAGCATGGGATATGGATCGGATGGAGGGCGAAGAAGACATGAGGGAAAGACTCACCTTCAAGTTGTACACCAGTAAACTAGTTCCTTCCTGCATCTGCGGTCAATGCGTAGTGCGCCTGCAACGTAATACCAGGTAACAATGGAATCTTCTGCATACGAAGGCAGGGGAGAACGGTCACGACAGTAAGAATAGCGCAGAATCATTGAATGAGATGTCTTCTGAAGGAGAGATCGTTGACGAAAGCGAGAGACTCGAGACACAAGTATGTCTCGCGGAGAACAGATGTGCAGCTCTTGTGCCGCATTGTGGTCGAGTGTCGTTGTGGTCGGGAGAGAAGCTTTTGGGCGTCCCAAGAGGAATATATCTGCAGTTCTTGTGGCTGCATCGCGAGATACGTGGCGGAGCGTCGTCGTCAGGAAGAGATAGAGCCCGGTCACACATCATTCCGCTGGGGTAACCGGTGGGGTCTGCGAGTCTGGTCTAGGTGGGAGAGAGAAGTCCAGGTCGATAGTGTATTATTTACGCTTGCTTGTACACCGGGAAAATTCCTGGAAACCGGCGTTCGTTATTCGGACCGCGCCGTGTAATGCTACCTACCTACCTACCGCTGTCACAAGACATTGCACTGCCTTTGAAGCTCATCTCCACGCTGAAAGCCATATGCGATGACCTGTCTAAGCTTACGGTGCTCCCCGAAGGCCATTTTGCAACCAGATTGCGGGACGAGATCGTTTTGTGCCGCTCACTTCTGGACCAGTTCCGCGCCAAAATCAAGTCATACGAGGCCCTCTTGTCTGGTTGCGGTTGGCCGTGTTGGAAGAAGTGGAATTGGCCTCCTGGAGAGCTCAGATATCGGAGGTCGTGCTGCGTGCGCTCCGTAACCTGTTGGGTTCAATAACTATGTTCGTCTCTGATATCTGTTTCTCATGCCAAATAATTGCCGGGCCGTCTACAGTATACAATTGCATGACGTCGGAGAACAAGTGGACGGGTTGGATCCTGGGTCGACAATGTTGAAAGACAGGTCCAAAATGTCAGCAATGAAGTTGGAACCTTGGGCGTGTGAATAACATCTATCTCCTCGCGGTGCGCTCACAATGATGGTTCATTATCGAGACTCATGAACACCTTTTTCCACCGAAGTCTCCTGTATGGGATCCACAATACGCGAATTGGCACCGAATCCAAGCGGTCCAACAGGCAATCCACAAAAAATCGCCCCACCATGATATTACGGAGCCCTGCTTTTACATCAGGAATCCATTAGGAGAATGCATACCCATTCCACTCTCCCAATATCGCGTCTTTGACGTGCGTCCCCCACGCTTTTATGGGCTTGACTTCATGTTGCAGTAGGATCTCCATCGGATTCTGAGGGGTTATCTATGCAATCGCCCTGATGCGGGAAGTACATATGTTGAGCGCAGTGATTACAGCATTGTATCTACCGACGGCGTCATTATCCCGTGCTTGGAGCTTCGTGGGGAACTAAGAGCATGGAGAGTGTTCGACATGAGCATTATAAAGCGAAAGCCCATCAGGTGCACCAGGAGTGCCCCCATTGCCACCAAGCTAACCAAGATGCCGTCGAAGGTAGTTGGGTCAATTGGTAAGCAACCGATCTCTATGCTCAGGTATGCAAACATGCCTCCCTGCTCCACCAGTTCAAATGTCACATGTGGTGCGAGATACCAAGTGTCCCGGACTGACGAAATTTCTACTCTAAAAGAGTTGTGCATAATATTGATTAGACTCTGTATATTAATATTTGCTACACGAACGACAGTCGGCAAGACCTCGCAGAACGGTTCAGCAAGAAGTGTAGAAATTAGGGGTGCATTCCTGCGTGACTCCCTGAGGACACAGAAGCCAAGGCAGGAGGTTGGTTACAAACAGATGAGGTATGTACAAAATGCTAGCTGCTTTTATACCTACAGAGCCTGCTGATTCATGTCGGCAGTGCATTAGCAATCCTGAGTGATTACTAACCCGACTCCCATGGTTGACCGAGCTCCGATGCTCGCACAGCACACAACATTCCAACACACTCCCTCGAGCAGAAGGAGCTCGGGCACTCCCTCTTCCTCTACAGCCTCCGATCCACTCCCTGAATCTAAAGTTTCTCCCACCATCAGATTCTTCAGCCAATCATCATTGCGCATAAAGCTGTGCGTCCACGTGCCCCAACTGCGTGAGGACTTCCGACGTGCCCCGATTAGCGAGGACTTCCAGCATTTCATCCTCAACAAGCGAGGGATACCCACAATTCATCCTCAGCCAACGAGGGATAGCCAGCAATATCATCTCGGGAAACGAGGGATAAACATCTTCGTCCAGCATGCATCGCCACGCAATGACTTTCCACGACTGCCTCAGTGTTAAGCGAGGTCTTCTGCTCCAAGATGGAGACTTCCGAATGTTGATCCTATAGCGCAAGAGATCAATATGTATCTGGGTTTACTGACCCCCAGAAGGTATTATCTGTTTGTGCAGAAATTAGGGGTGCCATTCCCACATGACTCCCTGAGGACACAGAAGCTAAGGCAGGAGATTGGTTGCAAACAGAAGAGGTATGTACAAAATACTATCTGCTTTTATACCTACGGAACCTGCTGATTCATCGTTGGGTGGTGCATAGCAATCCTAAGTGATTACTAACCCCGACTCCCATGGTTGACCGAGCTCCGATGCTTGCACAGCCACACAACATTCCAACAAGAAGATCAGGCAGAATCATTTCGACTTGTCCGGATTGTCTATGTCAGTGCACATCTTCAATGGTTTTATTAATCCGACTGACCATTGCTTCATTTCTGTAATAGGTCAAGGTGAGTTCTGTTCGGTCGATGCAAGTTCTCATCCATATTCTTCTTCTAACAACTGGTGAGTCCTTGTTGCCGTGACCGATGTGTCTTCACTGCCTGACCCTTCTCCATTCTTCTTCCAACAGCCGGTGAGTCTTTGCCACTTCTACCAATGTGTCTGTGCTGCCTCGCCCATCTGTGTTCTTGTTCCAACAGTCAGTGAGTCTTTGCTGCTTTGACCGATGCGTCTGCACTGCCTGACCAGTCCACATTCTTCTTCCAATAGATTGTGAGTCTTTGCTACCTCGACCAATGTGTCTGCACTGCCTCACCCATCCCCGACCTTATGCATTATGAGCCTCACAACTGTATTCCAAAGCCAAACACAGGCATTCTATTCCAAAACCAAGCACAGCCATTGGAAAACCACACATGGGGTGATCTATTTCAAAACCAAACACAGCTATTCCAAACCCAAACACAGGGCACTCTATTTCAAAACTGAACACAGCTATTCCAAAGCCAAACATGGGGCACTCTATTTCAAAACCAAACCCATCTATTGGAAAACCAAACACAGGGCACTACACAGTTTTTAAAGCACGTTGGCTCCGGGCCATTACGTGCCGCTGGCCAGGCCACACAGCTCAATCTGATCCCCAGAACCCAAATAGAGGTCGCAACTTGGCAGGTTGTCTTACCCCCCAGAACCCAAACAGAATTCGCAACTTGGCAGGTTGCGACGACTTTGATCCCCCAGAACCCAAACAGATGTCGCAACTTGGCAGGTTGCGACGTCCTTGACCCCCCAGAACCCAAACAGATGTCGCAACTTGGCAGGTTGCGACGTCCTTGATCCCCCAGAACCCAAACAGAAGTTGCAACTTGTCAGGTTGCGATGTCCTTGATCCCCCAGAACCCAAACAGAAGTTGCAACTTACCAGGTTGCGACTTTTATCCCCCAGAACCCAAACGGAAGTTGCAACTTGTCAGGTTGCGACGTCCTTGATCCCCCAGAACCCAAACAGAAGTTGCAACTTGGCAGGTTGCGACTTTTATCCCCCAGAACCCAAACGGAAGTCGCAACTTGTCCCCCAGAACCCAAACAGAAGTTGCAACTTGGCAGGTTGCGACTTTTATCCCCCAGAACCCAAACAGAAGTCGCAACTTGTCAGGTTGCGATGTCCTTGATCCCCCAGAACCCAAACAGAAGTCACAACTAGTGTATCCCTTCAGAACGTGTGAGGCATGCAAGAGCAGTGCTCGTGGTCGGCTATGATTGAATAAATCTTCATCCATGAGGAAAGAATGTTCCACTCACCAAGCAATACAGAGAATGTAAAAGCTTCTTGCATGCCACGGGTAGAGACAAGATGAGCTTGGAGGATACTACCAATTAAGCGCCAATGATGCTGTGTCGACGCTGGACCTATAAAGCATGGATAAAATATCAATAAAATCGAAATTTAAGGTGGAAAGAAGAAAAAGGGTATCCAGCCCTGACTGCTCTCGGAGAATTTCGACAAGAGAGAACCACGCTCTGCCGATGCTAATTCACGGTGCATTATGTGTGAACAGTATGAAAGAGGGTGATCAGACCTCGGTCAGGGGCTGCCATGTGGCTTTGTGAATGAACAACAGCAGAGGGGCAGGCAAACGAAAACAAAGGAAGAATGGGGCAGAGGCCAAATGGGCGTGCACAGAATGGGACGGCAGAGGCCAAATGGGCTTGCACAGAATGGGACGGCAGAGGCCAAATGGGCTTGCACAGAATGGGATGGCAGAGGCCAAATGGGCTTGCACAGAATGGGATGGCAGAGGCCAAATGGGCGTGCACAGAATGGGACAGCAGAGGCCAAATGGGCATGCACAGAATGGAGTGGCAGAGGCCAAATGGGCGTGCACAGAATGGGGTGGCAGAGGCCAAATGGGCGTGCACAGAATGGGACGGCAGAGGCCAAATGGGCGTGCACAGAATGGAGTGGCAGAGGACAAATGGGTGTGCACAGAATGGGTGGCAGAGGCCAAATGGGCATGCACAGAATGAGGAGAGGCCAAGGATGCTGAATTGTCCTGAAAAGCCAAGCCTTTATATATGTTCTCGGAAAGTTATTTCCCGTGTCCGCTCCGGGTTTCGGAGGTTCCATCCACCGAAATCCAGTAGCCATAAACTCGGGACCAATCCCTGAAGCCCAGACTCTGGAGTGCCTGTCAAACTTCGGTGCCGCCCCGGATTCTCAGTGGACAACGGCCTCAATTTTTTGACCAGACGTACCAGAATTCCACTTTGTTCATTTCTGAAGAGAGTGAGTCACAGTGCATGAAAGCCTGCCAAATTGCACAGTTTTCACACGCAAGGACATCCATGGAGTATGTAGCCACAAAACACCCTGGAACTAGTCTGTTGTTAACTGCGCCACCGTGTATAGGTGGCCGCGTTATTACAAATCATGGGAGTTTCAATTATGTTCCCACCGCCTTTCCGTCTGCGCCGTCACTGCTCTCCCGCTTTCCCTGGCATCCCTCACTATCTGTCGGCTGCTATCGCACTGAAGTTTTGCTGGCACGATCCCCAAGGCGACCATACGCTCACCAAAGTTGTAAAGGAGTGAATTGCGCAGTGGAAGGACGGCCTCTATCCTTCGCAGCAAAACCTTGTCAGGCGTATCTTCGACGGCCAAAATATGCTATGCTGCATGGCTACTAGCAGCGGAAACTCTTTCCTCTTCGCAGTTATCATCATCGTACTCCGCGAAATGGATCGAAATCGCCAGTGCCTGCAGTCAACAATGCCCTACACTCTAGGCCCCCTACATATGATTAATGCTCTAGAGTGTAGGGTCCCCCTAAGTCCACCGGACTCTGGGCGGTGTGTTGCCCCTTCTCAGAGACTACACAGGCTGCACCCAGGCCCTGCATTTTTTCTTTCCCCTTTCCACGCTCAGGCGAATCAAGACGACAGACGAACTTAGTGGTGAGCCCAGTAGCCGGTTGCGCGACGACGTTGCCCTTGTTTGTCCCCGCACGGAAAGTGCGGTCCGGAATAGCCTTATAAGGGAAGCCGCGCAACCCATCAATTTAAACTCAGATCGACCACGTTGAGCCTTACATAAAACAAGACGCGATGGCGCATTCGCTTCGCTCCGGCAACTTATTGATTTATAGCTAACAATATTACACAGAGAGGGGCTAAATAGATTCAGTCCTTTTGACAGCCGAAGTGCATGTAGGGCCTTGATTCATCCTTGATTATTCACTCTGGGCAATCTGGACCACGAGTACACATTTAATTGGTGAAGACGAGATGACATCGAACAATTGCTTAGCCAACTCTCGCTCAGCCGGGGCAGAATAATCATCACTTTTATCAACAATTGGAATGTCGACGATGGGAATTCCATGGACAGAGCAGGGATGATGTTGTCTGAAGGTACTTCAACAGCTGGCTGGGGCTCGGATGGGATCGCGTTGGAAATTGTATCATCCAGGACCACTATAAGCCGCTTGCAGAAATCTAACCAGGGGATTGTAAACATCCGCTGGGTTTTGTACCGTAGAAATTTGGTAGCCCCTTTTCAATCACGAGCAATGAACTTTTCATGATCACACGCGGTGAATATAACGATCCAGTGTCGCGCCATGACCTCGGTCACATGGATGATGCTCGCCGCCTGTGGGCGCTGCATTGGGACGCTGAAAAGGTTGCGAAACTTCCAAAAAATGCGGTGCCGCCGTACGGGCTGTGCTATAATCACGGCAAGGTGTCGCTCAATCTGCTTGCCGAACCTCAGGTTATCGATAGGAGGTGATTCCCAAGCGCAGGGATTCCGGGAACATATCGCCGCCGAGCACTACGTCTTGGCAACGAATGCGGAAAGCTTTCCAGTTCGCTGCTTAATCCTCAACACACCGCGTATCCAGAACTACCAGCCCATCCCTAGCAAGGGAAAGTGTGTCTCTGTGACGGGCTTCCTCACTGGTGTTATGCGAAATGAGGATCGCACGGTCAAGCATTTCCTAATATATGTGGACCCAGTGGTCTTCCTCGGCCAGCAGTGGCACTCAACTACGGCACCGAGGGCTGAGGAGAGTCCGAAAAAGATAGGCAAGTGCTTTACATACATCTGCGTTATTATGATTCAACTGAGCTGCTTTATCCAGTCTCTGGAACTCCGGCACGCCTCAAATTTACCGGCTTCCTCGGGAGCCAGGGTACCGAGATGAAGTCCGGAGAGCCGAACTCGAAAAAGCGCAAGACCGCCGACGATTGTGCAGCTGAGGAGGCCAACGAGAAAGGTGAAGGAACTTCAACTCAGGGTCGTCGTGGAGCCTTCCATAACACGCAGTGAATTTGAACTTGATGCAGTCATTTAGCGTGTTCTGAATTCTAATAAATTGTGCACTGTTACCATGCTCTGGCCGTAGCGAAGCACGGGTTACTGCTAGTATAGTCTTATGGCCAAGTTAGCGGCGCAGGGTCTCTTTACTTCCAACACGGAGGAAGTTGTTGAATGCAACAATGTATGCGATGGTTTACCTCTCAGGTGGCTCATATAATCATATTTATAGGCATACAAATGCGGGCCAAGATGCGGAAATCGCGTGGCTCAAAGGCCACGGGGGATCAAAGTCCAGATTTTCAAAACGGAACACCGCGGATAGGGCATCAGAACATCAGTAGCCGTCCGTAGACAGGTCTTAGGCCTTTATACCTGGTGTGGAGTTCTTTAGTCGGACTGATATCTTGTTTCCAGTACTCCTCTATCTGTTTCCTTTGCTTACATCTCACCAATTCTATACAGTCAACGAGAGGAGGCTAGCAAACCAAGCGCTACGCGGGCATCCTATTTATTCACTGGACACCCGCCTTTCAAAGGACTCCGCAGAGCAGTCATCGAAGGACAAGTACTCCGCGGGAAAACCCACTGCGTCCACCCGCTGGTTCATCGCCACAGGAAATAACGGCCGCACATTGGGACCTGATGACCTCTTTTGCCCAGAACACAAACCAGAGCCTTCTACGACAAGGGATATATATTCTTTAGGGTGTGCTATATACGAGGTCGGCTTTTTCCCTATTACTGAGCTATGGCAGAAAATCTTGACACCACATGTAGATATATACATGGAAGCCGACTTTTGCACACATACCGACGGATATCCATGTGATATCAGAGGTCCTAGCGGGCTCCCGGCCTTCGCGTCCGAGAGATTCGGAAAAGCCAATACCAGAACTCGTCTGGGATCTTGCTCAGAAGTGTTGGCTCACGGCCGACGATCAAGTCGGTACTAGACACCTTCATAACGGACGGCCAAAACGCATCCTTAGTATTCTAGATTTATTCCCTCTTCGCTAAGGCCTGAACCTGCATGCATACTGCCTTGATACCGTCCATAACGCTGCACTGTTACGCGACAAGTTTCTTCCGAATGCATGGCCGTGTACTTTTCGCGCAAGTAGCAGGACTACGATCGTAACGCTTGGGATTCTTCCTCGAAGGCATGCCAAATCAAGAGAGGTCAGGGTTGGCAAGTATGTATGGGCAAATGATTAGAGGCCTGAATACGTTCTGAAAGACCTGCCAGCGACTGTGGTTACAGGGAAGTTGAGTATTGGCCACTAAAATACCCAAAAATATTTGCTTGCATACTTTGAGCTACAACGATTGTCCTTGCCAAAAACCAGAACCCAGATTGAATGTGGAAGAAAGCGGCAGTGTTCGACGATCTGCCTGCCAAAAGTTAAGTGCTAGTGACGTGACAGTAACGTCACGGTTATGTGCCCTCTTCCGTCGCTCCGCTGCTGCTGGCCGCAATCGCGCAGTTTTTCCGTTGGAATCAATCGCAGAGCCTTTTAATGTACTCGCTTCTCTATTTCGTCGCTTCAAACACGAAAAATTACGCGTTACTCGGGCCAATAAGTCTCCAAATCCCTTAGGATGCTCGGGTTGATTTACGACCAAACTAGAGGGTCCTCGGAAGCCTCGACATCGCGCGACGTGTCATGTGCAACTTCCAAGACCAGGATTACTTCCCTCGCCAAAAATTCTGATGAAAATACCTGGGGTTGTACCACATCTGACAGCTTTCGGTCCTGTCGACTTGTTGTGTCAATTCCAGCTCTGGTTTTTCATTGTGTATTGAAATCTTGCGCCCATGGACCATATTTTTGACTGAAACTTGGAGCTATTTATCTCTTTCTTGCTGTTCATTCCGCAGGTACTATCCTTTACGGCGATCCTGGCCACTTAAGAATGTTGGATATCATTATATACAGTGGCCCTTGACACAAACTGAATACACCATTGGCTTGCGATCTGTCTTTTCAATAGGTATAGAAATTCACTTCATGAAAATGGCCAATCCGTTGTTGAACGACGCCATTCTTTCCATCTGGTCCGAGTGTCCGAGTTCTAGGTAACTTATCACATTCAGATTGCCAGCCTCGTGCTGGACTCAAAGCTCGTCACGACACCTCTAAATTTGATAGGCAGACTCTCCAACAGCCAATGGACCCCCAGAATATGGCTCTACTACAGGAGAACCACGATATATAGTATTTGTCTGAGTGTTGGCATTGACCGGGTCAAACTGGTTTGACCGACGTTTAAACTGACAGTGGGAGACCGACACCCGTTGAACTCATGTGGATGCCACAAACTGGGTGAAGCATGAAAGAGTTCAAATGGGTTTGGCGAGTCCTTGATCAACGGTCAAGGGGTAAAACCATGGGTCAAACCGGTTTGACCCCTTTTGACCCCGGTCAATGCCAACACATTATTTTGTCTCCAATGCTAATGAGCTATTGAACAGGTTAATTTCGACGGTGAGAACAAATATTTTTGAGAGATTGTGAACGCTACGGGTCACATCCAGATCCAATTTTTTCCCTAGACACCTTTATGATGCGGTAAAATGTCTCAGGTGTATTTTTCGGGTAGTGTGCACCCTCAATGGCTCAGAGGGTCCATGAAATAGGTAAAAATCGACATTTCACCAGTACTCGTCGAATTCCTGATGGTCAAATGAGACTTAAACCACACTGATTCACGGTTATTGGCTGGGGGTACATTGACCACCTCCTAGAGATTGCCCCACAGCAAAGAACTCCTGAAACAGTCCAGTGATGGTCGAGAAATCGTTGTTTGTCTGAGTTCTAGGTTTGTCCGGAATGGTGGTACACGATAGTCCATCCACACAGCCATGTACTGTGCATTAATTGTTCATCTGTACCAAATAATTTATGCACGGCCATAAATGGGAGAGGCATTGTCTGCCGACGATCACGTGAGGCCGCGAAACTTTTTTGCGTTTTCACGGAATTAAGCAAACGGCAGTAAGCGATATAATTGCAGTATAATGCAGTGAATATTTGCGAAAGCTAAGTGAAGCACATCTTGATTCTGTTTCTTCTCCTTATCAATCCATCGTTGAAAAGTTGTTACATGGAAAGGATGTAGCATGTGGTCGCCTCCTTCGGGTGGGATTTCTCTATTGAAATATTCTACGAATCTATATAATGCTCACCGCTCCAAACGATCTTTATCTCGCACCTCACTTCACTTCCATGACGCACAGGCATGACGACGGTAGGCGACATGATCCCAGTCGGGACCTGAGGGGACAACGGGGTGGTTCCCGATCTGGAAGAGCCGATACCAGTCCAGTCGATGACAGGGAAGACGTTTATCAGAGCCTGGGGGCACGGCGAGGCGGCACCCGGTCTGGGAGTCCAGCTCCCTCGCTTGCTCCTGGGGCAACATCGGATGAGCATTCAACTCAACCACCACTTGCAAATCTTGGACGTGCAACTCGTGGTGGATCATACCACCATGCCTCGCAGTAAGAAACTCATATCAACTGACTTGAAATTGTACTGAACAGTGGTGGATAGAACTAGGACTGTAGCCCATCCACCATTCTCGGAGGAATCAAACGAACCATCTTCCGGGTACACTGTCAATTTGCAGAGCATACGGGGATATTGATTTTCTGTAGGCCTTCGGCTCGAAATTATGCTCCAGGAGAGCCAGAAACTCGACCAGCACAGTCTGGTAGTGCTGCACTCCAGACATTGACTCAGTCGACCTCACGGGACAGCCTTCATCCCAACTGGTTCATCCGGTGCATTATCTACATAGCTGATTTTCTCCACACCAAACATCATGTCACATTCCGCGCGTGCGCGTTGATTCTCGTGTGTCTTGCATTCATCTTCTCATCTGTTGCTGGGAATCTGGTTGGCACTGTTGGGATGCCTCATACTCTCAAAACGGTCTTTGCGAGGCTGGACATCCAGGATGATTTTGTTGTGCATCCGGTCTGTTTCAAATGCCACCGCGTCTTTGCACCGAATGTCGGGCCACAAACATTTTGTCCTGACTGCGAGGAGGAGATATTTGGTGGAATCACGCGGGAAGATTCCGATTCGATCCTTGGAACGAGATCATCTCCGATTCCGAGGATTCGGGACGGCCTGTAGGCAGCACAAAACGGAAACCTGTCGTCGTTGCTCCAATTCAGCTCCTGTCTTCCGGCTTGCACGCTTTTTTCAAGCGTCCAGGCATGGTTTCAGCTGTCAACTCCTGGAAGAATAATCCTCTAGCTGACCATAGCGAGTTCAAAACTATCCAGGATGGAAATGTCTGGAGAACAACGAATGCTCCAGATGGAACTCCTTTTTTCTATGGTCCAGGTTCCAAAACAGAAATTCGACTTGGTGTTAGTTTCGGTTTTGATTGGTAAGTCCAACTACGCTATCAGCGAAGTAATTAACCAACTTTTGTTTAGGTTTGGTCGAAGCAAGGTTTTGATTGGTAAGTCCAACTACGCTATCAGCGAAGTAATTAACCAACTTTTGTTTAGGTTTGGTCGAAGCAAAAGCAGCTTCGGCCCCAGTCATTCCTCCGGAGTGATGTCCTTCTGCATACAAAATCTGGCAACCTCGCTACGGTAAACAAGATCCTCTCCTTAGATTTGGCTCTGATTCTTGTCAGATACCGTACCGATAATCTCATACTGCCTGGAATGCCTCCCGGACCGAAGGAGCAAACCGCCGATCAGTTACAGAATTACCTCAAGATTATTGTGGATGATCTTGTCATGCTGTACGACGAGGGAATATTGATAGAGGTCCCAGGGCATCCAAATGGTATTCCAAATGTCGAAGTCCGGTCTCTTTTGCTAACTTGGGGAACAGGTATTAGAATGCGAGTTACATTAGTCGCAATCATCGCCGACCACCCGGCGATGTGTAAGCTGTGTGGCTTCGCGGATAAAAATCACAATGCCTTCCCTTGTCCCAAATGCAAAGTTTCGCAAGCAGACTCCTTTACAGATAAATTGTTGCGCAATGGTAATGACTATCATCCGCCTCTTCCGATATTTTGACAACTTCTCCAGAATTTCCACCACGCACCGGTGAGGAACATCGACGATTAGCTGAAGAATACCGAGATCTCCTAACCAAAGAAGAGAGGGCAGCATTCTTCACCGAGCACGGGGTGAGATGGACTGAGTTTGCTCGTCTTAAATATTTCGATCTTATCCGGCATACGGTTATTGACCCTATGCATAATCTCCTTCTTGGTATGGTTTCATTCTCATGGGCAGTAATAAACTCAACTGCCTTTGTATTTGAAGGGATTGCAAAAAATCAGTGGTACAACTATTGGATACAAAATGGCTGTCTACGTGCCAACACACCTACTCAACAGCGAAAACTTAATATTATTCATGGCCTTTTGGAAAGCGTGAGTTGGTTTTGTATAACTGTTCAATCACAAATTAATGTGTTTAGTTTGAATCTCCATTATGGGCCGGACACTTGCTTTTACGGGTCGGAGAGCCGGCAGGAGGATCCCTCACAGCAGACGAGTATAAATTTGCGGCTACAGGCCCGTGGGCGATTGCGGTGCGAAAAGACCATTTTCCAATCCAGAGACACTCATGGATGAATTGAAGATACCACTTGTATGGGATCGTTTTTGCGGTAAGGCCCAGGAGGATTACACAGCTGCCATGAACAACTATCCTGGAAAATTGCTGGACTACGAGAAGAATAGACCCACAGAGTTACACCGACAACCCGTTCAAAACGAGATTCTGCTGGATCATCTCTCATTCAGATCTACTGGTTGGACCCAAACACCCCTGCTGCCGGCCTCGAGCCGCAGGAGTCCCTGCCGTACGTCGGAGAAATACGCGAGATGTTCAAACACAATCAGAGTTGTATGTCCACTTCTGACACGACACTCCTGGTTTTTGTTGCATGGTTGAAACCCTCAACGGAGACACCACTTGAGAACAATGAATTCATTTGGCATGAGTTGTGAGTTTTCTTTTTCTCTGCGTCAACGCGAACTGAGAAAAAACAACTCTCACACTAGTCCGGAGTTAGGGGTCGAGACCTGGCTATACAAAGAATATACGCAACCCGGCGACACCAATTACCCACCCTGTATAATGCCTTTGGCCGAACTCCATTGCCAGGTCGGGCGAGGAATGCTCAGCTATACCAGACCTCCGATGTGGATTACGACGACGATGGATCGGGTAAATTTCAACACTTCTTTCATAATGTGAATCTGACCTGGATTTACATTTGAACAGTTCCCAAGTTCGCTTGCGGCATTTGGGTTTGGTAAAACTGTCGGAGACGATGAAGAATGACAGACTGGAACTAGCTTCTCGGATTAAATATGGACAATGTGGCTGGTGCGATTATTATTGACTGTAGGAGCATGAATAGCTCGCGGATAACATCTATTTTCAATTCGAATAACTCGAGATTTCCAGATTGTACAAAAGAATAATAGTGAATGTTCTATTAGGTGGTGATAGTGCAGTTGTTAGTAGTTTCCCCAGAGGAAACGGAATTATTGAGCTCGGGACATCATACATTGAGCTCGGGACATATTTTGCGTCCGCCTCGGAGCGAGCGCTGTTGATGCCAATGTGGATGGATGGTGAGAGCAATTGATGATAGAACAGAATGTGGTCAAATCCAAGAGGGCACAACGTGAGACGCGAATGTATCGGGATGTAATGGGGCTAAAAAGAATGGCTTGAAAATCGAGAAATCTGGGAGCTCCTGGTGGAGCTAACACAATAGTTATGTAGTGGCAATATATATGTCATATTCAATGATGATTCTGACCTGCGGGCCAGTCAGGGTCTCGAATAACCCCATCACAAGCTCAAACTCGTCCTCGCTGATAAATAACCGGCTGCATATCTCTTGTGTGTCTGCCGACCGCGGCTCTTGAGCAATTCGCTCTTCAACGCGACAATGGTAGTTTGTGTTATCGAGCCACATCTTGTCGAACTCGTCCATGTAATATGTATAGTCGTGGTTGAGCAAGGCTGCAGAACATGCTTCGGAGATGTTTTGTGTCCAGTGAAGGTATGTCGCAGTGTCCATCCATCTATTGCTGGGATACAGCTCCGCGTAATTCTCGACGAGCCGAACTGAGCCAGGTATCGGGATCTGCACTGTATTGGTGGCCAATGCCGCCTGTAGGTGATGCTCCTCAATGCCCCCTGAGTCAGTTGGGTCAGAATATGTAGCCAGCCGTTACTCACAGATGTCTCGTTTCTATCGATGTTTCCAACAACCGAAACTTGAAGCAAGGCTTGCCCATTGGCATCTCTTTGGTTTTCCAGAAGACCCTTGTGTATTTTCAGCGGGGTGTTTCGTCCTGGGGGACGAGGCTGTCTGTTTCGTGGCGAAATTGGGGTGGCCATGAAAGTGAGAGGAAAACTGCTACTTAGTGACCTAAGTGTAACAGCGCTTCAACCAAAACTGAACTTCTCGATAAATGGGGATGCTTTTGCTGACAAATAGAACGAGATTGGCCGGTATATAGCTCCTGACACCCCCCACGTGGCCCACCACTGACGGGGAAAGCGAGGTGGTGAGTCACTCCAGCGCCCATTCGGAAAAATAAAATGCTGTCCGGAACTCAGGACAAATACTCAAGGGGTGCTTTAGTGTAAAGGCGGTGAAACAGGACTTGGCGCAACCGTCGTAGAGGTGGAGGATTGGTGGCCATTGAGAAATGCGAAACATGTGCGTTCGGCATCCGATCGCTTTCCTAATCGGGATATGTTTGCGGTGGAGGGGGTTTCGTGATTTGTTTCCAGAGCTCCGACTCTGCTTCCTTTCATCAAATGATTGACCTCTGTTGATATCACCGCTTTCACGTCGCCAAATAAGTAACAGTGGTGGAGAAGCGTGTTACGAACCACTATCCAGCATCGATGAGGCAGTTACCTATAGATTATTAACCGTTCTCGAGATGACCGGCTTTCGTACATCACGAAAAGCGTAAAGTCCTTGCCAGACCAATGCCGCTCAAAGAGAATGTGTACCGTGGTCAGAGCAGAATATTAGCGGCTTCTTTAAGTTCTCTAGCAGCGGTAAAAGAGATCTGACTGATTTTGTTTCGTGCCCGTCGTGAGTTCAAGTGGCAAACAATATGAGTAGCAGGATTCCGATATGGGCGGCAACACCTTACACTTGCCGCCTCCCCCTGCCCGGATGCTGAAACATCAGCGACTTTCGACTTAATCGTTCCCGCAACAGTAGTAAGGCACTTCTCCGTGATTCATTCTGTCGAATGTCTCCCTGTTACTCGAATTTAGCTCCAGTCCATGCCAAGCGCCCGCAAAAGCAGATAATAGAGAGTTTGCGCAGAGCCTTCCAGGCCACTTATTGCCTCACAGAACACTTTACCACTAGATCTTTTCACGGGTAATGGAGGGTCCCTATCCCATCAATATGACATCCACAAACTGGCAGAGGTATATGAAGAAGTTGCAACAAGTCGATGTTGAAGGAGCCATCAGCCACCTAGTGGCCGACATACCTAGCACGACAGTGTCAATCGCCTGCACAGCCTGCGCAAGGTTGATACGCAAATCAACGTATTTTGGTGGTCCCGTCACGGCCATGCAGGGATTTGCTGCTGTCTCCAGGCATGATAGTCCCGACCCGATGATGAATGTGGCGCCGCAGAAACCACCGAAAGAACGCTTGAGACCCGCAGGCCACATCAGCAATGCGCCGATACCCTCCAGTACCAACCCTAAGATATAAGTCAATGCAAGATAAGAGGTGTTTACGGGAGACTAAGCACCGAGAATGAATACTGCGCGATAACCGTAGTTCCGTAGTACCCAGTTGCCATACCCGAGAGACGCGATGGGGTAAGCTCCAAAGTACGCCGCTTGCAAACCGGAGGAACGTGTACGCGTAATGCCCAGGGTGTTTTGGAAATGCTTGTTGAGTGTGTCGAGCAGGCCATAGGCGAATCCCTAGAAGGAGTCAGTCCGGTGGAAAGGGGTGGGAGCGGAGCGGCGCACCCAAAGGAAGTACAAGATCGTGACGAGGAACAGCGGCCAGAGAGTCTCGCGAAGCGTCAACTGAGATGCGTTCGTGATGCGGTTGCCCACGCGTAGAGAATGCACGCGGAAGAGCACTTTTGAATGCCTTACATTTTCAAACGTGTGACCGTATTGCCCTCCATTACATTTTAAAACACTTTCACCTCCAACACGATCCAGAGCCACTTTCTGAGGCTCGCACACCGCCAGTGGATAGCCCTGGTCATTCCGGTCATTTTCGGCTTTTCATTTTCAAACGCATTGCCCTCCTTTACATTTTAAAACACTTTCACAGCACGACTCCAGAGCCTTTTTCTGAGGCTTGCGCACCGCCACTGGCCAGTAGATAGGTTGACCCCGAGGAGCATGAGTTCGCCCACAATACACTGACTCGGAAAAAGTATTGGATCACGTGAAGATCAAAAAAGAACTGCTCCGTTCTCAACTCTCTGCGACATTTGAATAAGTTTCAAACACAGGACAGGTAGTCATAGATATGAAGTATACATGTATACAATATAAAGGGTATGCTCCAAAACATTGGACTTCTCTGTGTGATTTAGTTGTCGAAGGTGATCCAATTATTAATATGTTTTTAGTCAACGCTGAGAATTCAAGTGAGAAAAATTGTCTGGTGGCCAAAATAAATGCAGTAAGCTTACGAGGCATCAATAATCAGTCGCACCACCATTCGCCTTCAACAATTGCCGCACCCGTGTGGGCATACTGTCATACAGCTTGTCGATGAACTGTTGATCCATCTTTTCCCACTCCTCCTTCAGAGCAAGCCAAGCTCGTCCCGGTTCTTCGGCAGAGGGTCCTGGCACGTGCCATGCGGTCGAGGTGATCCCATAGATTCTCGATAGGGCTCATATCGGGTGAATTCAGGCACCAGCGGAGGAGATCAATGCCTTCGAGATCAAACCAGCCCTTCGCGTGGCCTGACGTGTGCTTTGGATCACCATCCTGTTGGAAATAGATGGTCGAGCGGTCGAGATTATGTTTGTCGAGAATCCGGAGAAAGGATTGGGAGAGGATGTCAACATAAACAAAGCGGTCCATGATGCCCTCGATACGGTGGAGTTCACCAACGCCATGCCGAGTGATACACCCCCAGACCATGACACTCCCGCCACTGTGCTTGAGCTTCTTCTTGGTGTATGCGGGATTATTGGCTTCCCCTGGCTTCCTCCAACACCACTCCCGACCATCAGAACCAAAAAGAATTTGAATTTGGACTCATCGGAATATATGACCGCATGTCAGTCCTCTCCCATCCAAAAACAATGGTGTTCCGCCCAGTCCAATCGCTTCCGTATGTGACCTGCGGTGAGGATGGGCTTCGATTGGCATGTGTAGCCCTTGAGACCACATTTTCGGAGTGCTGCGCAAAGGGTATCCACGTGAACGCCGGGGAAAAACTTGCGTTGCAGGTCCGACACATTGCAGGCCTGCCCAGAAGAGAGCATCCGGAGGGCTTTGCGGACATCCCTCTCATCCAATTTGGTGGGACGACCCCTCTTGATCCCTTTGGACTCGAAATTATGCTCCAGCCCATACAGCACGTGGATCCTGGACACCGTCGACGGTGCGACATTCTCTTTGCAAGCAACCTCCCTATTGGACATCCCTGCCTCTTTGAGTGTGACTATAGTCGCCTTCTGAGCCACAGCTGTGTCGGACATGATGAGGAGGAAGCTGTGTGTGCGGTTAGAGTGTGGTGCGGGGCGTCGTTGTGGTGGTTCGGAATGAAAAAAGTGATGTGTTCCAAATGCGGAAAAAGAATTGGATCACATGTGCGCGATGTCGACGTCATTTCTACTCAACTGCATCGCGGTTGACCTCAACTCTGCAGGGGTAATTAGGGGTGCTTAGAGGGTCCCTAATGCAGGGTGGAAAATATTCAATGTATTTCTTTTGGTAGTGTAGCCAAGTCACAAAGTTTTGAAAGCTGGTGATCCAATACTTTTTCCGAGTCAGTGTATTATTCTCCCGCCATTTGAATGCAGCTCTATTTCGTCAGGTCATGCTTTTCAAAATGGTAGCCAATTGAAATTGAATGCATCTCTATTGTGTCAGGTCACGCTTTTCAAAATGTCAGCCATTTGAAATTGAATGCATCTCTATTGGGCCAGGTCATGCTTTTCAAAATGCCAGCCATTTGAATGCACCTCGATTGCGCCAGATCATGCTTTTCAAAATGGCAGCCATTTGAAATTGAATACATCTCTATTGCGTCAGGTCATGCACCTCTATTGCATCAGGTCATGGGTGTTTCATCCTCCTCCTCGTCGGCTGTGCCATCGTCTTGTCGAAACCGGGTTTGGGCCCAACACATTGACGTTTGTGGTGGTTGCGTGGAGGAGTCGGGAGGCATGCACGGGAAGCCAATCGTGCCAATGGACGTGGTCCTTGAATAGGGAACGGATAAGAGGACAGCACCATCATGGCGGGCGTCCCAGGACAAGGTACTTGAACTTTTGCGTACCAAACTAACGTTCCCTGCCAAAAGTACCGTGACGTTAAATTTGACAGGGCACGTTAATTTCTCTACGTAACTTTAGGAAGTATCGACATCAGCGGAGAAAAAGGACGACAAACAGAACATGGAGTCCCCCTAAACAATTGCACTGGTGTATGGTGCTGTCGAAACCATGAACAACACTACATACACGCCCGAGTGCAACGGCGACCAATCATCACAACCCGTCGCCTCCATAGTCTTTTCTTCGACCCGGAGTGTCCCAGAGGATCACATCCAACCCCACACCAATCAGTTAACCTCTCTGCTGTCAGACGACAGTGCACATACACGGCATGTCTTGACACCCTTTCATGTCATCGTTTAATGAACTTAACGGAGTGTCCTAGATCGTATCAACTGAGCATCATTCAACAAAAGACAGCCGAATTTGCGAATGCAAGCCTCTCGCGGCTTCTGTTAACTCCACCTATGGTTGTTCAACTGACGGTGACTGACTTAAACGGCAATTCGATTGTACCATATGAACACCCTCCCGTCCTACAATAAACATGCTGATGGGCTCCTTGAAATGAGGAAGAGCTTCCTCATCGCGCATCTTTCGTTGTTTACGGAGGATGGAATTACATCTCTGGATATGGGGTCCTCAACCATAGGACCACGAGAAGCTGCACCTCAACCCATTTTATATGGAAAGGTGCCGCCGCAAATATTTCATGCGATGCAATTTAATGTCTGGAAGTGCTCCCAGACGAAATAGCGAACTCCGGGGTTCTCGCGGATGGTCTCGCCGGAGCCGTCGGGGAGTTGGTAACGCGAGGCTGGACCGCCAACGGAGACATCGTAGATGTAGGGGATGGTGGTGTCGGGAATCTCGGGTCGCAAAATGAGTGTAACGTCGTCGTGGAAAAGGAAAATGGCCCAGATTATATAATCATTGTTGGAATATGAAGCCGCAGTGCATTAGTAATAATGCTCGGGCTTTTTGTTCTAGCATATTCTACCTCCCCGAAGCTGACTGATAGCTTACTATACAATTACTAATCACCTTTCCTCGTAGTATAAAAACCCCTGTAATTAGTCGGTAGTACTTCACTGGTTTGCAAAGGAATAAATCCTCTTGCAACACTCTTACCCTTCTGAGCTTATTTCAACAATCATCATATATCCACGGGTGCATGCAGGTGCGGGCATCCCATACAAGTACAATGGTGTTGGAATCAGGAGAAAAGACCAAGATTTGAGGGAGTTATGAGTGTTATGCTGAAGTCATCATTTTTTGAAAAAAATTGATCTGCGCCCTAAGTTCCGCAAAGAGCTGTAACACCCTGTTTACTCCGCGGCACTGCCGCCTCCAGAGCCGCGAGAATGGCTATGGTGCCTTTTCCAATTTAAACACGAATAGATTATCCCTCTGATTAAACATGAAATTCTGTCTCAATGGACATTGTTTAAACAAACGTGCTAGGGTTACAGAAGCGGCCACATGCGGCAACACTCATAGGAAAAGGAGGTGGTGACTCGGGACAGTCAAATCTCGGGTTTTTTTTTTCAATGTACTGGGTCCGGTGACGATGAAACATGAAAAAGAAATCGGATAGCAGAGGCCCCTGCTCATAGTTCGAATCGGCTCCTTCACCCCCTTCGGTACCGCCGATCCTCCTTCAGAGCCCCGCTCATCCACGACCACTTCATCTATTCGAGCCTCACTCATCATCGCCATCGTGTAAGCCACGCTTACTAGGCTCTCCGGCAGTTCGCGCGCTGAGCTCCTGACACGGTGCTACGGTTGTAGCGGAGGCCGTATCGGGAGGGGAAACTCGGTGCCGGATTGCACATTTATACGAGCTTCGTCGGTCCTGCCACTGTGAGCTCCGCTCCCCATCGTACCATCCTCGAGCTCCGCTCACATTGTCTTTTCGCCCACCCACCACTCCTTTTTCTTCACACTCCTTTTTCTTCAAGTTTGGGACCGATTATTTACGTAGAAAAATACGTACATTATACTACAGTATTTAGCTCACGCGCTCGTCACCAAATATATTGAGGGCCGCTTTTGCGGCGTGCTTTAGCACTAAAATCGGTTCGACCACGCAGTAGAGGCCTTCTATCCGCTCTACTACGGTAGGTACCGCTGCATAGCCGACTACGATCAGTTTTGCCCCCAAGTATATGGTAAACTGATTCCGAAGGAGCTATGGGGAAAACAGTTCAGCCCGTGACATTACAGCCCGGCGCATCAATTGAATCGGGCAAATTGAGTGAAAGGCGGGTTTGGGATGCCCGCACACCAGCCCTCACTCCGGGATTTTACCACGAGCGACTCTGGGTCTTTTATCATCCACCACCGCTTGTTCCAGGCGTTCGAAGCGCACACCAATACATTCCTCCTCATTGTCAAAATTATCCATGGTCTCGCCCCGACAAAGAAACCAGGGCGATTTTGGTCCAGGAATCTGCCGTCGTTCCGTACTATGTCGAGACGGAGGATATGGAAGAATTCATGAGTCAAATAGTAAAGTGCGTGGCCCGTCAACCACATTCTCGAAGGCCCTGGTTTCACCGTTCATCCTTGGCTCATTCCATTTCCGCGAATCAGCGTCGGGGAAGGACATAGTTGCGTGGACAAAATCATCGACTTGGGGTACGGAAACTAGGACTGCCACACACCCGCTAAAAGTTCATGACGCTACGATTGTGGATGGACCGGCAGAAAGCGCACGCCGCCGCGGGCTTTGTTCCGGAGTCAGTAGGGATTCCACCCGGTTATCTCGGATATCCTGGCGACGGCCAGGTACGCCCAGGGATATTCTTGTGCACAGACGAGTGCGAGTGCAGACTGCACCGTGCCATATGCAGGAGCGGCAGGTAATGCGCGTGGTGGAGGTTCCCGTTGCATTGATAATGGGTCGTATGGATCGCCCGGGAGCGGTATCGGACGTGGGAGTGCAAGGACGGGAATTGCATCGTATGGACCAGGATCAGCAGTGAGGGCATGGATGGGAGCAGATGGTGTCGGCAGCGGCGTCGGTCTGGAAAGAGGGGTCTTTTTGGAGAGAGATCTAGGAAATGGGTGTCGTTGGGGAAGGAGTCGATGATTACGGCGTCGAAAGGTACGCCAGGGATGAGGCGACTCGGTCCGGAGGGCGGAAAAGTCGCGTAGGGCGAGCACCGAAGTGGTAGCAGGGGCTGTATGGATGGCGGCGAGCTCGGGTGTGTCGTAGAACGACGTGCCCGTCGGAGTGTCGTATAAATACGCCCGGATGTGCTCTGGATAATGAGCAGGGCCCTGCCAAGATCCTGCAGCCCGAATGGAGTCATCGTAGCTTTCGTCGTCGTCAAATATCAATGTTGATGCGTCGAACATAGGAAGGTTGGCAGGAGGATACCAGTCATATGGTTCCGGATCCGATTCGACGACGATGGAAGGTTTGGGGATGGAAGGGGAGAGCGTGGCCAAGGGAGTGGAAATGGGGACGGCGTGGATGGATGTGGCGGGCGTGACGAGGGGGGTAGAGGTGCTTACGGGGGCTTGCCGTGCCTTCTCCTCCTCCAGCAGCTTCTCCGCTCTTGCCTTCTTCCTTGCTTTTTCATTCTTTGCGCCGCTCGTCATGACAGATTTGACGGGTCACGTAAGGGCGAAAAACAGTGGTGTGCGTGAATGTGCGTCAAAGACGCGGTCGATACGAGGTGCCGGTGACGATGTAAACCGAAGAGTCGATGGATGGGGGTAGGTCGAAAAAAAAGCGCGGAAAATCCGCTCGCAGTAGGTGCGAGCCAAGTCGATGAGAAGCTGCCAAGATGATGCTCTAGGAAGCAGAAGACCTATCTGGTCCGAGGGAGACGTGGAGAAGAGCGAATCACACTCTAATCACCAGATGGAGACCAGCAGCCAAGAGCATATCAGAATATTTTGAACGATTTTGGAGGTCATGAACTTTTCAGGTGCCGCGACAAACTTTACTGGCACAGCGACAAAAAAAATGGGTTAAAGTACAGTCTTTGACTGTGAAGCGAAACGCTCTGGCTGTGCGGCCAACTGTGAGCTCCACAGTACACCATCAATATTAAAACTTGTAGTAGATCGGTGCATCTGCTTCCTACCTTCCTGACAATGCAAAGAGGTGCTCGGTTCTGTCGTGTTTTGGTGGAGAACGAGGGCAACCTTTCCGGCAGGTCAAATATGGACAAATAACGTGAAAGCGAAACGGTAGAAAACGCAGAAATGTGGACAATCCACGGGAATTTGGTACCTCCCATGTGCATATTCGTAATCACCAACCTCAAAAACCCCCAGTATGCCCTGAAGTGACTCAAACCGGGGCATAGCCTGTATATTCATTATATGGGTTCAAATTGGGTTCAAATGGAAAATCACAGGTGACAAAAGAAATGCACAGAATGGGCATTACACAAGGTTTTATCGTAAATCCTTTGGCACATGGGAGTTTCATAGCGAGGGGATCAATGTCCCAAAATTTCGGGCTTGTATGCAATCTGAAAGGGGGTGAAAAGCGCCGTGTTTCGCTTCCACGTGCTGTTTCGCTTCGCCGTTAAGGACTGTATCTGCGCAGAAGATAACTTTACTCGACCATCATACATATTACAGCCGTTTGCGGAACTTAGGGTGCGACCTTTTTTTTGTTAAATAGATCTCAAGCATCCCTATGGTGCGCTCGGCCTAAACACCGCCAAACTGGAACGATCCATGATGCCATCATTGATCTCTCAATTCGGCCCTGGAATTTTTTTTCAAATTCATACTACTGCTTTCCACCCATCTATGGGCCGGAAGAGACTTTACCTCAGTGAAGCTGCTGCACGCGCTCGCGCAGGCAGACATTTAACCTCGCCTATCATCGAATATGAGCCCAAGGACCCGCGCTATCAGGAAGAAACACGCTGGACTGGCGGTGTGAATCACGAGCTGTCTGACTGTTAAGGCTCCAATCATTTCCGTTTGAAAACGTTTTCAAACAGTTTTAACCGTTTTTATTTCCGTTTAGTTTGCCCGGGGTAGCAAACAGTTTACAAACTGTTTGTAAACGGTTGAAACAGCTGAGGTTGATTGGATGGAAATGGGAAATATAATGGGCCAATGAAGCGCGGGAGGCAGTTGGAGCAAGGAAAGAGCCGGGGTAGCCCAATACAGTCGACAAGTGCGCCGGGAGTATCGTTACCATATAGTTTGTTGCAAAACGAGATCAAGCATTGCTTGGTGGTAAGCATCAGTGCTTTCTCGTTATTCATGGTGGTTAAACTCTTGCTCGCTTTCCCTGCCTTCGCGCGGTTTGTGCCGGAATTCCCTACAGGTTTCGAGAGTCAGTTCAAATTACAAACATCACGATTAGAACATCAATGCAGTACTCACGGGCCTCCAGAAATTTTGCAGCTGCTGTATACGCGCTGGCTTGAGCCAGAATTATTGTCCGACCGGTTGTAGCAGGATCTCGAGCAACACGGCCGCCTTGTTGCAATGCCTGAGCGACAGTTTTGGGAACTCTGAGCTGCAGGCTAAAGAACAAGGATTTGACGTTAATCCCTGGCCAAACGCGACCGTAGCAACGCAGGTGTCTTTAAACGCTATAGCAGGAGCAGCAGTTGGGGGAGTAGTGGTGGAAGTTGTCTGAGCACCAGGAACAGGAGTGGTGACGGCAGCAGCAGTGAGAGCATCAGCCGCAGTAGCAGCCTGAATGACAGATTCGAGCAAAGTAAAAACTCCTTCTCGGCGCAGCTCCATTTGAGCATTGACTCGGAACATGGGCCAGTCTTCTGCACCTGAAGGTTCGCTAGAAACCGGAACAGCTGTGTTTGACATTTTGTGAGATTTCCGAGGTGATATCGGCAGTGGAGTGATTGATGCGAGACAGTGCTCGTGATGTGCTTCTAGCTCTGATGAGCGAGTGATGAGTCTTCTTGTAGGTACGTCTTCAGAGCGATAGCGCTCGGTGGCCCATAACCTATCAAGATCTGAAAATGTGCAGAAAGCACAATACCTCAGTCTCCTGCAAAGTGGGATCAAAGACTTTATATTAAATACCTGAAAATGTGCGGAAAGCACAATACTACAGAATAAGTAAATAAAGTATGAAGTAAATAGTTAGTGGACTCACCCTCAGTCTCCCGCAAAGTGGGATCAAAGACTGAGGGAAAGATGTAGGTATGTACGGTTTATATCTATCTACTGCCGTGACATCTGACAGATGATCAATATCTACCATGTGGTCTGGAGGCCGGGGCGTTCCCCGGAATGACTCATTTCCTGACAGCTTCGATATTTGATCGGCTTATAAATGGCTCAAATCGGCTTGTAAACAGCTAACATATTACAAAAAGTAGAGCATCCAACAAAACACCGAAAAGGGAGGAAACAGCAGTATATACATTGAAATTCTCACAGTATGAGCTCCAGTTGTTGAGTATTTTCTTTCTCTGTAAGTAACAATTTCAAACTGAACGCCAACCTTCCCTGATGTCTACAACACGTCGGAACCGTCCGACGACGCGTCAAACGAGACTCCAACGAGGCGTAGGAGATCTGACGCGGCCAACGACACGTCCGAGACATCAGAACCCTCGCCCTCCATCATATTTGCCGAGCGTTACCAAACAAGCTCGGTTGGAAGCTGGTGGTCCTGCATTGCAAAGCTGGTTCGGTGCGCCCACCTTCAAGGCGGAGAATGTCGGAGATGGGGACCGGTACACTGCGGGCACAACGGTGCTGGCAGACCTCATCTTGAGCATGGGGTGGGTATCCGGGTGGACTGGGATCGAGAGCGCTTCACAGTCCTCGCACAGATCAAAATCAGGGCATTGCATGCACTAATGTAATTAGTGCTGGAAACGCAATAACAGAGGTCGCTCATACTTTGTAACGGACACCAGATATGCTGATCGAGCACACTGTGCAGATAGCATGGTGCACCTGGGCCTCAGGGACCTCCCGCCGCTGGTAATATTAAACGAGTTGAACGCAACCTATAACACATACTCACAATATAATCGGACGCTTTAGCCAACCTGACAAAACTATGGTGTGGATGCTGCGCTGGAGTGACGCTGAGTGCCATTGTAAATAGCTCGTCGATATCATCAAGCAAACCATACCCGAAGCAACCGGAACAAGAGTCAAAATTTGGACAGTCAGTGCATTTCTGATGGGTAGTCAGCAACAAAATCAATGTACTTATATATCTCTGGGAATCACGTAGTGGACACCGCAGATCCCCGAGCCACAGAGATCGCAGGTGGCAGGATGGATGGTAGGATGCTGTCGAATGCGGGGCTCGTGGCAACAGTGTTGGCAATTAAGGCTTAAGAACCCACCTGAGGGACCCTTAAGGGTTATTAAGGGTTAAGCCTTAATCTTAAGGGCAGGGTTAAGGCCTTATTTCCGTTTTGGGAAACAGTTTCCTACGCTCAATTTTCTGCCCAAAAAGCCTTGTATAGGAAATGCATTAGAATAGTAAGCCATTTCACGGTATCAACTCATCAGAACATCAAGTTGCGCCTGATTCTGGCCTGGCCTGACCATCTAGGAGAGACAGCCCGCCAGGACCCCCGAAAATCAACTCAAATGCCTGTCCACCCAAAATTCCGATTCGGATAAAAACTGCCCAAAAATTTACAAATCCCTATCCCAGAATCGGATAAAAAGTCGATTTTGAGGGCTTGATCCCAGGTCAGATTTTCAGATAAAAACTGAGGGTGGCTCGACATGCCTGGGACGAATTCGGATAAAGTTGGGCTCTTGGTTCGGCCAGAATAGATCATTATGTACTATAGTTTTGACACATTTGACGGCGACCTTGGTCACCTTGCATCAATACCCATTGTTCGACAAAAACAACGCTCGCCACCCACTAATGGAGGGCCCAATCATCGAAATTCTGAATGGCGACGTGTCAGACACTCTCAGGCTAGACCAAAAAAATGGCAAGCATGCATGGGTTTCAGATTGCTTAAACATCGCCGCCGTTTCAAATATTCCTACCCAGGTCTTCGAGCATATGCTAGGCAGCATTCAATTCCGTACTATCCCGCAATCTATGCATGGTCTACAAGTTCGCCAATATGCTTTGATACCACCAATCTCTTTTCTTTGTCTTTTGGAGAATGCTCTGGAGTTCGTCAATAGAGAGCTTGTGCCCAAGCGACATGCCGCTTTTGTGCATTGTGCAAAAGCGGCATGCAGCTTTTTACAAATTCTGCCTGGTAATCAAATTCCGACACCCCAATGCTATTACACAGTCGTAATGACCTTTAGAGGGAGGGGGAAAAAAAGCTGCATGCCGCTTTGTGCACAATCAAAAAGCGGCATGCAGCTTGGGCACAAGCTCTCTAATGCCAGTATCAAAATATCAGCTGCTGACGGTGTGCTATTCAGGAAGCTGAATGCCCAGCTTTCTGACATAATGGCCGCTGTCAAGGCTTTCGGAGCAAGGAAAAAGAGAGGTGCTGGGTCTGGCAAAGAGAAGGGCAGAGCAAAGCCTCAAGATGACGAGACAGATGACGAAGACTCAGAGTAGAATAATGGATTAATGCTTCTGATTACATGCGTATGGGCCCTGGAGCCAAAAAAAATGGACTTAAACTGTGATTTTTGCGATTTTTCGGAGGCCTGGTAAAAAATTCGGATAAAAGCTCGACCTTGGTGAGCCCTGGGTCAAATTCGGATAGAAAGTGCCTAATTTGAGGTCCGGGTAAAAAGTGCCGAAATCCACCAAGTTTCGGACAGGCATTTGAGTTGACTTTCGGGGTCCTAGCCCGCCTTCCTGCCAATCTAGTATGCAGTGTCATAGGTGCTGGCATTCCTTTATAATTTCTTCTGGTCGCAATGGATATCCCAGCAGCCCCTCGGCTTTTTTGTTGAAACAATCCTACACCACAGCAGGTTGGAAAATCTGGCGGAGGGCAAAGTTCGGAGCGGCAATCAGTGTTGCCGATCCGCGCCATTACCGGCCCGTAACCTTAAGCCTTAACGTGCTGGCGGCCTGACCCTTAAGGCTTATGTTAAGGCCTTAATAAGCCTTAATCGAATTAAGGCCTTAACCCTTAGAGCCAACACTGCGTGGCAAGGGCTGTGACCCACAATCTGCGCGGCAATGCAAGCGGTGCATAGATCATAATCTGCAGCCGGAGCTCATTATGAAAGACGAGAGGAGGACATAGGAATGAAGGAAAACTCACCAGTGCAAAATGATAGGCAGTTGTCTCTACTAGTACTACTGTCCACTGCATTTTCTCCTTCGAGGAGGCCCGACGGAGTGGGTGGAACCTGCGCGGGGCTCCTCCCCTCGTCGTGAGGATCTTGGGAGGCCACAACGCACGCGCGTTTGCTTTGATTGGGAGAGCAGAGGAGACACTGCGACTGCTGAGCGGATGATCAGAGGGAAAAACTGAAGGACAAACGGAGACGGCGTCGCATTTTTTGCAAGCGAGATGTGGACCTCGAAAGGACTTGGCGCAGGAGCTGCAGTTGAGACAGGAGGTAGATGTGGGGGCCAAGCCGGAGAGCCTCACAGTCCCGTCGGGATTAGGCATGATAACGAGAGGCAAGTTGGAGTCGACGAACCAATATGCACGTGACGTATGATAAACACCACCAAACATTGTGCACGGACCAAGGGCGCGGGGTAGGGCTCGGTGAGGAACCTCCCAGGAGTTCGTAAAAATTGTTACTAACAGTCGCTGGGTCCATGAATTATTCACAGATATAGTTACAAAATTGTTATTATAATCACAGTTAGTAACGTTACACCAACAAAAAGAATGTCCGATCGTGTTTGGGGTCATTTCTGGCCCAAATCACTCCAAATAAAATGTAGGAATGAACTCTCACGAATTTCATGATGATATGGAGCGTTAGACATATACGACCTGAGGTTTTTTGTCGCGCAATAAATTATTTTGCGGTTTTCTGAAAAATCGACTCTGCGAAATCATCGTGTCTGGAAAAATGGTGGATGCAGCCTGAAAGTACTTGTAAAATGGACTTTATTCATATTATGATTGACCTGAATCGATGGGGTTTGGGGGTCGCAATGACCGAGGCAAGTTGGCCATTTTGGGCATTTTTGTCCAGATAGCTATTCTCACACCCGTGACTGGCATACCATCCACGCGTCCTCTGAGGCGCATTCTGGAAATTCACAACGTCCCGTTTGAACCGAATGAGAATGTTGGGCAGGTGCGAAAACATCTATCTTGAACGTCTGCGAATTGGCAAACAGTCGAGTGACCTGAAAACAAAGCGAGCTGAACGAAAAAATGACACCAAAGCGAAATTATCACTAGAAAAAGCAGCTTTATGCAGCGAATGGCGGAAACTTGTACCAAAGTGTCTAATTTAACCGCGCGAATGTAGGAACTACTCCGACCGGTGTAGAAGTATAGGTCGTTCCTGGGGTAGACCATTGCTACCACATGCCGGGAAAGCAGCGTGGCTTTGCAAATTTCCCCTGGCATTACAGCAGCTACCAAACAATCTTAATGTACAAACAAAACAAGACAATTGGCATGTTGTTCAGACTACTGGAAATGTACTGCAAAAGAACCAAGTAAAGCGCAATATGGTAGCAGAGAGGTGTAGCAGATGAAGCGCAGATGGTGGAGAATCCAAGAACCTAGTGGGGGAGCGGTGGGTGAAGGGGAACAAGACGAGGGCCAGTAGAAGAAATCAGCAGACAATTTAGTCATGCCAGGCTCGGCAGAGTCGCGGAACTTTATTCTGGTCAACATGATTAAAACCATCGTTATGATCTTTGGTCCTGCACCAGCCAACCTCATCTTCAAACTGGGAGAAACCACGCTGACCGTCAAAAATCACGAGAAGTACGTTGGTATGCACATACGAACGGACACCAGGAACATTTTGAAGATCACTGTAAAGATAAAGCAAGCACAGCGTGGTACTGCGCGCATAGGATTATGGGAATCGAAGACTCAATGGGTCGTCTGACGCCAAAGGAACTCAAAATCCTCTATATGGCACGGGTGGATTGTCATCTCATCCACGTCTGCGAGGTTTCTCCTGACAGCAAAGACACTCATGTCAAGGAACTATGTGCAATACAGGTAGACTTCCTTCGACAAATGTTGAATATCCATTCCCATTCCATGCTCGCCCCGCTGTTCACCGAAACTGGGATTATGCCGCTCCGCATACGTCGCTTCTTGCTCTTGCTAGGTTATCTGCAGTATCTCCTATCCCTCTCCCTCTCCCATCTTGCGCGAGCATGTTTAAACAGCTCCGTTGAACTGGCTGCCAAAAGCAAGAAATCCTGGGCTGGAGACGTACTCACTGCAGCAACCAAGCTGCCATTCACGTGCCCCCCTCTAGACTTCGCCTCTGCAACCGAGAAAACTGTCGAACTTTATCGGAAGGAGGTCGAAACCAGCGCACACGTATGGCTGCAACATGAAGTCGACCCGTCAGTCAAACTTTACCTACTACACGGTCGCCGCGAACCCCAAAAGGACAAGCCGCCTACTCAAAGACTTTATACCTAAGGCACTATCTATTCATGGTCAAAATTCAGGAACACCGCGAAGCACTGACTTCGATCCCGCTATCGACCCATGTACGAGCCCTCATAAGCTGGCCGGCAGAGTGCCATATACAAGGAACAACGGGAACACCGTTGATGAGCAAATCGGGGTGAATCGCAGCCGTTATATACGGTTTCGGGGACCGGCATGCTTGGATGGGCTCATGACCCATGTCTGCGGGGGCCGCAGACTCCGGTTGTCTATAAAACTGTGTCCTCAGTAGTCGCCGAGAATTGGGCGCGCGAAGGCCAAGTCCAGTCCGCGTGTTTCACAACAATATTGTGGGACAATAAATTTAAAAAAAGTGATATTGTTGTGTTTCTAGGTAGAGGTCTTCATCCCATCTGCTTTCCCACGGATTCCGGACAGTTCCGCCTGGAAGCCGACACCTCTGACTTCGGAAGGAGCGACTGGTGCCGTGTTGAGCCAGTACCAGGAGGGCCAATGCCGACCAGTGGCATTCATGTCCCATGTACGGTCGGCGGGAAAGCCGCGGATGATTTTGTGGCTACCGGCAATCGCGGTTGCTTCGCCGTGCGCTTAGTAATCTGATTGCCGACGAAATGGCGGCAAATCTCTTTCTTCACGCTCGTACATCGCATTCCGCCTTCTACAAGTGCCTGAAAACTGTACTATATACTCAGAATCTATGTTGTCCTTCATACCACTCATCTTCACTATCAACTCCACCATCATCAATGTCCAAGGGGCCTGGCGCCGCGGGCTGCTCAGCTGTCGGCTCTTGGACTGTGTTACTGGTGCCCGCGAGAGCTTGCTGCAAAATATGGGACCGCTTCAAGATGGCTTCTCTGAGGTAAACGAAGCGAGCATCTCGATTTCCACGCCCATTTGGCCCAGACTTTACCTTCGGGATCCCAGATGCGGAACTTTCTTGAGAAGTAGCCAAGACCTTGACAGCATTTGCCAAGTGCCAGTCCAGCTGCAAGTCAAGATCAACAACGGTAAGGTATCCCTGTGATCTGGCAGGGATGCGGGAAGCGGCATCAAGAGCTTCTACCGATTCAATCGGTGTAACTTTGGCAATAAGCTCTTTTGCTTTGTCGGCACGCTCCTTGCGCTCGTCATCGCGTTTCTTGTTGGCGTCGGCGACATCTTTCATGTGCTGAATCTGTTCGTGTTTCTTCTCACGATCTGCTCCCGAGGCGTCCTCCTGTCGTGCCTGTGCGTGAATAGTCTGTCGATCTTCCGCGCTCAAGGTTGGGATGTAGGCAGAGGTCTTGTTGGCCTTGTACATCCGCAGGGCATTGTGGTAAGCCAGGTTCATGTTGGGTGCAGACCGAAATGCCAACCGGCCGATACCAAGCTCGCTCTCGTTGCCATCATTGGTGACTTTGAGCCATGCGCGCTCAATATTTTCCGGTGAGAGTTTTGAGATGGGACCATCCTCGTCCCATTCTATGTCAAAGCGGGTCCAGGTTTCCGAGGCACCTTTGCAATATGCCGTGATGAGAGCGTCGACATGCTCTAACTTCCATTGGGTGATCCGGGCCCGCGCAGCGCACACCACCTCCGGCTTTTCCCATATTCGGCCATTGAGAGAAGCCGTCTCAAATGTCGCATCGGGTCCCGTAATGAGCTTCGGGTTGGCCGCAATTCGCTTCAGGTGTTCCTGCACTTTTTTGTGAAGTGGACCGAGCTTGAGGAGGTTGTCTCGAGCACGTAATGGGCCGCGGACCTAAAGAAGAGGTACGTATATCAGAATTCTCATAAAAAACTACTGAACGTACCTCCAGCAAATACGGAACATCAACATTTTGATTGAGCAGTGCAATGACAACGAACTCGTGGCGAGTAGCCCAGCAAGTCAGGCCCTGTTCAACGTTTAACTCCATGTGGTTTAAGGAATGGCTACCCTTGTTTTCCCGCACGTAGACCAGAAATTGCAACAGCAGCTCCATATCGACGACAATGATTTCACAGGCACCAGCGTGGGACCCAAAACGAGTATTGCTGGTGTCGGGGAAGCAAATGGTAAGTCCAGTTTCATGGTCCCAGAAGTGGCGCAACGTGTCCTGTTGGCCACGTTTGCGGTCTTTGTGACGGAAAATTGCCCCTGCAAGGGCTGCAACCTTGATAGCACCGCCAACAGTACGATCCTCCGCACGCGCCGCCGCTTCAGTTCCCTCACCAAGGGTAATTGTAGCTGCATTGTCACGGTTGTACATCTTGAGTGGTCCGGGTAGGCCATTTTCGATCCACCGTTCCTGCATCGCTAAAATAGCTCCTTTGAAGACATTCAATTGTTTGTGCATGCAGCAGCCGCCCAAATGAAGAGATCGACACTCTGTTTCTCCTCTGGCGACAATTTGTCAAATGCTTCCTGGCCAACCGCCTGTACGAACGCGGCCAATGCCGCTTTGTGACATGCTCGACGTTCAACGTCCGGAAGCTTTTCCCATGCTGCAATTCCGCCTGCCGCTGTCACCGTCTCTTGCGAGACTTGGAAAAGCTTTTGAGTCCACTCGGTTGGGGCCATTTGGCGAAGAGTTTCCTCCCCTCGGCGTTCTCGTTCCAGCCGGCAGCAATGAGCCGGAAAAGCTTCTTCTGGTCTTCGGCGTGGTCGGAATGCCAGCCAGTCACTTTGATCCAAAAATCCCGCGCGTCGTCGGCTGTCTGGCAGCGAGGCGATGTCTTGTAGACCTGGTACGCAGCCTCAATAAGTTCTTCCTATCCCTCCAGCTGTTTTTCACTGGTATGATTTATCGCCATCCCAATCCCGAGGAAGAATGTGTGCTTGTCGCTATTCTGATCAATGACGGTGGCTCGATGAGACTCGAGATTAATGTTCTTGTGCGTTGTTCCGTCACTGCTACATGTAATCCCTATCCAGAAAAGAAAAGAATAGAATCAGCATGAGAATAATTCGTCAAGAATAATAATTTTCACGTACCTGCCGATGTTCCCACAGCTTCGACGAATTGCATACGAGACGCCACACCGCCTTCTTTGACGATCCGCCGTGCTGTGCGATCTGATATATTCCCCGTAACTCCAATGCCGAGCTTTCCGGCGATGCGCTTGAGTACGCCAACAACTTTATTTGGCCGGACTCCGTCAAGGGCAACAAGATCATTGATCATGTCCCTCGTCGAATCCGGAACGACACCTTTCTCCTTCAGGCTGAAGGAGAATAGTTGCGAAATTTCGTCCCGAGCCTTATTCGTTGCTTTGGTAGCAGCAGTGTTGATTCGAGAGGGAATTCGGCGAATTGTTTGGGACATAACATGTAATTTTTTGCTTGCCGCGCTCCGAGCCGACATTTGGGACGCGACCTCATCTAGAAGTTTAGATGATGTCGCTTCCAGACCCGCAACCTCTGCCGTCAGATGTTGAACCTCGGCGCGAAGTTCACCATTCTCTGCCCGAACTTCTGCTAAGACCGCCGACTGATCCGCGTACGCGTTGCACGACCTTTTTAGCTTCTTTCTCTCGTTATACAGTGAACGCTGATGCCCACTAACTTTAGGTAGTGGGTCCTATAGCGCCCTATCAATAATTTTTGAGTGTAATGATTGAAATCACTCAAATTTGATTGATGCCTTGATCTTGTCCACCAACTGAAAATGATGAATTGATATGCGTCGTTCATTTCTCCATTGTCACCAACATTTCTCCGGAATGCCGAGTATTGCGTTAACTGGTCAGTCACACGTGCTTCTCTTTGGCTCCGTTTGTCATCGGCCTTTGAAAATCTTTCGGCTTCGTACTTCTTCTATCTGGTGCTTTCGATGCCTGTTCTCGTTGGCGGTGTTTACACCTCCAGTGTCTCGATCTCTCTCCCTTCCGATGTTACCGTTGTGTCCTTCGATTTTCTCCGGACTCGCTTCCCATCCCGTCTTTCTCAGGAACGTCAAGCGCAGCGCCTTGCCTTTACTATTAATGGGGGTCCTCATGGCAGCTTCACTATGGAACTAGCTTGCTCTGTCTCTCATGTCCTTGCTACGGATGTGTGCATGGCCCTGGACTGGAAAACGGGTGTTCGGGAATGGCTCATTGGCCTGGGCCTACCGCCCTCCAATGTTTTTGACCATTTGTATGCATTGGATCCTCGTGGTATGTTGTTGTATTCGCCTCTTCGACCTCTTTTTTCAATGGCTGTGTTCAGCTGGTTCATCCGAGGCGCTTGCAATGTCCGAACGATGGCAGCCTGTCCCTCTTCGTGACAACATCAACGGTCAGTGATCATAATGTTTCCATGATATCACCTCACCGGCCGAACCACACCAGGTTCCGAACCCTTGAATCCGGCTAATATCAACAGATCTCAACTGTCTCACTGTAAGTTGATTACCTTGTCGTTCTCGAACCCTTCCTGATCTTTGACCTTAGATCCCGGTACTTCTGTACCCCTGTCCGCGTGCGCACGTGCACCAGCCTGCGCGCTTCGCGTGAGCGTCCGCGCCTCTCGCTCGCCTCTCAACGTTCCCCGTCTGCTCCCCATTGTCTTTCTCCTCCATCGCCTGCCAAGTCCCATTCAGTCTTGCCCTCGTCCTCGTTCTCGTTTTGCCTGCAATCCATCCCAACTCGACTCGTCCACTCGTCGCCCAGCGTGCCATCCCCGCCCTGACCCGCCTCGTTGATCGTATGCCCCATCGTCTGTTCTTGCCTGGCTGCTCGTTATCATATTGTGACCCACTGTTCGTGAATCGTCTCGCCAATCGTCATTCGTCCCCGTACCCTGGATCGTCCCCGCTCATCGTCGCCGTCGCCCCCCGTGCGCGCGACCCACGCTCCTTACCTTACAACAGGCACAGGAATGAACGGCGGGGACCTGGTAACAAAGTGCGCCACGGGGGCAGTGCGCGCACATGCAACTCGTACTCCAACACCAATTCCAGCGCGGGATTCGCGGTTGTAGACGGTGTCCAGTTGGTAATGTGCTATGGCGCGGAGGGCACGAAGTTGCGTCTTTGAGAAGTAGTCTTGCCTAAGACGTTGTCCGGCGGCTTCGATAACCTCTTGAACGAGGGATCGTTGTTCCAAAAAATCCGGCTGCAACTCCAAAATACGTTTTGCACAGCAGGAAGTTGCGCCATGCTCGCATTTGTTCGGAGCTGGGCATTGCATGAGAAGTCGAGGGCGAAGAAGCCCGCGCTCCTCCAGAACATGCTTCATACCCTTCGCCTGGCCAGGGGATTTTCGATGATCGGCGGGGAATACCATAGGTTGCACAATTTTGACATTATCCTTCATGTCCAAGCCGGCGCGCATGAGTGCCTGCTTTCCGCCAGGATTCATACTCATCCGCTGGACGAGGGGAGCATCAATCGCGTATGCAGCGTGGCCTTGCGAGTAAAAAATTGTACTTGTGAGCGTCTGTTTTGCGGTCACTTTCCAGCCAAATACCCGCCATCAAAAAAAAAAAAAAAATCCTCGGCAATTTCGCCACTGTACAAAGTAGCGGTGACTAAGTGGGAGGTACCATACGCAGATCCGACACAAGCTCTAGACCGGGCAATCTCTGGCTGAAGAGTCAGGGAAAGGGCCACTAACATGCACTGGATTGCGATGGAATTCAACTGAGGCCACTGGCCGCCAGTGAGTGTACTTCAGTGGTGGCCGGTGTGTGCTGCATCATTCTTCTTCTTTTTTTTTTTTTTTTTTTTTTTTGTGGAACGTTAGATAGTGGGGGTCTTGTAAGCAGGGCATTGCTGCCCCCTTCCATGTCTTGGAGATCCCGAGGGCAGATCTCGGACACTTCCGGGCCGACCTAGTCGTCCGCTCCCCACCCGTTAGTTTGGAGGCCTTGGAGTATGAACCCGGCCAGACGTTATTTATAGAACGTCACCTCACTGTTAATTTTTTAGAAGTCGGAGCCGAGGAGCGGGAGCCTATGGGCGGATTCCCTTTGAATGCAGTCCAAATTTCGGCCCCGGCCTTGGGATCTTTTTTTTTTTTTTTTGTGGAACGTTGAATACTCTCCTATGGCCCAACCCCGAGTCGAACGGGCATCACGCATACACTTGATGTAGTCGGGCGGAGGCGCACCAGCGCTCTGGGGCTGCTCGAGATTCTAGGGAGACCGACCGTAGACATCATGGGAGGCAGCGCGGTACGACTGAATCGTGGAATCGCGGTAGGATTGGCGGAATTGCGGAGGAGACTCAGTAATACATGAGGGTGCGAGGTGAGTCGACTCGGAGCCAAGTGTAGCGTCATCTTGAAAACTTATATTACAAGGATCCCGATACGCGCCCATCGTGGATGGCGTATGAAAGGAGGACCGCGAAGTATTGATGTGGATGGGCGGTGAGAAGTATTGGGAGACCAAAGAGTAGCGGTCTTGGTGTGGGTTTCGGTAGACGGTAAGTTGACATGGATGCGAGTTGAATAGATGTCGTTCTGAACTTGAAACCAGCAAGACCGGCCCCCGATTTTATCGGGGATGCACGTAAAGACTGCCAACAGAGAAGATGCACACATGCGAACAAGACGAGAGCTACGAACTCTGAGGCCGAATTGAACCTGAAAACGCCCCAAACTCGGCGGCATGGAAGGGAAGAACAAGAAGATTGAATGGCCACGTGATTTCCACGTCACGGTGACGGCCCGAACCAGCGCTTGTCGCTTTGCGGCGAGTTCCCGCATTCTCCGGTGAAAAGGCGGGCCGAAAACAACACTCGCTCTCTCCACCATACCTCCCGACATGGCGATATTCGACTAATAACCAACCGTTCAAAAGACTGCGCTTCGCAAGTTTTATTTTTAGCGACAACCTGGTCTGCGACTTCTGCGTTCGGTCCGGCCAATGTGGCGCTTTTATCGCGTCCGCGTCAACATCCGGCTTTTCGCGCCTCGATACTGCCGCGGTCGGCGCCGATTCACGAGGATACGAGTGAGTTACCAGTTGGCGCATCCACTCTGCATCGGATCCATTCATCCCACCTCCCTCTCTTTTTTTGCCCATATCGATCCTCCCTTTCGTCGGCTTGAGATCTCTCCCCTTTGCTTATCGTATCCATCGCCAGCCGCCCGCGTTCGCCTTGCCTCTCTTATTTACTCCGGTCCGCCCCTCCAGCCTCCACCCCTTCCTGCCGCCCATGTTGCAGCAACCTCAAATGTGTGTGGCATCTTCTCTTCCTTCCGCGCTACAGTATCTCCCTGCGTTCTCGGTCAGCTCGGCATCGTCCGGTTGTCTTGTTTTCGCGCCACCACCGCCGTACCTTCACCCCCCATCTCATCCGCGGGACACTGCCCTTGAACAACTCATGCACACAACTGGATTCCGACTCTAGGCGTTCCACGGGCGTTCGTTCCCATCTCACTCATTCGTGTAGCAGCATGAGATCTTCCCGCCGCAGTCTTTTTGCCTTTGTTCCGCGCCCGGCCCGCCTTCTTCGCACTCTCCTTGCGCTTATCTCCACTGCATGAGCAGTTATGGCTACACGATCGGACATATTCATGCCCGTCCGTCTCTATCTCCGGCGAGCTCCCATTGACCAACTCGAACTCGGACTACCATCTGCTATTGGCTGATTTTGATTCGCGCTCCCTGCCTGCTTTTCGAGTGTGTTATTTATTTTCCCGCAGATCGGGTGCTTTTCGCAAAGGAGTGCTCGAGGGGCGGCTTGCGCGGTGCGTCCTTCCTATCTCACGGGGCGCCGCCACCTTGGGAGTGCGGGCATTCGTGAGAGGGTGTGTTTCACCCCCTCGTTTCTTCTCGGAGGAGGGCGTGCCAGCGAGGTTATGTGCGTGTACACCCCTCTTTTTTTTCCTCTCCCCGGAGTCCGCGCCTGGCGTTTCCGTTTTTCACAGGCTGCAGGTATCGGTGTGCTTCGCGGAAGGCAGAAATTTTGCTCCCACAATCCGCGATTCCACCAGTTGAACTGTCGCCTGACAGCGTATATATCTCGCACTAAATTCATGCTTCCAGGTTTTCTTTCTTCCGTCATTCAAGCGCGCTAAAGATCACAAGAGCCCCGACAGCGTTGGTGCGTAGCCGCCAATCATTCATTAGCCACGACGATACGGAGGGTATCGCAGGGCCAATCTCGCAGGTGATTACGATTCAGATGCACGGAGGGTTTCTTTTCACTGGACTCGCCGAGTCGCAGCCGAGGAACCAACTTTCACTGGTCCCTTCCTCATTAATACTCCGCGACACATCTGACGACCTATATCTCCAGATAACCCGTCGTCGACCAAGCAGGTCACCTCCCCTGAGTGTTGACCAATTCCGTATAACTGTACCTCCCCTACCTTCATCTTCTACGTTTATTTGGCTCCGAGTATGCGTGCAGAAGATGGTACCCAAGCAGGTGAAAGAAAAATACACATGTCAATGTACGTCCGAGCCAATCCTTCGAATTACCGCTGAAGTACTCTTAGGCTCTCGTGGCCATTGAATTATTCGTCACATCTATCTAGACACCTCGAAGAATTGAGAAAACCCGACAACACTGGTGTGCACCCGTCATTACATATCGGGCGAAAACAGATTGAATGCGGGACGCCTGTTCGATTCGGGGTCGGGTCTTCCTCCATCCGGATATAATGCATTTTTCTGTAGGTCAGTTTTAATTTCTTTGCCTGCCGTCGGAATGCAATCCCATTAGTGCCTGTGGATTACATAATGTTGACTTTAAACCTCTTCGGTGTCCGCTCTAGCTTCTCCCAGTCTCAACTGATCCAGGTGAGCTCAACCATGTTGTTGATGAAATGTCGCATATGGTAAGCAGAACAGGGGAAGAGCTTCGAAGACCCGACAGCTTTGCGCGCGACTGCCGCTCAATGGTATGTGTTCTCCTTGGGCCTGGACGCAGATAGAAAGCCCGTTCGATTTGGGGTCAGTAATCCTGAGGGACCAACATTTCCATTGTGGTTTCGCCCAGTATCCTTTTTTCAAATCATCCATCATTCCCGAGATCAGGCATCGGGTTGAATGGTAGACTTAAATTCTTGTCAGCGGGAGCCTCATTGGTGGTTTCTTCTCCCCGATTTATCGACTGATACAGAAACACCAGTAGCAACTCGAGCAACCTCATGCCACTGGGTTCACCGCCAAAACTTACTGTCCGAGAGATTGGGGATACAAGATGCCCGTTCGACTCGGGGTGAGGTGATAATTATTCCCGGACTTCTTTCTTGAACGGGTCGCACTGCAAAATCAAGTCGGTGTTGGCTGTGAGACGGTGGATCCCTCATGGACTGTTCAAATTTAGACTCAATTTAAACTCATCCGTGAGTGAGTCTCGGTACGGAAATCTTGCAGGTAATATCCTATAAAGAATCGACTACGAATGTGCTTGTACGCTACCTCTCTCAACCCGTCGCACCTGTGTCCTGCTCGACGAGGTACAGGAGAACCCGACAGCGCTGGTGCGCACCTGCCCACTATTGGCGAGGACACACTGGTATGCGGGACGCCCGTTCGATTCGGGGTCGGGTAATGACTCTATCATCGATATGTTTTTTGGTGGCATAACTTCATTTCATCCTCACTGAGTTCATCTTCCTAACTTGCTAGCCTCGTAGAGGATTCACTGAATAGCTCGCCTCGCGCATTCCATTATTTCCCTTTTTACAAAACGACGGCTCGCAGATCGCAGTGAGGTACAGCCCGCAACGAAAAGGGAAGGAATATATTAGGACGTAGGAGTACATATTGTGTACGGGGACACAGAGTACGGGCGGGCAAAGTAGGTGCGGTGCATATATAAGATGTACGATACAAGAGGAGGGACATCATGATGAAAGAATACGGGCACGAGGCGGGGAGAAGCGAAAGCGAAATCTCCCTCCCAGCAAAAAATAAGGGCAATGAAAGAAAAGTCGAAGAAATAATCGTCGCAAGGCACAGCCACATCCCGATGAGCACCCCACAATCACGCGGGTGGTGCATGGAGGTATCGAGCTCGTGCTGGTGTAGTCCGCAAAACTCCCAAAAGCGGGAATGCATGTCCCGCCTTTTCGCGAGAGTCAAAATGTCACTCCTCCGACCTCTCGCAGCAGGATCAGAATTCCAGGGAGATCTGCGAGCTCCACATGAAGAAGTGCAGTACGCAAAGCATGCTGCACGAAACTCGAAGGACAAGGGCAGAAAGCGCAGATGGCACGCCAGCGCAGCGGGTAGAGCGCGTCAAAGAAGGCTAGGGCGACGTCCGCGCATCCACAGGTAAGCGCGGGACCGCGACGCATGACCTTCGTGTCCACCCCTCCTACGTAGGGAAATGCCGCTCTGCGGAAAGCATGGAAGAGAGAACCCCCAAAATTCCGCATCCCCGCAATCGGAAAAAGTAAAGAAAGAAAAGACAGGCAAAAGATCGCCACTCACCCACGAAACAACTGCCCACTTCCACCGCAGTGTGTGGCTCTGGCCGGCGTGAGCAGCGGAGCCGCAGAGAAAGGACCGACGGTGCAGCGGTGCTTGAGAACAGACTGTGCGTCGTAGTCCTCGTAGTGCTGCGGTTGGGCTTTAGGCGCGCCTTCGAGCGCAGCGTCGCGATGCTCGTGCGGTGGTACTGCGCTTGATGCGCGTCGCGGTCGCGGGTGGTGATGATGGAGGGAGAGGTGGCGCTGGAGGTAGCGCAGGGCCCTGTGAAGAGAGGGTGTTAGCGTCATGCATGCTGGTAAATAGAGACCGAAGAGGAGAGGAAAAGAACAAGGCGGAGTGGGGATAGGGGGACGGAAGAGTGGCGCGTGTGGCGCGCAAATGAGAAGGAGCAGGGTGAAGGCACAAGCACCAAGGACACGCAGTAAGCAATGGAGGGAAAGCATGGTGGGCGCGCACAGAGGAACAGGGGGGAGAGGCGAGGAAGGATGGACGACGAGGGCCAGGATTACGAAGGGAAGCTCGAAGCGGGTGGTGGAGGGGGAAGGTGGCAAGAAGAAAGAGGAGTGAAGTCGCATGCGCGAAGGATGCGATGGAGGAACGAAGGAGGTGTGGATCATGGTCTAGTAGAAAAGTGCGGGGGGCGTGCGTGAGGAAATGAGGCGAGGAAGAGTGGACGGCGGGAGGGTGTATGTAAGAAGGGAGTAAATCAAGATTCAAGACCGGCGAAAATGGAGAAGAAAGCAAAAAGACGACCCAAAACACTCAGCTCGCCAAGATCAATATACGCCCCCGCACGCCCTCGTACCCCGTTGACGTCCCGGTACACGGAGAACTGTGCGCGTAAACGGGGCGCACTCGAGAGTTGCGTCGCGCACCGGAAATAGAGGAAGGTCGCCGTGTGCGTGAAGAAGCACGCCTCCTGCGATGCGTGTAGGGTGCGAGCGCGAAGGAGGAAGTCGAGCTGCTAGAGATGGAGAAGAGGGCGGCGGCGAGCGGCATGGTGGGAGGCATAGAGAGTCGCGCGCGCAGATCGTGCGCATCGATCGTCGCCAGGATACGCACGCTCACTCAGCATCAAAGGAATGCCACCTTGCCTGCGTGAGTCGGGCGCGAGGGTGTGTCGATTACGGATGGATACGAGACGGACGCCTGTCAAGACGGGATCTGCATGCCGGTGCGCGCGGACGAGCGCATATCGGTGGGCGCTGGAATGAAGAGAGGGGTGTATACGGCAGGCGGTGCGAGGACGGGATAGCGGAGTATGCGCAGGTCATGCTCCACGCCGCACGGGACACGCTCGCATGGAGCACCACGGGCTGTGGCGTGGGCGTGGGTGAAGAGGGCGCTCCAAATCTGAGTGAGGTGCTAGCGCGGAGATTCGAGCGGCATGGACCGAGAATAGAGAGATGGATGTTTAGGTTACGAAACGAGAAGATCAGACAGTGTACATACTGCAGCACATTGGCAAGACAGAGTTGGCTGGGAGGGCTAACAGCTAACTTCGACATTTGAGATGGTGGTGGTCCGGAAAGGAACCCCGACCGAAAGAGAAAAAGCGGCTGCCCGAGCAAAAGGGGGAAAGTTCATGGTGGTGGGTAATGACCAATGTCAAATCAAAGTTCCCACGCCTTTTGGTGGTTTAAAACACGTCGAATCTCTTTGGACACAAGGAATAAGATGTTCACAATATGCATGGGTATGTTGTCTTCAATTTTTTTTTTTTGGATTTCGGCGATGGCTGGGAGCGAATTCGATTTGGCCGCCAGATTCTATCCTGCAACGGTAGAAACGAAAAGTTGCAAAATCCGGTTTGAAGGCAACATACCCACAGGTATTCCAAGAAAGTTTCTCAATTGACCTATGCCAAATTCTGAGCCATGGAGACAAAAGGATGTTGCGACTGATGCAAGTCCCATCATTTTAGGCTCATTTCGAGCATGCCTATGATGGCCGACTGACCCATACTTTACGCATCCCATGGTTCTCGGGGCCAATTCTTTTTCAAAGAGACTCCAGAATGTAATCCCACATATTTTGAAGCCAAAACTTGGCAAAACTACAAGAAAATAATTCATTCGACGTCTCCCAGGTTCCAGTCGACATTTTGACCCTCGAAGTGGCCTCGCGTTCTACACGCCTCTCTCGGGACCAAATATTCTAGAAGTTGCCTATGTCACTTATCAAGAGTCAAATCATGACTAAATGAAATCCCACCAAAGATTGGACTGCAACTTTAGTTTTTCTCAGTGTCCACTAGAGTCAGTAGGATGAAATGGCCAGTACCTATGGAATCTCGGAATTCCGTCGCATCCGAATCCATAGCAGTTACATTTAGCATACATACCCTGTTTCACCTGCGCCCTGCCTAAAATGAAATCCACCAAAGATTGGACTGCAACTTTAGTTTTTCTCAGTGTCCACTAGAGTCAGTAGCATGAAACCGTAGCAGTACCTATGGAGTCTCGGAATCCCGTCGCATCCGATTCCATACCCATTGAATTTTAAAATGTGTGCCATTCTCCTTGCAAGAGCATCAATGCGCTGTATGATTGAATTCACTTGAATCCCAAATTCCTTTGTATCACTTCTTTAACCTCATTTCTTCAGTAAAGAAGGCTGTACTGTATTGTCAAATTCTCTTGACCGCCAAAATCCTGTAGGTGCCAAAATCCACTGAACGCCAAAATCCCTTGGATGCCAAAATCCCTCAGACACTAAAATCCCTTGAACGCCAAAATCCCTCAGACGCCAAAATCCATTGAACGCCAAAATCCCTTAGGCGCCAAAATCCCTCAGATGCCAAAATCCCTTGTTAGGGTGCGACATTGTTTACGATTCCTGAAGACGTGCAAGATGCTCCATTTTACTGCTGGATTCCTGGCTCAACTGTGTTGTATAAACGTACACCCTTCCCAGCTTTCGTCGGTGATTCTGGGCATTTCTTTCATGTCCGGAAGACTCGACTGTAGGGATCCCGACAGTTTTAGCAGTTTTCTTCCAACTCTACTCATCCCCTGGTGCGTAATCTGCATTTATGCGAATACTGTTAGTGATCGTTCGACAAGCTGCATCAACCGTCCTCATAACTTGGAGCTCCTCAATCCCTCGGGCTTTGTATGTGAGTTGCTTTTACCATTGCAGCAGTCCACTCTCCTCAATCATCTCAGGCTGTGAAAGACGAGCAGTAAAGGACGGCTTAGGGATGGTGAGTCAAAGGTTATAGATTTTGCGGCACTATAACGGATACGAGCCTACTGTGTGACTGTGCACCTCCCGACGCGGAAGTGGAATGCGCGTTCATTTTACGGTGGAATGTTGATCCAGCAAGATGAATGCGTCGCTCATCCTGCGCGTAGAAAGATTAACCCCGTCGAAGCCCGCTGCAGAATATTTTCTGAACAGTGTGGCTGTGCGCATCTGTGTATCTCCTCCCGATGCAGAAGTGGAATTCCCGTTCATTTTACGGTGGAATGTTGATCCGGCAAGGGGAATGCGTCGCGCAGCACGCGCACAGAAAAGTTAACCCCCACCGAAGCCGCTGCAGGTCCCACTGCCAGACGGGTGAGATCACCCTGGGTATCGAATTACCGTGCCCAAGGTCATCCACGAGGACCGCCTTTCAGAGCTGGACAGCCCTGGTCATTGCGCACGTTACCCATGGTTCAGACCTCCCTCCGAGGCATTATTTGGTTTTCCAGAGCGCAGTTAACGGTTTGGCATTCGAAACGCGTGACCATGTCATTTTAATAGGCGTGAACACTGTTTCGTTTCCAGAGAAGTCCCAAGGCGATCCGCCAGGCCCGCCTTTCAGAGCCGGACAGCCCTGGTTATTGCGAACATTGGCCATGGTTCAGAACTCTCTCCGAGGCATTATTTGGTTTGACATTCGAAACGCGTTGACAGCGATACCGTCGACAGCCATAGTCCGGCCATTGCAAAGCAAGGACCCCCTTTTTTTTTTTTTTTTTTTTTTTTTTTTTCCTTTTTTGTGAATTGAACTGGCGTTTAGCGCCGTCTCCAGGCTAAGAATACTTCCGCCAACGTGCTCGCCAGATTATCACGGCCTCTGAAGTATTGCACCGTCCTAATTAAGAGATTTGATCAGCGTTGAGTCGTCCCCATCAGGTCGCGCGAGTGCATCGAGTAGAAATGTGTTGATAAAGCAATTTTCTCGTCACAAGATTTGCCAAGACCGGAATCATGACGGGCCGATCGGTTTTTTTCCGCTCTCCCGATCGAATTTTTCCTAAATTCGTCAAACGATGGTGTGTTCCGCGTCACTTGAGAACGAGTATATACTAGAGCAATGGGAGTGGTACTCGCCCGCTCCCAGCATCTGTAACCGAGTCCCATTGACGGTTGTGCAGAGAATGGGACTCGGATAACGGATTGATCCCACCAAATCCCGCCATTAGGCGCGAATCAATCTGCGATGGCAGAGTGTTACCCAGGTGCCGAACTATTCAGCCAAATGTACTCCCTCTGCCCTGTGGTGGATTGAAATCAGGCTCCTGCGTTCACACTGGGATTTTTTTTTCCTTGATGCCGCACATCCACTACTCGAGACCCAAATGCTCGATGTACCGCGTGATATGACAGTTATTATCGTCGTTTATTATAGGTTTGTGGTTGACCTCTCAACTTCCAGGTTCTTGATGGTTTCCAGATCCAGTAGCAACGGTTAGACGTGAGGTCAGTGGTTCGAAGGCTGTACATGTCACGTCCAAATCGAGCATATCTCTACCTTATGTCCTGCTTAAGCATATATGTGTCCTGCTCTGCCAATATCTCTACCTTATGTCCCGCTTAAGCATATATGTGTCCTGCTCTAACAATATCTCTACCTTATGTCCGACTTAAACATATACAGTCACGGGGTACACATGCTCCGAACCGGAAAAATATCCCTGGTGTGCCGTTGGTTAATCGCGTGGTTGGAATTGCGAAGACCTAAACATATATTCCAGACAGTGAAAATAAGCAGACAGTCCCAAGAGTTTCTCGAGGAACCTGAGGGTACAAAATTGGAGCACATCTTTCTGGAAAGATAGTACAGCGAAATAAAGCGCAGTCCGGTGGCTCATCCACGGGTACATGCAGGAGGTGAATGAAGAGCAATAGGGACAAAGGAGCACCGAGTGCTATGAATCCAGAGGCATGCTCGTCGTGGTCGAATGCGAAGCCGTGAATAGATGAGATCGGTGATTTGCGTGAGGAGCAGGAGTACGAGCATGCAAAGGCGCGAGAGAATGAGGAGTTCCGCGAGCGTATCAAGACCTCGAGAAGGGCTGGGGCGCAGCCATGAACAGCCCCGCCCGCCCCTTTCCCCGCCTCAGAACCCTCGTCAACTACGACAACCGACCCTCCCGCCTCACAACAACCACCCCACGGTACCAGTAGTTGATGAAAAGTTATGTAGCCAGCGAGAATATACTTTACTTTACTTATAGCAGAGTAAGTTGTAGTACTTCCGCAGTAGCATCTAAGTTACTTTGCTGACGCCTAAGCGTTAGCGTAACCCGTACAAAGGCTCCAATGCCGGCGGATTCGGAACGATTGATCGGCGAGGCGACACTGATCTAGGGCTGGAACATTGTGATTAAATACACCCAAGGGTCGTAACGTATTGTAACCACTAGCACGAACCCGTGCTCCGCACGGTCAGAGGGTGTCCCCTGCATTGTCATTTCGAAATTCAAATGAGATGCTCTAGCGGGTGCACCAATCTGCGGCGCTTCTGCTGGAAAATCCCGCTTTTCAGATGGTGCTGATCTCCTATGATGTCGTATTTGAAGTTTACGCTGAGTTGATCCTTCACTGCTGGAAGTGTGAAACGTACCATACGCGTGGGCTCTACCCGTGCCGTTGCTGCATGCTAGCCCAAAACAGATCTAGAGTGGAGAAATTAAACGGTGAGAAGACAACGCACCGACGTCCGCTTCTGCGCCATGTCGATGTGTTTCGTTTCCTGCTCGGACCTTCAGCCTATGTATCTCATAGATGCACACTGACGCACCGGATCAATTATAACCGACGTAGAGTTTGTTCCATCAGCCCGCGAGGGCCCCTGGACGCATTCTAGCAAAGTCGGAGGAAAGGCGAAGCGCCCGGTGAAGAAGTTGATCGTGAACGAGTTGTTTTCATCGCGAGCCGGGCCGTGGTCATGGAGCTGTCTGGAAGTCTTGGTGTCTGTAGTCTGCGCTGGGTTGCGCACCAACAACGGACGGGCTTCATCCCCTGTAAGTGAGTCCGCCATTCCGTCTTCGCTGGACTTTTTGGGGGGTGATGGGATTTGCTGTGAACCCGACACCCTGGTGGCTGGAGTGAGGCGTGTTTTGCCCGTCGACGTTCCTTCCCTGTTCAAAGGCAGGTCTTGTGATATCTTTGGACCCATAGCGTCGGATATGGGCTGGTGCACTCTATTACATTAGCGGTCTGCTGTAAGCGAACAAAAACTGACCACCTTCTCCGATTGAACAACGGGTCGCGGGATATTCGGGCGCCCCCCAGGGGAATCAAGACCCGGGCCCACAGTTTGTTCTGTAGCAGTCAATGAGTGACTGTGCGTGTGTGATATCATCCCCCTCGCCCCGGAGACCTTGTACTTGATCGAGGTCTGAGCGTTTAATGTTCCGTTTTGCGTGGCTGTTTCTAGAACTCCTGAGCCGACCGGTACTTTCGTCTCATAGTCCGGTGTCGCACACGATGGTTCCTTTCCCGCCCGTCCTTGTATGTGTTGAGTGCGTTAAGTCTTTAGCCTCTGTGATCTCCGGGGAGACGCTTTTTTGAGTTTCTCACGTTCACTGGCAAGGTGCTGGGCAGAAGAATCCGACTGCAGCCGCCCAACTTTGCCTTTGCCGACTTTCAAGTGTTGGGCCCGCGTTCTACGAATTGGGATGTTACAAGAACATACATAGGCCGCGTTGACGTGGTCGTTTTCTTCACTCTATGAGCGAATGGTAATTGTGCAGTTGTTAGTAATGTCCACGAAGTAAACAGAAACATTGCGCGAAGGACATAAATTGAGTGAGGGAAATATTTTGCGTCCACCCCAGAGCGAGCGCCGTTGCTGCCAATGTGGGTGGATAGTGAGAGCAATCGATGACAGAACAGATGGTGGTCGAATCCAAGCTGGCACAACGTGAGACGCGAATGTATCGGGACGCAATGGGGTTATAAAGAATGGCTTGCAAAACGAGAAATCCGGGAGTTCCTGCTGGAGCTAACACAACAGTCAGTGGCAATACATATGAGAAGCGTTATTCTGACCTTCGGGCGAGTCAGAATCTCGAACAACCCCATCACAAGCTCAACCTCGTCTTCGCTGATAGATACCCGAATGAATATCTCATCTGTTTCTGCCGACGGCGTCTCTCGAGCAATCTGCTCTTCAACGTGACACTGGTAGTTTGTGTTGTCAAGCCACGTCTTGTCGGTCTCGTCCATAAAATATGTATAGTCATGGTCGAACAGAGCTGCAGAACATGCTTCGGAGATGGTTTGCACGGACTGAAGGTATGTCTCGGTGTCCATCCATCTATTACTAGGATACAGCTCCGCATAATTCTCGACGAGCTGAATGGAGCCGGGTATAGGGATCCGCACTGTGCTGGTGGCTAAGGCAGCCTGCAGGTGATGTTCCTCAACGCCCTACGAGTTAGTTGGGTCCAAAGATATAGCCAGCCGTTACTCACAGATGTCTCATTTTTATCGATGTTTCCAACAACCGAAACTTGAAGCAAGTCCTGCCCATGGGAATCCTCCCAGTTTTCCAAAGAACCTTTGTATATTTTCAGCGTGATGTTTCGTCCTGGGGGACGATGTTGTCTGTTCCGTGGGCAGCCATGATGATGAGAGGATAACTTCACCCTGATTGGTAATCATAGTGTAACAGCGTTTCAACCGGTTTGAACTTGATGAATGGGGATGCCTTTGCTGACGAAGAGACCGAGATCGGCCCGTGTATTGCTCTTTGCACCCCTCGCAAAGAAGAAACATATCTGTACAACCTGTACGCAAATGATTGCTCACCTACCTCCGTTGCATGTTCAACTCGTACTGTACAGGATTTTTGACGAAAAACCATTTATAGTTCCAAGATGTAACAGTGGGATGACCTCTGGCGTACTCCTCTGCCAAATCCGCCGCCGTCATATATGTACTCCGTCCTCGCACCGAATGAGGACGCACAAGATAACCGGGCAAATACCTGGCTTGCGGAGTACAAATTACCCATATTTCAGATATATAGGTCACCCGGGGTCATTCGGTGGCCGGACGGGCTCAAACAAGCCTGTCCAATCCATTTCTGCCGCTACAGTAGTAACAGTACATCACCAAGGACTTTGCTAAACACCAAGAAAGCAGGATCATAACCTGATCTGGGTGAACTTCAGGCCCGATATACTGTACTACTGTACTATTTCGACCAAGTATTCAGTCACTGGTCACAGGGCCAGCTGAGATGAATACTTGCTGCAACGGTCACAGGTCACCAGAGGTGAATCCTTGGCCGTTTCGGGGTGCGAAAAAAAGCGAATTTTTTCTCAGCCCATCGTATTCGGGGTCCATGTAGCAGTGATTTTTCCGTTTTTCGAACCAAAAAACCCTCAAGCCATCGATTTATGATTATTTTCGAACATAGGACTACGGCATTCAATACTCCTCCCACATTTCGTCTCCTCCATAATGTGGCGGTGCTTTTGTAGAAATGTTTCTAACTAGCACTATTTGAGTGGTTCGAACGCTATCCCGCCATGTGCCCTTCTTGCATGTCGGAGCCATAAATACTGACTTTGCCCCGTAATTTTTTCCGACAAGTGCGAAATTGCCCCAACCGAGGCTTCATGCGCGATGTGCACCTTCCCTTCTCTCACCGCCGTAACTGCCGCCTCCACTGTCCCTATGCCATCCCCAATCTTGATCGTCTCCAGCCCTGACGTTTTCAGATGCTTAAGACAGAAACCACCCATTTAGTCTGTTTCGGGCATATAATCTATCCTCCGTTCTATCGCGAGCTCGTCAAACGAAAGCGTGTGACCACAGCGTTCAAATGTACGCGGAGCGTTGGCTTGGCCCTTTGTATTATCAGCGACTGCCTGGTCGGCCGAACTAGCTAGTCGGCCATTTGCATGATATAAGGCTGTGTAGTTTACAGCTGTTTGCATAAGTAATGACACTCCCATCATTTTGTAAACAAAGAGCAACTCAATACTTCCCTCCTTGCCGCGCTCATCCTGAGGTCATTTCTTGGCCAAATCTCTCAAGAGTAGGCGCGTTCGACAGCGTTTTGAAGCCGCGTTCTTCCTACTGTGGACCCGGTCTCTAATATTGAAGTTTTTTTCCGACCATATTCGGCTCCAGCTCGTCGCGGGCCTACACATTAGAGAGGTTGCGCAAAGCCGCATGCGGCTTTTTTGGTGCGCAAACTCACCGCATGCGGCCTTTTTTTTTCTTTACTCTTGTGGTCAACAGAGGCTATTTGAGAGTCCCAGTGATGCTCCGGAGCAAACAAAGGATATTACCGCGTGCGGCTTTTGCGCAACCTCTCTATTGCAGGTGTTGTTCCGACCTCAATTCTTCGTCGAATCTCCTCAAAATGGGCGCGTTTGAACCGCATTCTATGCCCCTCCTTGCTGTGCTCATTGTTCCCGCTGGTATCTCTATCTGCAAGACCAAGCATGCGCCGACGCAGAGCTTGCACTGGTATTCTTCTGCCCAGCTCTTTTCCAACTCAAATATTGGCCATTTGCCTTGGTTCTAGGAGCTTTACATCCCTTCGTAACCATGCACATCATCTTGGATAGTCTTCGGCTCATTATGCCCACGCCGTCTTTTCCGACTGAATTAATTTCTTGGCGGTTGTTCTCTTCTCGAATGTGCCGATCCTGTCGGAAGTATCGACCGTTCCTCTATGTCTTTTCGAACGGTTCTTTTTCAAACATGTATGTTGCTCTGATTGCTTGCCCTTCAAGAACCTCACGCACACACCCATTTCTCTTGCGTTGTTTCGGCGTTGATGCCTCAAATGACTCGATCAGCGAAGCTAAGAATCCATTGATGAAATGGCACATTCCCTCGGAATATGCACTTCTGGCGGCCAGCTTGCAAGTTGTCTGTATCGTCGCTCAAGGGAAATGCAGGGAAGTTGACTCAAACTCTAAGCTCTCGACACAGAGAGTGAAGGGAATGGTCCATGTACATGGTATAATATTTACACATCAGATACACGGAAATTGAGTTGTAAGTGGTGGAAGGCCCGACATAACTCAAGTCGCACAGCGGTCACCGTAAAGTGCGTGCCGGGGCACAAGCAAGAGTGTATGGAATCGAGAAGCTTTCGAAACGCGGTGCATACAATGCTGAAAGGCCAGGCTGCACTGTGAAGATAGATATCCAAAGTACTGTCGAGCCGCAGGGGCGTTGACGTTGGTCGAAGCGGGGATCTCGCGTAGAACACGGGCGATGCCAGTGAAAATGAGGACCCCTGGAGTCGGATCTCGCACTTAGCATCATGGAGAACCGGGCGAGCCCGGCGTGTGCGCGAAGATGGAGGGACAATAATGATAATGTATTCAAAACTAGTATCACTTACACGGACGAGCCCTCCAGTTCCTCTAATCTTTCCCTGGAAAAGATACCCAGCAATAATGATCCGACGCACCTAGAGCAGCTGCGGCGGCGACTGGAGCTGGCGTTGGAGGCCACGATGAGGAGTGACACAGACTCGGGAGGGCATCCAGTGGGCGTTGGGGTTCGCTGCGGTGAGGCGAAGGATGAGCGGGTGCGACTCGGATGAAACTGTGATTGCGAGCATGTTGGCGGCGGCGGTGGTTTTTGTACGGTTTAGGGTTCGAGATGGCTTCGACTTGCGCTGCGGGTGTCGAGCGAAATGCCGCTTGTGGGCTGCGTTTGATCTGTGTGGAATCCGTGTTTGTTTTCAAAGGCGTCGGATGTGCAAGGCAGCCGCACACATTTGCACCCAATCGGTGTATTGAAGATCTGCATTGGATGGTCGCAAAGAAAGTAAGGAAGAGTGCAGGGACAAGGGTTCGTAATGAAGAAGAAAAATGCACCGTGTAATTTCTGATCCAACATGTGGGGGGCATATATGCACGCGAGCACCAGCCACAACCGGTGTGAGGTCGAATCGCCATCAGATTCTGCGGTGTCGCGCGGCAAGTACCCCCATAACGGTGTGGGACGCAGCAAGATCCGAGGGCATGATGGAATAGAACAGAATGAGGGGATAGCATTTTAACGCACATATATGGAGGAAACATGAAAAGATCCGGCGAAGACGACGTCATCGCGGTGCGTACCCTCGGAGAGAGCTTGAAGTGATGACGGTTTGAGATGATTCGGAGCAGGGATGGCTCGGGAAAACACGTACAAGATGGAGGCCCGCGACACGCTGGAGCCGAATATGGTCGGAAAAAAACTTCAAAATTAGAGACCGGGTCCACAGTAGGAAGAAAGCGGCTTCAAAACGCTGTCGAACGCGCCTACTCTTGAGAGATTTGGCCAAGAAATGACCTGAGGATGAGCGCGGCAAGGAGGGAAGTATTGAGTTGCTCTTTGTTTACAAAATGATGGGAGTGTCATTACTTATGCAAACAGCTGTAAGATCTCGAGAATTGCCATTCGTGGGGTGGAATACCACTTATGAGGACCTACTATGTCAAGTTGGGACCCAAACGGACATGGCGATCAAAAGTTGTGGGAGATTTTGGACCATGATGCCGGCGTGTGAACATCATTTCTTATTTCCGAACAGCCTTCGCGCTCATTTCCTCCTTCTTTCTCCACCAGTTCCCCACCGATTCGCAGGTGTATGGGCTCAAACTCATCCCTATCTCTGGGGGAACGATATTGTGGTAGCGTGTCCCCGAGCAAGGATCTCTTCCGCCCTCACAGCGTCCATGAAGATCTCAAGCAGATTCTGAGTCGCACAATCCCGCCACCTCTCTGGCGAACCACCCGTATTCGCTACAGACCTAGAATTTGGTTGGCGAATTCAAAATTACTGATTCTGCGTTCTCCAAACTTTATAGGGGATTTGTTGCATAGATTCCCGGTCGCGGTGGGCTACTACCCAAACCCATCGAATATTGGTTGCACACCAAGATGAGATTTTTTAGAGGGGTTGCGACTGAGTGGGAAAGATTGTATGCAACTCGGTATGTTCAAAAACTTCCTATGAAGTCATCTGGACCCTAATTTGGGCCTTCAATGCTCTCTATGTTTCGCAGGGCCCGCCGTTCTGTTACAGTACCTTTTTATCAGCTGTATTTGACTTGGAAGGGAACTAGTATCGCTATCCATACACATCATATGTGCGGTTCAAGTGTATAGAATCATGCAATTGGACCTCCTCAATGATATCTGATACACTGAGATGGCCGATATGGGTCTGAACGGATGGTTTTGCAAGGTGGCCGACTAGGCCGTTTTTTCCATTTTGGGACCTGGCCAGAAAATAAATTCACCAGGCCATGGAATCGCCGCGTAAATTCGTGGAAATATCTGAACTTACTCCCAGGATGCATGCCTTCGTTTGAGAGTCCATAAACCTGTGTCTAGTCCACTTGACGTGCGTGCTCGACGTCAAAAATGCTAAGGTGGCCGAGTACGCAGTTTCTGATAATATCCAATTCCGAATCCCCGAATAAAACCGAAATGTTATGCGAGATGTTTGAGACGCGCACCCTGTCAACGCACGGCACCAGTTTGCGCTGACGACGATATGGTTGGAGTGCGAAGATGGAATGATCCATCGCGTGGACTGCACCGGCACCCCCCAATTCGTAAATCAAGATCGCAAGGTGTGTGACACGTGACATCCGAATTGAATGAAACTCTACAGTAGCTCTTTACTGCTCCTTACACATTCCATAATCTCTGCCCGTCCTGACGAACTTGCCGCTTGCTCGCTTCCAATGTTTCCAAGCTTGTAGTGTTCCATAATGTCCCTAAATAAATTTAAATCCATGTGGTTCCCAGCAAGCGGGGAGCATGTGGTATTGCAGGCCAATCCCGTTGGTATTGCCTGAACAAGCACGGCTGCCATGTGAAAGGAAGTCAATTTCACACAAACTGGACGCAACCATTTCAGCTCCGAGAACCTGCAATCCAGTGATTGACGACATTTCCCGTGGATATTGAGTAGTTCGTGACAGGATGCCGACTATATCCTTTCTGCAATTAATCAACTCACCTGCCCGGAATTCATCTTTCGGTTGAGTAAGGGAACTACCGGCAACTGCCATACATCTTCAAGAGTTCATGGTTGGCCCCGGACATCTTGTCCAAAATACTCCGCCATAAGTAAGGTGTAATTGCAAATGATTTCGGTGTTTTTCTGTTCCTCTTGACACATTTCTCGGACATTCTAGCGCTTTATAGTCTGGCGTCGACGAACATTTCGATAAATTTCCTTGGGACGATGTCTGACGTGAATCACTTAGATTCACAACGGTGATATCCCGGATTTTCACGGAAGGAAACTTTAGCCATTAAATAGCGCTGACCTCCGCCTTCGTGACCTCCATAAAATATTCAACAAGTTTCGCAGTTTCCGCGGCTTATCTTCCAAAAAAAGTAACCATGGTTCTTCCCTCAGTTTCTTGGGGTTCGAAATCAGGTACAAGTGGCTGGGAGTGAGGTGCTTTCAACTTGTCAACTGGCTTTGGGGTTACTTTGACCCATGGCAGGGGCCAACACCCCCCTACTGGGGTCAAAAGGTTCTTTGAAATGGCCCCACAATTTGGCCACACCCTATTTCTCGTAGGAAAAACTTTGGAGGGGGTGATTCGAACGTGTTTTCAGGCATAGATTCTGATTCTGAAGTCAGGTATGCCCAGAAAATTCGCGTTCAGGCGCTATGAATACATTTCGGATTTGTTGGCTTTGATTGTCCGGAGCTGTAGCGAAGAAAGATGGCGTCAGAGTCCATGGGAAGTGGATCCAAGCTGAGGGTAGAAAGCGAGTAGTTGGCGACGGGTCGCACCGCGGGGCCTGAGTGGTTAGGCATATGGGAGTGGTTTAAAGGTATCCTCTGCGGGAACGAAGAAATTGATGTTTGGGGCTGACGAGAGGCGTCGCTTAAGGCCCAGGGAGTGAGAAGGAGTGAATGCGGATAAAGAGGCAGAAGGCCCAAGGGGTGGTCGCGCGTCCGGCATGGCCAATACGAATGACAGAGGTGTATCTTGCGAGATACGTGAACGGGAGAATGGGCGACCAAAATACACTTACAAAGATGTAGAATGAGACTGAGACTCGAGGAAGAGATTTGGAAGGGATGACGGTAAACAGAAAAAGTGGCAGCGTGGGAATTCGAATCCAAGGTGATGAAGCGTTCCCGTGACGGACGCGATCACAGGCATTAAAAAGGAAATGACGAGACAGTTCAAACTGAAATTCCGCTGGGTGTCATGCCAGAAAGACCCCGTAAAAATCCGAGTTGAAATGGTTCCATACAATGCAATTTAACTTTTCGCTGTGAAACTCGGCAAGCCGCGCAGAGGATGAATTGCAACACTAGTTTACCTAGCCTATAAGGCCAGGTACAGCAACAAATAGAACTTCAGTTCAGTTCCATATAATCAACCTCACAAAATCATTTGTTGAAATGGGCCTGTCACGCGTCCTATACGCGTTTGGGTTGTTATTACAGCTACACTATATCGACAAAAGAAATGTCACATAGGGTTTTCGGTCATTTCTGGGCCAAATCACTCCAAATAAAATGTAGGCATGAAGATTTACCGATTCCATGAAGGTATGCACTATTTAATCCATATAATTCCTACTTCATTCTGTCAGAATAAAATATTTGGGTGTTTTCCGAAAAATCGAGTCCATGGAATCACAGTGAACACAAAAATGGTATATACTATCTGAAAGTACTCGAAAAACGGATCTCATCCAAATATTGGTCGACCTACATCTATAGAGCTCTGAGCTCAGGGCGTGACGTCCAAGTTGGCCATTTTTAGCATTTTGGGGCCATTTTGCTCAAAAAATGCTAAAGTGACCAACTTGCATGAGGCATTGTGAGCTCAGAACTTTATGGATGTAGGTCGACCAATATATGGATGAGATCTGTTTTCGAGTACTTTCAGATAATATATACTATTTTTGTGTTCACTGTGATTCCACGGACTCGATTTTCGGAAAACACCCAAATATTTTATTCTGACAAAATGAAGTAGGAATTATATGGATTAAATAGTGCATACCATCATGGAATCGGTAAATGTTCATGCCTACATTTTATTTGAAGTGATTTGGACCAGAAATGACCGAAAACCATATGTGACATTTCTTTTGTCGATATAGTGTACTACAGTTTAGTTCCCGTACTCATATAGTGTGTCGATAATCAACCACCGGTCTGACTTTCTATTTTTTTTAACTCACATTGCCCAGGCACTCCTTCCATCTGGGCCTCCCCAGCATCGAGAGCATACACCAACTGCTATGGTCGCCTCAACTTCACGAATCCGCAGTCGCTCCCAAGTTTCTCCGGTATAACCCCTTCCCATCCTCAGGTTTCTTGCGCTCGGATTTCTCAGAGTCCGGCTCCCCCACGCACCAGAATACGCACAGGTTCTTCACCGGTGCGCTCTCTCCTTACCAGTGTCCCTGCCGCTTAAATTATCTGAGCAGCTTACGCACCAAGAACGGATGCTCGGCAACTCGGCACCTTGAGCGTGGGTTGGCATCAGAGGCTCGCTTTGTTTACGCTTGCGCTTCTCTTTCCTATACCTTCATGTCTTGCAACAAATCCGATCCTGAACCATGCACGAATTATTCGAGATGGCCCCAAATGCCGTTGTGAGCTGCTTTGTTGCGTGGTATTCGAAATCTCATGTCGTAGCTGTCGCACCTCTATCGATCCAAGTGCCGCAAATGCGTCTTCCTTCGCGGGCTTAAATGGCTCCATTCAGCCCAACCTCCCACGCACCAGCACCAGCTTTCTTCCCGGAGACTGGATGTGAGCCGCTCCATTCTTTGTTTTGACCTATCGGTCCATCTGGAAGGAGCTGAAAGTTCAGCTCCGGGAGAATTCGAGGTCATCCGAGGAAATCGCGAATCATCTAAGTCCCCTGGATTCGGTATTTTGCAGCAGTGTCTCTTTAACTTCGAATTTATGTTTTTCGCTCCTTCGAGTCCATTCGTTTCCTTCCAATTAAGTACATGTTGACTTATTCTTCAGATGTCCTTCAGAAAATTGTGCTGCCCACAATTTTAGGTGGGTGTTCTCCCTGCCCTTCCCATTCATGCAGATCATGCGTGGTTTTCGATTGTTCTAACACCGTCGTTCCCAATTCTGAGATTTACGGCACCTCGTTCACAGACGCAACTTGACGTGCATCGCGTGCGGATGCCCTCGTTTTCCCGCCACGACCAGTTTCAGGCACCACATCTGTTCTCTTTACGTCTGGCGCCCGCTGCTCCCTTTACCACGGCTCCCAGCTCGCTTCTCACGCCGTCTGGTCGGGCGTTTGCCAGCTGCGGAAAGGTGCAAAATATTTCGAGTGACCCGTTTTCACCGTGTATCATGCCCTGGCCCGACAATGAGCCCTTTCCGGAGCCGGGACAGATCAGATCAAGCGGTCTCATGGGCGTTCCGGCGAGTGTGGTCTTTCATCTCTCTTTGTTTTCCTCACATGGTTTCCTTTCTTCCCAGCCCCCACCGATCATCAACACTGGTAACAGAGGCCCCATCTCCCACGTGTGTTTCTCCAGCTTCCATTCATTTTATTTACTTCTCTGCTTACAGCAACCGGGTGATTGGATTTGCCTCAAGTGCAATTATTTGAATTGGAGAAGGCGCAAAGTCTGCCAAACTTGTTTTCCTTGTGAGGTTCAAATTCTCCCACCGATCATTGCTGTCACTCATTTCTGGCTCAATTTTCAGATGCCGAAGGGAATGGGGCCTCCATCCCCATCGCAATGCAGCTCGAGCGCATCGCGCTTCTCACGTCCATGCTTGCGCAGACCGGGCTTTCGCCGGCCCCGCAGCTCCACGGATCCATTCACGGGTCGCAGTCATCACGCAGCGGGGTCGGTGAGCAGTCCACGCAACACTTCCCGATCTACCAGAAGCCGCCGCATCACGCCGGGCCGGATCGGTGTCATCACCTCCCGGGTCCATTAAGGGACGCAAGCCCTGTGGAGGCGTTCGACCCCGTGGTGCTGCTGCCGTCATTCCTGCAGAACATTGTGCGGTCGCCAAAGTCGTTGCCTGCTACGTCGTCGGCCATCTTACCTTTTCTGGAGTACGAAGAAAGGGTTCCCTCATTGAACCTCTGTACTCCTTCGGTTGTTGGCTCGCTAACTGGGTCCCTGATTTCTAATATATGGCGCCTCGACGAAGATGAAAGCAAAGTTCTTCCCGCGGCTCACCTGTCAAGAGCCTACGGGCAGCAGCTCCAGCAGCTGCAAGCTTCGTGTGGACGTTTCTTCATTTAACTTGTGTCTCCCTCATCTCCGCAGGGTGGCGTCCGTAAACCACTTCAATACGTATTTATATATCTCAGCCCTCCATTGATATGATTTTGTCCTGGATATTTATTTATTCGTGCTGCCCTTCTGGTGTCTGTATGCACCTCAGAGAATACCATCGTCGACGCAGTGTATGACTAATGGTCAATCTTAAAACGACCTCGATGGTGGCCAAGAACCGCGGAGTGCCCATGGGAATCTCCTCCGAAGGCGATTCGACATTGATTCTGATTTTGGCACTGCCACCCCCAAACGGGCACGGTGAAAGTGCCGCCAGTGCCGCCCCCGTGACGCCTCTGCCGCCCTTGGCGGCACTAATGTGATGCCCCCACAAAAGTGACTGACGCCCTTTTGGGGCGGCACTTGTGTCACGCTGCCGCCTTTCACTGGTGCCAACCACATCTTTTTTTTCACCAGGCTATGCACCCGCCCGACTATAAAATCACCCTACGAGCGGAGCGTAGAGGTAAAAAGTCAATGCATGTATGTTCATGGTTGAACATTTAATTTAATTTTCGCACTTCTTGCCGCCAATCTCATCCAATATCCTACGTGTCCCGAGATAATAAGTACTCCATTCAACCCAGTATTATCCCCATAGGAATGGCATCCAACGGTCAATTTAAAATACCTAACCAATCTCCTAGCGGAAGACTTCATTCGTAGAGATATGCAGCCGCCTTCAATCCAGTCTGTTTTCCGAGAATGTAAGGTTTGCTTCGGCTTTTCAAATTCAACCAATCTACGCAGAAGTTAAAGGCCAATAATCGAGCCGAAACACCGCCAACCATCGTTTTCCAGAGTCTGCCGCCACTCCGTGTTGCCGCCCTTTGACGCCCCCATGTCACAGCCTGGTCATACTGACGCCCCATCACGCGGGTAAAGTGCCGCCCCCTGAAGATAGATTGCCGCCCCTCCCAACCGGAGTGACGCCCGTGTGCCGCCCCCACTGGCGCCCCTCCTGCCGCCTCTTGCCGCCCCTCAAAATTGGTCTGCCGCCCCTTGCCGCCCCAAAACTGCCGCCACTGACGCCCTCTGCCGCACCTTCACACGCAAGTTTTGCCCTTAAGTTCTGTATGCTGCTGTATACAGCCTTACGAATGCATGCTAATTCCTATATTATGACAGTATAACACATGAAAATGTACTTTAAGCATCCAGATGGCCAAAATGGCGGAGAAAAATTGTCGGCTGCCGTCCCCTTGACGCCCCCCCTGCCGCCACTGACGCCCTTGGCGTCACTGGCGCCACTTTCACTTTGCCCTCCCCAAACCTTGAAAAAAAGTGTAAAAACTTTCATAGAGAAAGATGGATATTTTGCAATTTCTAGTCCATTGAGCCCCACATGTTTTTGGACCTTTTGTGAAGGGTGCTCGGTGTCGTCTGCGTACGGACCAGTTGACGACGTGCACGACTTTCACTATATGTCAAAAAGCAAGTTGTGCTCATTTGACTTGAGATCAAAAAAAAAAAAGAGATGTTTCTCTATATCAATTTTTACACTTTTTTTCAAGGTTTGGGGCCCTCAAAAACCAAAGTCCCGCCACTGATTTGGCGGGACCACCCAAAATGGTAACCAAACATCCCAGCCGCTCCGCCAACCGTGATAAGCGCAGCCATGTGATGGTGAAGCGGCTGGGATGTTTGGTTGCCGATTTGGCTGATCCCGCCAAATGTGGTTTTGGACTTCGGATTTTCGACATCCCGTACCTTGAAAAAAAGTGTCAAAAGCCATATAGAGAAAGGGTATGGCACATATACTGTCCAATAATTAAAAAATTACTCGAAATGACAAAATTATCTGAGATGACACCAGATGAGCGCAACCACTTCCAAATCACAGCTTGCAGAGAAAAAACATTGAAATGACGCGAGGTACGAGAGAAAATATTGAAATGGAACCCGCAACAAAATCTTCGAAATGAAAGTAGGCAGAAAACTTGAGATATCTCCAGTTTGGTTGCTTTGGTTGACTGCTGTATGTGTAAGCTGAATATCATCAAACCAGCCGGGGGTGGTAAATCTGTGATGGACTGATATCTCATCATTGATGGCTCACACATGAACCACAATGGATCTGTAGTTGCCACTTCCCCGTACCGAGGCTCAGTGTATTGGTGACCCGCAGAGCCTCAGCCCAATGCTGAGAGTCCCGCAGTGGAGAGGGTTAAACAGTTGGATGCTGGATGCGATCCGTGATATCCCGACAGGTCTCAAATATCAATGATGCAAGGCGACAGCTTGGAGACCCTGAGCCATAGCAGTAAGATTTAGTCTAATGTACATGGTCCTAGCTATGGCAATTGCTATCTAAAGCCACGGAGCCAACCAAGCCCATGGCTGGGTCCATGGTAAAAGGCTAATGGCCCTTATTCTCTAATAGTGGCAAAATGAATAATAGTAACAGGGATTGAACCACTGAACTACTACCTGATGAGGAATATTCAGACTGGTATCAAAACCCACTAGACCATACTACTGATATATGCTATCTTTTGTTCCCAGCTAGGGTAAGGCTAGCCTTACCCTACCTGGGACTGCTTATACCCACACCTAGGGCAGGCAAGCTGCCCTAGGTCTTCGAAATTGTTTTTACATGCTTATTCTCTGTTTTTGGGAGTATTCTAACCCTAAACAACCTAACCAAAAAACCTAACCAACCCTAACCAACCCTAACCAATCCTAACCAAAACTCTAACCAACAAAAAAATACTATACCTTGGGACCCTAACACCTAGCCTCCTAACCCCAACGCGCCTACTCTTGTTCCTTGCTTCATCACGCTTCTGGAACGGAAACGAGGCAGCCATATATTTCTTTGGGCAAGGAGAGATGAGCGGGAGTCTAATCCGTGAACCGCTGGGCTCCTGGTCGTGGGGCGATGTGGATGCGCGAGAATGAACCCCCATGCCCCACTCTATGTACTGCCTCTGCTTATCGGACGACAAAATAACCGACTAAATGTTCAACAAAATCTGCAAAATAAATGTCAAAGGTGTGGATGGGTGGGAAAAAGAAATCGTCAAGGCCTTCTCTGGTAAGGCGAAGCTTGAGTCTGCTGGGCGAGATCCATGGCGGTGTGTCGTGTCGACGCGGTCGCCAAGAGAGGGAGAGCCACGTCACACGTCACTCCGCTGTCACATTTTGTTATGGGTTGCATGTCCTAAGCATTGCACATACCCATGGGAAAACTCCCTGTACCTTCGACAATGCTGTAGAAGGTTTGGGAGGTGATGATTGTCAAGTACGACAGCAAACCAGAGAAATGCTGCTGTTGTCGTCCAAGATCTCTTTTGCAGTTGATGCCCAAAGAGGGCTATATTATAGGATGGTTTGCCATCTAAGGCATTGTTGCTCTGGTACAGTGGTAAAGCATAGAAATTATCTCGATTCTGGGGGTCTCTGGTTCGAGCCCTCCTCCAGATTATGCTTTTCGGGTGAACACAGTTTGAACAGCGCTTGAACAGAGTTTGAACACACATTTGCTCACTGTTCAATACCCCACCAGCTTCCGTGCTCCCTCCCCCCTGTTTAATCAGAGCAGACTTTGAAACCCGTTTGGCAATTCAAAGCGCATTGTTTAAACAATCCTAATAGGGTTACTGGAGTGTTCCGAACCTTGGGTACGGCGATACAAGCTCCAGTATGACTCTGTGCGTTTGAAGCCGATGGCCTCGAACTTGGAATCGAGCCTGAGATACCACTGTCAACCAGCCTGCTTGAGGCTATATAGACCTCACAAGAGTCTCCAGAGCCCGCTTCCAACAATAGACGATTTGCACACGTAAATCTATTCATCAAGAGGCCCATTGAGGAGGGCTGTCTTGACGTCGATTTGTTGCAGGGCCATGTCATGTTCCGCTGCCAAAGCGAGTAGAAGCCGAATGGATTCCCCTCGCGCTACAGGCGCAAAGGTGTAATCGTCCGCAAGTTCACCAATTAAGTATTGCACACAAGTCCAACTGAAATCGAATCCAGACTAGACGGCACGCCCTCAAGAAACAAAGGCATTCCGCTCCTGCCAGAGCGGAGGTGTTTCGGCCAATGCCAGCACCGCTTCCCGCTACCGGGCTTGGCCGCTTGGCGGCGCCGGCGCCGAACCCACGAAGTGTGGTCGCCGGTCCCGGATTCGGGGGAACAGAGTCCGCATAAAAGCAGGGAGGTTCCCCAGTGAAATGGACCCAAGAACCCCTCCCGCCGACATAAAGTGCGACTTTTCTCTGGTTGGCTGACGAAAATCTGACAATGACGCAGAATCCATGGCAGAGAAATGCATTAAGCGGGGCATTCCCAATCAGAAGAGATCTGGTCGTATTTGTCGCACGATGCGCCCCAACAAGCGACAGAAACGAGTTTCCAACAAGGCCACGGACCAGAAACCACAAGCGTCCATCGGTGTCATCCCCTCAACGTTACCTTCTTACTATGATCTTGTGATGGAGGACATCGAGGGTTTCCTGCAGGAAGCGAATGCCCACGTATCTGGGCTCAGAGATTTCCTCGATAAAGAGGCTAGGAAACGCGCTCTTGCGGTATAATTCGGAATAGCGAGTCGCGACACTAGGTATAAGTACTTTTACCGTTGTGCTATGATATATTCCATGTCGCGAGTGTCCCAGCAGCTGGCGGTGTCGAGCGGCGACGAAGGCGTTGTGCTGGCAGTCATCGAGTCCGGGGATACGTTCGGAACATACATGCTTCGGCCCTAAAAGCGGAAACTTCACCTCGTTCCAAGGCAAAAAAGCGGAGACATTGCGGACGACTCTCATTGACTATTTTGTTAGACAAAGAACTCTTCAGTCACCGTAGGGAAAGAAGCGGGAAAACGCCCCCATGGCGGACGTCGACACCCTGCCGGAAATCGCGTTCAGGGTATGTATATCCCTGTTCCTTGAGGTCAGCTTCGGTACCGATGCCTTCAAAACGTTGTGTTGAATTCCGATGAGCGGATGGGGAAATCAGCACGAAGTGATGAACGTTTGCAATCGGGCTGTCTCGTTAGAGAGGCTCGCGTTAGGGCAAACGGATGCCCTACGCTGGAATTACATTCAGCTTATATACAGTATAAAAAGTATCTAGAAACTACTACAAGAGTCCGGGGAGTGGATAATGAGTCATCATAGAATGTTCTGGAACAATCCAGGAATGTCCCGATGTAACGGTACAGTTCCAACAGTTTGGTCATCTCAAAGACGCCAAATCGGGCTTGCCATTGTTCAACGCCTCCTGATTGTCACTAGGGTCTTTGAAATCACTGGGAGAATGATGACTCGCCTCTCTGGGGTTCGCGAAGCCCCCGGGACAAATTCCGCGCTTTTCGACGTTTAATGTCAGGCTCACGCCTTTGGCCACTCTCTCCGGCCACAAAACCTGCTCATCTGCATTATCCCGCGTGTGACCCGGGATCACAGTCCTCAATTACAATGGCTTGCATTTTGAAACGCGTGACCTGAGATCCTGGTCCTCAATTGCAATGGCTTGCATATTGAAACGCGTGACCTGAGATCCTGGTCCTCTTGAATTGCAATGGCTTGCGTATTGAAACGCGTGACCTGAGATCCTGGTCCTCAGTTGCAATGGCTTGCACTTTGAAGCGCATGAGCTGAGATCATAGTCGTCCTCAGGGCCGTTTAAATTCCAGCGCATTCCCGCAGCCATTTTCTGAGGCGCGAAGCGGGAATCGATAGCCCTGGTCTCTGCGAACGCAATACTTAGTGCAAGCACTATGACGTAGGCAGACTGGTACAAAATGGCTGAGCCCGGAGTTTGAAATTTTGGAGTGGTGCCGATCACCGGCATCTGTGGTGACTGGGCAGTAAGGCATACCACGAGTGCGAGTAACCCGCGGGTCCACACGGGTTTACTCGTGGGAAAACCCGCGAGTATGTATACCCGCGGATCCGGGGGCTCGGATATTCTTAACATTTCAGCCGCCCTGCACACCACAGGAGCACCAGGACTGTTCTGCTCATCCCTGAGGTATTTACATGCGCTTTCGGTATCCCTCGGCAATCAAAGAAAGTTACCGTAAATGGAACTGCGGCAGATGCCGGACCCAGTTTTTCAATGCAAAACCGTGCACATCAACAAAATCGTTCAATGGTATTTGTTAGGGTGTCTTGATGTTCTTATAAATTTCCTGAGGGTGCCCAGAATTTGCGATGGATGAGCTGCGCAACAAGGAGGTGGCGGTGAAGCGGCACATGGCTCGGATGGGCGGCCCGCAACTAGGGGTGGGAAAAAAACTTTTCGACCCTATATCCATTTTTCGAAATCCGACGCCCCCTTTAATCAGAAATTGAATTCATTGGAGTGACTTTTGACGTGTGACAAAGGACAACGTGATGTGATAGAGTGACAAGGTTGGGATGAACACCTGCCGTACCCGTATATAGTAACCAAGTAGATGCAGTGATGGGATCATTACACTCATATTGAATACAAAGTAAAGAGCAAATAAATATACGAGGCGCCTCTCTGTGGATCGTTGCCTGCATCAATCTACACGCCTTTGCCATGAAGCATGAAGACGGCAATTTTATTTCGAGGGACCACTTCTATAAAAAAGGTAAAAAATATCGAAAGGAGCAACGGGGATTTGAACGGGAGTGGAGGAAGGAGCGAAGGAAGGAAGCGACGCGAACGGAGTGGGAGAGGGAACCAGATGAAGATATCAATTTATTGAAGAGGAAAATAATGCGGGAAGAACTGAAGGAGAAATTATTCGAGTACTTGGGATAATATACCATTTGTGTCTACCAGTTAAATGCTATGGGAAAAAAGGGCAGGGTCATAGAACACAGGAGGGGGGCATCGTTAGCAGGCCCTCCCGGTGGGCCCGGTGCGAACGGCTGATCAACTGGTGTCCCAAAGGGGCCACCGCGACGCATGGCTTCCAACTGCATCTGCCACTCCATCATGAAGGGCCTGATCGGGTGCCACGCTTCGCCGGAGCCTCCCTGCGAAAATCAGAGCGTCCGCTCCGTTGGGGCTGTGTTCCGCTCGGCTTTCTTCGAGCGTGATTCGGCCTCTGTCACCTGAGTCTAGATCACGACCCAGAAACAGCTCTCGACATCGTTCCCCGCTCATTCCCGCCTATCCCGCCCTACAGCCGCCCTCCCCGACACCTTCCATAATACATTGAATACCTCGATCAAAATTTCAATTTCTGTACTCAATATTATTCTACTGGTGATGCATCCCGGCTGTGAAGTCGCGCTCAGCCTCCGATGAAAAATAGAGGGGGGCACACTCCCTCACTGTGAACACCGCCGAGCAGGGAGTGCCTGACAACGGTTGATGGCGCCACATCATCAAAAGGGATCAACCGAGACAGAGTGACTGATGTGACCCAACAAAGCGGAGCGTCAGCCGCCCAACAAAGCGCGGCACCCGATCAGGCCCGAAGATGTCGTGCTGGCGTTGACGCTCTGCCTCTGCCTCTTGATGCTTCATACGTGCGAACTCGGGCTGAAAGTAATTAGGGCATATTCTGCAGTATAAATAAAATACCACACCTGAATCTTGGCTCATATTTTGCGCGGGAGCGGGCGGTCTTGCCTCTCTCCCTGAGATCCATTAGTTTTATACGTTGAACGCGATCTTGGGCCGCGATTTCTGCGACATGTTCGTGCGTGGTCTTGCGCTTGGTACCGCGAGCGCTGGCCAAGACAGAGGATACTATCCCCCCCTAGAACTCGGACACCTAACTAAAATCCGTGAATATCATTTTATATACAACACTTGGGCTCAAGCTGAGTTGTTAGATCGTCAGCTTTTGGTCTTTTACCCTGGTCTCAGTCATTGCTTCAAGACAAACGGCCCAAAATTCGTCGAACGGCGCAGTTTTTGTGATGGGGTCCGGTGTCCGAGTTCTAGGTGACACATCAAATCTTGATTGCCGGCCTCGCGTCGGACGCCCTTCCCATTGGAATAGCTCGAAATTATGTATGATCAGTCTTATGTATAGGCGCTATCATCTCCACGCAGAAGTGGCCCCATGGGGGCGGGAAGGGCTGGCATGCAACCATGAATTTCGTTTCGATATTTTGGGCAATTGATGAGATCAAATTGGTGGGCAGGGGTTGAATTTTCAATTTATTGTGATAGCTACAAGATAGCTGTGCATCTAAGTTTTTGCATGGACCCTCTTATGGAATGAACACATCCTGTGCATGTGCTATCGAGGTGGTATGACTTCAGTAGAGGGTCCCAAGGCTCAAAATACATCAAATCCACCCAAATCGACAATAGTTGTCAACTTCTTCAGTGTTGCATATCGCAAAAATATGACCCTGGATGAATTTACAGCCCATATCTCTCGTACACCTCCTGCCGCTCACATTAAACCAAAAATCTCCGGAAATGGTCCAGTATTGACGGAGAAATGTTTGTTTGTCCGAGTTCTAGGTTTGTCCGAGATGGTGGGGGGGATAGTATCTCGGCTTTGATGCTCGCAACCGGCGTGTTCAGAGACTTAGCTTTCGGACGCATCCCGGGAGACGACGAGAGACTGATGCTCCCTCCATCACTTTCCTCCGCATTTGCATTGTCCCGGGCGACACGATGGCGCGGCTTGACTGGGGAAGAGCTGTTCCAGTCAGACACGGGGTCACCCTCCGCGCTCAAATCGTCCTTGACAGAAATTGGGCCCGTGTGAGCCTGTCGCGTATCAGATATATATTGACGGGGGTGACCTAGTGATTACACACCTCGCCGTCCCGATCAAGGACACTTAGATCCACGCGCGTATTGCTGTGAGCTACGGCGGTGCGATTAAAGATGGGACTTGTCCCCCATCAGGAGATCCATTCGTTTATACCAGGGAAATTTACCTTCGATAGCGTCTAGAAATGCATGATTATGCCATCCAGAGAGGCAGCGTTACGACGACGACGTACCCCAAGCATTCGCAATGACGGAGCCTTCAATAATCTCGTCCTGTTTTCCTCCTGCATGTTGAAGGAATAACTGGATTTGCGGGCAAGATACTTAGGTGCGAGGAATGGAGGGTCTTCGGGACAGAAGTATAATCCTCGTAGTAAAAACAGGACTAGGCGCTATCTTAGCGCCCGACACGCGTCTAACCATCCCCTTTAATATTGTAACAGCTATGTTTCTTCATTGTCTACAGTTCTCCTCGACAGCTCCCTTATTTCGGTTTCTGACTGTTCACAGCCTTGTATACAGCTTATACAGCTTCGTTTACATATTTAAAGACTTACTCAGCGGAGACATTCCTCAACCGTTCACTCCAATTCACCACTTTTGACTCTTACCACTATGTCGGGTTTTCATATCTGGTCTCTTTCTGGACCAGAACCGCTGGTTTCTCGGGATCTGTCCTCTTCTGGCTCTCTTGTCTCTTTGTGACCCTTGCTCTGTACCTCGAAGTCTTCCTGGGGCCATACTGGGGCACTACCTCGCTGTGCTCGATGTGGGCATTAGCCGACCATTTGATCTGCGGGCGTTTTGCTCCTGATGCGCACAGACCATTTGATCAATCTCCGGGATCAGTGATTCCATCTTTAACTTGGCGTACCTTGGCGATGGTTCCTTCCGACTCAATGCGGTGTCCTCGTTTGCTTGCGGTTTCGGTGTGCAGGAGCGACGAAAAAACGGTTCTTCTTCCAAGCTCTGGCTCGACGGTTTCGGTGTGCAGGAACGATGAAGAACAGTTCTCTCTTCCGAGCTCCAGCTCGATGGTCTTGGTGTGCAGGAACGACGAAGAACGGTTCTCTCTTCCGAGCTCCGGCTTGATGGTTTTGGTGTGCAGGAACGACGAAGAACGGTTCTCTCTTCCGAGCTCCGGCTTGATGGTTTTGGTGTGCAGGAACGACGAATAACGGTTCTCTCTTCCGAGCTCCGGCTTGATGGTTTGGTGTAACGGTTCTCTCTTCCGAGCTCCGGCTTGATGGTTTTGGTGCGCAGGAACGACGAATAACGGTTCTCTCTTCCGAGCTTTGACTTGAAGGTTTCGGTGTCCTTATCGGCTTGGTTTCTATTACGGCTGGAGACATTCCTAGGGAGTTGAACACGCTGATTTATCAGTAGTGGACCTCCTTAGGAATTCAACATGCTGATCCAGGGGGAGAGATCACGCCTTTCTCCGCAACTGGTTCAAGACGTGCACGGGAGTTATGTGTTCGCACATGACAATTTCGTTGGAACTCCCGTACTCTGTATGGCTGTACCCGTGCCTTGCACGTAAAATTACATTTGCCGTGCAAAGGGACGACATGCGACAACTGTGTGTGAACTGGTGGACACTGGGGATTTTTACCTGGGAGGAGGGAACTCCTCCCGTACACAGGCATACTATTGCTAGTGGTCAGGTCCCATGAGGTTCTAACCAGAGGTCCTGCCATACAATCGGCCAGCCAGCTCACACACAGCCAGCGTCTTGCATGATCTAACCCCTGGAATCGGTTGGTGTTCGGTTGGTATCTTGTGGGTTTCTGTACGGATAACCACCCATACAGTACTACATGTATACTTTCCGTAAACTCATCGTTCATATTGTGGACCTGATGAGTATAATATAACCCCCCCCCCCATCGTGCCCGTCTGAGGTTTGTCTCCTTCTTACTTATTTATTGTTCTCCTATCTTCTAGTATTACTTCTTCAGGTATTCAATAGACAGGTTGCGCAACAGCCACCGAGCCATGTGGTGGCTGATTTGCCGTGCGCAAATGGTGGCTGGTGGCTGGGCAGAATTTTGAACCACAGGTAGTGGATCACTCTGAAAGGCAAAGTAATAAGGGTAGCTATGCATTTCTGCCTCGGCACCCATCCTGCACGCTCCCCCAGGGTAATTTACGCTCAAATGGGAATTTCTTCGCCTTTCTTCAGCCAGCTGCAGGCGTGGAATGACCAGGTGCTTGCAGATGCTCAGTTGGATCCCAAAATGAGTGAATTGAGCCAAGTAAATGTGTCATGAATTTAGCCATTCGAGCCACCAGCAAATCAGCCACCACGTGGCTCTGTGGCTGTTGCGCAAACTGTCTAATATAGCCGTTCACTCCATCGTACCATCGCCGATGCGGCTCTTCTGTTCATGGAGGAATTGGAGGGCATGGGTGAGGTCCTCAGGATGGGTCGTCCCGTTGGCCGCGTTCTTATTGGGCATTTTGGGCTTGAATGGGCACCGGGGACGCAGCACGACGAGCAGAGAGCGACAGGAAAAAGCGGGATCAATTATGTGTCACTAGGTGATGTCACCCATCAAATCCAAATCCACAATCAAATCCAAATCCAAATCTGCTGCCAGAGTAACTCTAAAGTAATGGGGTTTGAAAGCAGTCGGTTACTTTAGCTCCACCACGTCCATCAACGCCAGAACCGATGCACGGGCAGAAGTAAGGCATACCACGAGTGCACCCGCGGGTGACTTGGATCCGTGACCGCGAGTACCCATAGTCGAAAATCCTGTACTCGGATCCATAGAGGTGGAGGTATTTTTGGACCAACCTCTACCTTTACCCCCCAAACCTCTACTGTATTTTTTATTTCAATGCGACCGTCATGCGTCACCAGGGGGGCGGTCAATACGAATTTTGACATATGTCACGCGTCGCCAGGGCACTCGAACTCGTCAACGCCAAGCAGCAGTACAAGTGTAACGGAATACGAGGATTTGTCGAGGCCAAGCTTCAGACAGATGCTTGTCAGGCCTTCAAGTGCAAGACAGCTGGGGAAGTGCAGGAGGAGAACAGGCCTCAGAAGCGTCGACTTGAACAGGCAAAGGCAGACGAAGACACCGTCGTTGTGCACAGTGAAAAGAGGCAGAAATTGGACGACGAGAAGAAAGCTGAGCAAAAGCGGATTGAGTGCACGTCCCCAAACTGCCAGCTGGTTCCCAGCTTTCGATCGTCTAGGCGTGTAGGGAGGGATGTGACAGAGCCAAAACCACTTAAAATACTCAGATAACTGTGATTCTCACAGGATCTTCAGATGCAAGAAAATTCTGAATGCCTCCAATGAAGCTAGAAGAACTCTAATAAAGTTATGTGTAGTTCTGGATCTGTCACATCCCTTCCTAGGTATGAATATTGCTCCTCAAAAAATCTTAGGCCCCTGCAACATGTTCTGGGCTTGCTAAATGGCATTTAGCATGAAAACAGCTCGAAAGCCCAAATTACCCAATGCGTAATATTTTCGTAAATCCCGCTCGGTCACTAATTCCGCGCGAATTAGCCTGACAGATTCATTTAGTTTTCATGTGAATCGGTAGAGAACTGAGTGAGATATCGCGAATTCTTCGAAAATGTTCCAAAACAAGAAAATTTCATCTGCGCCTTCGGTTCCGACATTAGAAGCTTTCATTCCACACCTGGCCCGTTTTTTTTTTTTTTGTAAGTTTTCACGGGATTCCTGATTGTGAGCTCAATTCTCAACCGTTTTCCTTGAAAGTAGGCTCATTCGATTCGAACGGAAAACCCAGAGGGCACCTCATGGCCCGATTTTTTCTAACTACCTCGAGATCATTTGGTGGGTCAAATTTGGGTGTTTTTGGCTGTCCAAGAGCAGACTGGGTCTCATAGCACTAATAATGCTCGGATTGACCTAGATTTTTGATACGATGTACTTTGCCGCATTCCGGAGGGCATCTAATACCGAGATAGTGAATGTGACCTGTTCTTCCAAGCTATCTATCAAGTGGATTTCCCTACAATCTATATATTTGAAGTATGCACCATATTCACTATCCCAGTACGAGATGCCCTCCAGAATACGGCAAAGTACATCGTATCAAAAATATAGGTTAATCCGACCATTATTAGTACTGTGGGACCCAATCTGCTCTTGTCCAGCAAAAACAGAGAAGCTCGGTATGTGGGGCAAAATTTTAGGCACAAATCCCTGCAGATTATCGGCGAGTTTGTTGAGCTAAATACAGTGTTTTGATTGTAATTAGATTTCATTCGTAGTCCAACGATGGTGTTTTCGTATGGAACAGTGGAAGCTTCAGGAATGTTGGAATTGTGTTTGGACTGTGAATTGAAATTCAGCCCATCTGAATCCCGTATCTGTCCGGTGCTTTCCATGGAGAGGAGGACATGATGACCGCGTCGATTTCGGAGTCGGTGGCAGGTGTGAAGAGTCGCTCGTCAAAAATAGTGATGGAATCGGCAAGTATAATGAGATCTGCTGGGGGTACGAGTGCTTCAGACGTGTTACGGGAGGCAGGCAAATGATCTCGCCTGTCCGCCGAAGGCGGAAGTCCACCAAGAGCGTAGACAGGAGCACTGAACATTATTATACCTTTGCTCTCTCACTTGAGGCTCACGTTCATGTTGCCCCGATCTCCTTAAGCTACATCCTTTTCGTTGGATGCCTTTATTCGCAGAGCGTGTTGCGTTGTTGAGGGTTTATAACTGTGTCTGATGAAATTGTCTGTTGGGTGGATTCAACAGTCTTGGAGGTCTACAATAACTACACTGCAGAGCGGAAACGATCAAGTTCCTCTTGGGTCTGTGCGGTTGATGTTGATCAAGTTCACCGGTTGGCCACACGAAGCCGCCTTTATGTGGGTTACGTGATTTATCCAACCTCGGCACCCGCTGAATCGCATCTAGAACCAAGAAACAGTCATCTCTACATTGCGGTGGAGCCAGACACGCCGAGATTTCAATCGCACGAAAATTCATTAGAAAATGCCATCACCTGCCTTATAAGGCTATTCTAAACAAGTAGTAGATGAAAGCGAAAGGAAGGTAACTTCAGGACGAAGGTGATACAGTATTTTCAGGATGAAAGCAGGGTTTTCCATTTGAAGATGAAGGCGACAGAGTGTTGGTACGTACGAGGACGGCATTTGCAGGATGAAGGCAGGATATGTTGGTTTAAGGCATACCACGAGTGCGAGTAACCCGCGGATCCCTACAGGTTTACTCATGGGAAAACCCGTGGGTACGGATACCCGCGGATCCGAGTACTCGTTCCCACAGGTAGGCCACGGATCTGAGTTTGACTTTTTCAACTTCCTATACTCACATGAGTACCCATGAGTTTTTTTCATGGTATTCAGTGGATGGATTTCATTGGGTAATCTTCTCAAACACTGTTGTCTTTCTGTTTATTCTCTAGACTTTTGTCTTCGTCGCATCATTTTGAGATAGTGTTGGCCTTACAGCCATCAAATGATGTCATCACTTAATCGTATACAATGATTCAACTTTTACCATTCATAAAATTCATCTGGCTTCCATTGTAGCACCAACGGAGCTGGTTTTCCTTTGCCCATGACTTTGTCTGCACTCTAGCAAAATTGTCCCATACACACCAGGAGAATCTATCTTCAATATAAGGTGGCACTGACTATTCCTTTCCCACTCACAGATGGATTTGAAGAATGCGAATATTTCTTTTGTCAACTCTCAAATTATATCAATGTTGGTCTGCTCATCTTTTTCTTCCTCTGAACTGACTGAGCCATCATGACTGATGTATTCCAAAGATCTCTGCTAAAGAGATATGCGAGTACTCACAAGTACTCATAAGTACCCATGAGTATTTTAAAACTCACAAGTACCCATGTACTCATGGGTATTGGATCCGCGGGTATGAGTCATCCGTGGGAAGAAACTCACACGGATCTGAGTTTGGTTTTTTTCATTGCGAGTACTCACAGCCACGGATCCGGATCACCCGCGGGTGCACTCGTGGTATGCCTTATGTTGGTTCTGGCTATAACCACTTAACCAGTCTGGTTGAGTAGTTAGTGCTGGAGCCAACAAAAATGCCAACCCTTTGTGGAGGGCTTGAGTTCGATCCTCGGTGGGGAGGCATCCGGGTCTAATTAAGTTGGTCAATGCGTAACGCCACCAGCTGGCCAGCGGGCTTCACTGCCATCGAAGTGAAGAGACTGGTTGAGTGGTTAGTGCTGGAGCCAACAAAAATGCCAACCCCGGGGAGATCAAACCCCCGAGAAATTAACATCGCGCTGCGCTGAAAAGCCCGCTGGCCTAGACCGGTAACCGATCTGTCTACGGGAAACTGTGGGTAGACAGACCAGTCGATCTGGGTTTTAATTCCAATGACGCGCGCCAGCACCGCCACAGCACTGCCATTACCATTTAATCGAGTTTAGAACTTGTTTTATAGTAGTCTAATTGCGCACGGGCGCGAATAGCATCTACTTTTCTGCACCCCTCCTGACGTTGGCGCTCGGAGCGTCTTCGCAAAACACGGGATCCGGGTCGCGCCCTGTGTCACTCCTGGCTGGCGCCGTCTCCTCTACAGCCGGGCTGTAGTACGAGACCTTTTACTCCTAGATCGGTTTGCTGGGTTTTTAAGGCAGAGCAAGCCCTCAGGAGGCCTCAGCTCTCCTTCTTCTCGCCTGCCCCGCCTCGCTATTTATCTCATTACCCACCGACCCGCTTCATCTGATTTTTCTAAAATTCTAGTTTACTTTTATCATATTTACAAAGATGTGTATTCTCGTAGCCGTTCCGTTCCTATACACATCTTTCTTGGGGCTCTCGGCTCTGAGCCGGGAGTCGCCGTCTCGCTATTTCCCCGCTCTTCGCGAGTACGCCGGAATTAGAAGTCATCTAAAAGTCACGTTTGATGCCCCATCAGTGACCAAACTTTTTCGCACTGGGAAAGCCTTGTTTGTGCACTGATGGGGCATCAAACGTGACCCAAGGCGGTGCCACCGCGCGTCATCTGAATTTAAACCCAGATCGACCGGTGTGTCTACCGACAGTTTCCCGTAGACAGATTGGTTACCGGTCTAGCGCTGGCCAGCGTTTCATGATTACGTGTTCCTGACAAATGGGCCTCGGGGGCCCGGTCGTCCAAACCCTGGTCTCAGCGGGGGGATAATCCGTGCCAGCGGCGGGGATCGAACTCGGGACCTCCTCAAAGGGCTGACATTTTGTTGGTTCTGGCTATATGTAACCACTTAACCAGACTCAACCCTGGGTGACCAGAGCCCCGGGAATTTAAACATTGCGCGGCTCCAACTCTGTTGGAAGCCCGCTGGCCAGAGAGAGGAATTACATGATTGGGACGGCTGTCGGAGCCTGCAAGCAAGACATGAGAAATGTATGACAGGGGTATAACGTACGTACACCGGAGTTTGGGCCAAATAAATCACGATCACTATCTGGCCAATACACGCTGTATTTGATGAGTATGGGCCAAATAAGGGTCAAATAGTGATCGGCCGATATTCAGCCACTATACGTATTGGCCAAATATTGGCCAGATATTGGACCGAATATTGGCCAGATATTAGCCGACCCTTTTTTGCCTAGGGCTGCCGCCATTTATTAATATATATTTATTTGCCCACACCGTACGAATTTGACACAAAACAAGATTTATTGACTATCTACCACATGAATTCTCGTACGTATACTTCGGGTTGTCCGACGAGACGCACGACGTCTTCTGAGCTGGGCAGTGCGGGATCAGCACATGTCATCATGTAGGGAAAGAGGAACTCAAACGCACCGTTACAGCCGGCGGCAGCTTCAGTGAGGCGAAATCGCGTACGGCTCCCACATCTCTGCGATGCCCGTGGAGAGGTAGGACGCAGCGGGGACGTGGATGGTGATGTTGACCGATCGTTGACGGAGGGCGGTGCCGAACATGGAAGGGGACAAAGTTAGTATGATGCAAGATGAGTCAGTAGCCATACAAAGTTTGTTTAAACAATGGGCGTCTCAATGGTAAACAGCGTTCAAGCACTGTTTTCATTAAACGCGCAAGTACGCCGGGATGAAACAGTGTTTAAACCCGAGAGAAAAAGGACTGCCCAAGGTGGGATTTGAAACCACGCAAGGCTAACAAGAATTACATGAAGTTGGGCAGAATTGCACGAAGTTCCAACTGAGCTACTGAACCCACGGTTACAATCATAAGAGACATGTCGTCATGCGTCAGAAACGGATCAACATGTATTCAAGTTTAAGTCCATCTTATGTTGTGCAGCTATGGGATTTCACTGACTTCAGTTCACTTGGAAGCTTCCAGAGTGCAAGGTGCATTCAATGTATTCACAACAGAGACACCTGGCTAGTTATATCAATCCCTACCTTTTTTCGAGGTCATTCATCATTCAAAGAAAGTCCTTGGCCAAGCTGTCAGGTTATGAAAAATGATACAGCTTGTCCCATGTTTCAGCAGTGATGGGAGAATGAGGAGGATATAGTATCTCACTGCCAATTTGGAAAACAGCGCACTATCTGGACTGCATTTTCTTGCTAAGTTGAAGTTGGCTGCTCTTCAATTGTGGCGTGAATAATGGACTGTTCTCTGAGACAGTGACTGTCAGCTCCTTGGTGTAGTGGATATCCATCCTCTCACCCTGTGTGATCTGGAGCTACCTCGTTCGAGCCCCACAGTTGGTGAAATTTTTGGCAATTACACTGTTGAAACACGGTTTAAACCGTGTTAAAACCCTGTTTTATCACTTTTCAACATTGTTTCAACACGCAATCAAAACTGTTTAAAGTTTAGCCGCCACTGTCGACTACCACAACAACGGTCTCTGCACGCTCGGTTGTTTAAACAAAACAGTAATTAAACCTGATTTGCCATTGTGACGCAGTTTGTTTAAGCAAACTTCGTATAGATTTATAGATGAGAGTGGTGTAAACGTACCCTGTGTCCGATTGCTCGTCCGCGCCGTCCGGCGAGTGGATGTGTGCTGTTGGAGCTGCCGTTACTGTCCGCAAAAAAAAAAATGAATTATTAAATTGGCTAAGATGAGGAGGGCGGCCCACCTCGTCACCGACGCGCTGTCCTTGTCCTTATCTTTCCCACCCGTGCCTGCAACGAACGAGTCCGTAAATGTCCATGTCAAAGTAGAGAAAACGACAACGCACCCCGGCCGACGCGCCACAGATGGACGGTCCTGCACTCGGAGGAGCGTGCCCGCACCGTTGAACGCAAGGGAGTAGATGTGCCCCTCGCACCTGCCGTGGCGGAACTCTCATAAAGCTTATCGAGAGAGGGCCACGAAGACGCGGATCGCCGAGCCTGGGGTATCTGTCAGCACCCAGAACTGTTACAGGCCGTTCGCGTGGACGAGTGCACGTGTGCTGAAGAGCAGGCCGTAACCGGTGGCGCTGGCAGCCGCTGCTGTTGATATCGAGGACGCAGCGTTGGAGGCCATGGCGGCAAGTGCAGGAGACGGGAGGGGCGCGGGGTAGGCGAGGAACGGGGCGTCCGCGGAGGGAGAGAGGGCGCAGATCGCGCCCTGGGCTGTAAATGCACCCATGAGTCCAGTCTGACGATTCGAGTGAGGGGAAGCACGTACCAGTTGCAGGTCGAGGACTCGGCACTGTGGATAGAGTTGGCAGTCGGATCAAGTGCCAAGACATTTGATCGCTTTTTTGGGCATTTGATCCGACTGCGCCAAGATCGACTGCAACTCGACGCACTTGAAGCGACTGCATACTAGGCATTTGGCCAGAAGGCAGTCAATCTGACTGTTTCCCCAAGCATTTTATAAATTGTCTTCCAGGCCTTCCTAGCATCCAACCGAGTCCCCGGATATTCAAATTTGTGCTCAGTTTGTCTCTGCTTGAAGCAGGAGCCGCAATCGACCTTCTTCTACTCTTGCTTCCACTTCTTCTACCAAACGACGTGTTGCTCGCGTTTTTTGTGTTCCCGTGCAATCTATCTAAGCTTTCCATCCATTTGAACCTCGCCCCTGCCCCCTCCTCGTGTCTGAAACTACCTTCATATCCTGTTCAGCTAATTTCACGGCGAACCCGCCGCAAACCCGCCGCTGGAGTGGCTTATGGCCCCAGAATGCACCGAAAAGACTCTAGAACGAAATAAGAGGTGCCGATGCACTCCTTACTGTAACAAATGGCGTACAGCACGTACTAGACGGCGTCATTATCGCAACGCAATTCCGCAATACAGCCTACCATCAGAATCTGAATCCGCTGCGTCAGAGTACGAGGACAAGTCTCAATCTGATCATGCACCCGATGCGCGAGACCCTCCAGAGGCTCTCCTGACTACCATAATGTCCATGGATCCCCATTTTCCCGTGCAAGATCTTGATGCTACGGACGCATTGAGCGAGTCGCAACACAGCCAATCCATGGATATTGATGCGGAGGAGCCGGCCGAGTACAGTGCATCCCTGGCTATTTCAATTGCCTGACACCAGAAGAGGATGAGGAGTTTGAGATTAAGATGTGGAGTGGGTTCGATGAGACCGAAGATCCGTAGCCAAAAACCTAACATCGAGGTGCGACACATTTGAATGTTCATGTTGCCTCAATCTTAATCCTTGCAGGCCAACACCGTAAATACCTCCAGCTACGGGACACGGTCCAGGAGCAAGGCAAAGAAGGAGGAGGGTTGAAAAGGTGTTTTCCCTGTTCGAAGAGGTTTTGGGTTCATATTCACTGTTTCGTACGACTGAAATTGGAACTGGGGTTACTGTTGAGGCTATTCTAGAGCCATTTAAGAAGAATTCAGAGTCTATGAATCAAGGAAAAGACACTGGAACTATGCTAGCCATTTTTCGGAGGTCCGAGGAATTTCCCTGTGCCTTGAGATGCTTCGAGGCGCTGAAGGCGACTCTTGTTTGCTCATGTTATATTCAAACGCCGCAATTTCAAACTCCGCTCTTCTTCGTCCCACCACCCTCCGCCTCTCTCCGTGCGCGTCCCTCGCGTTTTCTCGAATAATTCGAACCTCAGTTGGTCTAATAGATCCCCCAACACGTCCTCCCCGATTTTCAGATCATTGATGGCCGAAATAGACCCTTCAACGCAAAAATACGTGATTTCCGCGATTTCCACCAACAAGAACGCGTAAGTTCATAATCCCTCTATCTAGGACCGTGAAACCTGAACCACAGACTTAGATTGATATTGACTACTGTCTGAATGCATCCAAACTCCGGACGATTAAGAACGACGAGAGTTGAAGCGCACGCGAGGGACATGGTCAGGTCCGGGTGGTGCGTATCTGTTTGTGCGCAAACCATGACCTTAACTGAGCCTAAAGTATCCTACTTGATCCTTCACATGCTCTTCATCTCACCCTGGCCCACCACATTAGAGAGTTTGCGGTGGAGCCACCAGATCAACTGGTGGCTCGTGTTTTAGGTTAGTGTCAGGATCGTCCATTGCATGCTAGCCACTATTTCATCCTCTCGATGGGGGCTATAAATGGTGGCTACATTAGCCTTCAAGGACGGGGAGTTCCTGAGAAAAATTAGCCACCAGTTGATCTGGTGGCTCCACCGCAAACTCTCTATTGTCTCCATTCGTGCACTGGCTCCACTGGAACCAATTGGAGAGTTATCCGCAGGTATGATGAACCTGCTTTTGGCCTTTCCGCCATATCCGCTTATTATTATCCTCCCTCTCTCGTGCGAAGATGCCCCAGCGAAGTAACAATGTCTGCAGTCTGGTCCAGCTTCGAGATCGGCGACCTCAAGCTCAACCTATGGCGTATGTGAAGTTCTTCGACCACCTCGATTTGAAGGGGGTGCGTCCCTTGCTTTTCCTTTTATCCTCCTGTTCTCTTGCCTGTCCTCTTTCGTCCTCCCTCGTCGTATGCCCGTGCGTATGACTCGACGTATGCTGTGGGTGAGGGCTCGGGGTGCAGGCTCCTTCCTGCGGACATCGGCACAGTGCATTGGGTGCACAGTGTGCGAGCATGTGTGCCTAGACTGGGCATGGATGTGCAAGGACGAGGACATACTCGATGACGAGCCGCACGGAGAACTTGCGCCTGTAGAGGGCCTGAAAGCTCCGGCTGTCTGCTACGTGCAACGAGAAGTGGGCGCATGCTGTGTGCGAAATTTCTACTTGCTGAGCACCGGCGGCGGCCGCGCTCGGCGCACGGGTACAGAAGCGAGTCGTGATGTGTATGAGCAAGGAATTACGAGAGGAGGATGTTTACAGGCAGTGCTCGTTGGGTGCTCGTAGGTGCTCGTGGAGTTCGCGATGGTGACATGGGCGCCATCCACCTTGGTGTATGCCGGTGCAATCGATCGGCGCTGCACTGTTTGCGATGAAGGACGAGACAGTGCGTGCCTCCTTGTCTTGCTCCCTGCATATTCTCCGGCTCAGTTCTATCCACGACAGCGTTTCTTCGAAGATGTCGGTGCGTAGTCGTCCTACATCTCCTTCCACCTCCTCCGCCCTACTCGATGCCTGTTGGAGCTGACTCCACCTACCTCTCTTCCCCTTCCTCTCACGCTCCTCCCCGCTTCCCTCCTCCCTTCCGTTGCGCGCCTCCTCCATCCCTACGTCCTTGCGGCCCTCCTTTCTCACGCTCCCGCCCACCGGTGCGCCTATCTTCTCCCTTCACACCCCCTCTTCCTTCTGTCCATTTCATCTCGTCTGCGCTTCCGCCCCAGTCGCACCCGCACTCTCCTTTCTTCTCACCTCCTTCCCTCGTCTTTCCCTCTGCTCTCTTGCTCGAACTTCCTTCCGCCCAGCGCTACACGCATCCCCTTGCTCCTTCGTATCCTTATCGTCCTTCGCAGACGCCCTCGCCGCCGCATCCGTCTCCATGCCCTGAAAGAGATGCAAGCTAATGTATATCCTTTTTGGGTTCGTCTGCAGCTCTTGGAAGACGCCAACAATTGTCTCAGTTGAGTGCTCAGAAAATTCCCAAAGCCCGTTTTTGATGCTCCGTAGTTTCTCCAATAATACGACCGCCGAGAACTCTGCACATTCGACATGGGGCGTTGACGCGGATGCCTTCCGAGGAGACAGGTGTATCCCATTATATTCGCCATCGAATTGTGCTGATCGGAAACTTCGCCCTCATCCCTATTTGGTCCTTCGCGAGCACAACGGCCGCCTCACAAGTCGGCCCTCAAGATTGTCGAGGCAAAGCGAATACCTACAACATGAGGCGCTGCTGACCACTCCTTATTTCAGGTCGGTTGTCGCTCCACGGCATTTACGATTGTCACCGTCGGTCATCTCAAATTACAACCTCAAATTTCGAGGTGGATGGCCATCATCATTATCCACAGGTGCGCCCCCAAGTTTCACTGACTTGTCAGTATTACTTAGTGAATGATCAGTTTTCCTCGCCCAAGGGAATTTTTTTCGCTTTATGGTAAGTACTGTGTTTCTTTTTCGTGATTACTGAGAATTGATTTACTTTACAGATTATAAATTCAATCACCAATGCGGTACGTGGACATTCTATTACCTAGATTCGATCCGGCGCTGACTTGGACCTTAGGGAGACGACTCGAGGGATCGGTTTAGATACGCCGTGGATGTAATTTATATAGCAGTTAATATATGTGGTTTTTGAGCAGTAATTGGAAGGATGCACCACAGTCAAACCAACTGCCAGTAGGCCCTTGACCCGACTGCCATGGTACACTCGAACCGACTGCCATGGGACACTCATACCGAGTGTCAAAATGGCCGAAATGCACTTTCGGGTGAGTGTGCAGTTGCAGTCGGGTCAAGTGCGGGGCGGCAGTCGGATCGACTGTTCCGTAACACTCGGACCGACTGTTTTCAGGCAGTCGATCCGACTGTTGATACTGTCCACAGTGTCGGGATCCTAAAGACCTCGCGCACCTCGGCGTGGTGTTAGCCCATGCCCACTATGAAGGCCGTTAGCGTGGTCATCGTGGAGAGGGAACACTCACATCAGAGAGCCGGGGAGAATATGGTAAATCCTTCGGCTACTGCAAATCCTTCAGCACGTCGCGGACCGGGAAGCTACGCAAAGACGGATAGGGAGACGTTCGCTGCGCCGCTCAGCGTCGAATGTGGGTGCCCAATCCACTCCGAGGTCAATCCCCAGCGCAGTCCGAGTCCACACTAGACTCGTGACCAGTCTGCGCTATGGCAAATCTTAGTGCAAGCACTATGCCGTAGGCAGACTGGTACAACTCGGGACATGTCAAAGGGCTGTGCCCGGAGTTTGAAATTCTTAAGCGGTGCCGATCATGCCGTCAAAGTTATCTTCGGTGATCTCGGTCCGAAAATTGACTTTCTCAATTAAAATTGTCCTGCGTGTTTGGCCTGCCCACGGATTTAAATGGAAATTCTGAGTAGACAGAAATGAAGCTATGTACATTCCATTTGCATCTCCAGCTTTGACCAAGAAAAAGTAATAAGATTTGAGTCCAGCACAAGCAAGATCAATGATTTCAAACTCCGGGCTCAGCCCTTTGACATGTCCCAAGTTGTACCAGTCTGCCTACGGCATAGTGCTTGCACTAAGATTTGCCGTTGTAGGGCAGACTGGTAACGAGTCTAAGTCCACACGGCGTCCGGATCAACGGTACCATCGGGATCGGTAAAAAGTAGGTAAATGTGCCGCGGGTATCGTCCGCGGTCAAAACGTGACTTATTATGGAGAGTTAATTTCGTGCGCTTGATTGCGAGGCCCTAGCCAGCGCAAACCTGAGCAACACTGTCGCTTCAGATTTCCCGTTGGTCCCTTCATCATTGCGCCTGGGGCTTTGCAGTTCTCCATAATTTCGGAGGCGGTGCAGTTATATGCGATTCAATAGCGTCGGCAATCCCCGCTCTCCGAACACGGCTCGGACGCTGAAAGCGCCATGCCCGCCGTCAAAACGTGATTTATTATGGAGAATTACTTTTGCGCACTTGATTGCGAGGCCGTAGCCAGCACAATCTTAAGCAACACGTGGCTTCAGATTTCCCGTTGGTCCCTTCGTCATCGCGCCTACACACTCGCTGGTTAGCCACCATCCCCACGGGACATTCCATGTACACCGCAACAGCGTATACCGCCGCCTCCCATCCCTGTACGGGGCGCGGCAGTTCCACGCGCCCTAGCACCCGCCGGTGCGAAACACACTCACTCTACGCCCGATGCGCCACCATCCGCGGAGCCGACACCTTCCAGACAGCCCGCCATATTCCAGCCGGGCGTGGAGCGCTTGTATGCTTTGGACTGTACAACGCCTAAAAACGCCAAAAAAAAAAAAAAAGCCTGAAAACACCACAACACACAACTCGACAATTTCTCTAAATATTTGCCCAACACGAGTCAGAAATCAGCAAAACAACGCGACAACTAAAATATATCCCAGGCAACATTTTAGGTGCTATGGTTAATAATGGGGTCTAATGGAGTGTGTATATAACGGACACGGTCCCAATTGAGTGCGCGGTGGGTTCGATCTGCCAGCGCGGTCGGCGTAGTTGAAATGGATTTAATGAGCACGTACTCCTGCCGCCGACATTCCAAAAAGACCCATTGGCATACGGCTGAAATCATACGTACCATCGGGCTTTGCGTCGGGGACCGTGTATTCTTCATTCTTGAAAAACGGTGTGACGGTGATGATCATCAACGGCGATTCCAGATAATCTATGCCCGGTTGCGAGCACTCCCGTTAACCAGATGCGAGTCGCAGATGAGAATCAATCAACTCACGATGTATCCAGCTGCCTTAGGGTTGGGCGGACAGCTTTCGGGTGTGGGTACCTTCCAGAAGCCGAGATCATCAAAACGGCGCGCATATTTTGCATACACACGAATAGCAATTGGCGGTACTCCGTGGTGTCGAAAGAAGCATCCACGGCACTGAGGGCCGTCTGCGCAATCAGCGATCGACGCTCGCGAATTCGGCTCGCCGTCTTGAGAAAATATTGTGTCAGTCACCGCGGGTACAAGTATGAATATACATAACTTACCCTCGAGCAGATCTTGTCGCCCCAATCCACCGCCAGCTTATTCCCTGGATAAACTCGATCCAAAATAGCTTGTACAGGTTTTCCTGCTCTAACCTGTGGACGTGTCTGGGCGTCCTTTGATTTGGCCCCGTTGACATTATATCCAAGCCTTCCAACAAAAAGTCTACCAATACCGACGACATCTCTGGCCTATCCTTGCAGGCGGTCCAGTGTCCTTGTTCAATCGCGTTAACTCTCAGACTGATTTTTCAACCAATTTGGTGTTTTGAAGGGAAATGTGGCTGTCCAGATGCGGCGACTCTATTTCTTCTATCTTCTATCTTTACTGGGCATATACTTGGGTGCTTGCTAGACCCCTGTGCGGACGAGGATTAAAAGATGCTCATCGGCGGGGAAAGAGGAGCGCTTGACGTATTTAAGCTTTTTTTATCAAATTATTGATTTGAACTCCCAGACTATAAGATAGGCCTCATTCATAACCGTCCAATGTAACATCGTAGCAATGAATCCATGGTTTCTCAAGCCCAAAAGCGAAAGTGAGGCTCTGCAATAGGTGAACGGCATGACGGGCGGCACCAGTTTTGGTGCCGCCCGGCCATTTAATCTAATCTGACCCTGACGACAATAGACAGGTTGTGCAAAGCCGCATGCGGCTTTTTTTGACGCACAACGTCTTTCGATACGGCTTTTTCACCTTTTTCTCCAGTGGTCTGGGATGCATCAATTAGCCATTCTCATGATGCACAAGGCAAAAAGACGGCACTTCCGCACACGGCTTTGTGCAGCCGCGTGCGGCTTTGCACAACCTCTCTAATACCAGCCATAATTCGGAACCACCTGCGAATCAGCCCGACCCAGAACCTGAAATGCCAGGACTCGCAGACATCCCAGACGACTCTGTTGAGCCTCCTGAAGGCGATGGTGAGCCACGAGCCCCCGAAGATCCACCAGCCGCCGATCCAAAGCACGCTCAACCGAAATCGAAGGACAATGATGGGCCTAAATTCCACAGAGAAACCCCTGAATTCGACGGAGATCGAGTCCTCAGCAATGCCATTCTCTTTCTAATGGAGTTCGGGTGGTGGATTGAGCTAAATTACGCCATTCCGGAAGGGGATGTGGGTAGGATTATGTAAATATTGAAGGTATGTACCACCGACTTGATTATAGATACCTCCTTATTTTCTGTGGTAGATCTTCATCTTCACGTTCGCAGGAACATCTAACCAAAACTACATGGGATCTATGCTCGATCTCTACACTCTCCTCGAATTTGAGTGCTCACCCGAGCTGAAGGAAGCACTTCTCAACGACTAGCTGATGAACCTAGCAGGAGAAATCGGCCGGTGGATTGAGGCCGACCTGATGAAAGAGCATAACAACCGATGGTTGGAGGATATGGTGAAGCGACGCGGGGGTAATTTTGATGACAAGTTTTACCGGAAGACCGTCGCACAGAACGTCCGAAATTTCTTGAAGATCAAAGAGGACGTCGAGTCTGCTTTCGAGCTCAAGCGCCGCAGCAAATCGCACACGTCCTCCCATTTTCGTGACGAGACTAAGGTTTTGTTGCGTATGTACAAAGAGGACCTCTTTCGATCCGACCGCAGCATGGACACACAGCGGTAAATCGATTTGACCGAGGGTATCAACGGCTTGAGGCCGGGAAGCTGCAAGAGTTCCTCGAACGTAGTGCGGAATATGCGACCGTGCTCCACGACATGGAAAAAATTCGAAACGGCGACGACGGCACTCAAGCCATGAATGTGGACCGCAATATTGAAATTGCGGCTCCTGGACTCGTTGAGTCTGACGTTGAGTCCGCAAGCCGGACGTCTTCTGGTCGTGGTTCACCGCAATCCTCCCCTTCCAGCCGTCCACCATCTTCTATGCACTCAGCACGTAGCACGGCGTCCACTGCGTCGAGGCTGGCCGCTGATTCCGTCGAACAGTGGGACAATGTGGATCACAGCGATGAAGACCTTTTTAGTGGGTCCGATTTGGCTGTGTCTGTGGACGCTGAAATGGGAATAATGAGCGTTGATTGGTACGAGGAGGACGAGTTTGAATCTGTGCTGGAGAGGTTGTGTGGGCCGGAGGCAGATCTGGAATCGGATTCAGATGAGGACGAAGAAGTGGAGAGCGAGGATCCAGACAGCGAGAGTGAGGGCGAATAGATTAATGTATAAAAAAAACAAATCATGACCGTTGCAATTCTACTCTTCATTCTGCTCCCCTCGCCGCCGCTGCGTTTGATAAGCGGGTCCATACGACTGCGTAACTGCCGCGACACTTTCCAATTTTTTCTTCGAGGCTTTCTTTCGCGGAAGGGATTGTTTGTTCGTCACCTCCTTTATTCAACACGGTCTTGGCGCGCATCGCTGGAGGGGGAATGGGCGACGAGCGCGGACGGGCATCTACCTCGCTGTCAGAACTCGAACTTTCCTCGGAGTCGTCATCGTCCTCCTCCACCTCAGAGTCGTACGCGTCCTTCTGGGCTCTTCGGGTAGCGCGTGCTTTCGCGTTCTTGTCCAGTCGTGCCTTTTCTCGCTGAGCATCAATTGTGACTTGCAGATTTCGAATGAGCTCCCATAGCGAAGTGATATATCCAATAAGACCGCTCTGAACCAGATGGAGGGCCCATCTCTTTTCCGTGTGCATTCGCCCTCGCGAGGAGCTACAGGATAGGTACGAGTCGAGATATCAACCAAGCAAAATGCCAGAGCGAAGGTGGCGGGGAGACAAAGATTAGGAGAATCAAGGGTGTGCCAATGAAATTGACGCCCTGCGAAGCGGAGGCCGCTTCGAAGCCGAGTCCATATCATCCATTGCAACAAAATCAGGGCGTCTGAGCAAATGCATATCAATGTCCTTGACTCTAAGCCTCTTCTGGTCCTTCACTAAAGTTGTTCCGGAGCAGCGTCCACATACAAAAGTTGCCAGAGCATCCCCAGATATTGCATGCTGAAAAGACTCAACCAATGATTTCTTCCTGGCAGCGGGGACCAAAGTTGGCCAGTCGGAATGCAAAGCACTCAACTCCTGATCGCGTTGATTTCTTTTCAAGAGTAGGGAGTCCTTCTTCTTGCCCAGTCGCAAACGCTTCAAACATGATCTCAAATGCTTGCGCAAGGCAGCAGTCCCATCGGAGGGTGAAAAATTGACATGATACGTCTCGAGTACACGACGTAAAGGCCGTTTTGAGTGGGTTTTTACCACTCGCGAGGACATTTATTTGAGCCAGTTCAGAATCAACGCCGAGAGGAGAAACAAGGTCCATAGAAGGGAAGTGTAAATTGGAGTTGTGCTCGTCAGCCAGAGCCAAAAGCGCAGCGCAACCAAGGTCTTTAAATCCCGACCTATGAATTTCACACAAACCACCTGCTAGATGCGTGGACAACATCTGCCTGCCATCGGACAATTCTTTTCACCCGAGGAATCGGAATCTGACGTCCCTCAAGCGCCTACACCTCGGGTTCGGCAGCCGCGGCCACCTCTCCTCGACCTCTCTGCAATAACCTGGACGGCATACCGGGACCGTTCTACTTGACCATATGGGAATTTCTCTTTGAGTAGTTAACGCGTACGCAAGTGTTACTTTCCACTTGTTTCCGTCCTGGGGTGTAATCATGCTTCGGCGCCACATTCGCAACTTGCCCATCTTATTCCATTTCGTTCCCAGGGCTATGTTCCCAACCCATCCCTTCCCCTCTTTCAACCCGCCAGATTGTGAATTTCAGGTTTTTAGACACCTCTCATATATATGTTTCGAACACTTTAGTCAGACACACATAGTTCACACGGTTAATCTACCATACTCACCTAGCTTGTTCTATTCTAACTGAATAGACATTTTCGCGGGATGGCTCTGCACTGATCTCAAGCAAGAAGCATTAATTAAGATACAACTTCTGGACTTATTCAATGTTCTGCACCCCATATCTTTCCGCTCACGCCACACGCAGAGCTCTGGGTCCAGTGGCACACTTGCAATGCATCCAGGAAATCACCTGCAATAAGTTTTAGCCTGGACCTCGAGTGCGTATCGATTACCGACCTATTTTTTCTCCCCACATACCTTTTCGAGCATTTTAATCACACGCAAATAGTTCACATGGCTACTCACCTAGCTTGTTATGTTCTAACTGAATTAATTAAGAAGCATTAATTAAGATATAACTGCTAGACTGATTCAATGTTCTGCACCCCATATATTTCTGCTCACGCCACACGCAGAGCTCTGGGTCCGATGGCACACTTGCAACGCATCCAGGAAATCACCTGCGATAAGTTTTAGCCTGAACCATCGAGTTCATATCGATTATCCACCTATTTTTCACCCCGCCAACCTTTTCACCCCAATGACCGAACTTTTTGCTCAGCGTGCGACTCCCACCACACGCAGTGCTGCCAATTCGCTGCAAAATGTTTCCCCAGCACCACTCGAGCCCCGGTCGGCCAGTTGATGCGCTGTAAAGAGGCACTATTCCAGATAAATCAGCTGTTGCGAACATTTCGCAAATTAACACAGTAGGAGGCTCCCCCCTTCAACTGCACCGCGTACGACGCAGGCTGCAGCTACAGTTGGACGCTGACATCAGACAGTCTGCAAATCAGGCAAGGAGTAGATACGTCGCAGCGGGCATCTCGGGTGAGGCGAATTGCAAGGACAAATCCCTCGCGTTTGGGAATGTAAGGACTTGTTTCGCTCACAGGCCAACCAATACTGAACCAATCGGGGTGTTCTTGGAGGGGAAAGTTCTCAGAATTTGTTTAGCTTGCCACGGAAAACCAGCCCTAGTACAAAAAGCAGTGCAACTCACAATTAGATCGGGTCCATCAGGAAAAGCTTCCAATGGTAATAAGGCTGGATTAGACTGAACTTCAGGCTAATTCGGTCGGATATGTTCGGTTTCCTCCATTAGGTATCTAGCAACCTCGCAAGTAAATTACCACTAATTGCAGTCTAAATTGCCTTGAGTTCGTGAAGCTTTCCCGGGCTCGCACTTCATCTGAATGATATTATTGGATGCTCATGCTCGTCTGGATATCAGGAAACTTCATATATTCATTGTATACTACGATACATGGCAAGGTAATAGATACAGTCGACGTAGCATACTACTGTACAGGAATGGAGAGATCCGGACCTGACAGCTAACATAACGCAGCATCGACTGCGTGGAATATCGAGTCGGAGTGAAAGGACCACTCTCACCACTTGAGCGACATCCTGCACTGGGCAAGTAACAAGTGAAGAAATAATGAGAGGATGACGACGCGGGCAGACGTGTATGAACACCAACCTTTCGGATGTCAGAGAAATGAAGTCAATGGCAAAGATGAAACCTAAGGTCGACGACATGTCCCTGCAGAGCATGAATTAGTATTAAGACAGTCATCAAAGGAGTGAAGACGTACATGAGATAAAGCAGTGCAGCACATTCCCTGCTGAATGAACGGGAGAACAAGCCTGGCGTCTATATGCATGAATGTTCCGGATGACGCTCATGCGAAGATCCTTTCGTGGCACTTAGTGGCGGGGAACACCTTGACTTAGCACGAGCGATGAACTGCGAGAGCTGGTCAGTGGGTAGGCAATTATCAAGTAAAGAAAAGCATAATAGTAAAAAGAGGGCGCGCACATGGACGGTTGCAAAGCAAAATGTCTGGAAGAAGTACCGTACGTGCTGGGATGCTTCCCGGAGGATGGGTGAGGGTTAAAAGATGATAGCGTAGGAAGAGATGAAGAGCACGCATAATGAAGTCGAACCAGAAGACACCTCCACAACGTTGATGAGTTCTAAGGGGGGAAAGTGGAATAGCGCTGCACCCCACATGTATACGAGTACGCACTGGCTTGTTTGATTGGCATAACGGAGCGCAGACTTTGAAGCAGATCTAGACGAAGTGTATTAGTGAAAGTATGAGTTCGTCTCATGGCGAGGCCATGGACATAAGGAAGCTGGACAAGGTGTTTTGGAAGGTATAGTAACTCGTTGTTGATAACGCACCTTGACACTAGCGTGGGCTCGGAAGGAGCGACGATCAGCATGATGGAATCGTCGTGGATAGAGTCAAAAGACTCACCAAGCTATCAGATGGCACAGCTGAATGAGTGCTAAGCAAAACAAGGGAGATCCAAAGGGAAATCGACGAGGGGATGAGTGCGACATGGGAGGAAAGGAAAAGAAGTGTTTGATGCTGTTGTGACACAATCAAAACGAACCATCCTCACGCACACGTGATTGGTGCCGTACGCGTCCTGAAACGCGTACCAAACGGGGTGCCGTACAGTTTAGGGTGGGCGTTGCGCATTGTGCAAAATTCTTCGTGCGTGTGGCTTTTGCAAAATCCTCGAAGACTACGGACAAAGCAAACGACAAAGCATGCCAGTCAACTTGTTGAAGCTTTGAAGTGCGCAGAAGACGCGTGTCGGCTCATGCGGGTTGAAAGAAGTTTGCGAGAAGTGGCAGGTCAAAACATCACAAGTAGTAGTAGGCATGTCAGCCTGAAGCCTGGGGAAGAATCTGGGTTGGCCTATGTATGTCTTTTTATTTCTTCCCAAGGATACCGCGGCAATGTTGCAAATCTGGTCTAAATTACCGCCATTATTCTAAATTTGCCTGTCTTCGGCTTCATTTTTTACGGAGAACCAAATTAAGGGGAAATTCCGGGGAAATTAGGAAAGTAGTATTTTCCTGATGTCTACAACGAAAAATACGCACATGCAGATTTATCCGGGTTGCTCACTCCCCAATTACCAGTTAAACCCGACAGCGACGACTGAAAGATACTGGGAAGAACACAACGTCAGTAAGTCGTGTACACACTCTGGGAAAAAAGATGCAAATTAGGAAGAAGCAAAACATGTACATACTAAATCACCACATCTGCTCCACTATTCGTTTGGGAAGATGATTAATGCTCTTCCATTTGTTCTCCACTCACCCATCAACCCAGCCTGAGATCCCAACTGACGAAATCGAGGGGTCTCGCAGTAGCACAGATCTCTGTATGTACTAGATACCTTGCGTGAATGAATCAATTTCCCGATATATCTGCCGTCTACTCAGAGACTAATTCGTTCTTTTGTAAATTTTGAACGCCAGTTGGTTGCCTTTCCGCAAATGGCGGTCGGCACTTGCGCCGGAGCGAAGCGACGGCATGTCTTGTTGCTCATAAGGCATTGGGTTTGGGCATCCACAGACGCTATGCATTATGAGCAATCCGACTGTACATCGAAGCGGCGTATTTCCGGATCACAGGAAAGAGGTCAACTGAGCAGCGGAGTTTAAAAAGGTTTAGGCTTAATTTACTAGGGATCCGCCGAAAGCGCCGGGTGCTCGCGAAGCAAACAGACCGGGTTGACCCGACCACAGCCACATTTACGATATCATGATTAGGCGCTCCCCTGAATTGCAACCCGATTTCCCTTCCCCATTGGCCTTGGTGCCGGTACCATTCGAATCACCCAAGAAAATGACGGTGATCGAGATTATTCCCAGCCCAAAAGGTAAAGAATTGAACGTTTTTGAAGGCATTCTTTCTCTGAAAAATCGTCAGCTGCGCCAATATAAGTTTGTTCGTGTTTTTGCAAAATCTAGCCCTCTACCCCATCACGTGCATTTAGGGTATAGTACTCGCTTCGCTCGCAATTAATAGGGTGATGATATCATCAAAGATGAGATTTAGGCCTCATATTCTGATCGTCATAGCAGCAATGATGTACGATATCAACGGTCCATCCTGGTCTTCGGCGGTCGGAACGGGTATTTATGGTCACCTGCGGCCTGACCCGTACCGTACCTTCCACAGAAGATGTTTCAACCTTATTTTCATTTGTTGTTGTAGTCAGATTCATCCTGTCTCCAAGAAGGGCCTCACGTGCTGGAATTTGAGGTATAGAAAGGATTTTCATGTGTGGAATCAATTTTGAACCCTGTGCCTCGCAATTGAACCCATAATGTATTCCGGCTGCATTCCGCAGGGATAACGGAGCCATCTTGAACCACGTGCCTCACAATGGAACCCACCACCCAGTTCGTTATAATGTATCTATTTTGGGGGCGTTCCGCAGCGATAAGGGAGCCATTTTGAACCACATGCCTCATGGCCATCAACCTCCTTCCAGCTCGAGATACATCGATAGACCTCGGGTTGGTTGTCCATAACAGGAAGTGTGGTCTCTCACGTCTTCGCACAGACTACCTCAGAACATTGCCCTAGCTTTTTTTTTTCACCCCAAAACTCTAGAAACTGATCAAGATAACCTAAATTCGGTTGAAGCAGCATAACGCGACCACGGCCCAAATACTTCTTTTTTTCTAACAACTCTCACTCGCAAAAAGAATTCTTTACCTCTGAAAGAACCGTCTCAAATAAGTTGGGGATTTTTTAGGGCATTCAAGTACTTCTAATCGACCCTGTCTCGCTCACTTTCTGCGCTCTCCGGAAGGTGCAAACCAATGACATCACCGTGATTTTTTTGCGGCCAAGGTTGTAATAGGTGCGCTCTGTGGGTTTACACAGAAAATGGAGCATTTCATAATAATAATGGCAGCAGCAAAGGGCTGGAAGTACAAATTTCTGTGAAATAATCCAGTGTATCGAGCTTGATAATATCCAACATGGAGATAATAGAGAGGTTGTGCAAAGCCGCACGCGGCTGCACAAAGCCCCATGCGGAAATACCCTCATTCGCACTCGCACATTACTAAGATTGTGAAATAGCATGCTCTACACGACTGGAGCGAAAACAAAAAAAGCCGCATGAAAAGACCTTGTGCGCCGTGCGGCTTTCGTGCGGCTCTGCACAACCTGTCTATTATTCGGCGAGGAAAATTGATCCCGCAATAATGCACAATACATTTGAAATAGGAGTGAGGATTATTGCAAATACTCCAATTGCTGCTGCGCTCAAGGGCCAAATGGCAGACAGAGGAAAGGACCGCCAGCGGTAGACCACTTATTTTTATATCCTACTGACCGTCCGTTAGTCTGCTATTATTTATTAGGGTAACAGACTAGACTAACCTGCACTGCAACGTTGCTATGCTGACATCGAACTTACTTGAAATTTTAACTATAAAGTATTCAAGTACCTAGGAGTTTCCAGTATAAGTTCATTTTTTTTATAACTGTTTTACAGCCGTTTGCGGAACTTAGGGCACGGCCCGTTTTTTTCTAGTTTTACTCGGTTTCCGGCAGAATGGCTGTCCTGGACTAAATTCTTAACCGTTTTCCCTGGGAGTGGGCTCATTCGATTTATGCTGTACATACGGAAGGCCTGGCATATTTAGATTTTTTCCTGTACCCCCAGACGGTTCATTAGTTCAGATTTCGGGGTTTTTGGGGCGTTGGAGTGCAGAACGTGTCCCACGCCAGCAATATAGGTCCAAATGACCTAGATTTTTGACATGAGGCGTTTGTATGTATTGTGCATGATTGCGGGATCAATTTTTCTTGCTGAAAAACAGTTGTCTCGGCATCTCTCCGAAATATTCCCCCAGCATAAATTTACCTTGCGGGAAGTCACCCACTGTACTAATCTTTATAAAAGTCATATTTTTAATTCAGAAGTTTTTCTTTCTTTTCCTTTGCCTCATTGCCAGCCTGACAGTCAAGCCTATAAGGCTGACTGTAAGGCGGGCACAGCTAGCCAAGACCTAGTTATAAGCCAAGGCGCTCAGGCTCCGATTTTATGGCTGCACTACACTATGCCTCGCTCATCTTTAATGGAAGAGGGGCTAGTAGTTTGAATCGTTTTCTAAATTTGGAAGGTTTAGTTTTTTCTCCCTGAATAGAGTTAACTCTGCGCAGGAGCCGGAGAGAACGAGAAACAATGTTTTTAAAAGAGCAAGGCGCCGGGATCGAACTCACGACCGTCCCATTGAGGAATTTCCCAATCGAGAATGCACGCAAAAAAAAAAGACATTCTCATTAGTTTCTGAAAAGAGAATTCTTCTGCAAATTAGGTCTCCATACCAAGTCACATTTCCGATTCTGTGCTGGGAATTGCCGTTGCAATTGATTCGGACCAGATGAAATACGGTAATCACTGCACTGCCTCCCTTTAGAATGAAGAGCTTCAGAGCCACAGGCTCAATGATGAGGGAGGCAACGGGAAATCTGAAGGAACAGTTTTGCTTAGAATCATTTAGAATGAAGAGATTCAAAGCCACAGGCTCAATGATGAGGGCGGCAACGGGAAATCTGAAGAGATAGTTTTGCTTAGAATCGTGCTGGCTATCAGGTCTCAATCAAACGTGAGAAATTAGGTCTCCATACCAAGTCACGTTTTTGACGGCGGCTGGGCGTGTCCTCCGATTCTGTGCCCGGAATTGCCGTTACTATTGATTCGGACCAGGTAGAATACGGTGCTGACAGCACCACCTCTGTTTAGAATAAAGAGCTTCGGAGCCACAGGCTCAATGACGAGGGAGGCAACAGGAAATCTGAAGAGACAGTTTGGCTTAGAATCGCGCTGACTATCACCTCCCAATCAAGCGCGAGAAATTAGGTCTCCATACCAAGTCATGTTTTTGACTCCAGCTGGACGCGTCCTCTGATTCTGTGCCGGGACCCCAACTTTGTGCAACTGTATGGCCTCGTCATATTTCGTAATTTTTTTTTTCAGATCCTATGATAATCGAGGGTCGGGATTACAGTATCACTCTTTTTATAAAATTACGTTCTCTGTCCGTCTGAAGCCTTTTTAAACTCAGCCATCTCCATTCCCAGATTGCCTCAATGCCATGTGATTTGCGTGATGGCAGATCCGACTGTACCAGGCAAATCCTATACATTAACAAGCGGCAGGCCGCTTTGGCGGCCCACTACTTCGGTTAAGTGATGAGCGCTTGAATTAGTGCCGTTCCCCAAGTTTAAAGCTGTTATTCCAATTTCCAAAGGATTGGCGCTGATTCGTCAAAAGCGGAGTTTAAAAAGGCTTCGGACGGACAGGCGTAATTTTATAAAGAGGTAGACAAGAGTGCGGTGGGCCGCATTTCGTTGAGCGCCTATTGTTTAATCATAAAGCCACTTAAGCGGGGATTTGGCGCTATGTCTTGGTTGCTTCCAAAAGCTAGGGTGTAAAAGTCCAAAAGCGGAGTTGAAAAAGGCTGCAGACAGATGCTTAATTTTTTAAAAGAGGGTAAAAACACGAATTTTTCTTTGCCTGGAAGTGTTCTGTCCCGGGAATTGCCGTTGCTAATGATTCGGACCAGATGGAATACGGTCCTCACAGCAGCGCCTCCCTCAAGAATGAAGAGCTTCAAACCCCTAGGCTCAATGGCAAGGGCGGCAACGGGAAATCCGAAGAGACAGCTTTGCTTAGAATCACGCAGGCTATCATCTCTCAATCAAGCTCGAGAAATTATGTATCCATTCCAAGTCACGTTTCCGATTCTGTGCCCGGAATTGCCATTACAATTGACTCGGGCCAGAAGGAATACGGTGCTCACTGCACCGCCTCCCTTTAGAATGAAGAGCTTCAGAGCCACAGGCTCAATGACGAGGGAGGCAATGGGAAATCTGAAGAGGCAGTTTTCCTTAGAATCGTGCTGGCTATCACCTCCTAATTAACCTCGAGAAATTAGGTCTCCATACCAAGTCACGTTTTGACGTCTGCTGCTGCACCAGTGTGCCGGAACCGTTTCGACACAAGGACAGCACTTTTTTTTTCGCTGACCTTGCAGACCTCCACAATATACAATGAAGGGTCAAAAAGTTCGAAAGGCAATCTACTGCTGCACCAGCGTGTCGGAACGGTTCCGACACAAGGACAGAACCTCTTTCTTTTTCATTGACCTTCCAGACGTCAATAATATACAATGAAGGGTCAGAAAATTCGAAAGGCCATCCCCTGCTGTACCAGTGTGTCGGAACCGTTCCGACACAAGGACAGCACCTTTCTGTTTGCCGACCTTGCAGACTTCCACAATCTACAATGAAGGGTCAAAAAATTCGAAAGGCCATCTGCTGCTGCACCAGTGTGTCGGAACGGTTCCGAGGCTGTCTAACTGGGTACTGCTACAGCGCCTCTTTTTTTTTCGCGAAAAATGAAATCCTGGTAGAATTGAGCTGAGGACGCCGCTTGTCCCCAACCGAAGGTTGGCTCCTCGCGGCCTCGTGGACAGTTAGAAAATTTACTCCGGCTCGATACAACGTGGCGAAGTTCAATCTTCAGTTATGGAGAAAGTTAAATGATCCAGACATCTGCTTTCTAAGTTGAATTTACTCCGGTTATATTTCTACGGGCGGGTTCAATTTGACGTTATATAAGGAAGGCTTTCGAGTTTCGTTGAACTGAGGTACCTCGCAGACCTCGGGAGGAGCGGTTGGTAAACAACGGGCTCATCGACTCATTGGACCTTGCTCGTCAATGCATGATGTCTTGGGTGCATGATGTCTTGTGTCCGCAAGGTCAACGAAAAAAAAGAGGCGCTGTAGTAGTACCCAGTTAGACAGCCTCGGAACCGTTCCGACACACTGGTGCAGCAGATTGCCTTTCGAATTTTTTTGACCCTTCATTGTATATTGTGGAGGTCGGAACGGGTCCGACACAAGGACAGCACCTTTTTTTTTCTTTGACCTTGCAGACCTCAAAAAGAAAGTCCGTATACGGGTTACGGCCGTAGATAACGGGTCACGGTATATTCTTACCATCATATATTGAAACATACTTTGAAGTGAGTCTAATATTTCATTTATGTGCCGAACATGATTAATGCATGACTGACAACAGTCATTCGTGTTCAAGCCGTCCAAAGTACTTGCCCAAAACATCTAAGCGCGGCGGAGATCAAAGTTCGGTCAATTCCGATCTCTGCCGATGTTCGTGAAACATTCATTTCTGCGGTATTTAGGCCCATATAGGCTCAATTTGCTTGTTTCTGTGCTCCTCCGGGCTATTGTGAGTTTCACAATGCACACCTGAATATATGAACCATTGGGATGTACTTCTTGACCATGGGTAGCAAATTGCGACATTCATTGTACCTCTCCTTGTCATCGTCGGTTGGATGTAGGTTACCTTGGCGTGCACACCGACTCTATCCGCTCAGGTATTGTAGTGCTGGACCTGGGCATCAGCTGACACTGTTCTTTGCGAACTTCGAGGTTACCTTTTTTTTCCCTTTCATGATCTTCCGTTCATGACCGATGTATTACAGACCATCACTCTCTTCCTTGTTGTGTTCCTCGTCAACACACTCACCCAGCAAGTCCTTTGTTCACCTTTGGGTTCCTGCTAATTTAGTTTTAGAGATGGGAAGTCAAACTATATGAAAGGGATTGATGTTATTTATTTGTGCTCGTCTGACTGTTCATCCGCTTTCAGGCTGATGACATTGTGTTTCGCGTGGGAAATCTGTTTTGTCGGTTCGAATCGGCTGTCGACGTCAGAACCCTCCTCCAGAACCCTCCTCGGCCACCCGAAACTGCTGAAGGCCGTTACAAAATTTATTATCCAGATTGGTCGGTTTAGCCGAGTCTTATATTTTCCTTTTCTTTTTCTCTTTACTTTACTCTACCTTACACACGATATAATACACACCATCTCTCTCAAATCAAAACCCGCACCCACTTTACATACATGCATTCCAGTTGCACCTCATCTCTCAATTCTCGGCTTCCTGTCGATACCGATGTTCCCCTATCGCTCTTTACTTTTATTTTCTCTCTCCCTTACGCGTATAAATTCCCATCTGTTATCCCTTTGATACCGTTACTTACTGTTACCCCGTACTAGTTTATGTAGAGTACTGCCGCGTAGCCATTATGGCCAGGTAGGGCAACAAATAGAACTTTTGTTCGGTTCATCGGGTTTAAAATATTGTTTATGCAAGTCTAATTGTCGAGGCCAGTCCTCATGCATGCTATCCCCGCACAACTCACTTACCCGAGAATTCCCACCTCTCAGGTCGCAAGCGGGATGCGGGACAATATCCACCCCTCGGGTCGGAAGCGGTATAACCTGGCGAGACAGACCTAGATAGGCGTCAGTCACGGCAACCCCGCCATTCCCAGGGTGCTCTAAAATCGGTCGGAGACCGTCCGACCGATTTTTTTGGGCAACGTTGGGTCTAAGTCCCTCGCCAATTTGGAGGGGTTTCCTTCCAAGGCGCTGTTTACACTTCCTCAGCAATTAAAAACATATTTATCAACGTGGATTCAAAACCTGGCGGTTTATGAACATGTTTATTTTATAAACCCCCACCCAAAAATTTACGTCAGGAATGTTATGCTGTGGGTGTATTTTTTTGCAGGTCAGGGAGTCGGACTTGTCTTTCCCCAGTGCCATGAGATTGTTAACTTACATTTGGGCCGCATCTGAGATACATCAAAGCATGCATGGACTCAACCGCAGCCATCAAAATGAAATAAACCCAGATGGTCGATCGTACCGTTTTGGAGATCTTTCAATTCTCTATTGGATCTATGTTGCTCCCATAGCCCTCTATAACAGTGCAAAGGGGGGGGGGGGATTTTAGCTGCATATTATGGCTTAAACTGCTCCGAATGGGTATGGGTGACGCTATATTCGACTGGCTGCGCATGCTATATCGCCGAATGGAATACTATGTCCGCCACGGGGACATGCAATCGGCCGAATTCAAGGCTTTCATTGGCCTACTCACCGGCAACCCTGCATCTCCCGTACTTTGAAACCTGTTCATGGCTGACTTGGTCATGCTACCGGAGACATTCCTCAGTCGTTCACCTTATCGTGCCCATCTGAGGTTTGTCTTTTCATTCCTATTTATTCTTCCTATGCTTACGGTGTCGTAGTATTATTTCTTACAGGTATATCTCGTATCTTAAGCAGATGCCTCGAATCACATTGCGCCTGTTTGGCAGCTTCCTGATTTTCGCCTTTTTTCCCGTTCACCCGTCGGCTCCACCCCGTTCCATTATCTCGGTTGCCTCAAGGCTTCTGTCCTCGCAGTTATTTTTCAACATCACAGTTTAACTTCCGGGGCCGAACATTGGTCGGTGTTACGCGTCACCAGGGCGGTTAGGATTTTTTCAACCCATTTTTTTCAAGTGCAGAACTGGTTATTTCGTCGAATGGGCACGGTTTTGGTTTGTGTTTTGTCCAAACTGAATCTCGAAATATTGCCATCTGCCCTCAAACCATGCAATTTGTCCCAAACTTTGATGTGTTCTTCACAAGATTGGCAAAATCCGGAGATTTGCTCTGGACATAACACAGATGTGGTTACTTTCATCCATTAAATTGGGACAATACCGTTCAAAGGTCCCAAAATATTGAGAAGAACAATGGCTTGTGTGAAAAACTTCGGAGGTACGTTTTTGGACTCCTTTCGAGGTCCTGGATCTGATTCTGGACTCAGATTTATCAATTCAGTCGCGACAAGATAGGCGGGGGGGTTTGATTGTCCGCGACTGTACACTTTTTACCCTTGTCGACCCCTCGGCATCCTGTGGTTCTCTGGCGGTGTCTTCTGCAGGGGACGGTGCAAACAACTGGACAATTAAAAATACCCCCTGAACCTGGGTAGGGTTTACAACCTTAGAGGGTAGAGCATGAGAGGAGTGGAAGGAATCGGAGTAATCTGGCTTTACTCGACGAGTAAGTAATGCTCTCTCGATAGCATGTATCGGAGGCTACATGCGATCTGATCATTACGACAGCGGGAACGATTTCTGCATGTTGATGGGCAAAATCCGGAAGCGAAGGGATAGAGATGCTCCCAATTGGAGCTAATGATGGATGGCCAGCACCGACGGGCATGATCTGCTAGCGGAGAGCTCTGTGGAGTCCTGGAGCTCTAGGCCTTATAGAGGTGGGAAAGCTCTAGAATGTGGCCATTAAATTGGACTTGATATTTTCTAGCCTGAGTTTGGCATTTGGAGTAGAGGGTTGATTAGTCTAATGATCGCATTAGGTAATGACAGCTGAATTGACAGGGAACCACTCACTTCCTGCCAATCCATGGCTGCCTTTCTGCCTTGCGCTCGTCTGAGTCGATAACTGAGGCCTGCTGGCGAATATATCGTCTTACAAAGGTTCTTTCCATTTTGTTTCCGACAATTGTGTGATTATACAAGGGTTGTATTATCCGTATAGGTATCGTTCAACGATACCTCCGTTGATGACAGACTTCGTACTTATGTATTTTACTTTCTATTCCATCAAATCTCTTGAAATATTCTGGGCAGATGGGAAGTCACGTCTGTAATCCAAAAAATACTCATAAGGAAATCCATTTGACACAAGTCAGATGAAAGTCAGGCAATATCAAGGTCGATGTTGGGTTAATGACAGGAGAATATTGGGAATGCCATCTTTCCAACACTACCAAGTTTTCTTTGAACCTATGGGTCAAACATCGATCTCTTATTTTCTCACCACTGTTTTCAGCACAAAATACTGACCATCAGGCTTGATAAATCCGAGTCCAGCCTGCCACCATCATTGCCTATGAAACCAATTCCTTCAGCCATTTGTGGAACATGGGATGCAGGTTTGAGAGATTTCCCTCAGATCTGCTGTTCTAGGTTCAATTCTTAACGTATTTTCTCGGCATAGGGCTCATTCGATTCATATCGAAATTCCGGGGGTGGTCTTTGAGGGAAATTTTCACAGACGGACGTATACTTTATTTAAACCAGATCTGATGGCATGCAAAACCCCCCCAGCACACATCTGGTCCAAAAGGTCGGGTCTTTCAAAATACAAACCATGTAAATGGATTTCTATTACCGCATGACCTGGGGCAATAGAAGTCCATTGGAATGGCTTCCATTTTGAAACGCGTGACCCGGGGCAATACAATGGCTTCCATTTCGACTGTTTCGCCTCCAGCGCGGTCCCAGACGCCTTTCTGAGGCATATGAATTACCAGGGGGTAGCCCTGACCTCTGTGAACATTGCTATCAACTTAGACTTCGCCCAAACACATTATTGCTCTTTTAACGGCGGGAACAAGGGCTTGCATTTTGGAACGCGTGACCTGGGGCAATAGAAGTCCATTGGAAATTATTTGGAATGGCTTGCAGTTTGAAACACGTGACCCGGGGGCAATACAATGGCTTGCATTTCGGCTGTTTCGCCTCCACAGACGCTTTTTCTGAGGCGCGCGAATTGCTATAGCCCTGACATCTGTGAACATTGCTATCAACTTAGATTTTGCCCAAACACATTATTACTCTTTTAACAGCGGGAACAAGGGCTTGCATTTCGGAACGCGTGACCTGGCTTTGAGCGAATTGTTTGCAGTCTGACAGCCATTCAAATGCATTGTGACACCGGCATTTCAATGCTGTTCGGCATCTCAATGTTGCAAACCATTCAATGGCGTCTGGAGCCTCCGGAAATAATCGTAAGACACAGTCTTGCTTGAAATTGTGCTGGCTATATCGCCCCAGCACGAGCGCTTCAAAACCCGGGTTCAAATGAGCTTTGAGCGAATTGTTTGCAAAAATGCAGTCTGACAGCCAATCAAATGCATTGGGACACCGGTATCTCAATGTTGTTCGGCATCTCAATGTTGCAAATCATTCAATACCGTCCAGCCATTCAAATGCATTGAGACCCCGGCATCTCAATATTGTTCGCTGCGGAACATTAAAGAAGTTGTAGGTGAATCAGTGCATGTTGCTTGGGCCACTACAGCTCTTTGCGGTACAACAGGCGCAGTTCGTTTTTTTTTTTTTGTTTTGGCAAGTTTTCACGAGAATAGCTGCCCTGAGCTCAATTCCCAACCGTTTCCCCTCAAAATAGGCTCATTCGATTCGCATTGAAAATCCACAGCGAATGGAATACCGGTATTTTTGATCCTTTTATGTAATAGAATTTCTTTCGGAAAAACTTGGTTTTGAGTAGGACACCTGTAGCACTCGGAATGCTGCCCCGATTGGCCTAATCTTTGGATATGCTATACATCTGATGCGGCTCTAGCCAATGTGGGTGTTTACAGAGTGTTTATTTATATTACATGCTGAGTGATTGTGATCTAGCGCACACTTTAGCGAAGTAGATATCCATCTACCAGGAATTTCGCAGCAGTACCGGAAGGACGTGGCGAACGCGCAAAAAGAGAAAGATCGCGACGCAAAAAAAAAAAAGGCAAAAAGAGAGTGAAGATACAGAATTTTCAAGGTACATATGATAGATTGCTTGAGTCCTATACAGTTTTCTTGGTCTACAGCTACAGAAATCCGCGAGAGACGAATCCAGCATCGGTGGCTTCTGTCCCGATTCGGCCACAAACCAAAGCGTGACCCCTCTCTTGTCTTTCACCACCACCATCGCGATGGTCTGCCAGCTTGCCTTCTACCCCGACCGCAGAAACTACACGACCGACAGCGAGCACAATGGCAACCCGCGCAAGTGGTGGTTCCTCATAATGAACGCGGGGCTGTTTACCAAAAAGTGCGTGTTTTTTTTTTCTGTTTCGTTCTCGCACTCACCTCACAACTCAGGGCGGACGCCGAGTTTCAAGCTAAGGTCTGCAAGTCCCCAGTCTTGACCTTTGGGACACGCGCGGAGGCAGAGGCACACTGGGCGGCTGACTGTCGCCAATCTCACCCCCACGCGCGTGACAACGACGCAGGCCACAACGACGAAGCCTCGGAAGAGGAGGACGACCCCTCCCGCCCCTCCTACCCTCTGCCGTTTTCGACCCCCGCGCGTTTCGCGTCGCGTTCAATCCCGGCCAACGCAGTGCGCGCCTCGGTCAAGCGCGAGGCGCCCGTGAAAGTCAAGGTGGAGGAGGCCAAGGTGCCGCTCTTCCGGGAAGACAGCGAGGTCTCACCGCTGAGTCGCCCGCGCAAGCGCCCAACGCCTCCGAGGCCGCCTTCATCGCACAAACGCAGCGCATCTAGCGCGTCGCCGTGCACGCCCGGGCCCGACACCTCCCCCACCCGTGCCTCCACTGTGACGAGCATGGGCTCGATCTCCTCGGTGTCGAGCCTGTCGGCGTCCGTGGGTTCGAGCACGTCCCGCGCCGTGCCTCCACTTCGCTCTGGCCCCCAGCACCCGCCCCGCTCTAGACTGGCTGCGACTTACCTGCACGCTGGCGGCTCGACAGGCGCGCAGTCCGTGAGTTCGAGCGTGTCCCGCGCCGCGCCCAACCTTCGTTCTCTTCCCCGGCGCCTGCCCTCCTCCGGACCCGCTGCGCCTTCCCTTCACGTAGGCAGCTCGGCAAGCGCGGCCACGGGTGCGCTGTCGCGTCGCCATGCCGAGCCTCCCGTACTGTTCACGTGGACGCTGTATAAAGACCCGCAAGTTTTTGCTTTCTTTTTGTTTTTAGTCTCAAAACTGACCTCGTGTATGTCGGAACCTGCAGGGCGACGGCAGTCCGCGAGATGGGGAAGGAGGATAGTATCCAGGTCCTCGAGGTCGAGGATCTGGAGGATTTTCTTTCCGCGCCGCCGCGTGCGGCGGCGTGAGTCTTTTTTTTTTTGTCAAGTGTCAGGGCTTTCAAACATGCTTAACTTCATAAAGAGTCACTCTCCATGCTGGGTGCCGGGCGGTCCTACGAGCCGTACGCGGCTTGCGTTCTATTTCTGGGTGCATGCCGCAATCTGCCGCTCTCACACAACCACTGCTTCCATCACTTCTCTTTCAGATAGACTCCTTGGATTCTTCGGTGAACTAAAGGCTACTAAAAGTACACCCTGATGTGACCGGCAACGACCGGAATGGCTCTCTTACGACATCGATGAGACCTTCTTCCTCCACGCTACAAACTATGAGAATCTCTGTATGGAGGTCCTGGGTCTGGTCTGGCGTCTTTCTGGCGACTGTATTCATTCTTTGCTCTAAAATCTCGCTCATATCTTTGCATGATCAACCGGCTAAGCTCTGCGTGCACCAGCCACTCCCGTCTGCACAAATAGGTGTGATATCCCGGCTTACCCATCTTGAGGTCCGTGCGCACCCAAAACCCCCTAGCCTTGCCCTTAGATTTTGAAGATAAATAATTTCTTAAAACTGCTTTTTTCCACGCTGAACGGGTGTAAACGATCTCCGCCGCTCCGCGCGCTCCGTGCGACTAAAAGTGACGTGACTTGCGCACCGCAATGGAAGAACACGTTAAAATGGAACCATCTAGAACGGAACCTGCGACTGACATTTTTGGGCGAATTTTGCCTCTGCTTATCCCACGCTTTTGGTTGAAAATTAATTCCATAATCACACTTGGATCCTCCGAGAGTGGGAGTTTTCTCCGCTGACAATTTCTGTTGGAATGCGTGGGGTACCTGTGGGCCGCAATGAGGCATGGTGAGTAATCCAACCAACCAAAACGGAGGATAGTAACTGACTTCCAGAATCTTTTTGAAGACCTCGAGCGTAGACTCGTTACCAGTCTGTAAACAATTTCCGAAATATGTGTCAAGCGCTTCGGTGTTTACAGACTGGTACAACTCGGACAAAGTGATTGAGCTGCCGACGGAGTTTGAAAATTTGGCAAGTGCCGTGATCGGCCTAGAAGCGAGCCATCAAAATCCATCATTTCTGCCCCAAAGCCGATACCTCTTTCCTCTCCGCTACGACAGATCGAAATAAAATTTAAGAGACAAATGTTGTTTTTTCTAGCAGTTAATAACTCCTATGTACTTTGACTTCATTCAAATTCAAAGGTCATGGGAGAACACGAGCCTCACTGAAATTTTAAACTCCGATGACAGCTCAATCCGGTTTCCCGAGTTGTACCAGTCTGTATACACCGAAGTGCTTGCCACATATTTTCGGCATTAGTCTCAGTGCCAGACTGCCATGACATTCCCAATTTGGGCCCCTTGTCATGACAGTCTGGGATCGGACCAGTCAAATAGCCGGACCCATGTGCTATAATTTCTTGATTTTGATGGTCATTATTGACCGCTTTGAAAGCTTCTTGGCTTAAATTTTGGAGGATGAAATGTCTTTAACTGTCCTACAGAGGGTTCTGTCTGCTCAGAATTCGCTCATGTGGCGCAAACGGAAAGAAAAATGATGTCCAAAATTTCGGGGTCCTTGTTTGTGGCGATGACTTTTTGTTTATGATCATCATTTGGCGGGGTCCTAGCACATAGCGCATGGGTTCGGCTATTTGACTGGTCCGATCCCAGACTGATCTTGCGACAACATCTCCTGCAATTCGGATCCTCTGATGATATGGCCCAGTATGAAGCATCTTATAGGCATATTCTTGCGATTCATGGAAGGAATTTAGCTAGATTGGCTCAGTGGTCCCGCCTATTTAATGGCCGGCCAGTCCACAGTTGCTCAGCATCTTGTAGTGTTCGACCCCCTGGAATGAATGTGTGCTCCATTGGCATCTTGTAGGTTTATGTATGGATAACCACCTGTATATTCCTACATGTTTGTCTTCGGTAGACTTGTTGTTCATGTTGTGGACCACACAAGTATAATAACCCCCCCCCCCGTTCGACATGGCCCCGGAACACAGTGCATCTGGCGCAGAAGACTCTCAATGAACTCGAGAAATAGATCGGTTTTAAACGATCCTTCAACAATTTTGACATGTATCATCCTATCGATAGCCAACGCTGGCAGCATGGAATGCCTTGGCCATGGTCAGTAAACACACCAGAGTAAGGCAGGGAAAATGTACCGTCATTTTGCGGCCGGTAGGTTGACTATGGCAGCGGACATAGTGCACTGTTTGAAGAAGGGCAATTGCATAGAGAATGGCCTCTGGGAACAGAGATATGAACAAAAAGGTCGATATGCATTGATGTACGTAGTCTCATAAACATTATTAATATGAAATATAGATTCAATGTTCTGTGCCCCATACCATTCTCCTCCCGCCACACGCAGAGCTCTTGGTCACATAGATGACCTGCAACGCATGCAGAAAATCGCCTCCGACAGTCTTTAGCTGGAACCATCGAGTGCATATGAAATAACAGTCTCATAAACATTATTAATCAGCAGTATTGATTCAAATGTTCTGCACCCCATATCATTCTCCTCCCGCCACACGCAGAGCTCTTGGTCACATAGATGACCTGCAACGCATGCAGAAAATCGCCTCCGACAGTCCTTAGCTGGAACCATCGAGTGCATATGAAATAACAGTCTCATAAACATTATTAATCAGCAGTATTGATTCAAATGTTCTGCGCCCTATATCATTCTCCTCCCGCCACACGCAGACCTCTGGATCTGATAGATGACCTGCAACGCATCCAGGCAACCACCTCTGACAGTTTGTAGCCGGAACCATCCAGTGCATATGAAATAAGTGTAGTGGTTATATTGGGTTATGTTACAATTTTCAATTTCGCGGAAGTCGTTGGTTCGCTTCCGTTTCAAACCTCCCGTGATTGCGTATCATTCAATAGAAAAAGAGTAAGACGAGTCAGGAAGATGAAGGAAGAGCGAGACCAAAAACAATAAATTTTTCAGTGAAAAACCCCTAATGTTACAGCCATTTGCGGAACACAAGGCGCGGCCATTTTTTTTCCATTTTGGGCCATTTTTGATCGTTTTTTGTATATCGCTTGTTCCCGCCTCGATTCTCGTCCGTTTGGCTGGCATAGTGGTGCATTCTTATCGCAAGCAAGTTCCGCAGCGGATGGGCTCTTACAATATTTTTCTAGGTACTTCGCACGACTTTCTACGAAATGTTTACATATTTTGCATATATCACCTCCAGCATTGAATCCTGGCCATCTTGGCCCTCCATATTTTACACAGTGGACTTGTTTGTATTATACAAGGGATGTGACTTTTAAATAGGCATGGAACAGCTATACACGAGTACAAGAGATGACCATGCTAGAGACGTGTCAGTCACACATACCTACAGTCATGCTTGGTAACCTGATCTATACAAACAGTGCATCCTCTAGAGAATAAAAACAAGTATATTGTGTAAAAATACGAAGGGCCCATGTAACTGTCATGTGGCCTAAAAATATTCCCACGCATCTGTCCTGCAGCATACACTGTTCGTCCTCGAAGGACAGTCTGGGTACCGAGGAATATATTCCCACGTAACTGTTGTGCAGCATACGCTGTCCATCCTCGAAGGAAATGCTGCATATGGAGCTATTAACCAAAATATTCCCACGCAACTGTCGTGCGGCATATGCTGTCCGTCCTTGAAGGACAGTCTGGGTGGGTATGGAGGAATTAAACAGAATATTCCCATGTAACTGTCATGTGGCCTAAAAATATTCCCATGCATCTGTCCTGCGGCATACACTGTCCATCCTCGAAGGACAGTCTGGGTATGGTGGAATATATTCCCACGTAACTGTCGTGCAGCATATGCTGTTCCTGTGCTCGCCGATCCTGCATCGGGACCTCATCCCAAATAATCAAGCGGACCTTCTTAAGCAGCTCTACTATCACCACCTCTGTTGTCTCTTCCCTGAGTAATTACACTTCCGGGTGTGGGACTCGTGTCTTCAGTTCTTCGCGCCCTGCCGCTAGCTACCATATTTCAAACAAACTGGGTGGTTCAGATTTTCTTCAACATGGGGTAGAAAGAAAAAAATGGCTGTTGCAAACCTGGAACTGACCCTTCTGGCTAGGTGAATGGACCCCCAAACATGCGCACAGAAAATTTAACCCCCTGTGAATCACGTTGTGGAATAGACTTGTAACCAGTCTACCTATACAGAGCAAAAAAATGAAGGCTGACATGACTAGCTTGAGCTGTGACCTCCCAATCGGGTTTCTGCCGTCGGAAGCTAGTCCCGATGATATCGACAGATTGGTTGCGTACCATCCTGACATCGCAGCACCGGGTGTCCTTCGCAAAACAGTAGCCATTTCCTTGGTTGTTCGAGCCGAATCGCAAGGGATGAAAAAGCGGTGTTGATATTTGGTGGCAACGTCTGGGTGGTGAAGAGCGGCCAATGCAACACTGGTCTTTTCTATCCCACCAGCACCTAGAATAGCAATTCGAGCAGAATCATGGTGGAGAATTTTCAAAATTTCGTCAACTTCGGATTCGTGGCTGTGAAATATCTTGTGTATAAACTCATTTTTCATGAAATATTCTGGTTTCATGTGTCACAAGGTTTCAATCTGTACTTCTCAGCAGGTCTTTTTCCTCGGCACGAAGGCCTAAACCCTGTTTAGGCACGCGTCTCATATCGGACGCTGAAGTTGAAGTGCGAGTTCAAGTTCAACTTCGTCAACATTTGATCGCACGGGTTTGGATCTATGATACTGACCGAGACAAGCAAATTGTGTTAGATCCAGTGGACTGAAAAAATAATGATAAAGCAGCACTACCCTGGAATAAATGAAGGGTCAGTGCATCGAAGGACACAATAATATATTTGAGGTTTGTTCAAAGGGCAACGCTGGCTAGTCTCTCCTAGACAGGCGCTTCAACATTTCTCACTCGTTCCTCGTTTGTTGAAAAACCCGGCACTTCAAGGATAAAGGCAACATCTACACCCCGAAGGAAGAAGGTTGCAAGGGCTTGCATCCAGTGCAGAACTATGTAGTACTACAGTGCGGGAGTTTTACCATTAATTTTCACTATTAAAATTATATTCATGTGAGCGCCCTAACATGGGGCAACCACGGAGTACTGGCCATCACTTCCAGCCAAAGAATGATCCTGAGGGGAAGAAAGGTTTCACGGTTCTGGGCAAAGAACCAGGGCACCCCTACTATACCTTGACCGAATATGAATGCATTCTAGAACTTTCCGATCCCGCCCGCACGGTGATTTTTTATTTTTGTTGCATCCAGAACGTGATACTTTACTTATACAGCTCCGGACAATCGAAGTCAATAAATCCTTAATTTATTGATAGGGCCTGAACGCAAACTTTTGGACCAAATCTGAGCTCAGCTTCGGAATCCACGCATGAAACTACGTCCAAATCACCTCCTCCGAAGTTTTTTCCCACCAGAAAATAGGTGTGGCCAAAATTTTGGAGCATTTCAATAACGTTGCTATTAGAGAGCTTGCGCAAAAGCCGCGCGAGCCGCAAGCGGCTTTTGTGCATTGCGCAAAGCCGCGGCTTTTCTTTGCTGTTCTTAATTCCTGTCTCGCTAAATACCCTTCAATGCCCCTTAAATCCCGTATTCCACTCCTGAGAGTGCTATTTGTTGGATGTGCAACTGTGGGAGGCCGCATTTATCACGCATAGGGGGACCCAATTGCGTTATTTCTGAGTCCTGGTCAACAGTGAGACTCGTGAACGTTGTATTTGTTGGATACGACCTTCCTTCTGAAGTAAGGGTTGCAATTTGAAGGAGGGGGCCGCTTTGAAGCCGTCTTGGGATGGCTGGATCGCTGTGTCTTGCCCGCAATTTTGTGAGGTTGGGGTGGGAGAGCTTGAGGAATGGACAGAAAGTGATGCCATTGTTAAGGAAGGCTGGTATTGAGACCGCTAGCGTTGAGGCCTAGGGTGAAGCTTGAGGACGAAGGTGGGGGAAAACAGAGAGAGACAGATCAAAGTTTGATGGAAAGCAAAACGTCGATGTCACGATCACGCAGCCACGCACGGACCATCGGAGATCGGAGTTTCGGATATATCGGCTGCCGTGCTCAACCTAGGCTTGAAGGAATGTAACTTATGTAGCACGGCCGAGTCGCAGTAAATGAGGAGCCGTAAGTCTTGGATTGAATGAAGTCGGCGAGAATCCGGAAGTAAGATAGAGAGCGTGGGATCCCAACACCATTATGTAAGCAGCCATCACTGCCAACTTGCAGCCGAAATAGAATATTCCCAACAACACTTAGGGATGATTTTCTTAATAGGAAGTGTACGGACAACTCATTTCTTCAGTTCCTATTAACCAGATTTTTCTTAGAAAAAATTTTGAGAGAGTTATAAGTCATTTTCATTTTCTTCTTTTTTGTGTTCCTATTTTTTGAAGTTTTGTGAAAAGGAACAGGAAACATATGGCCACAGCACAGCCACCACGTGATCAACACGTGACTACACAGCCATCTTAACTGCTAGACCTCTCGATGTCTGCCTTTGGCGGAACTAAGAAAGATATTTGCGCAAGCAAAACCAGTGTTGGCATTGACTGGGTCAAGGTGATTTTTACTGGACGCAGCAAACCAGGAACCTCTTGACCCAAGGTATATCCCACAAGCATTTTTAAGCCTAAAATGATTGATAAGAGTTTTGAGTGTCATCGGGGCATAGTTAATGGTTGACCCTGGGGGTCAAACCGCTTGACCCCCTGTTTGACCCCGGTCAGTGCCAACACTGAGCAAAACAAGTCTTCAAAATGGCTCCATTGTCCTCACCTTCTCCATTGGTGTGTTACTCCCAATCCAATTCATCCCCATCGACCTTCCTCTTTACAATAGGCTCCACTGCAGCCAGATCCATCTTCTCGAAACAGGTGCAGCCGCACCGAAAGACGCCTTTTGAAAATTGAATTACTTTCTCTGAAGGAATGCCAGTGTACCCACAATCGGTCTTGGATGTCCTTCACTTTTCTGTTAAAATGATTGGATTCTCACTGCGCCCCCAATCCAGGATGTTTCCGAACCTGTAATGCAGCAACAGCTTCCACTTGCGCAGTTGAATTTTCTCACTGTTCAAGACACTACACAGTAGGCAGTTACAGAGGTTACCTTTAACAGAGCAACAGGACTTCGAGGACCCACCGATTCACTCTCTTTTTAAAATTATGCATTCTGTCCGTCCGAAGCCTTTTCAAACTCCGATGATTGGCGCAACAGCAGCTGACACTTACACAGCTTCCTTTCCTTTGTGTCCACCTTGCTTCCGTCTCTGTCGCCTACGTATTTCCACCTCGCGTCCAGTGCCACAGCCTGGATCCGCTTCCTTTCTAATTCTGAAATGTAATTTCCATTCTTCACAAGTTCTTCCCACCATCTCGCACAGCATTGAGATTCTCCGATCGAATCGGTTGACATAGGCTCACACAGCTTCTCGCTCTAAGAAATCATTTTGCCTGATTTAAAACGGGGTGAATGCTACGTTGACACAAGGTGGAAACAGGTGGGCGATAGGGATGATTTCACCCTCCGGGAACCTAATTTCTGTCACTCGCCCATCCTACGTTCCTCTCTAAGCTCTGCGCCTCGCGTTGGTATTCTCTTCCTCTGTGCTTTGCACACCTCTTCCGGCGGATCCGCTCTATGCACTGCTTCCCGGTTATGTGCTCGGAACAGTTCTAGAATATCAATCTGTGCCTACACCGGAACGTAGTGAAGGCACGTCTTGTATATGTGCGACTAATGTCGTTCAGGATCTCGTGAATCGTCAGCTGACATTGAATCACGCCAATCTTCATTGACGGGCGATGCATGATTACCACTCCAGAGATACTTTAACGGATCGCCATTTTCGGACAGTTTACAAAGACGAACCTGGCAAGTGAGATCATCGGTGGGAAAATTACCTTTATGTGTCTGGATGAAAGTTATGGTCTCGGACAACATCGCACTGGAAGCAACGGTTGTCAACGGGGCCGAAGAATTTTGCGGGAGATCCACTACTCAACAGATGAAAAGGGGTGCAGGTACGCTGATTGTGCGTGTGTCGAGATTAAGAGTTCCAATGTTGGAATACATCCTCTGAGAAAGGACCTTGTGCCTATCATCCCGATGGTGTCGACCTTTGAATACATTGCCGACACTGGCTTGAAATATCATGTTGGCCGGAAGCAACTGCTGCTATTGCCAGCATATGCCTACACGGATTACAAGGCTCAGGGAAAGTGCTTGCAGCGAGTAATCGTGGGCCTCAACGGAGCAGGGTCGCTACAGAGTCTATATGTCGTGATTTCCAGAGGTACATCTCTGAACACGCGCAGCACGTTCAGATCGACCACACTGTACGGCCGCTTCGGTCAGGACGTCCGCGACGAGTTGCAAGATTAGAAGTACTGGACGCTCGAACTAGGACTGAATACGAGCAACTCATTGTTCGTCCTTAAGGCCTTAAATGAGACTCCGGGGAGCTTTAATGGTTTAAAAAGGGTAAGGCCTTAATGTAAAATTCCCATGGCTACCAGCGACGAGAGCGGGGGGCTTCTGAGGGCCAAAAATGCTGTGAGTTCAGGATGAGCCCACAGAACCCCCACTAGCAGGCTGCTCCTCATCCTGGTGCCAGGTTGAATATTAGTCAGTAAGAGTTCTTTCCCAACGTCAATGGTGGAGGAGCTGATTAAAATGTCGCCTCGTTGGCTTCAATCTTATTGGCATGTCTCTTTTTATGTCTTGTCCTCATATACACCATCCCGATGCTCCACAAGCTTGATTTCCCCTCACGGCGCAAAACGCCGTTTAAACTAAACGATGATTAATGCCCCGGGTGCCAATGGAAGTTACACAAGGTGTAGTGGATGGGTCATTGAACAGAACAATGTTTAAACACTGTTTTACATTGAGACACAGATTGATTAAACAAACTTCCTAGGGTTACTGCTCTGGATCTTTGGGTAAATCATGTTCAATACTCATATGGAGAGGTTCAAAAGTGGGAAATATCAGGAAATACCTACACACCCAATACTTCAAGAAATATCTTTCGGGATCGGGTTTTGCTGTGAATACAGTGCCTGTTGGCACTTCGTGACTACCTCTCTTGTGTATACCACATTTTTCGCTGCATCCATGGAAGTTACTGGACCGTAGCTCCTGTGAATGATGAGGAATACAGCAACGACCACAGTCGTCGTTCGGGACTGAATAATTATAGCGCGTCGTGACGGTGATTGGCGAACTTCAAAGGCCGCAACAGTGAGGAAAAGGCCGGAAGGTATTGCAACGACATGAGAGTGAAGGACAAAAGCCAGTGTGATTGCATCAATGTTTGTTTTTGATTGCGGTCACGGTCACAGCACCTCTTCCTCCTGCCACCACGGCCATGTCGTTGATTCTTAGTCGAATCCACCGCAGCTCTCGCGCGTTCAACCTGCTTCCTCTTTCACCTGAGCTAGCTTGGGGGTAGCCTGCCAGTCGCGCTGGACAGGCCGAGTTCTGACGCCATTCCGGCCAGGGCCAAATAACCGGTTAGCGTAGTAGCCTCAGTTACGGAGCGGGGCAAAATGTAACTCTATTAATGTACCTGTTAGCGTAGTACTACAGGACTGTAATTATTTATCCTTTCTCTCTTACTCTTTTTCTCTTTAGATTAACTCTTATTATCTGCAGAACTCACACTCGCATATAACCACGTTCCCCCCATCGGCAACTTCCCGCCTCCTCACCCGCGATCGCTCCATATGCCAGCCCTGATACACTAAGTGGACAAAATGATTGACCGGTGCTTTTTCCATGAGTTCTCGATGACCAATGGATCCAAAATTGCCCAAACAGAGAAATCGTTGGAAATTGGTGCCGTCGGTTAGGAACATGTGTCATAGCTGAGTACAGTTGCCCATGCGAAAATACTGGTCTGCGCAGATCGAGGCCTAATCTTTCAACCGTTAGACCTTGGCAACCGTTGAAGGTGGCATAACAGAGCGCCAGGGGTATTTGTTTGCGGTGAACGGTAAAATCGAATCCATGGGGTTGGAAATGGCGGTTGATGCGAGGAATGTGAAGCCGTAACTGGATGTGGGCGTCCGTTTTTAATGCAGTCAACAGTGACACAGGTAACATACCGGATTGACTGTCCTCCCAGCGACAATTGAGGCAATTGTTTCAACCTCGACTGTGTGTCGGAGTAAACTGCGGACCATGACTCGGGTGTTTTTTGTTAGCCCTCGCGATGCGTCGAAGCTGCGGGTGAGTCGGCAAATACATCCTAATTTGAGAAGTAATTCATGTGGTGGGATCCCGGGTTCCTGCAGAGAATTCAGAAATTCGGGATCCGAAAACACTCCTCCATCGGGTCCTTCGTCGTCGACAGAGTCACTGCTGGTATAACAATGGCTGCCTCCTGGAACGGATTGAAGAATGGCTTTGTTGAATTCATCAACGAAAGCGTTGAAAGGGCTTAGGATGGCCCTTGTAATGCACATGCTAGGATCGGCGACGATGGCCGGAGGGAATACGAAGTTGATGAGCTCCTCCGTGGAGTGTGTATGACGCAGCCGGGAAAGATCAACCGAGTCGTGAAGATAATCATCCCCAATCACATCTAAGAAGGAAGAGAATTCCGGATCCGTTCGTTTACGTATTGATGTCTGGAGCTCTAAAATCTCGAAGTGGCGAAAGATGGGTTGAGTGCGTAAGGATGCGTTGCAAATTGCAGTGTGGCCTCCGAAACGGACAACAGGTGCCACCTAGGAATATTTTATTCAGTTTGAACCACAGGATGTCATGTGGGCTGGGCGTACTTGGTGAAAGTCTCCGGCTGTGATCAACATATGGCCACCCCAAACACAGTTCGTTCCCGTCAGCGATCGCATCAGGCGGTCTGCGCAATCGAAGGCTTTGAAGTGGAGGCCACCGATTTCATCGATGACGTTGATACGCCTACGGCACTGCTAGGAGCGGAGCTGAAAACCAAAACAAAGGGAAGCAAGGCGGTGGGAATGTCCGCTCAAAGGGGCCGTAGAGTGCGATGACAGATGCGAGGCCCTATAGCGAAAGCTTGGTGCTCGCTCGCAGGGAGATAAATGGGAAAACTCGGTCAAAAGACCAAGAGTGGGGAATGGAAATGGGAGGGGAACAGCAGCAATGGCGAAGGCTGCACGATGAGAAACACGGGAGGCGACGAGGGACACGAGGGAAGCGAAGACGAGAGCAAAAGTAACTCAATTTGAGCGTAGACTTCAAGGGAGATCTTCGTTATTTTTGTGAGTAGAACTACATACAATTTATACTGCGCAGCGCGCCGATAAGCGAGGAGAAAAAGTAAGCAAATGAGTCCGATATCATCCAGGAAGTCCAACGCTTCAAAAGTACAAGTACACGATAAGTAAAAGATCACCAAAATAAAGGCTGTAACACCGCAAAGATTGGACAGCGGAATCATAATCTTATGACTTGGACTCGTGAAATCGATGACTGCAAGGTAGATATATGAGTTTGTATTATGTAGGGGTACATACCACAATGTGTACGTTGGAATGGACGCACCTGAATACAATTTGACGACTTGAAACGCAAATAGAGAATGGTCCGTGCCCGAGCGCGGCTCGGAAAACCGCTTCCCGGAGACATATATAAGCAGCGCACAGGATCAAGATGAGACCGGGAAAAAAATCGTTGATACACATGTGGTCTCAAGCGCAGACATTTGGCGGATGCCGGCCTGGCTCTCTACGTGGGTCAAATTATGGGTGTTTAAATGAGCAGCGGATCTGTATAATAAATGTTATTAGCCACTTGAGCTCCATCGAGGTTGTATACTCGTTATGTTGTAAAGTGACCAGAATTGAACCAGAATTTTGGTTTTACATGTAATATTGTGAGTCCCATCAAGTGAATTGATTTTTGAAGTCTTCACAGTACAACAACGCTGCATACCACCATTTGGGAATTTTATTACTCAAATGTCACGGAAAAATATTCACTTGACAGCAAACAAACATTTATAGTTGGTCACGGCAATGTGCCATAGCGCCAATCGCGTCCCGCTTGACTTGGAAAACGATTATATTCGCGCCCGGCGGGGCTTTGACGAGCTCCCAAGTTTCGTGTTTCTCGATGCCGTCCAGTTCGGCTCCGATGGCTGCCGACCAAGCTGCCGCTTTGGGATGTGCCAGTGTTTTGTTGATCGATTTCGGCGTTGTGTTATTTTTTGTTGCCATCGTGAACTCGTAGGCATACGTCGCCCACTCGTCGTCAAGATCATCGACCTCGACTCCCATGGGCGGCTGAATTGGCCTGGGCACATCAGCGTGCTTCAGACATTGAGGTTAAACAGGGCAGATGGGGAAACTCGGAACTTACATGAGGCAGGAAATTCTGACGAATTATAAATCCCCCAATCGTTTGCGGCGGGGTGTGTTACTGTGTGGAGCCAGTGACTGTCGAGTTCTGCCGAATCTGAATAACGGCAAGAAATTTCGTGAATACGCAGGGGCAGTGCTGTACAATCGTCACCTTAATGAAACAATGCAGAAGGAAAAGCGCACTGGTGTGGGTATTAGATGTGCGGGCCAACCGAGACCAACAGGGAAAATAGACGGCGGACAACAGCAGCAGAGGGGCAACACAAACGAGAGGCTTGGTGCATTTCTCGCAAAGTCTTGGGCATTGTGGCACGGTTGGCAGACCCGCTCCAGCGTCGCAGGGGCCATTGAAATTGACCCCGTCCGAAGTGAGAAATTGACAATGAGGACACGATCCATAAAAATGAAAACAGGATTGAACCAAGCTCATAGACCCTCAGAGGAATGATGAGACCTGAAGTCGGGAAGAATGAGCGAGGGAGATTCGGTGGGAATGCTGGTTTAGATGGTCACGGCCCTCCCGCATGTCGCGTTCCTCGCCATCGCGCCCTTGGTAGTGACGGGCGGGTAAGACCGCATCCTCTTCAGCAACGTCTTCGTCGAGGCCGAGGCGGTCGTCGAGCTGCTCTGCACTCGCGACGGTGACTACGACATGGTCTGTGCGCTGGACTTCCAGAACAGCGGGTTTGATCACAAGCTGACGGTCTCGCAGTGGTAGCATACCGCTATCATGTTGGATCCAATTGTATTTTAGTTTGGGGCCGCAGATAATCCAAAAGGTCATGGACAAATAATCGTTGAACAACCATACAAATAAGGTAAAGAATATGTTTTGTATGCCGGTGCCCGGCGTACAGTTAGGGGGAGCTTACTCTACTCCGAGTTGTAATGCATACAAGGAAAAATCTATTCTTCAAAGGTTGTTCAAATACTCAGTAAGGTCGATGCCATATGTATTTATGTAAATCCCAGTGGATGTCTATGGACATTATTGTCCTCCATCATTTTCATTGACTCCGACAAAGCTAGGGTTGATGCCGCTCAGCTTCCTTACCCGCGAAATTGCTAGAAAGGAGGCTCGGGTACCGAGCGTTGCGCGCGGGCTCGACCTACATCTATACTAGAATAAGAATTAAAGGGATGCCGACGGCCGGGATTCGGACCCCGGTTTTGTCCTGTTGTTCTATATAAGCGGCCCACAACAGCACTTCACTCAACCCACCAAGAGGTAGTCTTTGATCCCATCATATTACGAAGCCACTACCGCACTCCCCAATCCTTGAGTATTGCACTCCTGGACGCGAGGCTTCGTTTGTGACATAATCAAAGACTTTCCCCTTTCTCTTCGCCCGCTCCCCTCGCTTCCTGAGACTGGTCCAACGTGATCCAAAGGACTCATCCGAACCCCCAATTACCAGGGCAAGTCATTCCACATCATTTTTCTCGGCTTCACTCTGCATCTCGTGGAATCTGAGGGACGTAGCTAACCCCAATGAGGATTCCCATGAGATATCTATTCCCCTTCTTCCGTTACTACCACCAGTTGGTCTCGAACCATTACTGATTGGCAGTGGTTATTCACGGAACACCAGCGTCCAGCTTTTTTGTACTCCACGACTGAAGAATATGCCATCCCGGCGGAAGATGCGGAATGGGTAGGTAACGGTAGGTCTGGCGTAGCACTCCGTCGTCGTCAGGCTGCGTGGCTGGGCCGGAGTCGTCGCGGTCTACCACGTCCAAGATGCCCTCAATGCTCTCGTCCATCGCCGATGGCTTGAGCAGCTCGCTGTCCGGTGGTTAGCCACTCGTCGACGTACTCGAGCGAGGAGCGTATACGCCCCCTTGAACGCGTGTAGGTACCAGATATCGGGTGAATCCAAAGGGACCATTCTTCCGTTGAGGGGTTCGCTGCCCTCACCCGCTTGCGGGTGCGATGTCCCCCGGTCCGTATCGCCTGACGGGATGCTGCGCCTCACTCTCTCTCTCGATCCTGTTCCACCTCACTCTAGAAATTCGTTAGATCTGTTGGACTCAATCCTTATGCATAGCAGATCGATGGGACGGCAGATAATCGAGTACCATGTAAGGACGTAGTGCCTGTATAGACCCTCGGCGAGGTTTGCCGACCTGCCGTCCCCTTGTCGCAGGGCTGGGGCTTACAATCCTTGGGCTCGCCCAGGATTCACCAAGACGGCTTAAATGGCGAGTTTCTCATAACCATTATGCCATGGGCTCTTGGAAAATGGACATTTGAGTCTTGAATTGACTTGCATAAATATTGTCTGCTATATGAGCGTGCGGAGCACAGGTTCATGCTACAAGACATCAGCGGAGACTCATGCGAATCAATAACCTTCCATTTCAGTCTGGCACATTGCTCAAAGTATTTTCGAATTACTATCCGGAACCCGTCCTCCGATACTGGAGTACTCAAATCAGTAATATGCCTGTACACAGCTTCGCCGCTCTCGTCATTTTTTGTTTACCTCTCGTAGCTGGTTGGACCGACGGGTATCAAGATCTGGCATTTCCCGCGTGCATCAATCCCCGGCGACATCACCGCAAAGACACCGAATCCCACCAACTGGGGCAAGCCTGTGGCGTTCTGGTCGTCCTCAACATGCGACATTGCCTCACATTTCCAAGACCAGGTTATCACTGTAGGCGGCTTAATTTTGCCAATTGAATCAGCATTTGACTATGTTAGTTTGACACAACACTGAGGTCGAGGAGGCCCTGGCGGGGGAGGCCACGGAACGGGTACAGGTGGAGCTGGTGGCCGTGGTATGGGTCCCGCCCTCAATTTCGATATCTCGGTCGGACAGTTCACCATGCATAATAACGTGCATGTAGATGAGTATGTAGATCCAGGTTTACGCTTCCTGTCTGACGCATTCGGGACAGTGAATGCGTGCCTGGAGGCCCGAACGGTCAAAATGCAGTCGGGAGAGAACTATTCCACGACTCCCGTTCTTGGCCGCTTATCCATCAGAATATTCACCACCACGGCAATCAGGGTGCGGTACTGGCGAGATTTGACGTGACGAAGTGATGTGACGGGTGCGACATACTGTTGTATTTCGTGCAATTCGTACGAGGGTTTGGGGTGTGACACCATCGTACGAATTGACCCTTTCGTACAGCATCCAAATCGGGAATTTTGATCCACCGGCAGCGCTCGGCTAAGCTCGAAATTGCCTCTGTGACCAAGTGACTTACGAAAATTTTCGTAATTTTCGGTCGCGTGACATGGGACTATACGAATTGAACGAAATACAACAGTAGTCTCCCTGAGGTAGACGACAGAACGGCGCGAACTTTCGCAAGCTCAAGATACCTATCTTGAGTAAATCAAGGATATCCTGAGGCACGAAGGTTGAAGGAATTCATCTATCCATCTCCTTCCCCGAATTTTAGCGAGGTACATTTGACCTCACCATCCCTTCCCGGTATGCTCATTCGCATATATCTCTTTGCCCTTGCACTCACGGATATTTCTCAGATCCCAGACGATATTCGAGAATCTTTCCGGCAACTGAACCTCTGTTTTCGCTGCCAAAGAGCACCGCGATGTCCCCAGTGCTTGTAAGTTATTTCCTCGTTACCCCGCCAATCATATGGTTGATCCCTGCGAACAGCCTCCTGCAGCGCGTGATACCCAAGCGCCTCTCACGTAGTACCAAGCACCTCCCTTGTAATGTGTATATTCAATAGTATTGTTTACATCTTTTTTGGTCTGTGAGGGTTGAAGCTACGGAAATATGTATTGCTATATACGGATATATAGGCTACACTGCTACAAAACTTTGACGCTATGTAGGCATGGCGCGTAGCTATGGCTGCTACAAAATGCTATATATTCGTGGCAGAAAGCTACAGCGTGCTATATAATGGGGGGGAAGCTACGAGGCTAGCCGAGCTATGCTCACCACATATCACTACATAGTTGGTGGAATTTTTCCTGATGTGGTATTACACCAATCTGAAAACTTGATAGCAAGTGACTAAAGGATCTACAGTCACGGCGAAATTAGATGCATGACCCCATTTGGAAATTACCATCAAAAGGCGTCCTTTTCACCACTTCTGAGCTTAGGGAGGTCACAATTTGTGAGATGAAGACCTGGATATGCTTCCAGTAGCATGTAATAGACTCGGTGCAAAAAGGATCAACTTAATCTGAGGTGTATGCACAATGCAAGCAGCTGCTGTTCAACTTGACCAGATATGCCGTTGTGCAGCTTCGACTACATTGGATTTTTCTGTGAAGCAGTCCTATGTCATTGGAGGTATAATACAACACTTTATCCATGCACAGATCCCCAACTGAGCTCAGAAGTGGAGAAAAGGACTCCTTTTGATGGCAATTTCCAAATGGGGTCCTGCATCTAATTTCGCCGTGACTGTATGGAGCGTAGTAGAGGCAAATGAAATTACGCAGCCAGAGCATACTGTCTGGTGAGCCAGATGGCGGCGCCATTGAAATGGAACGAAAACGCTGCACGGACTCCAGCAGTATGATGCCAAATTTAACACTGATCCACTTCACAGCCGAGCCTGTCCAAAATATAGCTCCTTCCACATCATACAGCAATTGAAAGATGGAACCTCACTGAATGGTGACAGTGATCCCGAGTCACACGTTTCCAAATGTATTCCATTGTCTGGGCCATGAAAAGGGCAATAATGCCTCGGGCGGGAATCTGAGTAGGGGGAAATGTTCGCAGTGGCCAGGGCTATCGATTCCAGCCGTCAGAGAAGGGCCTCGAGACTGCGCTGGAATTGGAATGGTCTTGCAGACGTCTCTGATCTTAGGTCATGCGTTTCAAGCCATTGCAATTGACCATGATCCCGGGTCACGCGTTTCAAAATGCAAGCCGCTGCAATTGAGGACAGTGATCCCGAGTCACGCCTTTCAAAATGTATCCCATTGTCTGGGCTGGGGGAAATCTGAGTAGAGGGAAATGTTCGCAGCCTTCAGCAAATGGCTCCGGTAATGCGCTGGAACTCAAACGGCCTCAGAGGATAAATAGCAGATGTGTGCAGGGGGTTGAATTAAGTGAGAATTGTATGGCGGTCTAAGTGCACTTTTATTCGGCCGCAAGATACATTGGTGATTTCGGACTTCCGGCGCAAAAGATAAGGGTTTTGACGCGTACGTGTAACTTGCGGGAAAATCACTGATTCCGGCAAGATATATATAGATGTCGCCCGCAAGATACAGAAGCGTCGCCCGCAAGATAAAGACAAGTTGCCCGCAACTTTTTCTTTTTGTACTCCGCGAAACTTTTGTTCAAAACTTCCCGCAAGTCATTGCAGGCAACTTGGTTCAAAACCAATGCCCACGCACAATACAAGAAAGACAACACTCAACAATTTGAACTGAAGACACGAGGAATAAATTGGAACGGGACTGGAGTACGACGATAACCAGCAACTCGTCGAATTTATGATGAATTTCAGGCTTTGTTAATACTCGTTGCTGAAAGATGCCCCCGGTAAAATACGCAACTCTTCTCAGGTAAACCCACCCAACGCCGAAGGTGGCCTTTGTTGGTGGATACGCTGCGTGCACATGTCCCGACTTCACTTCACGAGGTGCTGCATGCAAGCACTTGCGTGCATTGCGTCTGATCTTGGACGGATGGGTCGCACGATCTATCATAACTCCCTTTTATTATCCGGCAGCTGCTGAAGCGGCGAAGAATGTCCGAAAGAATGTCCGTTCTTTGGTATCAGCTCGAGCCCCGAGCGGTGCAGCTGTCCTGCACAATTTCTTAGCGCTCCATAAAGTTGCGGGCGAAGATGCTACAGCAAACGATGACGATGAGGAGCCAGTCGCAGGTGGAAATTTGGAACAGCAAGGTGTAGACGATGAAGAGGAGGACAGAATGACTTCCCCGGTGTGCCCAAGCTCATTGTGGACCACAATAATTTATAATTTGAATAATGGCTTAAATACAAGGCCGTTGAAGCACGTGTTTGAAAATGAAGGCAACACAATAATGACTACCTAGTGGAACCACAATAATTTATAATCTGAATAATGCCATTGAAGCACCTGTTTCAAAATCAATGGAAAACTGGAGCCTTGAAGACTTCCACCAACAGTTTCGGACGAAGTGCTGTGGCTCGAAGCGCCGCAGCGCGCTCTTCTCTCTCTTTATAAAATAGCGAGTGTCTGAAGCTTTTCAAACTCCGCTTATGGACGTCTAGACCCTGAACTTTGGATCCATCTGTCATCTGACAGGTCCACAGTAGCGCCCGACGGCTCCTTCGGCACGGCTTTGATGTTCTCATCCATCTGTCATGTGACAACAGTTCCATAGTCAACGGAGCGCCCGAGTTTTCTGAGTAGCCTTTTAAAACTCCGCCAGTTTTCGGAACAACTGCCATGAAATTATCTTCCAAAACTCAGCAAACTCAGATAAGTTCAAGACCACTCAATTCAGGGCAAAGCAACTGAAATAAATCTCTCTTTGTATAAAATTAAGCCTGTCTGAAGCTTTTAAACTCCGCTTTCGTTTAATCAGCTCCATGAAAACTCACAGTTTTGAACAAGTTTTGACCTCTGGACACCAAGAATTCCTTGTTCAATACAAGTTGAATAACAGAACTCTTCAGAAATGTGCAAGAAATCACGCAAAGGGCGACTGCGGCGAGGAAAACTTAAAAATTTGGGGTCCTGGACTAAAATTTGAATGTACGTGACGAAAGTTGAATTCGTCAAGGTCCTCTGTGACTCGTGACACCGACCAAATTTCGGCGCCGTCAACCCCCTCTGTGACGCGTGACTGCCGAATTGAATGTAATTCTACAGTACTGGTAAAAAAAAAGTGTCGTATTGTGACCCCGGAGGAGCGTTAGGCTCGAACGCAGGAGAGGCAAATTGGGACTGAAACGAGGAGATGCTGTTCGGAGAAATGGTGAAAGTTCTTCGCGGCGTCAGAATGGGTGGCTGTGCACTGTTCTCAGAGAAAAAGAAATCGTATCCCGTTGCAAATGCAGTCGTAGAACGAGCACTGCGAGGATCGACAGGGAGTGGAGTTTGGGGGGGGGGGGGGTTTGCGTATTTTTGAGACCGGAATGTGACAAGAAAGTGTTTTCAGATTGAGGACGTGGAATGGATCTCGTTGCGTCGCGGCACGTCGGGGGAGCGGAGAGCAGACGAGTGGTGCGGTGTTTGGCGAAGCCTTCGGAAGCGAAACGTGCCAAAAACGTGATCACTCCGGTGCTATGCAAATTAAAACTCAGATCGACCTGTCTGTCTACCGCACTTGTGCCTCGTAGACAGAACGGTCACGGTCTACTAAGCTCAGGTGTAGACGAAGCGCGGAGGTTTTCAGGAACAGGAGGGTCAATTGCATGGGTGAGCCCTCTGTCCTGTTCATTTCCAACCGTGTTATTGCTCTTCGGGGGCGTTTTCGACGTTGTCGACGGCTCGGGGCTTTCGAGAATGTCATCATCACCCCACTCCCCCTCAATCGAGGTAGTAGATGCGGAAGCCCTTCTTTTCCAAGTCATGTCCCACAAAGCGCACTTCGCTTGTTTGTCGAAGTCCTTTGTGCCGGCAAGTTCACCCAAAATGGGGTCCCCCAGGTGTAGACCCATGTAGACGTAAGGTAGGCAGACGTAGACGTTGGCAAAGTTCGGCATCACTGGGTCATGGGCTTACGATCGAGGCCTCAGCCTTGCCTACTTACGAGGGATGCATAAACATCCTTGAAGCACTACAGATACAACAAAAAGAAAACTCGGGTGGTTCGAGGTAGGTCTACGAGCGGTAGGTCAATATAGGCGGAGGCAGAACCATGTAGCCCACGTTTGACTACGCCATCATGATGTAGAATGCCGTAGGCGATGTAGAAGAATAGGGTTGTCCTCAGGGGGACTGAGTTGGTGCCCAGGTCGTGCCGGTAAGGGTACTGAGTTGTGCAGTGCTTGAAACCCTACCCGTAGGAACTTCAAGGCCCTACCGCGTGCTCGATAGGGAAAATAGTCGAAATATATACTGTAGGTGACTGCCAAATTGGTCCGTCATGAAAAATATACCTTACCGAATAATTTTAGGAAAGCTAATCCCTCTTGGGAATCTGTAGCTCCGGGAAAAAGAAGCTGTTTGCCAAGAGGGAAAAAAAATTAGGGCAAAAACTGGCCGACTAGTAACAGTTGTAAGCGACTGCTGGCCACTAAGCGGCGCGCACCATAGAAATAGAATAGTCAGTAAGATAAAATGAAAGAAACGCTCGGCTCGTTGTGGGCTCAATCTGAGGGATGGGGCACAAATAATCAAGAACTCAAGTGTATTGTAGTGGTGATGGTAAGAGGGAAAGAAGGGTATTCCACATCTCCATGACTCCACCATCATGATCATCTCGAGAAAATTTGAGTGATCCACTGTATACATGTACATGCCATGTACACCTCGCGGCGGCGGCTCCAGTATGGTAAACCGCCCAACTGGCTGCGCCTCGAGTCCTCCCGGTCACCCGAGTCCTAAAATGTGGACTTCGTCTGGTCACTGTCGCCCGAGAGACTCGGCTTCCTCTGGTCTTGTCCTTCTCCGCATTATTTTACATCCATATGCTACATACCGGCCATCATTGGATATCCTAGAGTGCTTCCTATGAGCATGTCGTTGGCGTAATGGACTCCAATGCAGAACAGGGGTTTGGTCGTGATCTGAATTCAAAATAGCGCATCCAGCTCAATTCTGGATGGATTTGGCTCGTTTCACCTCTCAATAACCTCTGAGAGCCTAGGCTTCCTCTGGATACACGAGATATCTGTCCCAAGGCTGCCCTTCGACGACACTGCCGACGACCGCCCACCACAGCACCTTTTCTGTCCACCTGCTGAGTCAGCATTATAATATTAGTGCCACCTTATCGGATATCCCCGCTTCGTTCCAACCTCGCATGAGTCCTCGCACGACTGATTCCTCCTCAGAGATGGTGGAGTATACTCTGTGAGAATAGCGGTACATTCCGGTGGCCCATCCTTTTCCATGTATCCAGGCACCCATGACACTGGATCGGACCGTTTGAGACAAGAATTCGGGGGTTTAAATTCAACAGCATGCTCAGGGTGCTAGCTGAGGACTACCACCCTCATCGTTCCTTGTTGCATTCAATCTGCACAGCCCGCCGTTTTTTGTGTCCCCGTAAGGTCAGTTCCGAGTTATGGTTTCTCAGCAAAGAGGTGTGCATTATATTCTACCGTTTTGTTGCATCAGACAGACGTTGGATATCGGATCCTTACCGGACGCTGACATTCCACCCAAGCTCCAAAGCCCTGGGATAAATATTTGGACAAAGCTACGCGGGACGAGACGAATCATTCAAATATGCCAACATCTGCTTTGTGTGAGGATGTGAAAGGAGATTTTGTCTGCCTCGATGAAGTTGGGGTTGCTTCTGGGAGTGAATCGGGTTCTACAGCGCGACGGGGGACCGGGTGCGTGAGCTCGGCTCGTGAAACTCTTGGAGGTGAGGGACGATGGTGGACATGATGAGCCTGGAGTCCACCGGGATACTTCCTCAACCCTCAGCGGGACCGTGCCGTGTATCACTACCTACCTACCATGATGGGACGGCTGCTCACGTACTCGTGCGACACCGGAGCCCGCAAGCGTGACATGGGAAAATTATGAAACTAATATAACATATGTAAAATTTGTGTAAAATGGCCGTTGTAAATCCTTCCGCCAAGTCAACTCTTCCACTCACTGCACACCAGGAGACACGCAAAGACGGATAGGGGGACACACTGCCCCGCACAGTGTCAACGATGGGTGCCCAATCCATGTTGAAGTCACTCCGCAGCGCGATCCGAGTGAACAGCGGCGTAGGAGCTAACATCGGGATTGTTACGAAATCGAGAATGTGGACGTGATGCGGGAGGATCCAGACCGAAACCAAACGAGGTCTGGCGATGTGGTGGTGGGTTCGGCCCACACCGCAGTGGCTTGGCCGTGTTTGGCGGCGCCTTCGGGTAGATTAGTCAGGCTTTTGTGCTTTCGTCTTGCCATATCGATTGCCTTTGCGCACTCCCAGCGACTCGGAGCACCCGCGCCTGCTCCAGCGAGGTACTCAAATCTATATATAAAAGAAAGGACGTAGTTGACAGTTGGCTCGAGACAAAAGTGGCGCCTGTGGGAGGCTCGGCAGTTCACTGGAGATGTTAGTTGTTCGCCGTCTGCCGCTCCACAATCGCTGTCGCAATGTTGAGTTATTGGATATGGCTCCACTCAAATGTCCAGATGCTGTTGTTTGAGACGAAGAGGGGTATTACATACATGACGATAGGTGGAAGCGCCCGAACTTCTTCGCCGGCGCCGCCTTGACGAAAGTTGAGTGTGGTTGATTTGCACAGGTAATGTCGGGACAAGAGTACGTTTGCGACATTGGGCGAATAGGCTGAAGTCCAAGCGAAAATAAGCTCCTTGGAAACTACATGCGATCATCATGATGAAGGTATGGCTCTACTACCTCAAACTGAACAGTAAATGTACCCTAGGTTCGAAAAACTAGTCACTTGCCCCCACTTCCGACCCGCCGGAGATGCCCGAGGGACAGTCTTTCCATTCTTCTGTGGTCTAGCCAGGTAATGACGGTTTATGTGTAACTTCTAACTACCAGGCGAGATGAGAGGACAATATTGCGGTGCACGCCAAGCACCGAGGTAGATGGGCTGCAGGTTTAATTTGGTTAGTCTCTCGCAGTCAGACGACCTGTGATGAAGTTGTAGGTGGAGGAGAACAAAGGTCCGGTGGAAATAATCTTCAATCTTAGCTGTAGATGAGATATAGGCGTATTGGGAATGCCGCTTCAGCCTGCAGGCGCGACGGACCAGGATGAGACCCGTGCTACTGTATATGCTCAATGCGATAGCTATGTGGTTGCTCTAGACAAAAGTGGCAGCTGGGGTGTATTTGAATTAGACCCCAACCTAAAGACAGTGAGTTCATCAAGGTTTGAGCCCACTCAACTCCAGTATATCTGGGTAGAAAAATTCGTACGGGCAAGCATGTCCAGTGTCAGAGAATATCGGGCATGCCCGAGATGCCCGAAAATAGTTGAATGTTTGTGCGGCAACATAAGAGTAAGATAATCAGTGAAATTGAAGTGTACCACTGACTAATATGTATAACATACGTCCAGCGCTGAAAACGAAGTCCAACGATGGGCACTTATCAAAATTCAACCCCAGTGAATGAACAGACTGAGACCAAAATAGTAATCAGATGCAGACCATAGAAAAACAATGCACCGGGGTCAACACGGTTCAGAAAGATAAGGTGGAGCGGAGCGTTCATGAACACTTATGATGTTGTTAATTCCGTGGCGAAGCACGGGTCACTGCTAGTGTAATTTAAATGTAAATCCGACCGTGTTTCAGCTCCAAAACAATTCCGTGTGTCATGCGCAAGGCTCGAGAATCTTGACCATGGGATGTGGAGAAACTTGGAAGTGTGGCGGTGAACAAATTCTGAACTCGTTGAAGCATAGGGAACTTGTTTAGAAGTAAAATGAGTGAGTACGACACAAAAATGATTGGCGCGGCGTCACCAAATTGGGTTGAGTCGCGTAATCGGTACGAATCCCGAAGGCGGCGAGGGCGGCAAGCCGCACTTCCACACCGAACGTAAGTAGGCCCAATCTGGGTCTACTTACTTCTACTTAGCGCCTTTGGTACTCTTCATAACCGTTTGTAAAAGAGATCTCTGGATCACGTACATGGTCCCACGAACCACGACCCACGACCCCCCCCCCACCGCATTTAGGAGCTTCTCCCGCTAAGATTTTCCTCTGGCCCAATTGGCCGCTGTACAGGGTGGCCGTGACTAAGTTGTTAGCACCAGTCCTGCCCCGAGCACACACATATGATTGGTGTTGGATTGGGTATAGACTTTCGTCTATCCCATTTTTGATATTTGAGTACGCGTCCGCATTGCACATCGCCGACACCGGTTGATGTATTCTTTTATATGCCGGAGCGAAGTTTGATCGTTTTCGAGCCGGTCAAAGTGAGAAATCGCTGCCCATCGCCGACAGCCCGGTTTCACAACGTCGCAATTTACGAGGCAACTATTTGATTGACAGCGTACACACAGAAAGACGGCAAGTACACCACCAAACTGCGGCGTTGTTTGAAGGAGATTTCGTGGTTGATCACCAGGTGACACAGCCGGTGCATCAGACGGAGATCGTGTGATGTCTGTGGGATGTCGTAGTCGCGAATTACCAGATCATTTTCTGAGACGCAGCTCCTGCGGATTACTGGACAGATGTCTCACAGAGCTATTGCCAGATGTCCAACAGACCTTTGAGCCAGTCTTTTACATATGTATGGTACAACAACCTCGGAATGTTCTCAGCCATCCTTTCAATACACTGTGTTCTACTTCGCTCGATGTCGTGGTCAACGCTCAGGAAAGAAGCAAATAAAATATATTCAGTTCATAAATAATACAGCTGTACAGATGCAGGCCGTCCACGCCCTCCTCACACGCCGCCATCCACGCCCTCATCCAGTTTTGAAGATATACATAGCCGCGTGCGTACGCTTCGTGGCAGCGAGAGTCTGTGCGGGTATAAGTTGGCTTTGATGGTGTGGAAGACGAGGGAGGGCAAAAAGAAGGGGAGTTGAGCCAAGGGAAGAGGGCGAAGAATAAGGCAAAAGAACACACACCTTTACCACTGGGTTTGTTCGGCGGGACTGTGTACTCGGCAAAGAACACAAGTCGCACATCAAGAGAGTGCGTGCAGCAGCGAAAGAAAGACTAAAAAATCATGTATTAGCAAGTGTAGATGGACGCCGTCGAAGTATGGTTACTCACAAGAGGCCTGGCAGCGCAGAAGACTACAAAACATGCATTAGCAAGTGTAATGGACAGCATCGAAGTATATGGTTACACACCGAGGCCTGGATCAATGGAATGGCCCTCCTAAGTGTCTAGAGAAATCAGTAGTTGTTAGCTTTCAGGTGATGGCTATAGCGCACCCTGAAGTCAAGTGTGCAGGGGACTAAACTAAGCCATTGTCAGTGATCAAATGGGTGATCCTTTAACTTACCAGGCAGTGGTAAGCTAAATGTTATAGCTTGGTTCCAGGGGCTACGCCACCTGCTCCAAGGGACAATCCTGTGAATAAATGACCGGTTAGCAGATTCACTAATAATGGCCGATGGACTGACATTTACACGCAATGGCCGTGCAATTTAAACTGTCGTGGGGTTCAGTGTTAACAGAAAGACCAATCGGCACAAATACATACCTCATTCGACGATGTCGACATCCGTTGCCCTCAGGCCATCCAATTGACATCTGGAAGGGAGGAAACCTTGAAGAACACAGGCATGAGCAATGAGAGCCACGGGACATTGCTCACCTCCAGCGTGGCATCCCGTCGAGGTCAACGGGCGAAGATGTTTTCAGGTGTCCACTCCCGGCCATCTGAGCACTATTTATTCGCTAAAATTCAGCTGTTAAGATTGAGAGTGGATTTAACATAATGGGATGGAAATCTGGGGAGCGGAAGCCAGATTGGAGAAGACGATTGTGGGGAGAAAGGACAAGATGGTTCGTTTTGATGGTATGGTCAAGTTTGTCAAAAGCTTGGCTTCACCGCCACCTGCCATTATTAGCTGGCTCTCGATGTTCGCCGTCCAACAGCGGCCGGGGGAGATTGCAGAAGTGTCCAGGAAAATTTACCAGTGATTTACTATTCGAATTGAAATATCTGAGATGTCTGCTATGTTCGGCAGATGTCCCAAATCACAGTCTCAACGTGGCCATTGACTCGAGACGCGTTGTTTGTGTTTGTGTCGTGTACAAAATTTTGAGATTTATAAACTATTTACAGGCGAGTGTGGGTAAAGTAAAATTAGTAGGATACCTAGGAGCTCCTGGTATGTGCTGGTTTATTTTTCCATGGCCTTGTTCAAAGTTGTGAGCCACCCTTCGACATCTTGCATCAAAGTGAGCGGGATTTTGTTATCGGGCTCGCCGTAAGAGACGATGTCCTCGCGGTAGATAGCCTCAAACATGCTTTGAGGTTCCGTCAGTTGGATCTGGTCATAAGAAAGCATAAGATGACTTACATTTGTCTTTCTGCAGGATTCATCGTTTGGTAGTATATCGCAATGTTTTTGTCAACCTCCGGCCAAAACTTGTCCTTGGAGTCGTCTTTTGGTTCATCCCCGGCGCCCACGGAGGTTGATCCTGTCTTGTTCAACTCGACGACTATACTGCGCTGAAAAATGATGAGAATAAGAATATTGACAATGATGTGATGCTTACAATAAGTGCGATGCGTAGATAGACAGCGGCAGTGGGCACGGCCGGGGATGTACCAATACAAGCGCGTGTCAAGGTCGCAATATCGACCTTGTCTTTGATTGACGAAACAATCTGAGACAAGAATTAGAATGGGAATACAGGCCATAGAAGCACAAACCTGAGTTTTAATATGGTTGCGCTTCGTCGTCAAGGCCTTACTCAAAAACTTGATCAGGACCTCGACACGGCCAGTCTCCATCGCCAGAGGAAGATCGGATATGCCGAGGGCACGCATAACACCCTGAGAGGATGTATGAATAAAATGTGAGCTAGTACCAACGGGAATACACTGACCACAATTACAGCAGCAATTGTGGGCTGCTCTTTGATATTGCGGTAATTCTTGGCGTTGGAAGCCAGCAAAGCACAGTGAGCATAGTCTTGGCAAGTTTTCTAATGATGAATGAAGTCAAGAAAGAGCGCGCTGCATAGAAATTAATTACTTGTAAGATATCGGACAGCTTATACTTGTTGTCTCCATCTGCCTTGATGGTATTCAAAATATCGCGGCACTGGAGGGCCACGAGATGGACCTGGAACAGGTGGCGCATCGGGTTATATGTCTAGAATGGTTATCAGGAAAACTAATGGAGACAGAAGATAATAGAAGACACGCCTTCAAGAACATCTCGGCATCGTTGTCCGATTGGCCACTCAAGTTCTTGTGGCGCTTTAAAGCGCGTCCTTCTTCAAGAGTATAAGGCGCGTTGAGGTCGGCCAGACTATTGGGAAGCCCATCGTCCTCGGCATCGTCACGCGAGCGTACTGTGCCCGTCAACGAGTTCTCAGGTGAGGGACCATCAAGACGCGTCGCGTCGAACGCGTCGTTTGGATTGGTTAGGTTGCGCGCGGCCATCTCTTGATTGAGGCGATCGCGGAGTACCTGGGCCTGCACCATTTGGGCAGCATTTAGTATTGGCGTGCCGCTCATGGTGAATGTTGAGAGCAAGGGGGATTTGAAACTCCGAAATTGCGAGCTCGACTTTTTAAAGTCACAAAAACACCTGACTGTGACTTGCGCGTGCCGAGCTCCCACTCATGGCAAAGAAAGGGGCAAAGCCAAAGGATTTAGGGCCAAGTAAGATTTCTGCAACCCCAGTTTTCATTTTATTTGGACTCACCGAAACGTGGTATTATTTGCTCAGATTGTGTTCTTGAGGAGGGCACCGGAAAGGTCTACTGTCTCGCCTGTCACAATTCGTCGGGCGCAAATTTCCCTTCCTTAATCAATAGGAGCTCCTGGGCAACTCACATAAAATCACCCGCACATTCCCTTGCTGTCCAGCAGGTAGCGGAAGCACAAAAACAGCAGGCCGCTACTCACCAGCAATACAACGATCTTTATAACATGCCGAGGACATTTCTGGATACACCATCGCTGCCAACTGACCTGGGTCTTGGTCGCCGAGCTCAGTTCCGACCAATCCTACTCGACGAGGATACAAATGGCGTCAGTGCAGCCGACTTTCGGGATATAATGATGGAAGAAACCAATTATTTGCGAGCCGTCGATGAGCAGGAGGATTTCCTGGCTAAGAACACCGAAGCTCTTCGGCGTGAGGTAGAAAATTTGCGACTGCATCATCTAGAGGCCGAATTCGAAGGAGCCGATGATGAAACTATCCCTCAGCTTGCACAAGAAATCCGAGACAATGGTAAGGACCTTGTTTTGCCGCCCTTGATTTGTCTTGAAAGATTGTTGCGCTTGCAGAAATGCTCCGTGCAACCGGCGAGGATGAAGATGAAATCAGCAGACATTTCAGTGGTGTTCCAATCAACCATGACTATGCACCATATGGCAACAAAACTGTGAGTATTGCCTCCGAATAAAAAGACACTTGACCGAGGGAATTTCTGCGTGTTAGATGTGCTATTTAGATATACTTGACAATTTACCGCGTCTGCGGCTTTCCTCCAGTCAACTGAAGATGATTTTGTGGATTATGGACGCTTGTGGAGCCCGGGATGTCCCATCTTTCAACAAATTCAGAGCCATGCAAAAGCACATTCGGAAGACGACGGGTGTTAGAAGTGAAGCACACAAATCGGGTCTGGGAAATTTATTTTACATCAATGACATCCGGGACCTGATCGCGAAGGTCAGTCTTCGGTCCTTCCCTCAACTCGACCATTGACCTCGTCAGCAGGATTTTGCAAACCCAGAGGTCGCACCACATATCCAGAAATATCCGGAGGATGTCGACGGTGGCCCTGTGTCAGAAATCTGGCAAGTCAAGGAGGGTAAATGGCACAACATACCCCTCGATGAGCTCACACCGTCCATCCTTGTTGGCCATGCTCGTTATTATATACACGAGGTTGCTGAGCTGGCTGACGGAAGGTGGATCATTCCTGCCCTCTGGATCGTTTCCAAAGGTAAAACTTACGTTGACTGCAGAGTCTTGGAAAGAAACGTGAGCCTTAGATTGTATTGTTGGAGGCCGCCTAATCTGTAGCCACAGAATTTTGAGGTTCTCGTGGTCGAGTCAAAGATCACCCGAATTCCTTTGGATGATTTATGCCTCAACCAAGAGGCGCTTGAGAGGCGGCTAGCCCATTCAATTATTTTTCATGGTAGAACATATATTGCTTGAGGATTTCGTGAGCTCACACAAGTGTAGAACGATACAAAGAATACGCTCAAAAAATTCCAAATCAGTATCGTTCCATTGATAATGGCGAAGATTTGTTCACTGTCTGGGTCCCGGTTTGGGCAGACGACGTGTCCGGGGCAAGGAGCAAACAATATCAAAAACATCTTAATGTGTACACTGCAAACGCAAATTTACCTGGTCAACTCCTGCAGCAAGAATATTTTGTTCGCTTCGTTTCCACCTCTCCTCACGCCGGAGCCTTGGAGCAATTGAAGGTAGTTGTGGATCAAGTCAAGTAAGCCTGCATTGCTACCAGATTATATTGTCTTCTGAAGCTGTTTGAACTTTACTAGATCGACACACCTGAAGCCAATGCACACATACAACGCCGAGACACAGCGCCCATGCAGCTTTCGATTGAATGTACCGGATGGTCCTGCTGATAACCCCCAACAAGCAGAAGAGGCGTCACATATCGGCCATCAAGGCAATTATTTCTGTCGGCGTTGTCTTGTTGGTGGAACAAATGAAGAAAAGGAATGTCCAGACGGTTACCATTCCTTTTACGAGGTGAGCCCGTTGACAGTTTCGCTATTGTATTCTGACTATGAATACTGTAGGCTGGGCGGCCTCGAAATGTCGAAGATATCCGCCGCTGTGTCCTGTCCCAAATAAGCCTGGCGACATACGGAGTTGCCTCTCATGTCGACGCCTTACAAACATCGACAGGAACGAAGGACAAGATTGCCCAGCACTGGATCGATATTCTCATCGAGAAATCTCGCGAGATGCAAGCGTCTACGCCTGGTCGGTCTGTAGACGAAATTTCAAATGAACTGCTCGTCTGGCTGGCCGAGGAAACTGATGAGCCATATAACCCCTTATTGGATCTGCCGTGTGCGTTTTTATTTGACTGAGTCGTCATCCCTGGCATTGACTTTCTGCCAGTCTTTGATCCGTCCCAAGACACTCTCGTAGAAATCCTTCACACAATCCTGCTTGGCCATGCGAAATATACATGGTACGAACTTCACCATAACTGGACGGCAGTGCAGCAGGACCTCTTTACTATTCGGCTGCAAGGGACGAACCTTGACGGGCTCCGAGTCCCCCCCATCCGGGCTGCATATATGATGCAGTATCGCAACGGCTTGATTGGCAAGCACTTCAAGAGCCTGATGCAGACGATGATATTCCATATCCACGATCTAGTGACACCGGACCAATTTGCCCTCGTCCGTGCTCTTGGTGAGCTTGGACCGATTCTTTGGATGCCTGTGATTGACAATATGGAGGAATACTTGGTACGCTCTATCACTGTGTTTTATTCGCGCGCAAATCCCGGAATTTACTTTCTTGCCAGGCAGACCTCCAAATATTAATTGACAACATCCTCGACGCGTTCGCCGCAATAGATCCTTCAAAAATTTTGATTAAACTCAAGCTTCATGTGCTTGCACATATCCCAGACGACATCCGTCGGCGAGGGCCATCTGTCCGTTTTTCGACTGAAGTCTTTGAATGCTTCAATGCCATTTTCCGCCTCTGTTCTGTCCTCAGTAATCACCAGGCCCCCAGCCGCGACATCGCAGCCAAGTTTGCTGATCTAGACCGCGTGAAGCATATCCTGAGCGGGGGATATTGGTTTGATGAGAGCGAGTCGGTATGGGTACGCGGAGGAAAAGACGTGCAGCGTATTCTCCGAAATACTCCAATCATTCAGCGGCACCTTGGATGGGCACCACCTCCATTCTGGACCCCTGGGCAGATCAAGGCTGTCGCGCAAAAGAAACAGGGAAAACTCGCAGCTCTGACGGCCGACCAGGCGATGCTCAGCGGCGCGGCCAACCCAGCTTCCATTGCCCTCGATCCCGCAACATTGTGGACCGACGGTACAAATGTTGCATCCGTGTCGGGCGACTGCTGTACCGTGGGTTCTTGGGCCGTTTTTCGAGTCCACGATGTAAGTGATTTTTGGGTGAAATAATGTCTTCTACTAATTTCCTGCATAGTTCCCTATGATTGCGCGTGTTTCAAAGATTCTTTTACCCAAAGGCAGTAAATCGGCGCAAGGGATTCTCGTCGTGGCCAAGTATGATCCCGGTGAAGCCCTTCACCCACATTACCACATGCCCATCCTCATTCCGGATATGGCTGCACAACGCGTAATAGTCCCTTCGGATGTAAGCGTTCAAAGCACGCACAGTTTCATCTATTAACTAACAAAGTTCAAGTCAATCCAGTTTTCCTTCAATGTGCAGCACGACTGTCGTGCAAGCGAGTGTGATGCTAGCGGGGTTGCCCACCAAATGCAAGAGCGTCAGCAGTCAGATAAAACAATCCACTCCATTGTGCACAAGGACGACACACGCTTCATCATCAACCTGCACGGATTCCACAATGCACGCCTTCTCCGAAAATACTTAGGTGTTGCACTCACGAAACCCCGACCACTTTTCGCAGAGCGCAGAAGGCGGCACGATGAACTGTCTGCCATCTTGACTGTTACTCAAAAAGCGAAGCGCGCCGCAACCCAGGAGAAAGCCGCAGCGACAAGGGAGAAGAACAAAGCGGCGAAGGCGGCAGGGACAGATGTTCAGACGTTGGGCACCAACGGCCCAAGCAGTGAGGAAATACAAGACACGCAGGGGGCTCAAAAGCGGCCCCGCATTGAATAGCAATATACATACTGTACATTCATTCATACCCTATATCACTTTTCAGTCTTCTACCCTCCATGAGATGTCCCGGCGAATCTCCTGAACCCACTCCGTCGTTCGAACACGCTTGACATGCATGGTAAGGACTGCATCGGCGCGCCGGCGTTTGTGGCATTGTACCGCGGCTATGACTTGGGGCTGAGTGGGCCCAAACAAGTCCTGACGTCCCATAAGCATATACAGTATGATACGGGCATTGTATTGCACTCACAAGATCTTCGGTGTTCTGAACGGGCACAGTTGGGAGCGCAGTGGGCTCTGCGTGTTTCGTTGTTGGTTCTGCTTGGTCGTCTGCAACGCTCGATTCGGAGTTTGCCAGCCCATATAGATGATATTTGGGGGCGGGGCTGGGCTCGTAATAGCCTCATCCCAGGCTGAATTGGGAGATGTAATCTCGTATGCCCCGGCACAACGCGCGGGGCTCGGAGTGGCGGGGCTCGGAATGGGTGTTCGGAGGGCGGCGCGCACAATACTTGATGCGTGTGATGAGGCCGACGGCGTTGAGGACGACGACTCCATGTACAGGCAGGTCACTGTAACGGTCTCTGTGGTTGTTGAGGGAGCCAACGGCGTCAGCAGGCGTTCTTTTATATATATCCTAAAGGTCAGGACTCATCGTCAAAAGGCCCTACAGAGGACCGCCCGGAGGTTTGGAGCAATGAAAGGTCGGATGTTGTCACGGGAATGGGAGGGAGGTTGCGACAGACATTCCATAGGCCTTTGGTCGTAAACATTGGACGGGAGTACGGTTGGATGCACCAGAAACATCGTGTTGAGAGCCTGGCGTGATGTGTGACAAACAACATCTTGAGGAGGTTTGGTTACGACATCGCTCAAGCGTTTTCAAGTTGAATCCCCGGGCAAGCTCAATTATTATATTTCTGTAGTGCTACTCAAGAATCTTTAGATAGCAATCCCGTCCACTGTCAAATTCGAATTCGGGCTGGTTGGTGGTGTAGAGTAACATGTTCAGCACGAGAGAAGTAGCAATAGAACGAGACGTATGAATGCGGGAGAGCAGGAGTGTAAGTACGAGCGGGCAATGTCCAGGAAAGACAAAAATTCAATGTTCAGATCTAGGCGACCGTACCATTCGACAAAGCCTCGCCACATTTCCCGTGGTCGATGGAGCAGAAATGGCCGATTACGACGGTAAGGGTTCGAGAAACCAGGTTTCTCAATCTGGTGGGAGGCGGTTCTGTGAAGACCGTATTGCCGGTCCCTCTGTCCAGCCGTCAAAACGTGACATTTTATGGAGACCTATTTTCTCGAGTTTGAATGCGAGGTGATAGCCAGCATGATTCTAAGCAAAACTGTCTATTTGGATTTGTCCTTGCTGTCCTTGTCATTGAACCTGGGCCTTTGAAGGTCTTCATTCTGCAGGGAGGCGGTGCTGTGAGGACCGTATTCCTGCGGGACCATAGGTCTACACCCCCGTTCGGGAGGAATGTTTATGAGAGGTTTATGCCGAAATGTTTGTGAATAGTCACCTCAACGTTCGCCGGATGTTGCCAAAACATCACTCAAACAAAATTCGTCAAATCCCACAATGCTTTCTCAACGTCACCTTTCAGCGATGGTTTGGTCAACGTTTCTGGTACGTTTCTTCAAGGTTTTATTTATTTCTCCTAAATAATACTAATATTTTCCTGGAGCCTGATTTAATCTGAGCATCAATGAATGCCACCATGAGAAAGTATAAGTATGGTACATTACTGCTGTTTGCGGAACTTAGGGCGCGGCCGGTTTTTTTCTGTTTTCGACCATTTTCCGCCATAACAGCGATTGTGAGCTCATTTCTGGGCCGTTTGCCTTTAAAATAGGCTTATCCTCTCGGCAATGAAAATGCGGAGGGCACCAGTGCCAAAGATCTCCCTGATGCAATCAAAATTGCTTTATTAGGCAAATATCGGTTGTTTTGTAGAGAACAATGGGTATGATAGGTGTCTGAATAATCTAAAAATTTGAGAGGATGGCCTTGGTTATTTTATGGAGGGCTGGAAATACCGGGATTTTTCATATCATATGCATTTCCTGTATACAAGGTACTAGAATATCCATCACCATGAGAATGCGGAATACTGGTGAAATAGAGCACACATTGAAAATACCGGTATTTCTAGCCCTCGATAATACTCATAACAATGTTGTATCAAATTTATAGGCCAATCTGACAACTACGCAGAGGATGTGACAAGTTCTGTGCAAAAAGACTGATATTGGCCTACTGAGGGAATTGTGATCGCATCATAATAATTGAAAGTGATGATGCACTCCGCATTTTCATTGCCGAGAGGATGAGTCTATTTTAAAGGCAAACAGTCCAGAAATGGCACACAATTGCTATTCTAGCGGAAAATGGACAAAACAGAAAAAAAAAATGGCCGCGCCCTAGGTTCCGCAAACAGCAGTAATAAATGTCCCTTGTGCTTCATTTTGGACAATTTGTTCTTGTGATTTGACTGCCCTGCCTAATACAGCCGAGCTTGTTTGTTTTCCCATCCCCTTTTGAAAAGCGTGACTTGGTATGGAGAGCTAATTGCATGCCACAAATTGCCAGATGATACCCAGCACTATTCTGAGCAGCCCTGTCTGTTTGAAATTGTCCTGGCTGCTTTGCTTGTTAAACCAGAGGTCATGGAACTCTCCATATCGGGTGTGGCAGTGCTGGAACCTCGGGCCGAATCAAAAACACTCGTGGGGTTTCCACAGTCACAATTTGATCCGTGGCTGTGATATTCTCGCTCGCGGGGAAGGGAGTCCACAGCAACAATTTGAGCCCTGGCTGTCTATATAGTCTTAAAGTGCTTGAAAAGACAATCACAACCATATGTAACTTCACCCCGATTGGTTGTGATTTGGGCTTGTAATAGTGTCCACAAGTTCACTATTTTTGGCAAAATTCCAACAAAATGGCCCAAAATAGCCATCTTGACCCATTCATTGCAAGCCTAAATCATAACCGATTTGTGTGAAGTGATATATGGCCAAGATCATCTTTTCAAGTACACAGATGTAGTTGGGTGAGAAACTTTGGGGTGGATGATGCATCTGGACTGAAGTGGGAGAAAGACAGCGGGTACAAAGTATTTTGGTTGAGAAGTGAAGAGGAAGATGAAGAGGGGACAGCTATGATTGAATGGCGATGATTGGACCCAACGGGAGAGTGACAAATGTAGGGAGCATGTAAACGTGGAGACGATAACACAGTTGACAGATGGGAAGGACCCGCATTAAAAATGCATCATTTTATTTGACAGTCTTTACCAGGGTTTGTATAAGGGTTTCTATGTTGTGGAGGGAAGTCTGATGACAGAATCCAGAGCAAGTTTGAGCGATACAAAAACATCACTTGGGATACAGTTCTTGAGGATAAAAGGGAAGCGCAGAGAGCGGCCAGAGGCAGCGAAAATGTTCGGGAACCGCGCAAGAGAAAACTTGGAACACGAATCAGCAGAAGCAGGGAGGGCATCTAATTACGAGTCCGATTAGTCTGCAACAATGGTGTATATAAGCACGCATGAAAATCAAGCACAAGAAAGACGACTCACCCTTGGGCGCAGAACGTCTGCTGGATCTACGAGTAGTAGTTTCCTGTTCTATCGTTGGCTTTGTGGTCTTGGATTTCTCATCCTTGCGGGGCTTGGCGGCGGACTGAGTGAGCTCTCTAAGAGCATCGCGCGCAAGCGTGCCCACGACGAAGAAAACGAAGACGAAAATATCATGCCAGAGATTTCTGCTCCGCGAAAGGCGAAGAAGAAAAGGCCAAGTGCTGATCAACGCCTGGCCGCAGCGAGTCTCAGATCTTACCCTTGTAAATCAGTTTCCGTAGTTTCATATAATATTATTTTACCAGTTATCAAATAAAATATGAACAGACCTAATTATGCTCGATTTCTGTCCTTGAATCCATTAGTTGTGTTCAGATATGCTTTCAGTTGTCCTTAACAACACAAATGTGTGCTGCTTGCGAGAGGATTCTTGTTCCTATCGTGGCTCGGGGGATACCTCCGAGTTTTTTCAGAGATCATATGGCATCCTAAGAGATGCTCTGCCGACTCAGAACTCATTAGCCGGACGATCCCTAGTGGCAAAGATTCTTTTCTTACGATACATGTGACTCAAACAAGTATAAATACTTGCGCTGTTTTCTCCGCCACTGTAACTCGGAGAATACCTCTGAAATTTTTCAGGGATCTTTTAACATCTTAGAAGATGTTCTACCTGCTCAGAATTTATTAGCTGGACGATCCCTAGTGGCAAAGAATTTTTCTTTTCCTGCGAGACATGTGACTCAAACAAGTTTACATAGTTGCACTGTTTTCTCCGCCACTGCGGATGACGCCGGAGATTGTGTTGAATTGAGTTCTGTGCGGCACAGCGAGGAAGAATCTGATGATGAAGTTCATCAGGCGCCTGGATTAATCGATAGAACGAGACACAGACTTGTAGTCAAAAAGGGCCTTCAGAAAAACCTCCCAATCGCGCAAGTCGTCGCTGAGGGGCACTAAAGGACCCTTGCAACATCATCCGGTTGCGGAATCGTGAGGAGATCGTGGAAGATGGGGGATTCACGGGCCAACAGCCCACCGGAATCCCCGTTGCTGCTCTGGTTGTTAAGCCAGAGCCCTGATAGCTCTCTATCCTCGAGGGTGGCAGTGCTTTGAAGACCGGGCCGAATCAATAGCAACCCGTTAAGGAACCGCGCGGCGCGCGTTATTTGCCATTGTGCCGTCGAAACGTGACTTGGTATGGAGACCTAATTTTCCACACTTGAGTCTGAGGTGATAGACAGTGTGATTCTAAGCAAAACTGTCTCTCTGGATTTCCCATTGCTGGCCTGGTTGTTAAGCCAGAGCCCTGAAAGCTCTCCATACTCGAGGGAGGCGGTCCTGTGAAGACAGGGCCAAATCAATGGCAACCTGTCAAGGAACCATGCCTGGTAAAGAAAAATTCCGGGGAAATTCGCAGGGTCACTTTTTGAGGCACGCTATCCAGAAATGGATATCCTTGCTCAATATGAAACTTTCCGTGTCCTCCAGATTTTCTTAGCATGCTCTGAGCATAAGTGCGGACCCAAACAAGCTCCCAACGAACGCATCAACGCGATCCCAGGCTCGGAAGACGCACCAAGCTGCCATCAAAATTTGACCTGGTGTGGAGACCTACTTTTTCGCGCTTGATTCCGAGGTGATAGCTAGCGAGATTCTAAGCAAAACTGTCTGTTCAGATTTCCCATTGCTGCCCTGGTTGTTAAGTCAGAGCCCTGAAAGCTCTCCATACTCGAGGGAGGCAGTGCCGGGCGCATTATTTGCTGTTGTGCTGTCCACATGTGACTTGGTATGGAGACATAAATTTCCGCCCTTGATTGCGAGGTGATAGCCAGCTTCTAAGCAAAACCGTCTCTTCAGAATCCCTGTTGCTGCCCTGGTTGTTAAGCCAGAGGCGTGAGAGCTCTCCATACTTGAGGGAGGCAGTGCTGGGAAGGCTGGGCCGAATCAAATGGAAACCTGTTAAGGAATCCGGTCCGGCAAAGAAAAATTCCGAGGAAAGTTGCTGTGTCGTCTTTCGCGCGGGCTGCTTTGTCCCTGCTTTGGGCATGTCGGCGGGAGGTGGCTTAACGTCTATATCCATCCATCCAGAAGCGTCGACAGGATGTATTGTCTTCCGTGCAGTCTGCTTCGTGCGAGGCTTTGGGATGTCCGCGGGAGGTAGCATTACATCCTTCATCCAGGAAGGAGGGTTGGCAGGCTGCACCGTCTACTTCGCGGTCTGCTTCGTGCGAGGCTTTGTCCGGTTCCACATCCACATCCATCCAACGTTCTTCCGCGGCCCTGGTGGTCTTCTTGTGGGCCCTGTTCACCAGCAGGATATGCTGGTGTGCGGGCGGAGTTCTCTCCTCCCAGGTAAAAATCCCCAGTGTCCACCAGTCCACTGATGTCTTTCCCGAAGGAATGGTGAATATAGTGTAGTGGCCCAGGCCCGAAGGAGTCCAAATCCACCAATAAACAAGTGTAATCAGTTCAGCAAAAATACTGATCCAGATGATGTTTCTCTTTGCGAAGGAAAGGGGTACTTCCCACTAGATTCAGAGTATCAAGAGTATCTCAAGTCCGTCCCAAAATCCACTGAGGTAAGCTGTTTTCTGCCTCCCTGCCAAATTTATTCACTGTGTTGATCCTTTCCATTAGAAATCGGCTTGCAACTATCATAAAGTCGTCAACAAGCAAGATAAAAAGAAGTTCAAAAATATGGTCATCACCGGGACCGTCAATTGCCAGTGCAGTCATGTATTCATGCTTTCTTGTGTCGATCTTCCGGAGACAGTAAAGGCTCTTCTCCTTACAACTTCCTCCCGGGACATTCAGCCGACCCCATCACTTTTTGCTCTCGCTGCACTGACATTCGTCACGCGAGACCGTGAATCTGGAAGTGCTCCATCCGGTGGGAGCTGGGAGGATTGGAAGGTTTGTTCATGGTGTTCCGCACCAGCGCACGATTGTATTGGTCAAATTGCGGACAAATATGCCTATGACATGCCTCAGCATATCGGGGATTGGGTTATAGCTGGACCACCGAAAGCTGGTCAAACCATATGACCCGCGTAGCAACTGCCAGTGTGCTTTCGAACGTGCCAATTCCGCCACCCTCTTCGAAGATGGATCTGATAAGAATCAAATTTTTCGTGCGAACAAATATCTGGAGGAGAAAATCACCTTGGTTGAGCCATTTCGACCCGGGTTTTGAGCACGTGAAATTTGAGTTCGAACTGTCTTTTTAGGTTTTTTTTCTAGTGCCCTGGTTACTTTTCAGGAGGCTGCAGACCTCTCCATACCAATCCAAACAGCTACAATGGAACATCGGCAAGGTGCGCTGGGATTTCAGGCTCATCACCGACCAACCCAAACATTTGCAATTGAATGCCGGCAATGCATGCCGAGATTTCGCAGCGAACCAGTAAATTGACCCTGGTTGAGCCATTTCAACTCGGGTTTTGGCCGGGTATTGCTGACGTTATAGCCCGTGAAATTTCAGTTCGAACTGTCTTTTTAGGTTTTTTCTAGTGTCCTGGTTACTTTTCAGGAGGCCTCAGGCCTCTCCATACCAATCCAAACAGCTGCAATTGATTGTCGGCAAGGTGTGCCGAGATTTCGCAGCGAACCAAGTCACATTTTGAGGCCTTGTTGGGTATCTCTCTCTTTATAAAATTATCCGTGTCTGTCTGAAGCTTTTTAAACTCCGCTTTGGGGCCACACCTTTGGTTACCATTTTTCGCATCAACAGCTGGCCCCACCTTATCAATCACATCTGTCCAATAAGCTCATATGCCAGATCTCCGCTCTCTGTTTGAGCGCGTGCTCTTATAAAAATGTACACAATGCCAAACAATGCGACCTTGCAATCCCCGCGCGTTTTAGCGCCCATTCCTCTGCTTTGATCAGCATCCAACTCTAATAATGCTCGGATTGACCTAGATTTTTGATACGCTGGACTTTGCCGTATTCCGGAGGGCATCTATGATCTAATGCCGGGATAGTGAATGTGACCTTTTCTTCCAATCTATCACACACTTTGGAGTGCAGAATATCAAGTGGATTTCCCTACAATCTATATATTTGAAGTATGCACCATATTCACTCGTGGCTGTGGCTGACCGGTGGCTGGAGCATTGACTTCATGTGGACTGTTCTGGTTTCTATCTATAGTGGGAAAAGTCATCTTGATGTCCAGACTGCGCTTTACTGCCCAAATTAAGCGATGTTTTGATTAATAGAAGGAAGAATTAGCTGTATCGCCTTCTTCATGCAGGCATGGTATCAAGTGTGGTGGTAAAAGTACATGAATGGCCTTGGGTGCCATAGTTCAACGTGCTAGAGTCAGCCACTGAAACAGCCACAGCCACCCATCACCGCATGCCTGATCAGCCACCGGGTGGCTTCCGGTGGCTGCCGCAAACTCTCTAATAATGCCTCCGAGCACGATCCGAGTAGCTCGGGAGATGAAGTCAGAGTGACCGATTCTCCGTCGATTCTGGCTCGATTCGGACTTCGATTCTGGGCCGATTCTGAGTCCAGAATTGTAGACTCGTGACCAGTCTGCGCTACGGCAAATCTGAGTGCAAGCACTATGCCGTAGGCAGACTGGTACAACTCGGGACATGTCAAAGGGCTGCGCCCGGAGTTTGAAATTCTTGAGTGGTGCCGATCATGCCGTCAAAGTTATCTTCGGTGATCTCGGTCCGAAAAGTGACTTTCTCTATTAAAATAGTCCTGCATGTTTGACTCACCCAAGCAGAGGAATCAAAATTCTGAGGAGACAGAATTTCAGCTGAGGGAATTTCACAAGGACCTCTAGCTTTGATCAAAGAAAAATATTGAGATTTGAAGCCAGGGCACAAGAAATGAAAATATTCAAACTCCGGGCGCAGCGCTTTTGATCGGTCCGAGTTGTACCAGTCTGCCTACGGCATAGTGCTTGCACTAAGATTTGCCGTTGTAAGGCAGACTGGTAACGAGTCTACCAGAATTGAACGAGAATCGCTTTGAGGTTTGATCGCCCCATTGTGCTCCGCAGAGCCATTTTGAACCACATGCCTCACAATGGCATTTTGAACCCCGTGCCTCACAATGGAACCCACTGTACCAGTGGCTGGAGACCACTGCTCCCCGAGACGGGTGTGGTCGTGTTTGGCAGTACCGTCCGTACGTACAGAACATCACGGCTTGTCTGTAGCCACCGCCATCCATACGCCTGCGACCCTCGTATGACCTGACCAGCCCTCCCGGGCTAGTCCACCACCATCTAGTGCATTATAATGTATTTCAGCTGGGTTCAGCAGGGATAAGGGAGCCCTTGACGTATTTAAGGTTCATTGAATATTTCCGGATTTGAATGTCCCGCGAGTGAGGGCAATGAACACAATCAATTTTGAACCCCGTGCCTCATGATGTATTCCAGCTGTGTTCCGCAGGGATAAGGGAGCTATTTTGCACCACTTGCCTCACAATGACATTTTGAACACCATGCCTCACAATGGAACCCACGATCCAGCGCATTACGGCTCCTTGTTTTTTCTTTTCTTTTCTTCGTGCAAAAGTGGAATGAGTACGAATTTTACGCTGGAATTATGTTCCCCATGAGGCAATAAGTCCTTGGGGACGCTTGTAGGAAATTTAACCACCGGCGACTGCTGTTGTACCATATGTTATGAATTTTCCATTTCTGGGCTCATTTTCTCTGCATACCCTTTGCACAGCAGTGGGTGCAATCTCAGCCGAAATGCCACCTCTTTTTCGGCTACTTATGTTGGGGGGAGAGGAGACGAAGCCCAGAACACCACCCAGGAGCACAGCTCCAAAGAGCCAAAGGCTCGCGTGAAGGGCGAATCTCAAACGACCGAAACCCCCCAAACAGGAGCTGTGCAGATGGGATACAATCATAAAAGAAACAAGCGGTTCGCAGCCGGCTTTGCCGGCTGCTCTCCACTTGGTTGATGTTTTACAGAGGCCCCTAGTGGATCATTGATGCAAAGCCAGCAGAAACGACGAATATCGCTCGAGGGAAGATGTCAGCGGAAGCCATCAGGAAAACCCCCGATGGCAGATCTGATAGATCCGCTCATCCATCTCAGTTGCTACGCTCCAGCAATGAGGGAAGAGGCAGATGTCCTACCTATGCGTGAAAGCCGGCACAGCCACCTTTGCACTCAAAGCACTGGGCAGTGTAGGGCTCAAGCTGAGTTCGCGTCAGAGACCGCGCTCTCGCCGCTCTAGTTGACCTCTCCCGCCAGCAACATTGAAAATGAGACACACCTCGCTAACCGGTTGTTGTTGGCGTTCCTTCACCCGCGCTGGTTGCGCCGCCCAAACCCTCAGAAATCTCCCCATATCGACCACGACGAATCCAAAATAGAAGAATGGATGATAAAAACTTGAGAACTTGGAGACTCTGCGTCAGGCCGGAGTAGTGTTGCCGGGGTTAGGTTCTGAACCGATCCCGAACCAGAACCGAACCCGAACCGCACCTGAATCAGGTTCGGAGGCGCCAGCGAACCCAAACCGAACCCGGGGTGCGGTTCGAGGTTCAAAGATTTTGGATTTTTTGCGAACCGGTGCGAACCTGAAAATTTCCGAAGGGATTTTCGGATGATGGGATTGTTCCTGTTTGCTGGATACCGGATGGGGACCAGCCTATGCGCGGCGGCGCGTAATTGGTTAGAAGCCACAGATGGGAAAGTTCCAATCGAGTTCCAATGTCCAAAAAGCGCCGTTTGTATACTTAGTACCCAATGGCAAAAATATGTCTTTCTTCGGAGTCTATGCACATTGATCTTCCCAGCGATGTAATTTAGTCAATGTAGTATATGCTCAGATAATATTGAGGTGGAAAACAAAGAACACGGGTGCGGAATCTGGATGTCCGCTGAGCCGAAAGCGGGGCGCCACGATTTTAGATCGCCACGATCGCAAGTTGGAAAAATCATTTATTTAAATGATTACAGATTAGAATGTGGTCTGCGCACGCTCAATACAATAGATACATGCAATATACAAGTATCTACACCACCTATATTGAAACATGTTCAAGCAACTTGGATTTTTATGAGCTACATGGTGAAGCTTCAGTCAATCGCGACGCAGAGGAATTATGGCACACATACTCAATCTTAGCCAAGGACAGCTACCCATAGTTGTGTAGCTGTCTGAGCGCCGTTTCATCGATTATGCGAGCACCCGGGAAGCAATGGAGGCGGATTCGTGTCGTTCCAGCTCTCGGGGCCACAAACTCTATCAGGGATTCGTCTTTGAATTTGAGGTGGGAAGTGATCTCTAAGCAGTTGAGGGAAGTAATGGCCGTGGCGAGTCCATGGAGGAAATGATCGGTGATCACAACATATTCGGGCACATCGCGCAAACGGCAAATATCGCGAACCCATAGCCCTTTCAAGGACCTGAGAGACGCGAGACATCGTAATAAATCATGGTCGGTCACCCGCACCATGAGACTGAGCGTTTCAAGGCTGGTTGACAAGGATGGACGCGACGCGAAGTTCAGAAAATGTAACGATGGAAAAGCAACACGTGGAACCATGAGCCCCAGTCGCTCCAGGGAAGCGAAGGTGACACTTGAGAGAAGATTCCCTAGGAGAGACTGCCGCGTGTTAGTCCGCACCTCAAATTGTCTGGTGTTGAACTCGACTGGGGGAGTCGTGATTGTCGGGGGAGTAGCGAGAGTGGATAGATGGAGGGTACAACTGGTCCAGCCCGAGCAACGTGCCATGGACGAGAGCGCATCTTGCACATCTTCGGCTCTAGATACATGGCAACCGAAGCTCTTGAGCCGCGTCGAGTGCCACGGCACTGTGGGACAGATGGAAGCAGAGCTGGAAAGATTTGTCAACGATGGCGCGATTTCGAAAAGCTGGCTTGGCCATTGCACTTCTGGGGGTGGATGGATACCTGGCGGCATCCAGGTCTCAAGAGTGGTCAGACTGCGTAAGCCACCCTGGGCCCGGAGGATCCATCTGAATGACGATGGGAGCATCGTGAAACTGGCGGTCTGCCATCTATTGGAATGCTCCGCCAGTAGCGTAAGCACATGACCATCTTCGACGTTGTGAAGAGCTCGAACTTGGATCTTGAGCGGGAGATTCGCTGACCGTTCAAGGGCTAGCCTTAACAGCTGAGTATCGCATTGCGACCACTCGTCTAGATCTAGATCCATCCTGGTCCAAAGCGACGGCATGTCTGTCACGCTCCGCCAGCGTCAGCACACCTGCGAGAATTGGAGCAAATGGTGTATGAAGGCGCGATAAGCACTGCCCGAGGCAGGCACAGAGCTTGTATCGCTGAACTTTTCGCGAGCGGGGACAGGAGTTCCAAAATCTCCAACAATATTTCTGGAGGAACGCCTCGAATCGGTGAGAACAGGCTGCGACATCGCTCCGCGTAAGTGTTCAGTGCGGCAGAGATATCATACAGTTTGGCAATGTATGAGGAGAGATCTGTGGGAGAACACTCGCGCTGCAGTCTGGCAATCTCCTTGCCATATACGGCGGCGTCTTGGAGGCAAGATGCGGCGGTGGATTCGAACTGAGATGGGTCGAGGGGAGTAGAGTGGGATCGAAGAAGCTCGTTCAGCTTCCTCTGCTTCGAGGGCGAAATGTGACGGGAGAAGAGCTCCATTAGCACAAGTTTGTCCTTATCTGTGGCGGGGGGCTGGTCTTCCCACGGACACCCCGGCGATAACGGCATGTATAGTTTTGGCCGTTTTTGGACTTGCCGCGGCAAAATATTCGCCGAGCCATCAACCCGTCACCAAATCCAGCGCCGCTGCCCACAATCCACTCATACGATGCTAGCCTACATCTTGCCATACCACAACACCTGGCAGGTCAATCAAATGGCCCTTGAACTATGCGAAACCCTTAAGGTGGCCGGCTACCCAGACTCGATTTTTCAGAAAACGGCCAAATAAGTTATTGCGACAGGACAAAGGAAGGATTGTATGGTTTGAACTGGGTACAGAACATATGTTTTCCCTCTACCTGCTCTGCCATCGACATGGATTGGGGGAGGGGATTCGAGCGTTGCGACATGCATGATGCGGTCGTAAATTGATCGCTGCACATTTTCCGGTTGATATTAGAATCAGAGAGATTACAAAAAAAAAAGAGAATAGCCCACCTGCTCAGCTGTGAGTCCGTCTTTGAACGCACACAGATTACTCGGATCTCCACCCCAGTGAAGGCGTTCAGCGTCGACTTCTTGCTGCTGTTCTGCGGGTTCCGGAAGTCCGATCTCCGACAGTGACTTCCCGAGTCCCTGTAAGAGTTTCTGGAGCAGCTCGTTCCGGACCAAGTCGGGAGGTGGATTTGCAGTTACTTGCAGCATGCGATCTACGATATCTGCACACAAAGAATCCTCGTGTGTTTCCCAAATTATGAGGGGTGGACTTCCTTCCACTGCGAGCACCGCAAAAATCCATCGCAGTTGTGCGGGAGCTGCCCCAGATTCCAACAGTTCCTCAAAAGCCATGATTCCTCCATCACGATTGTCGAACAGGCCCACGGCCCGTGCGGCTTCCTGGTAAGTAGCATGAACAACACCGTCAATGGTGCGCCGATCAATCCAATCCCGGGCACTCCGGTGGAGGAGGAGAGCGCGAAGGTAAAAGACATCGCCGTGTCGTCGATACACCATCTGGATGCGACAAACTCTAACATGGGTTGGATTGTAAAACCGAATGCGCATCCGTGGCCGTCCAGGATATTCGTTTTCGAGGACCTGTAATGGATGTAATTCAGTATCGAGATTGTGCTTTTCGAGTCGGCATTTGGAGCCAAACTCGACGTAAGTCATTCTGTCGAGTTCAGGATGGCGAGGCTGCGCCATAATGTCCATCGGACTCAGATCCGTCTTTTCGAGACATTTGGCCATATTGGCGACCATGGTGAAATGAAAATTTTTACCTAGAAATCTACCCAATGTTCCTTCGGAATCTCAAATTCTGGGGGAATTTGACCAAAAATGCGGCTTGATATGAAGTTCTGTCTGCCACCATATACAAAAGGTATAGAGCTACAACTTTGATTTTTGTTCTTTGATGGGAATAATTTGGTTTTTTTTTTGGTGGCTGTACACCAGCTTTCCCTGCAGGAAAGACTCGGGACTCAAAAGTGTAAAGCCACCAGTCTGCCCATAAACTTGAGCCCAAGATAGATACGGGAAAAATCGGTCATTCCGAGGGGTATATTTTGCCGGAAATTCCCTCAGATTGCCAAGGCTTCCGTTTCAGTCGGTCCATCGACCGATTTGCCATCACCCTTGGAATGGCGGGGTTCCCTGATAGCGAGAAATGGCGGGATGCACGCGCACAACTCCGACCAGTCTTCTGATTTCTTTCCGATTTTTTGTGTGATTTTAGTGCGACTTTTTGACAAGGATTTGGGAAAGTCGGGCGCGCGTCAGGCGCACTGATGGCGCGCAAGGGCGGGATGTGTGCGCCCGACCTGTATGATTTTTCCAGTTTTTTTTTTCCGAATTATTCATGAATTTTCAGTGATTTTTAACCTCGGGGGCGGGAGGATCGGGGCGCGTTGGGCGCGCTGATGGCACGCAAGGGCAGGATGTGTGCGCCCGACTTCTATGATTTTTTCCTGATTTTTCCGATTTCTTCGTGAATTTTCGGAGAACCCCGGGGGCGGGACGGTCGGGGCGCGTTGGGCATCTGACCGAAATGGCAACCCTACTAGAAGGGCAATCCCGCCATTCCAGGGGTTGACCGAATCGGTCAACCGACCGATTAAACCCGACCATCTTTGGGCAATTTGGGACTATTTCCGGGCAATTCGGACCCTTGGAATGACCGATTTTTCCGTGGGGAGTCCATAGCTACAATTTGAATCCTGGCTGCGATATTCTCGCTCACAATTAAAGTTTGATGGTAAAGGCTTAAATCCTTCAAGTGCTTCCTCATCCCTGCCAAATACAGCCTAGCTTGTTTCTTTTATCACGCATTTTGAAAAGCGTGACTTGGTATGGACACAAAAAGTTTGCCTAAATTCGCGAAAAAGTTATATATTGCGGGGACGCTATCTAGTTTACATCTGATCGAAAGACCTAAACAAAATACTTACGATGAAGCGTAAAATGCCTTTTGTGGGCAGTATACGTAGCGCGCGCTCTACCGCAGGTATCAACGGAAAGACACGCCCCGGGGAGAGCTTAGGGCGTGGCCCGTTTTTTTTGTAAGTTTTCACGACATCCCTGATTGTGAGCTCAATTCTCAATGAAAGTAGGCTCATTCGATTCGGACAGAAAACTCGGAGGGCATCTGGTGGCCCGATTTTTCTAACTACCTCGAGATCATTTGGTGGGTCAAATTTGGGTGTTTTTGGCTGTACAAGAGCAGATTAGGTCTCACAGTACTAATAATGCTCGGAGTAACCTAGATTTTTGATACGATGTACTTTGCCGTATTCCGGAGGGCATCTCGTACCGGGATAAACCTCGTCTGCTGGAATCTGCCGGGATCTACTCAGATCTGCTGAATTTGGCTCAGTTGTGCTCTTATCTGCTCGGATCTGGCTTCGTGATCTTTACGTCGGATATAGCGGTCCCGAGCCCACCCTTCTCTTGCGCACACGTGTAAGTGTGCCAGCGCTGCACACTTTTTGCACTCGTGCTGCACACTTTCGCACTTGCATAACTCAGCTCAGCACAAATCAGCTTCACTCGGCTCTGCACTTCACTTCCATCTCATCTTGCTTCCCTGGACCTATCCCCAACTTACATCTGCTGCATCCTGCCACTCTCCAGCGCCGCCCAAATGCCACAAAAATACGACTGTAGTTGCTCGCGATGCAATGGGAAAGGCCCGGTTTCATACAGCACTTGGAAGCGACATAGAAAATATAGAATCAACACCCCTAATCCCCTCCCTTTGCCTTCCGATGGTTCCCAGCCCACGAGAGACGACAACTCTGATGCCGGCGACCATTCGGGAGCTGGTAGCGACACCGGGACGGATGATGCCACGAGCCTAAACACCTGGAACGAGGAGATCGGTCAGAGTTTCGAAACAGATAGCTATCGAGGCAGTCCTCCTCGCAAGCGGCAGAAACTTGACGAAGGCGCTTCGGATTTACTAGAAATAGTAGATGTTTCTCAGGCTGAAGTAAGGCCTTTCAATGATAATTTATGTTCGAGATATTAATTGGGTGTGTGTGGGTTTCATAGCCAATGAGTGATATTGAGAACACCGTGCCTGAGTTGGAAGTGGCTGACCGTGGCTGCCTCGACTACGATTCCGACTCGGATGACGAGGAAGTCATAGTCGACTCTTCCTCCGATGAAGCTGAAACCATATCCAAGGGCGCTGAGGACACTGAGCCAGTGACTAGCTCGATTCCAGATATTCAAACTGCTTTGGATTTCATTAAAGCAGTTAAAGATGCTTCTCTAGATAATGGTGATTTGGACGAGGAAACACTGGCGCGTTTGCGTGATCCTCCTACCGAACCTCTCGATATATCGGATGACATGTTGCGCTTCTCCCTTGACCTCTACAAATCGACGAGCCGCGGATCCGTAGAGATGTACAACGAGACTTGCGCCGCCTACAAGCGCCGCCATCCCGACGAAGAAGTTCTCTCCCACGCAGCTATCAAGAAGGTAGCCGAGTTGAGCGGAGTGCTGCCCATTTGCTCGGAAATGTGCCCGGATGGGTGTATCGTTTATACAGGACCATATGCAGATCGCGATGAATATGTTTGCAAGAACAATGCCGCTGGCAAAGCCCGCGAATTCTACACTTTCCCCATTGGCCCGCAGCTCCAAGCTCTATTTCGTTCCCCTGAAAGTGCGAAGAATATGCACTATCGCCGCGAGAAGACTGCCGAAATCCTCGAGACCGTTGATGACGACGGTAACTTGACAATTCCCCTATACGAAGACTATTTGCACGGGACCGACTACTTGGAGGCAGTAAACCGTGGCGATATCAAGGACACCGATGTCGTCCTCATTGGCTCCATTGACGGCGCGCAGCTTTATCGTAACAAAAAATCTGACTGTTGGATTTCCATCTGGATAGTCGCTGAACTTGCACCAAACAAGCGGTTCAAAGTGCGCGCCGTTCTTCCCGACTCCATTTGGCCCGGCCCACACAAATCAAAACATACGGACTCTCTCAAATTCCCTTCTCTTCATCATCTTTCGGCGTTACAGAAAGAGGGACTGCGCATTTGGGATGCCCACGACTCGAAGATGGTAACCTCTCACCCATTTCTCTTGTTACAAACTGCGGACGGTCCGGGCATGACATGTCTGAACGGCCTTGTTGGTCATCACGGCAAATATGGCTGTCGTCTATACTGTCCACTCAAAGGTCGCCGTAAAGACGGGACTCCACATTATTACCCCGTCATGCAATGTCCGACCAACTACAATCTCGATGGTAAATTTTGATTTCCATTCACCACCATGAGCTTTCGAGGCCCTCTATTACCAAGGGATGCCGGAGCGCATTCATTTTGTCCGACAAAGCGTCCACGTCATGTCACATCTGGCCCCAGAGACGATCCGTCTAGGTCCAGCCCCGCTTTACTCCCAGTGGACGATAGAGCGGACGATTGGTAACCTCGGATAAGAAATCAAATCCCAATCCGAGCCGTATGCTAATTTGGGTGAGCGCGCACTGCTCAGATGCCAACTCAACGCTCTGAAAGCAATGGTGCCCGACTTTGATCCGGAAGAGAAGAAATTACCCAAGCGATCTATTGTGCTTGGGGACAGCTTCGTTCTCTTGCACGCCCGTGATGACTACCGACATAATTTGCACGGGGCTCACGGCAGAGTTATTCGCGGATATATGGAGGCTCACAATGGTCCAATGGTTGGGAATCTTGGAGTGGTACGATGGGCTCGACTGCGTCTCCCCAACGGACAAATAGCGCGATCGCTTTGGAGAGAAGCTCACCGTCCGCTCAATAAGTTGCGAATTGCGCGTAATGTGAAGGTTGGTTCAGCATTTTTTTTCTTACATGTGTCGTTTATCAAAACCAACCAGATCTTGTTTGACGGAAAGCATCAGATTACTGAGGTACATTTTTATTTTCGTGCTGAGATTCAGGGAATTGTCCAGACACTTGCATTGGTGGACCTGTATTCAGAACCGGACGAAGAATTTGCGCACGAGTCATACAACACGGTTATTATTTGTGGTCATGGGAAGGGCGAACATCTAGCAGTCATTTCAGCAAAATCTATCCTCTCCGTGGTAGCCATGGTTCCCCTGAGCATCATACCTGGAGCAAGCGAGAGGTATCAAACCCCGGAAACTGACTATTTCCTGGTTGAGAAGCCTGGGTTGGAATTGATGGAGCTTGCTGAATATGAGGAGGACGATGTGGAGAATAGTGTGGATGAATAAATAGACACTCTGTACTGTCTTGGAATTTGTGCATAGGACTCTGGCTTGACGACTTTCACGCGGCGCGCCTTTGGTCACACCACGTGCGATGGACGCCTGCACAAGTAACTTATGAAAACTAACTTAGCCTGCCAGAAGTAACTTTACTTTACTTATGGCTGGCCAAGTTAGTTTCGCAAGTAAAGTAAAGTAAAAGTACAAGGAAAGTAAGCAAAAGTAACTTTAAGTTCCATCAAAGTAAGTTTGGTTGTGTTTGGCCCTAGCTAACTTATTGCTAACTTGAGGCAATTGGAGGGCCACAGACCGTGTTTGAAGGGCGTAAATTGACCAGAGACACATAATATCGAGCTCCTGCCCAATCTCACCATGTTTATTCAACTCTGCGGGGGCGGAAACACCGTGAACCCCGTATTTTTCGAACTTGAACCGAAAAGTTGAGCCTCCTTTCCAGATTGTATATAGCTGAGATACACCCTCAGATGTTCTCTGAGTCGTCAGCATGGAATTTCATTTTTGTAGTGTACCTCAACCTGGGGGTAAGTGACCTTAGCTCAAATGGATCTCCGCACACTCCGCCCGCCCTGCAGTGCGTGAACAGAGTTGGTATCTAGACGGATGTTCCTCACAAATAATACACCCCACCTTGTCCGAATATATGCCACCATTCCTCAGCATCCTTACCTGGCTTTATCTAACATCTGTGAGTGGACCGGCGTGCTCACTTGCATACATTGATCGTAAACGTTGACTTTGGCGGGGGATCGATGCCATCTGATGGCATAAGTTACTTTTCTTGATCTAACTTGGCGCGTAAGTTAACTTCAAGTTCCCTTGAGTTAACTTGCAGGAACTTGAAACCAAAAATCTAACAGGAGCATAAATTAGTTTGGTGTTTCATTCAAACCAACGATTACGAGTACTTCAAGCTGAGAGCTCACACTTAGCCCTGTTCCTGAGCTGAAACTGGCACAAGCCAATGCACCTTCACTTTTAACTGTTGAATCACGGTGTTTCAAAGCATCGAGAACAAAGAGGCCACCAAAGGCCGAGAGCTGGCCTCCAAATTGAGACTTAATTTACAAGTCCAACCTGGGGAAGTGCGCCCATGCTCGGCAGGCTTCCCTGACCATTGTAGCAGCAGGCAAATGGATGAATATAGCTCAGTGGAGATGGGGGTAACGGTGCGGACATGGGAACATACTCATAATTACAGCTACATTCACCCCTCTTATAATCTTGTGCGGAGACCGTAATTTTATGAGGGCAGAAGTAGGTAGCGCAGCCAGTGTCCTCGCTATCACGTAAAGTAACCGGAATGGGCGTACCTCTGAATTACCCCGTTTCTCTTGGCACATCTTTGCTTGCAATTCATGAGAGGGCCTCCTATGCTGTCACAGCATCGCAGTTGTGGCAAGTTCCAATCAGGTTCGAACTTGTCCTTCGGCTTGAATTCTGAATGGAAGCATCTGGGAGACAGACTGTAACAGAAAGCAAAATTAATTGAGCCAAAGGTATTTGTTGAACTAAATTCATGTCGGCTCGTAGGGACAGACAAACAAGACCCACTTTATGGTAACAAGGACTGGACAGCTCACATTTGACGAGTTTTTCATCCAGGATTTGAGCCCCGGGAGTCGGCTACTGTAGGACGAAGGACCCCAGATACATCTGAACGAACATTTTTAAACCATGTGTTACCTCCGGGAAGGGCTCACGGCCCGCGACATCGTTCAATGTTGATTCGGTTAAATTCTAGGAGCATCATCTGAGTATTTGTCATGGACTGAGGTACAAGGCCGTCAAGCGGCTCTTGCGGTAAAGTATTACTATAAACTCACAGAAAAAGTTGCGCAGACAGGCACAATGAGTTAAATTTTCCCCGCTCAGTTCGGGGGGAGAGCCATATTTCGCTGCTGGCAAAGCTGGGGTTGGCCATTGGTTTGACTTTGTTTCTCGTTTCTCTCATTTTCCCCATTTCTCCCAGATTGTGTAGCGTTGTTTGGCAAGGAAATTTCCAACGGCTAATATCAGGAGGAGGACAAGAATGGTTACGCCGTTTTCGCTTGGGAAATGCTCTGTGATGTCCAATCTATCCATTTACAGATCAAGGGAATATTCGACCACCGGCGAAGCGAGGAATTGAATCCCTCGCTACTCCCCATTCCCTGTCCGGGGTTGCGGAATGTAGAAACGACGCAGCTGTCAAGACCCGGAAATGCACCAGGAATATGATCTAATCGGTGCATCTCGGGAGCCCGAACCGGTACGTTCACACACAGCCCGTTCTGGACCCAGACATTTTTGTCTTCCCGCACTAGTATCGTGTAATTCAGTTCAAATCGACAGTCACACATCACCCACCCGGTGTCGATGTCGAACCTCCGGAGTGTGACACAGAGCCCAGAACCACCTGAACAACGCAAAAAAGACGAAATTTTCGGTCGGGATGTCGAAATTTTGGGGGTGTCACGCAAATTTTCGGCCGGTGTCGAATTGTCGGATCGGTTCAACCAGCCTGAGTGGAAGGTAGTAGTGTCGAGTAGGATCCGTAGCTCCCTCAGTCGGTGTAGATCAGATACGCACTATCTTATCTACACCGCCACCTGTCAGCTGTCGCAGGCTTTCTCTTCCAGACATGTTGACGCGTGTCCTACTCGAAAGCCTGGTTCAACAATCAGAACAGTACAGACAATTTCAAACAGACAGGACTGCTCAGAATAGTGCTGGGTATCGTCTGTCGATTTGCAGCATTCAATTAGCTCTCCATATCAAGTCACACTTTTCTGAGCATGTGAAAACAGCTGTATTTGGCAGGGATATAGTCTGTGATTAACTGCGCCACCGTGTAGTGGTGGCCTGCTTATTATAATCGTCGGAGTTTGAATTTCCCCTGCGACCATTCAGCACCTCCAGCAGCCCGATTCAGAAACTTTTGGAGGGAGTGTCTGGTATAATTTCACTATCAAGTAAACTGTCTCTTCAGATTGTGAGTCTTGGCGCTGTTTCCATCTAAATCATTCCCTCGATGCCGCACATTGCCGGCCCATCAAAAATCGATCTCGACATTCTTTCGGTACCAACGAGAAACGAGAAACGAGAATAGAGAACGCGGCATGTCATGGCATGATTGCAGCCATCTAGGCCATCAGTACGTTATTGTCACATCCCTGGCAACATCCGGAACATACATCCAAGTGGGATTGGGCATCGGCTGACCCCAAAGGGGGCCGTGTGTCCTTGTTTGTCCTCGAATACTTCCCAAATACGCCAGTTTTCGGACTGTTAGCTACCTTTTTCCAAGATCTTCGATCTGTCCCCTTTTATTTTGTTCCTCAAAGTGAAGTCCAAACCCCCAGCTACCCTTTGGTTCTCTCACCATGACATTAGAACCTGATTTGTTCGGCATTTTTTGATCAGCAATCAACTGCATATTGAACTGCCGCCACGAGTGCGTAAAATTTAGAAAATTCCCCAGAGCCATATCGGATGATTACGTAATGTGCTTCACGTAAAATTTCAGACCAATATACGCCCTAGTTGTGAAAATCGGTCATTCCGAGGCCTTTCAAATGGCCGGAAACGGCATTTGCCGGCCGAGGCTTTTCCTCTCGGCAAAACGGTCGGGCGATCAGTGGCAGTGTTAGCCTCGGAATGGCGGGGTTGCCCTACGGCGGACATGCCCACTTCACTTGTCGTTACATAGATCGAACGGGCATTGTATGGTTCAACGACGGCATAGCAACCGGTCGAAGATGGATTCGAGTAATGAGACCAGTGTATCCATCAATAAAGCCATGGATGATGATTCCCCATTGAAAAATGGTCGAGTTTTCAAACCAAATTTGAAGAAGAATTTGAAAGGAGATCACCATGCTGACGGGTGCCACCTGGATTTTGGACTAGGAGCTAAATAAATCCGACACCGGATGCAGATGTGCCCGAATATCCAAAGTATCCAGCGTACTGAGTCAATTCACAAAAGGAACTGGTGTACTCTCTGATGTGAGACATAAGAGTGCGGACGGCTGCGCCATACATGGCCTTGCGTTAAGTATCCTATTTCCGGTATTTCCTTCTCTCCGAGTCGCTTTGCACCCAGGTGCTATTTAGAGGCCCAATTTTTGCTAGGCATCCCCACGTATAAAAATGATTTCTGTCCCTTTGGTATCTTTCTAAGCCTCACATCCGCCGCTCGAATGCTGATGTGTCTGGGGGAAATCACTGTCCTCTCAACCTGATTCACAGGTGTGATGAGCCACAAAGCTGGATATTATGTTCCTAAGTCACGTTGATTTTATGCGGAGCTCACGGTGTAAGAACGGGGCTGGGTGAAAGTGCTGCGACTGCTGTGCACTGCCGCGCGTTGACGCGCACCACACCCACAGCAAGGGATCCTAGGCCCACAACACTAAGGAAAAGCCTCGGCCGGCAAATGCCGTTTGCGGCCATTTGAAAGGCCTCGGAATGACCGATTTTTCCCCATGGGCCTCTTGAATCTATCATTATGTACATCACACAAGTCTGGTGACCCTTGAACAACTTCAAAAGAGCATGGGGGTTGTGGAGGAGAGGAAGAGCGAGCCCATGGTGTCAGCGCCGTATTACGCGGGCTTACCAGTCGGTGTGCGGGCTGAAGGACTCGAGGAAGGACGCGTCCTTGTCAGCGTGTTCAAGGCGGCGGTTGCTGGCCTTGTTATTGGCGGCGGGCTTTGTCTCCTCTGTGCTGTTTTCGTGGTTGGCATTGTCTGGATCCGGCGACGGGCTGTTGGACGGGGAGGCAGGCATTGCAGCGACGTTGCGCTCATCCTTGACATCCTTCTCTTCCTTGCCCTTGCCCTTGCCCTTGGGCTGCCTCTTTCTTCTGCTGGGCACCCTGGGCTGTGCGCTGGCATTATTGTGCATGCTGCCATCGAAAAGAAAAGAAGCACCCGACACTGTAGTCTGCCCTATGAAAGACATGAAACGATGGATGTAGCCGTCGACATCCTGGAGAGTACTGGGCCCGGGGTGGCCACCATACTGCGCATTTGTCGAGGAAACCACAGTGCTGCGTCGAAGGAGAGATAGTTTGCAACGTCCATAGGGCTGTGAATTGATGAGGACATGTTGAAGCCGTAGCTCGGCGAGAGCACGGCAACGTCAGGCTCTGCTTCCTTTGGCTTTACCACGTCACTTTTCTATTTCTCTTCCATCTCACTGCTCGTCCTCCAATGTCTAGGCCAATAATGTTGGTGGACGGTGCTCACAGTGGAGAGTCATCGGTCCACACTGTAACTTCTACTGTTTCATCATCGGATGGGTCGAATTCAAGTCGCAAAACGCAGACCAATCATAATTCCATCTCTCAATATCCGACTCCACCCATCCCCACTTTAGCAGGGATATCACCCCTTCATTGGGTGATTATAATCGGGTGAAAGTACCCCAGTCTCCGGTTGGATTTTGTTCGGGTGCAGAATTGACCTACCTGTCTTATGAGGTGGTATTTGTCTAGCCAGAGGTAAAATTGACATTTCGCTCCATGCGGCTTTTCGGAGTTGAAGGGAAATTGGACACAAGTCCCGATACACATCCTTTTTTGACCAATGATGGTGAAGTAAGTTGGTCATCTCTTTGTCTCTTGCCACCATCATCCCTCCTTCTCCCCCTGTGCCTCGTCTTCAGTCTGCTTGTTCTTGCTTGATGGTGCTCAAACCTAGTGCCCACAGCATCCAGCTGAGTGTTCTCGGTCTACTGGCTCTGATTTGGTAGTCTGGTGCTGCTTGCTGGTCCTCCTGCTGCTAAATACTGTTGGATGCTTGTACTTGGTGCGTAACTTGACACTGCCGAGCTTAGATCACACTTGCACAATACTAACCCTTCCAATCCTTTCTTTAGAATATCGGAACAACAGACTTGGAGAGACATGTTAGCGGACATCGGGTCGATGCAGAGCTCCTTTCGTTAACGGTTCATCTGAGTGCTTTTGTCATGTACTATCATTATCTACTGCTCATTCTTGTTGATCATCTACTAGATATATGTGTTTTATCCCTACTTAGTGGGTGATATGAAAATGGTTTGAAGCACCCTAATTTAGGTAGACCAAAGTTTGGATTGCAGATGACACTTCCCGTAGGTTTTGAGACCTGTGACGGGGAAATTGGCAAGACAAAGCTTCAAAGAAAGAGTGAAAATTGAGAGAGTGACTTAGAGTCTCAGAGCGGACATTCTCTCGCCACGCACCACATCGCCTGACGACGCCGTTCTCTGCCCCGTGCACCCGAAAAGTTCCTCAGACTGGGGTGTGAAAAGATTGGTCCAGAGGATGAGACCTCTCACGCCGACCCTTCTCGGAAGCGTAGAAAATTAACGGAAAGAAAAGGTAAAGTAACGGAGCTTCCCTCCGATGCGGCAAATAGCTATTCTGAATTTGTTTCCCCACAGGTTCCCGGTCCATCTGTCGAGATTGACTCTACGACGAATCCCGCTCAACATCCTCCTCCACCGCCTTCTTCCCCTTCCGGTGGGACTTCCCCGCCGCGTGCTTTGTCTCCACCACCATCCCCGCCTATTGTTGAACAGTCTCCTCCTCAGATGTTTAAGCTGTATGCATTCACCGATTATCAATCACAGGGACAAACTCTCCCGTATGTGGTTGTTGAAATCAGCACACCGCCAACAGGACACCTGAGTTTATTCAACCTCCATGTGGTGCTCTTGAGGAGTTCAGGACGGGAGACAATTCGAGCGTTGTGGGTCTTTGACGACAAAACGTTCCAGAAGGGGCTTGACCTGACATTGCTTGCGGAGGGTAACCGTTTGGAAGAGCTCAAGAGAATATTAGCGTGGCTTGCCCGCCGTTGTTCGTGGTTTTCCGCATCTGCGCGTAATCCAGTGCTGGGGCTGCCATAAATTCGGGCACGTCACGGCGCATTGCACACTCAAGGAGTCGAAGTGCGGCGGATGTGGGGAAACGGCTCACGGCCCGGTTTGCGCTCTTAAACCCCAGAGAACCGTGCTGATATTTTTTCCTGTCCTGCTAGGGAATGTATCGCCGAAAGTCTTCGTCTCCGCGCTGTGGAGCTGACCGCCGATCTCAATGCCACATCCTCAGTCCCCACTTCCCACCTGGCGCTTGGGCTGCCTGAATCTATTTAGATGGTCGATCTTGTCCAAATTAACTCGTGGAAGTCTAGGAACCCGCTGGAGATCCTGGCGTCGAACCAATACTGGGCCGTTTGGGACCAAGTAAAGTCTCATTAGGCTTCATTTTGAGGCAACCACAATTGCATTCCAATGCCTCAGAACAAAGCTATGTATGGATTTGTCTTACAAGTTAGGTGCCGGAGTTCCCGTGGCGGGATAATAACTATGCAACAAAGAGATAATACAGAGGAATGGAAAAAAAAGTGTACAAAGTTGTATAGGCAAATTCTCTATCAGATCAGCACCCAAAAGCTCACAAACGGGTTGCCGCAATAAAAAGGCTCTGGGTTCTTGTTTTCCACAGACTGGCAAAGGTTGGTTTCGTTCTTTTGAACTCATCGGGTGGGCCACACAGCCCACAACCAACCGGCAATGAGAAACCAATTTGGCAGATTGTTTCCGCAGTTATGGCCTGTGGATAAGAGGCAACTGGCCAGGCTGTGCTGCTTCCCACCAGACCAAAGCATTGCCAACTGGCCAGAAAGTGATTGTGACTGGCCAGGTCACATCTCAATCTGATCCCCCGGAGGCAGAGTGCGGGAGTCAAGATCGCAACTTGCCAGGTTGCAACCTTGGTCCTCCGAAACTCAAACAGAGGTCGAAGCTTGGCAGGCGACAACCTCGATCCCCAGAGCCAGGGCAAAAAGGCCGCAATTTGCCGGATTGCTACCTTGATCCCCTGGAACCCAAACAAACAAAGTCAAGGTCGCAACTTGCCAGGTTGCGACCTTAAGCCCCTGGAACTCAAACAAAGATCGGAACTTGGCATGTTACGACCTCGATCCCCCAGAACCCAAACGGAGGGCGCAGCTCGCCAGGCTGTGTCCTCGATCCCCCAGAGCCCAAAAAGATGTCGAAACTGCGAGGTTCAGAATAAAGAAATTTCCCAGATTGCAACCTCAATAGCCCGGAACTCGGCAGGTTACGACCTCGATGCTCCAGAACCCAAACGGAGGCTAAAGCTTGCCAGGCTGTGAGATCGATCTCCCAGTTCACAGACAGAGGTAGAAACTGGAAGGTTAAAACCTCGACGCCCAAAATGGCGAGAGGATAGAGTAGGGTGCGCCAAAGTCCACCTATACACATACTAAAAGTGGGAATCCGTCCAATAGGCTGATGATGCTCACCAGGGTCCGGATTATGGTTTCTTGAGTTTCAATTTTTTCAGACGCGTGATACTTAGGTCCACACCTGCCTCACCAAACAAATAAGAAAAGAAAGAAAAAAAAAAAAAAGAATCGAAGACTTATTTATATCCGTGGATTGCGATGGGCATTTCAGATTTCGGCTGGGGTGATCGGGGCTGATTAAATTCCCGGAGCATTTGATGTCATCGAGTAAACCTAGACAAATTATTTTTAGATTACTGATGCAGACCAGAGACAAATTACGACTCGATGTTGCACGTGTGTACTCCCATGGTCGGCGCCGATTAAATACCTGTTCAGCAAAAGCACATTAACCGTTCTATCGCGGACGTTATACTCACCTCTGCGGGGCCTTCTCTTGCGGGAGTGGGAGGGGATTATCAAGCGGTTCCGAGCAGAAGCGTCATATGGAATGCTGTAGGCGATTTGGCGATGCTGCAAAAGACGTGAGCAAGGTATAGTCAAGGAGCGTAGATAAGTGCGCAGAAGCTGGGATGCGCTCCTCAGGGTTCAATACTCTTTCCCTGGGAGGAGGAGACCCCCGGCGCCTCAGGGGTCTCCTCCTCCCAGGGAAAGGGTATTGAACCCCGAGGAGCGCCGCACCTTGTCATTAACACAGCGTGAGGAGGGATTGTTGGTGAAGAGCGAAAACAAAGGCCCCATTTATATAGACACACGGACCCCATTCCGGGTCCGGTACGGGTCCTTCGGACTCCAGGATCCGGAGTCAAGTCACAATGCTCGGTCGCGTGCAGGGCCGATTTGAATGCATATTCCGGATCCCGTAGTTCACATTTGTGGACGTCTTACCGGTTCCTTCATCAACAAATATTGTCCACAAATGCTAATGTTGTAACTCAATAGAAAGTCCACAAATATCGTCCACAAATCAGCAGCTGTGACTATCCGCTGGTTCAGACAATCAGATCCGGTGTACTCACCCCAAATTGAGCGTGTTAAATGGGTTTCAAATTTCCTTCCCCTTCTCTGAGTCTTTCGCATCAGACTGGGCGCAGCCACACTGGCCATTTCTTTGCTTGTACAGCGCCATCCGTCCCACCGTGACTGCCGCTTTTGGAAGTGATTAGGAGGTTCAGGGACCTAGCTACCATGAAAAGAAGCGAATTGACCGCAAAAAAAATAAGCCAGAAATCCGTGACGGCGTTGGGTTCATGGCGGTGTCGTGCAAGGCTGCAAGGTGAGACACAGAAGTTCCGTGGCAAGCGCTAGGCGGCGGGCGGGACGACGCTCGCGTGTGGAGCGACGGGGAGGAGCGGGGGCGGAAGTCTCTGGGGTGGGAGCTTCAAAAAATGGAACTGCTCGAGTGTGGATGCTGCGGCGCTTGTTGAATTCACTCAACAGTCTCTTTGCATTGGTTCGAGCGGGTTCCCACGAATTTTCGCTACATATGAGGATAGCTCTTCCATTTGACAAGGTATTGGTAACCTCGCCCTTGCTTCCGAAATTTCAAAATCTCTTCAACCTTGTACTCCTCTTGTCCCTTGATAATGGGTGGTGGAGGTCGTAGTTCTCTGCGATGGTGTTAGCCAGGTGAATTCTGAGCAGGTTTGCCTCCAAAACCTGGGAATCCGCTGGGTTTTGAGTGTGCCGAAAGTGAGACAAGGTCTTATATTTTCAAACACGTGACTACTGTAATTGTATAGTGCACTCCTGCATTTCCAAGCGCATGATATTCCCAAATGCGTGACTAGTTTAATTATGCGGTGAAAACGCGTTGAATGCTGCACCCAAGTGTAGCAGTGAAATCAAATACAAGAGCGAGACAAAGTCAAGCTCCAATATATCCAATCTCAACCACAAACAACTCAAATGCTTTGTTATGTGTGTTCGGGGATATAAATGGCCAAGGTGACCACGATCGATATATCCGGCAATTCTGGCGCGCGCATCAGCACGTGATACGTCACCAACCCGTAACCGTGGTGCGCACCACGCCGTAGGTATATACTATATGTGGATGTCGACAAGTCGGTAATTGGCCTGATCGATCACACGATCACCAAAGCATTCCCTAAGCTGCTGATCGCAACTGATCTTGCAACGCTAAAGATGACCTTTAAATCCCGACCACCTCTGCCCGCTTTTCGGTTAAGCTGTGCATACAGTAAGGAAGATACGAGTTAGCCATTATTTCAAAGATGAAGTGGCACGGCAGATTTAAGCGCGGACACAGTAACTTTTGAAGGATGAAACTTTCCACCTGGCCATTTTGATAATTGGCGCTGCACGAGCTTAACAAGACTGTTCTTGTTCCCGGTTCTGTTTTTGCAGACGTTGTTAGTGCCAAAACAAAAGCGGCCAAAAAAAATCCGAAGCTATCTAATCAAAGTTGAAACTTCGACCAAACAAATACAGCCGTTCCTGCCTAACGCGCAATTCATTCCATCCGATCGGACCTTTTAGGAACTTACAATGAGCAGATTCCGTTCCTTTCGATTGGAAATTCTGAAAGGTAACAGTGTAAAATTTCCATTCTGGCCCATCGTTAATTTAACAGTGTCTCCGATCGGTAGTTATCCGTTATGTCCGTTCGAACCTCACCGATTGGATGGAACGGGGGTAAGCAAAAATGAATCGGGGTCAGTGTCTATCTTCCTCTTACTTTTCTTCCCATCCACCATGTCTTCCCACACCCCAAGAGCTTTTCAATTTACGACAGCTGCGCAACATCATCGAGCGGATTGTTGGCGTAACGAAGCGTCGTTTTGGGTCTTGACATCGTGCCCCAAGATAGGCTACAGACAACAAGCCTTAATGGTCGACGCGACCGGTGCTTTGCACAATTTTCTCCGTATTTAATTCCTAAGTATTTTTGCAAGAAGTTATCACAGAAATCATCGCAGGAGAAAATTCACCTCCTTCAAGTCCTGCTGCTGTCGCGGTAAATTCAACTTTGTCTAAATCCATTTAATGTACATTAATCTCGGCCGAATACAGCTCATCACCATTCGAATTTATGTTGAGGACTCTCGAGTTGTTCCCGCCCAGAAAACAGTGGCCATTGTTTCAATTCCTGTCCTGGATCACAACCATCGCAATCCTGGTTCCGTGCGAGTGTTGAGCAAGGAACTTATCTCGGCCTTGCAGAAAAGCAATGGAGCCATAGCTATTCCATCTACAGGTACCCAAACAATTCTATGTTTGGAATTTCATTGCGCTCATCCAATATTTCTAGGTTCCGGTGTTGTCCGGATTTCATTTCCGGATCCTGACGAGGACGAATGGAAAATACCATTTGTTCGCATTCCTTTTGGCCAGGACTGGGAACTCATAGACTTCAATCCTGAGCATTTAGAAATTTCAGAAAACCGGCGTCAAAATCCAGCGTGAAATGATTGTGCAAAATCTCGGCACATTGTTTGGTGATGGCCTGCATTTGTTTAGATTGGCATGGAGAGCCCTGAGCTTCTTTTCAAAAGCACCAGGGCTGCCAAAATAAATCTGAAGCGACAGTTTGAACCGAAATTTTGCTGGCTATCATCCCAGCAAGACCCCGTCAAAATCCAGCTTGAAATGATTGCACAGTGGCCAAAATACTGTTTTGGTGTAAAATCTCGGCACATTGTTTGGTGGTGGCCTGCATTTGGCATCTCTTGTAGCTCCTTCAGTAGTCTCCCAGCGCCGCCACGGAGACACCTCTACATACGGCAAAAGTGTCATCTCAACCCAGTCTTTGAGTTGATCTCGGGCCGAAGGACAGCAAATTATTGCTCCCAGATTCACTGTTATGCGGGCGGAGCCGTCCAACTGCTGGAGTCGTGATAGTTGCCAGCAGCATATTTTGTGATACTGGTCCCGTGTCAGAGAATCAATGACCATCGCCTCTTGGTTCGGTGCGTCAAGGGTTTTGATTGCCTGTGGGCTTGACATAGCCAAACCATAGCCAAACAAGCCAAGGACGTTGCCAGGGATGAGGTCCACGCAGAGCCGCCCGGTTGAGCTCCGTATCCAAAATGTACATTGGCCGTTGAACTAGAAACGTTCACATAAGCAGATCGGGCATGCAGACCACTGAACTTACGGTACCAGGTCGTGTTGGAAAACGGAAGAGAAATAACCCTGAGTCGCCTGCGACACTGTCAAGGAACTCAGCGACAAGGTTGAGCTTTCATACTTCGAACTCCGTGTACTCCAGAAAAATCAATATTCGGCATTCGGGAAATAACGGAGGCACGTACAGAGTAGGCATAGATATTCACAGTCGAAAAATGTGAGAGACGATGAAGGTCCAGAAAATGTTGAAACGGGATCAGATCTATTCAGAAGGCCAATACCACCGTGGAAAACCGTAGCATGTATATTGTTCGAACTTGCGGCTCCACAGATCTGAACAATATTCGGGTGGCTGGGTGTATCAATCCCTCTGGGAGTCTATTCGAGAACAGCCCAGAGGGTTGCCTGTGAGAGGCGTCTGTGGGCATGTGAGGGCGCGTGAGGGCAAGAGAGTGCAGAGAGAGCGAGTGAAAGACGTTTCGGGTCGAAATTTTCGGATCCGGGTCAAACTCCCAAACCAGCCAAATAAGCGACAGTGCCGTGCAACACAACGACGGCGCCAAAATTCTTGAAAATATTTGTGCATAAATTTCAAGGTATGCACTTCACCCTGATTCAGTCTTATGATGAAATTCGCTCTCATGATTGTTCAGCACTGGGTCAACTTTTTTTTTTCGCAATCGGGTTTTGACACTGTATACAATCATTAAAGCCACAGAAGGTACTAGTATGTGAGCATTGACACAGTGTAGACAAGATGCCAGTGGGGGGTGCGCATTTATCTTTGTGACGCACTGTAACAAAGAGGTGTAGGCGTGAGATCACGGCGACTAGTTTTGAACATGCCAACCGGGTCAAACAAGAGACAAATGGTAATGTGAGAAGGGAATTGGGGTGCATAGCGAGAACGAGTGGCGTAGCTCCCCACCATCTACCGACTATAGATTCGACTTTTCAAGGATACGTCCGGGACGAGACGGCCTCTCGAGTAGAAGAGAAGCAGCAGAGCATCGGAGACGTTTTAAATCCTAATGGGTGTGAGAAAACACGTTAGTACTGGCCCACTGGGCCGCTGAGCAAAGTCCGCGGTCGGTTAAGATGGCCAGTCCTGCGAGCGATGGCGGGATCGTCTCTGTTCATAATCATAGATATGTTGGGATCATGTGAGACAACCAAATAAATGGGGATGAGTTCCATAGGGTGTAAATAAAATCTTTTCAGTACAACCGGTGACCCAAGTCTGGCGATTATGGTCTCCCATCCACGCGCGTAAAGACATTGCCCTTTTTCGGCATCTTGGCACAAGCCCCTTCTCAGAATTCCCTGCGAAGCACGTGAATGTCATGTGATGCCGAGAAGGCGGCTTGTTCCGAACCTATAGTCCCTCGGTCACCCAGCGCGACTGGTTTTTTATAAGAAGCCATGAACCTGAGTTCGGGATACCCTATCCCATACTCATCACAGGCCTTATCCAGATCGTGCCAGAGGGGACCCAAATTAATGTCGTCCCAGACTGGATTATGGGTGAGCTTGAGGACGTGGACGTCGGGGCCATCATCTGCATTAGATGCAGACGACTTGAGCGCATCAGGGCGCTCAGCCTTGTAGTCAACTTCCGCAAAAACATCTCGAAACCAGTGCCCCGGATATCCACGCGCGTTAAGACGAGTTGCGAACTCCGCACGGATATTCGCAAAGTCAGGCTCCCGAGAGCAAATCCGCACATAGCGAATGAGATCACCCTTCACCCAAGCACGCTTGGAGTCGCTGGAGTGGCATGAATTCCAGGGAATGTAGAGGTAGACGTTAAGAGCCTTCTGGTATACTCTCGTGGTTAATTTCAAATGTGGATTAAACACGGGTTTAGCTGGGTCTAGCCCGAGCTGAACCAGTACGTCCAGGAAGGGGACAGACTCCGTCCACTCCATCCTCATATTTGGATGCAAAGATCCGAAGTGTCTCTGAAATCGTCGGACGTCTTCGAGCGTTCCTTTGATGATGCTGAAAGTATCATCGATGAAACGTCCGTAGAATAAAATAATGTCCTTCAGTTCTTCGAGCGCGGGGCCTTCAAAAGAGGCGATGAGGAGGTTAGCGTAAGTAGGGGCGCAAGCTGTCCCCATCGCCGTACCAACAACCTGTTGAAACATTTTACCCCCGAAGCGTACATAATTATACTTGAGGACAAGACGAAGGAGCAGAATAATCAGCTCCTTGCGTCCTCCAATATGCATGCGCGCAGCCTCTTCTAGATCGGCAAAATCCATCAGAGGAGCATCAAGGAGAGTCGCGATGCGACCAATCCCTTCATCGGTTGGGATGTTAGGATACATAGCGACAACGTCTCCAGTGACGAGCCAAATGTCTTCTCCCGGCGGCAGCTTTAGCGCAAGGATATCGTGACACAAAGATTTCGAGTCACGGAGGATCCAGGAAAAGGCGTCGAGGAGCGGTTTGTATGCCTTCGTACAGCATATACTTATGTTTAACCTTCCTCGTATACCTTTGTCCCTACCCTTAAATCCCTTGTGCGACTGTCTATGCCTTTGCACAATTATATATTTTCTTCCCTCCCTTTTTCCTCAACCTCACTAATCCTCATGACTGTTCGCATTCCCACTGTTACGATATAAATGATATAAATGAATCTTCTTGAACTATACGTGCACTGTTGCGATACCGGTATATACCTAGTCTCTTCTAAACGGACACTACAACAATTCTCACTCGTACCTCGTGTGTTGTACGGTAGGCCATGTCATTCTTCCAGCAAGGTCTGAAGCCATAGAAAGTGGGTAATCAACAAGTGATCAACCGCGGAGAGCGCAGGTGACATGACATTTGAAGAATAAAGAGAAGGGAAAGCGTATAGAGAGTGGAACGGGCAAAGAGAAGAGGAAGAGTGAGGCGAGCAAAGGCACGAAGACGATGCACAGCCACTGATCCTATTGCATCAGGTCATACTTTTCAAAATGCCAGCCATTTGAATGCAGCTCTATTCATCAGGAAAATACAAAGTTGCTGTATAGCTCCACATAGCCCCACATAGATGATATAGCTGCCATAGCAGATCAATCAAATCCATAGAAAGGTGGGAGGGTCAACTTCAACCTCATAGCACCTCATAGCCCAGCATAGTATGGAAGCTATCATAATGAGCATAGTCATAGCACTCATAGCACGCATAGTACCTCATAGCCATAGTCGATGGACAAAATAGAAGTAACAAACAGTGCGCTTGTCACTGACCAGTCAAATAATTACCTTTCATTCATTAGTTTTCGGATTATCTTCATATCTTTGAACTGACTCTAGGGGGTATCTGTTATTGTATATTGACTTGATATATTGTGTGAAGAATTTATCTAAAGGTGTTTTCTACGGGGTTCCAGCGCGCGACCTTCGCGTTCGGGCAAAATGAAAGGTAAGCAAGCGTATATAACCAGTAGACTAGAGAAGCCATATAGGGTCAGTTTCTGATCAGTATATGGGGTATGTGGAGGTGTTGAACCACTAAGCAACTCAAAAGATTTGTGTCTTAAAACTATTTCATGTTTTGCGTGCCAACGAAGCTGTGGATCATAAAATTGTCTCAGACACTTCTTGTAGAGCTCAATGAGCTCTACAACTTTGGTTTGGGTATATTTTTGGATGGATGCACAAGGTTTTTGACAAAGCATTAGATTGAGGAGAACAACAAGCATTAGATTGCAAAAAAAAGTGTTAGGCTAGACACAAGAGAGACAGTAATCTGTGACCTGTGACAATGCATTTTCAGATGAAAGATCTGGCTCCATGCCCAGGTTTCGATGTGGAACCTGATCAGAACACGACCATCTCCGGATTATTGCGTGTACTATTAATGTCCTCCGGCATCGCATTTCTGTCCTGGCTAGGACATTTGTGTCCATCAGACAAGCCAATGGTGTCCTGGAAGAAATTATATTATGCCCCCTTGGTGAAACCTTTCTGCCCACTCGATGTTCATTTGTTGTCCTTACCAAAAGATTTTCTGGTCTGCCCACCAAGACATTTCTGTCACCACGGAATTAATATTCTGTCGCGGAGATATCACATTCCGGTCCGCTCGGCAATCTGTTCTTGTCCGCTCAACAAAACGTTTCTGTCCGCTCTTTATGGATCTCAACAACCACTGCGTCAAATCTCTTGATCTTTTATGCCATCATACTCCGTTTCATGAGTAGATTTCAGGAAAATTATTTCCAAGCCTATCCTTTCACTCCCTCCCTTGATACAGGGCAACCTTGTTCTGCAGAACAAAGAATTTTCCTTTGAGGATAATGCCATGTGAATCCATATTTCTAGACTCTGTAGGGCCTTAACAGGCTTAGGATCGCCTGTAAAGCTGCCAGAAAGTCTGTTCCAGAGTGTAATTGAATTAGCGCAGATCATCCGGTGTGCCCGAGATGCCCGAAAGAGGGTTCAACTTGAGTTCTATTGTGAGGAGAGTTTTTTCCAGTGGTTTTCATGCTAAATCTTATTTGATAGCAACCACTGCCCATAGGAATATCAGATTCCCTCCTCATTGTAACACCCTCCATTCTCCTGCAGACAAATTTGACGCGCACTGGCACCAGGAGTCAAATGAAGTGCACCTACATACCTCTGGGGGAATTTCCATAGACTAACAAAATACAATTATGGATTGCCAATTTGGCAAGTGAATTCCCACAATATTTGTCCAGATTCAAACACACAAGTGTTTGAAATCACGCAAGAAAATCTGATGATCCTATGGTTTGATTTGGCTTCGAAGACCAGCCAAATCCTTCGGGGCTCAGAGAATTAACATTGGTTTCGGGACCAAAAATTGTGAACCCACATCATACGGAAGCCTATACTGGCAATGGACCCCTTTTAAACACAGTAATAACTCCTTACACCAATAGTTCACTATCCGAAGCACTAGTACTACACAGTTTTCCCCCTTAGGTTCAACTATCTGACATGCTCTAATATCATGATAGAATAAATAGAAGTATTAAAATCGAATGTTGTTGCCGCTAGAGATAAAAACCCGGTTTTGACAACATCCGCTCAAATCCCCGAGCAGATTGATGCATCAATTTTTCTGAAATAGGAAGCACGGCCGAGGTGAAGATATGATTTTTCTGACGACCCTAGATGACGATGACGTGCTGTCCGCTCGACTCTAGACGTAAATTCCAAGTCTTGAAAATCTCAAAGACGCTCCGCCGAGGAATTAAAGAAGAAGTTGAATCAATTTGAAAATTTAGACTGACCTGCCCGATGGCGGCAGAATTGAGCATAGGTGAGCCAAAGTTGGGCAGATTACAGCAGATGTCGGCCGGTTCCGGCATAAGGGATTTTCACTGGAGATGACCCCTTACTATTTTTGATGGGATCAAAACATAAACTTTTTGCCATTTTCATCACGCATAGGACAGCTGTAACTTCGATTCTTCATACTCAATTAACCTAATTTTTTGACACAGTGTCTTCCCACACGTTCTCCAGGGGATAGAATACTCCGAGAGTGAATGTGACCAAAATTGACTCCCCATTGCTCGCTTTTACGGGGGAATAATTTTGCTGTCCCAATGTAAAGCATTCTATATGGGTAATGCTCTTTGGGACTTCCCATCAAGAGTCTCATCCCTTAGATATCATGAATTTGTATAACATATCCAAGATTTAGGTGAATCTGAGACCTGTGTCCTGAGTTACAGCTGTCCTATGCGGAAACATGACGAAAATGGCAAAAAGTTGCGCTTCCTAGTTTAAAACTGTATTTAGTATATAAGTAGCTACAGATTCTATGTACTGCTCAAGCGTTTGCAGAGCTCAGCCAACCGCTAATTATCATCCGATATTTATCTCTACAATTTTGTCTGATTCCGCACTCCAAAACCCAACAAGCCGGGCGTGACGCGTGACGTGTGATGGACCAATGAGAAGGGAGTGATCCCTGTCACCATTGTGGGTCCAGCGTTGGCCAGCGACAATGTCTCTCTCTTCCATGTTCATCGCTACCTCGGATCCTCCGCCAACCGAGATTGAGTATCTTTCTCAGAGCGTGGACGAACTTGCTCGGCTCTCTCCATTTGCTGGGTACGCACATGCCAGACCAAGCGTTGATCCCTGCCTCGCTGGAGGTTCGTGATGTATCACCTGTCCTCTGCGCTGCTCATTCATCAGACCACAGGCACCGAAATCATCCTCGATGAATATAGAGAATACGATTACAGCGAGTACGGCGGTGTGGGCCCCGCCTTCCGCAATGGGGACGGGGACGTGTATCTACAGCTCCAACACTGGGGCGGGGATCTTCACACGACTCAGGTATGATCGGCTCTCCCTGTCGACCCCCTGTTCACATCGCACCGAATATTCAGCTCTCAGATTATTGCCCTTCTGAGTATGGCCATCCGGATCCAATTCAAGCCCAGCGGGACTTCCAACTCTCCGACAACTGGAATAGCCTCCACCCGACATTTAAAACAACCCAACCGCGGAAGAAGGATAAGCAACTAATGGCCTGCCTATCCTGCCGTGAACGCAAGATTGGTTGCGTGCGGCCCAAGAACAGCCCGGACCAGACGTGCAAGTGTGTACGTTGGCCGTCTTGTTATTTCGATCCTGATGATTGCACCACAGACAGTGCGCTCGCCGGGAAAGAAAATGTGAATACCCGACGGCGTCGAGACGAGGCCACCACACCAAAACTCGTTTCAGGTCCAAAAGAACGAGCCCGCCGAGCCCGCCGAGCCCGCCGCCCCTGCTCGGAAGTAAATGCTGGTCAGATCTCAAACTTCGGTCTAGTATATGTTAAGTTCTATGTTTCGGTGAATGCAATGATAACACTTCTCCTGTCATTAAATGACTGGTATTTTGAATCCAACACCGATCACAAGCAAAACACGCCTGGGGCAAGCTCGATGAAGATGTGATGGAGAAGCGAAGAATCCCCGCTTGGGATGAAGTTAACACAGACAATATCGAAAATGGAAGAGACTATGTGTACCGGCGTTCGCCGGATCTGTGCTGTTCCGGTGAAGTTCGGTCGATATCCTTTCAAACGAGATCGCAGATCTATAAAAGAAAATTCGTATATACCCTCTTGGAAGAACCGCCAGGTAGAAAGTTCTCAAATGTAGATTTTCGACGTTTTGGGGTCTCCATCTCTTTTCGTCTCGCCAAGCCTCCTACTCCGTCTCTAGGCTCGGCGACTCCTCCCTCGTGTCCTCATCATGTCTCACATGTCCACCTAGTCTTATTCCCTGCCCCACCTAGTCTTTTCCCCCCGTCGTGACATCCCTTTTTTTAGGGCTGCTCACCGTCCCGTCAACGGCGGCGGCCGTACATTTTTGGCAACGAGACGGCTGCGGCCCGTTACAAAGACGGCCGTCTTCCAGAGAATTTCGACCTCGAGACGGTGCGGTACAGACGGCCTGGGTCATTCCCAGGCCCCTATTTCAACTGTGTGTGTGCTTTCTATTGTAGTTTTGCCAATATGGAGGACATTCAGGTTACAAAGATGATTGTATGCGAAATTTGAGCAATCTTCCAGCGCCGCAGTCAAAAAAAAAACTCCAATTTCACCGTTTAAGCGTAGGGAAACCATCAAATAAATGGGACTGTAAAAATTGAACTTGGCCCAAGGCAGGGCAGAGAAATGTGAAGTTGGGTATCTGAAGCTATTATGTTTATCATGGGGCGCCGCAGGCCGCCAAAAATGGTCAAATACCGTGCAGCAAGATGGGAAGCACCTTTTAAATATGGGCCAAGAGAATGGGATCATAAAATTGAGCCCTGCTGAAATCGGGGCAGGAGGTCGGTGGTTAAGCCTGTAAAAGTGTCAAATCCATCCCTGTGCGCCGCAGGCCGCAAAAATGGGCAAATGCCATGCAGAAATACAGAAAACAGCTTTTAAATATCAATTTAGAAAACAGATTCAGGAAAGAGTCAAGAAAGCAAATAAGGGTCAGATAACAAAGGGAGATTATTTTCTGGGCTTAAGAGAAGAGGGCAAGAATTTAGGAAGAGGGATTGGGGGTTGGAAAAAAGACGACAGCCCCCGGGTTCGAACCGGTGCAGGTCAAAAACATCGAAACCTAACAGATCGATCACACCAACTAGACTAAGCAACCATGTCAGGGCAGCCACTACAGTCATTCCGCGGTCCTTGCAACAGGTTTCGGAAATCCCGGTTTTTTTGGCGCAAAACTAAGGTTTAGGATCGAAACTGAATATGTAGGTAGTATGTATGCACTCGTAGACCTAGGCCATGCAAAAAAATCCAGGGTTTCTCATCAATTTTAAAGCATTCTTGGCCAATCAGCGGGGGGCCAATTTTCTCGGCATCACTGGTCCTTGCAAATCTGCAGAAACTAGACTGGGATGGTGGTCTCAACCAAAAACTTGAGTTGCAATGTGAAAATATGGTGCTAGTGGTTCCCTATATGTCTTCACACAAACTTTTCGTGTCCCTGTCCCATGCTAGAACTGACTGTGCTTCAAGCCCACCATTGCATGGAAAAATAGGGGTTTTTTTTGGCTTGGGGTATCTTTTTTTATGCGACAATTCATCTGGACCCATGATATTGCTTGTATTCATGTTTGACTATGCCCAACACGTTGTTTGTGTATGTTTTCATCTCACGTGAGCACAGTGTATGGATGATTGGTTCATTCCACACACCTGGGCTATCCAATGACCCCAGATTTTTGATAGCATGAACATATGACTCAGTATACCCCTCCATTCATTTCATGTCCTGTGAAACAAACAATGTAGAAGGGATAGTTGGGTTTCCTGGAGATTTGCCCTATTTGGCGCTGATTACATAATTACAGTACACTCTATGTACTCGAAAAAAATGTGGGAGGTGCATCAGACATGTATGAAGAGATCTGGTACAAAAAATGGCAAAGAAATATATTTTTAGGGCTTAGGAAAAAAAAATTTGCAAGGACCAGTGATTTTGCAAGGACCGTGGAATGACTGTACAATGTGTGACCATTCGATTACGTAGTTTTTGAACATTTAGAATATAAAAATTTCAGTTCCACATATGACACCAGAGCCGAAAAGACGACCGTCTGTAGTGTCGCCGAGAGAGCCATGATGGAAGGAAGTGTGGGATGGGAGACGGCCACGAAAGAATCCGCCAATATGCTTGAAATCTAGACGAAAATCAGCGCCCTAGATGTTGATGAGATGTGCCTCGTCGAGACAAAAAGCTTGCTTACTCTGAAAAGTCATGGTGTAGATATCATAGCATGAATAATACCTGCAAATTTATAGAGGGAACTAGTAGAGTGCACGGCCTCAATGGTAAATTGTCGGTTGAATTTGCTCGCTTGGACCGCCCCGCCGAATTCTCAAAGCCCAATAAAGAAATGGGGAAGACAGAGATTCAGTGCGCCCCCCCATTCTGTAGCCGGGCTACCGGCAGAGAAGGTACAGATTGAATAATTCAAGACAATTTTGGAGAGATTCGACCTAGAAATGAGCTCAAACAGACGGGGGCATTATTTTTCGCCGCCACTGTACTATTTTGTGAGAAATACTTCCTGTATTCCCATCTTAGTGCATTTCAAAACAGGGTATTTTGGGTCGCAGAAGCAGTAATTAATGTTTCAACAATGTTTCTCATCAGCCGCTTCCTTGAACAACAAGGAGGACCTTACAATTTAAAAGCAACACTCGAGTCTCAAAATCTTCACGAGTCCATCGCACCCGCCGGTCCTAGACTCGACGAGTGCCGAAAGGAGAAGACAACGGACGGCCAAAATCTTGGCCTAAGAGTGGCCAAGGGTGTGGAAAGAAAACGGAAAAAGGTAAGGAAACGAAAATAGCGGAAGGGACGAACTGGAAGCGGCATAATTGGTGTGTCACCGGCGGGGCCACATGAGTTGCGCGGCGAGAGCGACGCGCAAAATGGTTCAATAGCCTGTTTGCGCAGAAGCCATTGGAGCCATTCGATGGCTTTCGGGCCGTGCGCAGAAATGGCAGGTGAATGGCTCCACCAGCCATTTGAGAGCCATTCACATCATATTTTGGCGGTGGAGCCATCCGGTTGCGCACGGCCAAAATGCCATCATATGGCTCCAATGGCTTCTGCGCAAACTCTCTAATGAAGGATGGGACACCATGTCAATGAGAGCGGATTGCGCGAGCAAGTGCGCGTGCATGCGGAGATGTGAAAGACCGGTGTCAAAGGAGGCCAATAAACCGGGCAGCAAGACACGTACCACCAGACCCGAATAACTTATCTGTGCCAAAAGCGACGCGTGAAATACCCACCCAATCTGAAAACGCGTAGCTGGACAATGTATTCACACAAGATGACGCGTGAAAGAAGTCCAGTATTCCGGGCAGATACAGGCCCGAGTGGATGGGAAAGCAGGGTCCAGCGCGATAAGTTCCGCCAGACCGCGGGAAGAAGCCAACGCAGAAGGTACGGGAAGCGCTATGTGCGCGGGAAGGTCCCGACAAGGGGGAACCTGGATTCGAAAATCGGATATGGGGTCGAAAATATTTTTTCGACCTTCATCGGACCTCCCCCTTCTCCTTCCATATAGGGAAGGTGTTTCCCACCCCTAGCGCCGGACCGTCCGTTCCGAGTCGAGCTGCCGTACCTATTGGGATCTTTCACTTACAATTTTGACTTTCCTCAATACATACCAGCGTAGAATATGCTCATTCCCATTGTTCTATGTGTTGTAATGCTCAACAGACAAATCTGGAAAATTTGCGACTCCAACCTTACTTACAGTCATTTGCCTTGACTACACCATTTCAGGACACAGAAGCAGACCAGAGCCAAGAGATGGTTCAGGGCATTAGTTTTGGTTGCATAACACTCCCTTGTGCCATTTATAAAGCTTTTGCAGGTGTTTTGAGCCCCTGTGTAACATGCCCTACAAAAAAAAATCAGCCGACCTCGGACCCCCCCCCCCCCCCCCCCCAATATCCGAAATTTTAATGCCGGTTCCCCCTTGGGTCCAGACGTGGTAAAGGCAAGAGAACGATCTTCAGCATGGTAAGAGCAGGGCCCTGTCGAGGCCCAGGGCGATGGAGACGGAGGAAGCGAAAAATCGAGAGGTTTGATGCAGAGATGAGCTCGCGAAGAGACTTCCAGTCTCGAGTGAGTGAATGCAGAGAAAGACTTTGACGTGTGGCTGTGTGCATCAAGATCTTATCTAATCTTGATGCACCTGAGGGAAAGAAGACAAATCCTATCTAAACTTCCACTTCCTTGTCTACCACTCACAAAGTATTAGTTAACACGTGCCCACAGTCTTCACCTCAACGCCCATCGTGCGACGACGACGCAGCGAGAGCGTGGCTTCTCCTGTCGCATAGGCATCCATTTCCACTGAAGGCCATAGTAGCTTGGCACCCACTTCTACAACTTTCTCCCTCTGCTTGCCTTGTCAAGAATCTCTCCGGATGCCACGCGTTTCCAAGGACCCACAGGCCATCGCCGTGTCGCGCACCAGGTCGGGCTGCTACACGTGCCGCATCCGCAGAAAGGTGCTTTGTCCCTTTCATTAAACTGCTTCATACCCTGACCTCATATCTTGAGAAATGCGATGAACGCGTGGACTCAAACCATTCTTGTCAGACTTGCGTCCGTTTGACGCTACAGTGTCTGGGCTTTGGCCCAACACTTCCTGAGTGGCTTCGTGTATGCCTTTGCCTTTACTACAAAAACCTTTGACATTTGACATGCACCAAAAGAAAACGGCTGCTCAAGTGAGAAATAAAATAAAGGCCCATACAAGCACTAGACGTATACCCCAGAAGGACGGCACACACTTCTGTATGTTAGACTGTGGCCTTGGACCAACACCCATCACATTTCCAGAGGAGCAGATGGATGTGACATGGGCTTGCAGAACCGCCCCCGAGGCTTGGTCTGTTTTTTGCAACAAAGCCGAGCACAGCTTGGCGAATGGACAGCCCATGGACTACTCCCAGCAGCAGGAGGATTTCAACGGGACCACAGACTCTCCCAGCCATCAGAACACCACTTCTGTAAGGGAACTGACAGCGATACCTTTCCGAGGCATACAACAGTCTTATTGGGACTACGACATTCAGCTACCAGGTCCCAAGGAAGAGAGACCTAACCCCGTTGTGCATGTGGTGATGCCTTACTTGCACCATCCGCAGCCTCAGGTGCCGCTTCATTTCGATTTCATTTCCGCCAGAAGTGGTCCCAATTTTTCCCACTGAACCCTTTGTTTTTGAGTATGGTGGCCGTCAAAACTTTATGTCAAGCCGTTGGTTGGAATTCTTCGTTCGCTATACTCGAGTAGTGATACTTTTGCAACCTACTCTTCCTCTGCAATGTCGGGAACACACCTGTACAACCTGAACTGCTTGTAAATGAATTAGAAGACATAAAATTGAGTGTCTGGAGCTCATGAATGTCTCCCAATCTTTGCTCGTGCCGACTCTCTTTTGGCACAACTTCGGGTCGTGTAGATTCTCCCCCGTCGTATTGTGTCAGTCGTGAGGTCGGCGTCGCCTCTCCCCTTTCGGTGTCAAGCTCTCTGTGGGCCGTGCCCCATCGGTTTCCCCTACACAAACGCGCATCCCTTACCAGCTGAGTTTAGGACCTGCTCAGGTGGATTGGTATCGTCGCGATTGGGATGGCTAGGTCTCGGCTGATCAAGCGATGATGCGGGCCAGGCTAACACTCCCAGTCCCTCAAGAGTGTTATATCAAGAACCGCTCACCTGTTCGTGCTTTGGCAAATAGGAATATGACTCCATATGAAGCCTTCTGGAAGCACAAACCCAACATTGCCTCATTACTCGCTGACAAATTAAGTAATGGCGGGTGGTTCTTGATGTTGGGCGCATCAGATCACTCCAAACAACTTGTAGACCAAAAGTATGGATAAATAGAAAAAATTTGGGCATGTTAACCGACTTCCATGAAAGGTAATTCTCGCAGAGTACGCGATTTTTGCTCAGATTTTGAAACCGACTTTTTGTAGAGGGTGCGTGGGAAAAATCTGTTACCATAGTCGAAAAAGTACTCGTCGAGTAGTGCAGATTACCACTTTGGATTATGTCAATACCGTGTCATTTGAGCTCGCAATCGCTCTCAGAAAGTAGCCATTTTTGCTCATTTTTTGCTGTTTTTGGCCTGTTTTTGATAAAAACGGCCACTATCTGAGAGCAACTGCGAGCTCAAGTGACATGGTATTGACATGATCCAAAGTGGTAATCTGCACTACTCGACGAGTACTTTTCGACTGTGGTAACAGATTTTTCCCACGCACCCTCTACAAAAAGTCGGTTTCAAAATCTGACAAAAATCGCGTACTCTGCGAGAATTGCCTTTTATGGAAGTCGGTTAACATACCCAAATGTCTTCTATTTATCCCTACTTTTGGTCTACAAGTTGTTTGGAGTGATCTGATGCGCCCAACATCGAGAACCACCCACGCCATTACTTAATTTGTCAGCGAGTACAACCTTTTGGCGCGCCTCTGTAAGTCCTTCACCAAGACAAGAAGCGACATAAGCTCATGCCTAACGCACGAAGATTCCAATTCATGGTACCATTTATTTATAGTCATCATACGTTCTTTTGCGACACTTTGGTTCTTATCTCGTTTATACCACCCACCGGACCAATTCTACTCCATACCTCTCAATTCCACTCTGAGAGAGGACACACGGGATTTAAATTTTGCACATTTGGAATTGGTAACACTAATAACAAGTTAGTAGATTCACTTTGTATTTCATTAGCGTTGAAATAAATTCGTACCTGTCACTTACTTGGGGGTGCCATTGCGATGTCCAGATCGGACCCTTCGAGCCGTGGCTTGAGTCAAGAATGCAACCTGTCCTTCTGGAACCACACTGTAGAACCATGACAACTGCTCGCGAGAGTAAATTTTGGTTTTTTCAGCCTTGAGCTCGGTACGTTTTAATTCTTCTAGCAACTCCTGCGAGATGTGGTTTTTTATGCGTTCCAAACTGTAGGGTCGAAGAATACAGAGTCCTTTGAGTGATCATACACGCGACGGCATGACATACAGTCTTTAACCGGGAAGCGAAACATAACGTGGAAGCGAAACACTACGCCGTTTGATAACTTGGAAGTCGGTGATGAACCCAAAATTTGCGAGATGAATGTGTCCTATATGCGGACCCTGTAGAAAAAAGGAATTGTGAAATGAGATGCTGTAGCGCCGGTGCGATGCAATTTTGTAGACTCGTAACCAGTCTGCCTACGCCGTTCTAACAAGGCGGGCTTGTTGCCGTAGGCAGACTGGTACTTCTCGGATATCCCAATTGGGCTGGGGCGGAGTTTGAAAATTTAAGTGTTTAATTTTTCGAGGTATTCTCGCGCGCCGCAATTTTCAAGCTTTCTTCTCCGTTCAAGCTGGAATAATCAATGATAATTCCACCCCTTCACATCTGTCTCCTCAAACTTCTGCTTTTTAACTCGGAGGATCCATAAAATTGAGTCGAGTTTAGAGAAGAAACTAAATCAAAAGGAGCTAAATGTGGATGTGCGTCATCGATTGGTCATCGCCTCTGACCGGCCCCACTCAAGTCAAGACTTAATTTCAAACTCTGCCCCAGCCCAATTGACAGCTCCGAGAAGTACCAGTCTGCCTACGGCAACAAGCCCGCCTTGTTAGAACGGCGTAGGCAGACTGGTTACGAGTCTAGCAATTTTGTGTGGACCGCTATTTGGCCCATTTTCTGACAGTAAGCACTATAGCATGCTCTTATGCACCATGAGGTGCCAGGTGCTAGACGGGGGGTTTTCGAGGTCGAGGAGACTCAAAATGGACACCCCGAAAATTCAGGTTGTATATGTAGGGTACAATTGGTTATTTTGAAGTGTTTCGCTTCCGTGTTATTTGGCCAAATTTGGGTCGCCGAAAAGATCACTCTCGTTCTCTATGAGAACACGATGTAATCCTACAGTTCTTTGCATTGTCGGAATGCTGGAAGGACACTTCACGAGTCTATAACAAGGTATGATGTCATTGGGGCCTCATTGACACCACAATTTGCTGCGTCGCTTCGGCGTTTCGCTTCACGGTTAGATACTGTATGCACTCTGGAGCGAAGGCACGAGGCTGATGACATCACTTTTGATCAACTCAACTTTTTTTTCCAATGTTCAAACTCGGACTTTGGTATGCTGAACAGCGACAAGTTGCGTTAGGCCTGCCCGAAGTCCTTGATGAGGAGCGCTACCTCATGGAGCTTGGTGACGCATATCTTGGCGGCGCTACAGAATGGGATGGCTCGCCAGAAGCTGCTGATAGTCGCATTTTTGCTTTACAAGACAAGGATAAAGACTACTATACTGTATTCGACTTGAGGAATGAAACTCAGGCCCTATTTCTGTGAGAATTACTTGGTTGCTTCGGCGTACTGCGGCGGAAGTATATATAGCTCTACGGTCGACGGCAATCTTAACGACCGAGAAAGTATATAGCTAAGTGTGTAAAGTAGTATAAGCATCCGATTATATTGGGTCATCTGTGTATGAGCCGAGGTGCCACTAGCATCCTCATATCTGTGTCAGAGGTGCCGATGGCATTCTCATTTGTGTCCGAGTCGAGTCGCCATTAGCGATATCACCCTATGCCCCTATTCTATTCCCCTCTTTCATTTAACAATTTCTAAAGAACTCACTAAGGGATCCCCAGTTTGATTTTTTGGCTTGGAAGTAGTCGGCATTTGGGCTCACTGAGAACCATATTGACGATTCAGACTATGATTTCATGTCAGTAAGCGCTTCAGAAACTGAGGTCTCATTACCTTCTGACTCCGAGTCCACAGATGAGGATATGCCTGATCTAGAATGTGTCAGTGACTCTGAAGATGAGTACGAAGAGACACCAGACCTGGAATCTACCAGTAGTTGAAACGCGTGATCCTATTGCCTTTTCAATGGTCCACATTTTGGCGCCCCCCCCGATGAAACCGCCATGGGTCGGGCTTCGCCCGTGCCAACAGAATCAGACTCTATATTAAAATTTTATCGACTATCAAAATTTTTTGTGAAGTCTGACTACGGGAGAGTATGGAGTAAGACATTGGGTACAATATCAGGTCCTGGGCGGGAGCTGGAACCATTCTCAGTATTCATTTCAGACATGTTTCTTTTAGTCTCTCCTAGACAGACGCTTCAACACAATCCGAGCTCGTTCCTCGCTGTGTTGAAGTCTGTTAGTAATCGCGGGGGTCCGATCAGAGTAAAATCTTGTTACATAATCTGCGGAGTTTGAATTGACCTCGGATAACTCCGGGACACCTCCAGCTAAATCTCCTGCGCGCCGAACACACCTGGAATTGGCCTACGATACACTGGATACTATCCGAGTGAGGCATTGAATATTCTTGAGAATTTTACATGCGTTCCCATGGGGTTCGAGGCAAGGTTGAGCAAGAGCATTGAGAAGATGATATAATCACTTGCCAAAAGATGGCCTCCATCCACAGTGAGTTTCTGGGCACATTTAAATTTTTTGAGAAGGCAGAAAGGAAGGCATATGCAAGGCAATCCGTCCTATGTAAAAATTGGATGAAATATCGCGTGTTTAATGAATACGACGACGCGACTTGAAGAAGATTATGTAACAACTTTTTACTCTGATCAGAGCCCCACACTTGAAAACGGACTATGTTTCTTTGGGAATAGTTCAAAGACCGAACCAATGTTACCTTCCTCAAAGATGTCCGTGTCTCCAGCCATTTCCCTGCATTATTTAGTCCGTTTTCAAGCGTGGGGTCCCGATCAGAGTAAAAGCTTGTTACATAATCTGCTTCAAGTCGCGTAAGTCGCGTTCACGAAACACGGTATTTCATCCAATTCTTGCATAGGATAGGTTGCCTAGTCTGTGCCTACCATACTGCCTTCTCAGAATTTTTTAATGTGCCCGGGAAAACACTGTAGAAAGTGGTCATCTTTTGGCATGTGATTATGGCCTTTCTCCCATGCGCTTGCTCAACCTTGGCTCAAACCCGATGGAGAGGCTTGAAAAGTTAGCCAAAATATTTACATGACCTCCAAGATGGTATAGAATCGGCTTTAGATTGGTTACAGGTATATCTTGAGAGCAAGAGACTTGGAGGGAGGTGTCGCGGACTTTCCTGAGGTCAATTCAAACTCCGCAGATTATGTAACAAGATTTTACTCTGATCGGACCCCCGCACTTACTAACAGACTTCAACACAGCAGGGAGGTTTTGTACACAACAAGTTACAAGATCTCGTCTGGTCGGTACGCAGACGAGCTGATCGGGATAGCGTATAAGTTCCGCTGACTTTACAGGAGTAAGATTCAAAAAAAAAAAAAGTGCAAGGGCTCGACCTTTGGCACCTTTCTTAACACGCACAAAGAACCAGAACAACGTATAATTGTCCAGTAGAGCATCCCTCCGATTTCCGGACTCTGAAGCAAGCCCCTTCTGACACAGGCCGTGTTTGGTTTGTTTGGGCGCTTCGGCATCGCTCGGCATCCCCGGCATCGAGCGGCCTCCTCAGAACGGGCTTGGAACGAACCTAGTGAACTAGCAAGTTTCTATGCATTGCGAGTCGGAAATTGCCGGTACAATTGATTCGGCCCGATCCTCCCAACACCGCCCCCCTCGATATGGAGAGCTGTCAGGCCTCTGGATTAATAAGGAATCGGAAGAGACAGTTTTGCTGAGAATCCCACTGGCTATCATCTGGTAATCGCCCTCACGTTCCCGTCGCGGCTTGTATCGGGAGTGAAGCCTTGCAAATTGCAGTACGTCCCCCGAACCGAACAACTGGGGCGACCTAGGACAGTTCCAACCATGTAATTGTGTTTTATTCTGACTTACCTCCCGGAAGTCTCCAACTTTGATCAACATACGTCCTCCCCAGACACGATTCGTGCCTGTGAGGGAGGCACATATTCTGCAGTAAAAATATACATATTCAACTATACCACTACAGTGTAGCGTCACCGGCGCCCCTATTTATTTGCACCTTCGAAAGGGGGATCGGCCACTGACAGCGGTGAGTATTAATCTGGAGGGCAGTACTGAGTCGTACCAAAGAAATGATCTTCCATGGTCCCGGTAAGTTCGTCGTACCATTTTGCGAGCGAGGTCAGGACATCTGGCCCGCATTGGCATCGCTTGGAGTCGTATGTGATACGAGAACTTAGTTGTATTGAAAGATAGTCTTTGAGTGCGTTGATACGGTACCCCATTTCGGCGATGCTAATAGTCTTTGGAAACATTCCAAAACAGGAAATTTTCGTTCGCGCCTTCGGTTCCGACATTAGCTGTAAGTAATTTCACGCCAACTGACTTATTTCCTGGCTATTCATGAGTTAACTGAGTTGTGGTGGCAGTACACTGGTCGAATTTCTGGTTGAGCTTCAATTGTATGCTTCTTTGGTCTTTGATTCAATTTGACCGACCTTCTTTTCGCTTCAACAGTGAGTCCTCGGTTAATTTGTTCCTTGATTTTACAGTAATGTGTGTGGTTGTTTGACTTTCAATTCACCCTATTTTTTGAGTCCGAGACTTGATACCGGGATGGCAATGGCAATTGGATTGTTGAATCTTTGGTTCAAATTCAAGTGTGTGGCTCGTTAGGCCGGTTTGATTCTCTTCCAATGCCACTGGTTACACCACGAGTCAGATACTTGTTGAGTCAGATACTTGTTGCTGAGTCAGAGTACAGATTCAAAAAATACCTTGCACCTGGCATCTTTCAGCACAGTGCACCGAAATGTCAGTGACATCACATGTCACAAAAATAAATGCTTATCGCTGGTGGTTGGAAGTCACGTGAGAAAAAATTATTGCCGCAATAAAAAAAGTCGAGCGTGAGGCGTGACTGTCGATTTGAACGAAATTATACGGTATGGATTGCTGAGGGTTTGCGACGCTGCAAAACTGGGCCAGACGATGGAAAAGGCAGAGAATGGTTGGAGGTAACTAACAAACAATCCTAATGAGGTTACTAGCACCGCCACAGTCTACGAGTCGACGGGACAGCTTTTCGAAATCAGGATCCTGACACGGCCTGGACATGGCGTATTTCGCTGGACACACTTTGGCCCACTCGGAGTATGCGCACAGGATCACAGCGTGGACGTCACTTGGATGCGCTGGCATTTTATGTGCGTACGGACCATCGGGCTCAACTCCGTGATTCCCCGATTATATTTGTTTGGTTTGGCATTGACTTGCATGGCGTGAATGTTGGCACGACTGGATGGGCCATTCTCGGGATTTGAAATGCCTCAGACATTTTATTGGCTGCTTTAATACGCGCGAGACAATCTGGTCATTGACGGCACTTGGACTCGGGCTTGATTCCCTTATCGCTACGCACATATTTCCTAGCCGGTCGGCGACGGACAGTATTTCCTCAATGGACCTCAGTTTAGACTGCGCATATTTCCTGGATGGTTGGCCCCAGATGCCCAGCGGCGAGCGTTGGCCCCGCCCCAGCTGTCGGGGTCTGGGGTGGAAACCCCAGCCGTCCGCCGGCCCGAAAGAAAGACTTTTGCTATTTGGATAAGAGCCATAGTGAAAAAAAAAAAAAGAATTCATCCCGGATTCTGTCTCGAAAATTTTGAACTGATCCACGAAAATTCACAGATCGATTGGCAACCACGTCGCGCAGAAGCTCCACGAATTTGAGCTCTGCATTAAGTCGACGTGGGTGTCAATTGAGATGTGAATGAAGTGGGTCAGTTCAGGATTTGAGGGAAATAAATAAATAAATTGTCCGAAAAGGCACCACGCCAGCGGAAAGCAGCGCCAGTGAAGACGAGGGGGTCTGGGGCAGTGTTGCGGTGACCCCGGGTCATGACCCCTGGTCAAGAGACAAGGGTCGACTTTCCTCGAGCTGACCTGACTTGACCCCGGGGTCACCCCGGGGGTCAGGTCACTGGATCGTAATTTAATTTGCGAAAAAAAAAAAAAAAGTAGTATGAACGCTACTGCCAAATTAATCATTGTCTACGACTCTACGGTAATTGCATCGCGGAGTTGCATCTGTTGTTGGATAAGTCCTCCTCGTATCCCTTCCATACCTGCCGCCGTCTATCATACCTGATTTGTTTTATTCTTTCTCTACCTGATCCCCCCGATTCATGCACTCCCTCTGTATGTCTCTTCACCTCCCGTCGCGTTCCGCCCAATCATCTTGTCCCATCATCCCGCCGCTTTACCCTTACGATATTAATTTTCTTTTATTATACTCAGTCTTTTAAATGTGCCCCTTATATCCACTCATACCTTACATCCACTTACCTATGGTAGTACTGCTGCATAGCCGATCCTGGCCACTTACAGCGTAACGTAGAAAAAACAACAGCAACAACAACAATCGAACAATCGCTCTCATTGTTCCCCAGACCATCCTCTTCAAATTCCGCGATGATATTGTTCAACCGATGTTCCATCCATCTTGTAGGTCAGTAACAACCCGCCCCACGTCGAAAAAATGTTGATTGAAGCTTCGGCAAAAATCTTGTCAAGGTCGTACAGTTCGGTGCAGAAACGGAGGCGAATCGCAATTTCGGGGGAGAGTTAATTAGGGCTTGACCCACCTGACCTCCCGAGCCCGAGTTGACTGACCTGACCTGACTACCTGACCCAGGGGTCAGGTCAAGGACCTGACCTGACCTTCGCAACACTGGTCTGGGGGAAGCATTCCCCCATAGCACAGCCACAGCGTGACGTCACGCGTGACCAAAGTTCCGGGCGTGGGTTTTGAAGAACATATGAGCGCCTAGACTCGTCACCAGTCTGCCCAGGGACGGCAATTTGTACTGCAAGCAGTATGCCGCAGGCATACTGAGCATACTGCTTGCCAGTACAAATTGCCGTAGCAGGTGTTAAAATACGATCCTAGTATTAGTTACGGTCTCGTTCCTTCCCTACTTGACTTACCGCCAAGCGGTCACACTTTCCTTTTTCATCTGTTTTGTTACATGTCACTCTCAGCGTCGTTTCTTCTTAACGCGTTCGATCTGGCCCACGCCTCCCCCACCCTGACTTGCCTGATATGGAAGGTGATAAGATTTCATCAAAGATAAGCCCGAAAGGGAGGTGTCGCCGACGGGGACATGTCTAGGTGATCTGATTTCGCAACTTCCTATCAGTGTCGTCGCTGAGTGGTTACACTCGGCTTTGGAAGTATCATTAGGTAATTGGTATGTTTTTATGGTCACTCGATCGATTCTCCCAGTGCGTTTTCTTCTTTTTTATATTATTTTGGTGTTAGGCTCCGCGCAGCGGGCCTAGCGGCGAGCGACGCACCACGCAGTGGGCCCCGCGGCGAGCGTAGGGGGGTCCGCGGGGGTCTCCCCCGTGCCAGATAACATTTAAATACCCTGAAAAAGTTCCTACACTCGTAGAAAAAAATATTTCAAAGCTCCACGCAGTGGGCCTCCGCGGCGAGCGGAAGCGCCACGCAGTGGGCCTTGCGGCGAGCGTGGGGGGTCCGCGGGGGGTCTCCCCCGCGCCTCGTGAGCCTTATTCTGACATTAAGCGACATCAGGAAAAAAGCACATGGTTACATAGTGCTTGGTAGCCTAAATACCCGTGGTAGCCCCGTAGGCAAGTCCCCCTTATGGTACCCTCGTAGCCACGTGCCATCGTCTGATAGCGCCTGGTAGCGCCTGGTAGCACTCGCGCATGGGCTCCCGTAGCACCTCGTAGCAGTCCTGTAGCACCTAATAGCTCTACAGTCCATCTCAGTAGGACTCAGTAGTGAATAGTAGTCACACATAAATTAACGCGAACGAGATGCATTCAAACTACATAAAGAACATAAAAGTGCTATAAATTGAGCAAGATACCTGGCTGCGACCACTTGCGCCTAGCCAAGAGCGGGAAGCTCGAAAGGATTTGAGTTGATACCTGAACGCCAAAATCAAAACTGGTGTAGGTACAGATAAGACTGAAAAGAACTCACACGACAATCCCAAGCATAGTTGATTGGGTGATTCTAAGGTGGATGGATAATCAGAAATGTCGCAAAGAAAATGCAAACTCACGGGCGACGGCCGGCGGTCTATGACACGAAAATGCTGTGCGATCAAGCCGTTGATATGAAGTACTGGTGGCATAATCCCGAATCAAGACCATATAGCAAGATCCTTGAAGGACAAGACCGGTTGAGGGAACTTGCGTTGCAGCCATATTGCGATGATCTTGGATCAATCTTGCAGTAATCTTGCACTAATCTTGCAACAATCTTGCAGCCACCGCAGAGCGTTTTACATAGAACGGAAGAGTAATATTGAGGGTGATTGCTTGCAATGTCTTGAAGAGATCACAACGACCCGTAGATAGCATGAGCAGGACAAGGGTATTGGCTTGCAACTCAGTGAGCTGGGGTGGGTGGCGGGTGGCGGGTATGATGGCTCAGGAAACACAGTTGGGAGTATGTTACAAGGCATGGAATGAAGGGCGGCCCCTGGGGTGTCTTTGCGGCATGGAGAAGGGGAAGAATGAGGGAGAGGACGCAGGGAAGATGGGGGCCGTCGTGTTGCCAACCAACAATCACGGCTGATCACGCCATATCGTGCACACGTGCGGCGGACTTTGAAATGGACTTAGCAAATTTGAGGCTAGCTGCATGATCATGTCCTGCGATTCATGCATCCAATATGTTTCGACGAATGCTGTAGACGAGGCATTAAGTTGAAATGAAGTAACAGGCCTTCGCCCGCGGTTCAAAATATCAATCGGCTAAACACCAACTACTCGGCGCTACTGATCTCCGTGAGCAAGCTATCAGATGCAACTGATCCTGCAGTGACGGCTATCAGGGCTACTCACTGCTACAGATCCTCGCAGAGAGCTATGGGCGCTACCGGTGGTATACAACTGACCTTTTAGCTACGTAGGAAAAACTTTTTTCCTGATGGATATCTAACTATATTTGTAAGCATATTGCCTTTTTAGGATGTCAGGGTGGGGAGCCCAAGGGGTGTTACGCGTTCGCTGAGAGTGAGTACTATACTTTATATTTACTGTACAACCTTACTTACTATGTCCCAGAGGGACTCCGTCTTTTAGGTATTTAATACAGCGTCGTTTCTTCTTAACGCGTTCGCTGAGAAGGGACTCCGTCTTTTAGGTTATGGGCCCCGACCGTAGCTATTTCTAGACGACCCTGTTGAACGCAGCATCGCCCGTGCACACGCGCGAACTACACGAGCATCGAACCTCTCGAGATCCTGCAGAGCCTCGACGTTCTCCCTCGACAACAACTGCCACGTCATCTGGACTTCCAGTCTTCCAGCTGCGCGTAACACCCCGAATTAGCTAGCGAACGCTTAGACCTCGTCCTCCATCCCATCCATTTCCCAATTGAACTTCCTCCGAAGCTTCCACGCCCACGCTCACGCTGTCATGTCCTCGGAATCAACAACTTCAGATTGGCGCCAGATCACCCCGCTCACCGCGGGGGCCTACAGCGGCTGGGAGCCAAAAGCCATCTCCGAGCTAATGCGCATCGGAGTCTATCGGCTCTGCTCCGGCGAGGAGATCACGCTCCCGCGGCCGACGGCACCAGTCATTGCGGCAGATGCATCTGCTACCGTCAGAGCGGCAGCCCAGCGAGAGTACAAAGAAGATGTTCGTGCTTATAACGAAGGCCTTCGTCGTAGTGATAAGGCCATCGGCACTATCCGCTCCATTATCGCGGAAGACCAGCTTCAGCACATCGAGGGGAAGACTACGCCCAAGGAAGTCTGGGATGCTTTGAAGGAGGCGCACAAAGATTCTACCTCTGGACTCGCTGCCTACTACATAAAAATTGGCATCCTGGAAAAGAAATACGCCGAGGATGAGAACATGCACACTCACCTTTCCTTCATCCAAATGGAGAATCGCAAGCTCCCTGTCGCCCAACGATTTGACGATGAATTCCTCGCACAAATCATGCTCATGTCACTTCCCCGCGAGACCACCTGGGAAACCCTCCTTGTCGCTCTCCTCCAGTCCATCACCGACACTAACAAACTCAAAACCGTTGATGTCGTTGCCCGCCTCATGCAGGAATATCGCCGCATCACCGGGGCTGATGTACAAGCCGATTCCGCTCTTCTCGCCAAAAATAAGGAGAAATCCTTGAGGAGCTCGAAGAAGCTTCGGTGCGGCTATTGCAAGTACAAAGGGCATAGCGAGGATGATTGCCGCAAAAAGAAGCGGGACTTGGAGAGACCGTCGAAGGGGAAAGGAAAGACATCAAAGGCAGACGCCCAGGTCGCTGAAGCCTCCAACTCTGACTCCGACTCCGATATGAGTGAGAGCTCAGAGCGCGCGCATCTCGCGTCAATCGCCGCCGAGTTCTCTGCGCGCACGGAGCAGTGGGAGGATGGCTCCCTTCACCTCTTCCTTGCAACCGACGTCGTGGATTTCCTTGCCAAGGCCATCAAGTCGGACGCATTCATCGACTCCGGATGCACGCGACATCTCTCTCCCAACCGAGAAAACTTCAATGACATGACTTACGTCCGTCTCGAGAAGCCGATATCAATCCACCTCGGGGACTCGTCTGTCATCAAGGCTATCGGCCGCGGCACGCTCCAATATCTCATGGACTGCCCAAAAGAAGTCGTTCCGGCTTCAATCCCTGATGCTCTTCATGTTCCCGACCTTGCCGCCACACTCCTTTCGGTCTCCCGTTTCACGGACCGGAAACACGAGCTTCGTTTCAAGGGCAATGATTGTCACGTCCTTGCTCCTTCTGGGCGCTGCGTTGCCGCAGCTACAAAAACCAGCAGCGGTCTTTATAGGCTGCTGGCTCGCCCGATGCTCTCGAAAGAGTACGCAAATCTTACTACCTCCCGCACAATCGACATTAACCTCCTTCACCGTCGCTTAGGCCATCTCGGCTATGATAACGTCAAAAGACTTGTCGCAAAAGGCATGGTGGAGGGTGTCGATTCAGTGGGAGGTCGTATACAATTTTGCGAGGCTTGTGTACATGGCAAACAACATAAATTCCCTTTTTCTCCTTCGATGAAGCGTGCCCGACATAAATTGGACCTCGTCCACTCAGATGTCTGCGGCCCGTTCCCCTCTAGCATCGGGGGCATGCGTTACTTCATCACATTCACTGACGACCATTCGCGCGAAGTCTGGGTTTACTTCATGCGCCGGAAGTCCGAGGCCTACAAAAAGTTCCGTGAATTCAAAGCGGAGGTAGAGCTCCAATCAGGTCGCAAGATCAAGGTCATACGCACCGACAACGGCGGCGAGTACACCTCGGATGAATTTGAAGATTACCTTCGAAACATCGGGATCATCCACGAAAAGACAGCACCGCACACACCAGAGCAGAATGGACTCAGCGAGATCTTGAATCGCATCATCGTCGAACGCTCACGATGCATGCTTTTCGCTGCAAATCTGTCTGCCGGCTTCTGGGCAGAGGCCGTGCGCACTGCGGTGTATCTCATGAATCGATGCCCTGTGACTCGCATCAAGGACATGACGCCGCACGAGGCATGGTCTGGGATCAAGCCGTCTGTCGCTGCGTATCGCACTTTTGGCTGCCCAGCATATGCTCACATTCCAAAGTCTTTGCGGAAGAAGCTCGCGTTCAAGACACGTAAGTGTATTCTGCTCGGGTACGAGCCGGGTACAAAGGCGTATCGACTTTGGGATCCCAAGAAGCGGCGCATGGTTACCTCGCGCGATGTCATTTTCGATGAACGCGTGGATCCACCCACTCCGCCGCAGCCTAAAGTCGACCTGTCAGAGATCGTATGGGACGGAGAGAATGATTATGAGGAACTCACTCGAGTGGGAGACTCATGGGATGATCATCGCAAACGGCCCGCTAAAGCCAATGCGAAGCCGGAGCTGCCTCCAGCTGCACCAGTGGTTGTTCCCCCATCTTTCTCTCCCCCTGCATCGCCGCCTCGTACACCAACCGAGTTACCGGATCCAGAGCCCGAACAGGAACCGCCAGCGCCTCCAGTGCAGCGTGCACGTCGCACGGAGCTTGAGATGCTTGGGCCACCTCCTGACATCGATGGGCCCCGGCAACGTCGTTTGCCTGCCCGATATCGCGAGGACGAGCCTGCACCCGTCGAGGTCAATGACGGTGCGTGGTTTGTCGAAGTGGATGCGGCCGAAGCATTCGCGCTCTCGCAGTACTCGGAGGCCGAGGACGTGGTGCTTGGGGAGATGGCATTCGTCTTCGCAGCCGCAGCCCACGGGACTGGCCGCTCGGAGTCGGATCCGCTCACTTGGCGCGAGGCGATGCGTCGTCCTGACCGCACAGAATGGGTGAAAGCCGTTGCCGCTGAGCTTGCATCTCTGCGTGAGACGGGCACATTCGAGGACTGCGATGGCTTACCTCCAGGGCGCAAGGCCCTGCATTTTGGGAAAGACGAAGAAACAGCCTTTCCAACGCAGCACAACCGAAACTCGTGGTCCCCTCGACATTGTGTCGTCGGATGTTGGCGGACCCGTACAGTGGCGCTCTAAATAAATGCCGAGCCATGGTTTGACATCATTTCATGGTCGAATTCCTTCAAACAAAATTGTGGCATGAACATTCAGTGGTGCTAAGCTCGTTTGCATCGAAAAATTCATACCATACCTACTTCAATGCTGTGCAATCAAAATATTTGTGGTGTTCTGAAAAACCGACTTTGTGGGCTGGCATGCTATCGAAAATCGGTCATTGCAGCATGAAGGTACTTGAAAAATGAAGTATACTCACATTTTATTTGACTCGATTTGATACTCATTTGAGCTCGCAATGGGCACTGCAAATCGGTCACTTTTGCTTTTTTGAGAGCATTTTCGCCCATTTTCGCCCAAAATGGCGAACTTGAGAGCCTCCGTGTGAGCTCAAATGAGTATCAAATCGAGTCAACTAAAATGTGAGTATACTTCATTTTTCAAGTAATTTCATGCTGCAATGACCGATTTTCGACAGCATGCCAGCCCACAAAGTCGGTTTTTCAGAACACCACAATTATTTTTATTGGACAACATTGAAGTAGGTATGGTATGGATTTTTCGATGCAAACGAGCTTAACACCACTGAATGTTCATGCTACAATTTTGTTTGAAGGAATTCGACCATGAAATGATGTCAAACCATGGCTCCGCAGTTATTTAGAGCGCCACTGTAACTCCAATCGGCGAAGGTGGCGCAAGGTATTGGCTCACAGTTGTTGATCACCATACTTCGGGTGTATGGGTACTCTTTGCAAAGAAGAAATCTCATGTGTATCGGAAGCTCAAGCGCTGGCGCCTAGAAGTCGAAGCCCATTTCCGCACCCAGATCGCACACTGGGAGTTCTGTGCTGGATGGATTCGTTTCCATCGCACGGATGGCGGAGGCGAATTCACCTCCAAGCAGATGGAGGATGAATTTCGGCGCCAAGGAATCATTCATGAAACAACCGTGCCATATACACCAGAACAGAATGGTGTCACCGAGCGCATGAACCAAACCCTCACCACCCGAGCTACTACCAATCTCGCTGCGTCACATCTCCCACGCAGATACTGGACTCGTGCCATGCCACATGCAGCGTACACCATCATGCGCTCACCTGCGTCGGCCCAGAAAGGTCGAACTCCCCACGAAGGCCTGTACGATCGTCCAGTTGACCTACAGCACATGCACCCTTTCGGATGCCCTGCATATCCACTTGTCAACAAACAGCATAGAAAGGGCAAGTTTGCTGATAAAGCAACGCGCTGTGTATTCATTGGATACCACGAGGGCAGCAAGGCGTATGACTTACTCGATGTTGCAACAGGCAGAATCATCACCTCACGCCATGTTGTGTTTGACGATAACGCTCACGTGCCATCGGAAATTCGTGCAGAACCCGTGCAGTCTACCGCGGAGTTGGAGCGACTCGCACAGAGCATACATCCAACCTCCTCGCCATATTACGACGATGATATTCCTCAGGTTATTGTTGAGGACATGCCCAGTTCAGTGGGGGAGTCCGAGTCATCGAGCCCAGCTAGTCCAGTGGCGGCAGTTCCGCCAGCAGTCGTCCAACCATCTGGCCCTCTGCTTCGCCGTGTCAGAAGCATGCGAATTACACATTCACGATCCTCATCCCGGTCTCAGTCTCGATCTCGTTCCCTTTCCCCTACTCCTGCACTTCGTTGCTCCACTCGTGCACCAGCACCTGCACGGCATCCAAATGCCGCGTATGAAGAGGCAGCACAGAAACCTCAGCATCAAACCAAATCAGATGCTGACGCTGAGCGCGCCCGCCGTCGCACAGAACAGAAACAGCCTGCTGATATCCCTGTTCCTCAACATCTCGAAATTGTTGATGACGAGGAAGGCACATATGTTGTTCTAGACCCTCATGACCTCGAGTTTTTTGCTGGCATTGTTGGAGACCAAGTTGATCCACAGAACCCCAATTCGTGGCAGGAAGCCATGCTTGGGCCTGATAGCGATAAGTGGATTGCCGGTCTTAATGAGGAGCTCAGCAGTCTCGCTGCTAACGATGTGTACGAGGTTGTTCCAATACCCGACGGTGTTACTCCTATCACGTCCAAACCAGTCTTAAAAATCAAGTTCAATGCCGCAGGGGAAATCGAGCGGTACAAGGTTCGCATTGTGGCACGTGGATTCACACAACGCGCTGGCGTTGACTATCAGGAGGTCTTTGCACCCGTAGCAAACCTGGAGTCCATTCGCATCATCTGTGCCCTTGCCACTAAGTACGACCTCGAACTCGACCAGCTCGACGTTTCAACGGCATACCTCAATGGTGAACTTGAGGAGGAGCTGTATATGATGCCTCCTGAATGTGTTGGCATTGCGCCTGGACATTGCTGGCGGCTCAAGCGGTCTCTCTATGGCCTCAAACAGGCAGGACGTACGTGGAACCATACGCTCGACAAAAAACTTCGAGAGCTCGGATTCACTCGTCTCTCCTCCGAGACCTGCCTCTACGTCTATAAGGAAGGCAAAAAACTGTGCTTTCTAGTTGTCTATGTTGATGATCTGCTGCTAGCGGGCACCACTCGAGACTTTATAGACAGCATAAAGGACAAGCTGCGCCACGCCTATAAAATGCGCGACCTCGGCCCCGCAAGCCTCATCCTTGGCCTGGACATTCGACGTGATCGCAAAAGGTGAACAATCGCGCTGTCCCAGCGCCACTATATCGACTCTGTTCTCAACCGTTGTGGGATGAGTGACTGCAATGCAGTTTTCACCCCCATGGCCACCAATGCTGCACATGGCTCTTCGTGCTGGAGGACCAGTTTTGTCCTACCAAAGTGTTGTCGGCATGCTAATGTGGGCAATGCTCGGGACTAGACCTGATCTTGCCTATGTTACGGGTGTAGTCGGCCGATACAGCGCAAATCCCAAGCGTAGCCATTGGGAGCTCCTGAAACGTGTCATACGATACCTAAAAGGCACGCGTGATTGGGCTCTTATATACGACAGGTCAGCCATCAACATGGATATGAACTTCTACGGATACACCGACGCTGACTGGGGCGGAGATTCCGATACATCCCGGTCTACCTCGGGGTACGTCTTTATCTCCAACCACGGGCAATCTCCTGGTCCAGTCGTCGCCAATCAATGGTCGCACTGTCGTCAACGGAGAGCGAGTACATTGGTCTTGCCAATGCTGGACAGCACCTAGCCTGGTTGCGTTCCTTTTTTGAGGAAATCGGACAACCTCAAAAAGAGGCCACGGAGCTCATGTGCGACAATCGTGCGGCCATTATCCTCACGAAGGATCCTCAATTCCGTGCGCACACAAAACACATTCAACGAAAATACCACTACGTTCGTGACGGCCTTGTTGCTACCGGAGAGGCCATTGTTCTGTGGTATCCCACGGACGAAATGGTTGCAGACATCTTCACCAAGGCCCTTCCCCACGAGAAGCATTCAAAATTCTGCCGGGCCATGGGACTACGGCCAGGGTTGAGTGGGGGTGTCAGAAAGTGAAGGGTGGAAACGACCACCGGCCTCCGGTCCCGGACTTGCCTCTATATAATTGCGCCGTATCATGCCTAATGTCCCTCAGTCTTGTCACTTACGACGACTGAGGGGTACGTGTATTGGCTTGTTTCTTTTACTTTATTACTTACATGTCCATAGTATCGCGCTCTCGCGCTCTTAGATACTATTAATTTAGTCTTGTCACTTACGACGACTGAGGTTATCGCGCTCTCGCGCTCTTAGATTTCTGATAGAGGGTAGTAGGGCAGGTGTCTCCTGCACCTGCGAAGTTTTGTCTCAACACATGATCGCACTGTTGACTTATGGCACTGTCTTTGGACGTGTCACCAAAATTTGAAAGGTTTTTTGAGGTACTGTAGAAGGGAAACAGTCAAAATGACCAATCTATATATATAATGATCTGCACCTTATGTTCAGCAAAATAGCTATAAGCTTGGAAATCAACCAGGCTTCCAGTGTCAAGTGGGCTCAATGTGAGCTGGTCGACGTGCTGTGAGGCTGGTGCTCGTGCTATGCACTTACACTGCCTCAGGCCCCTTTGTGCCGATTCCTCACTTACCATTTTCCTCCGACTTGCCCACACTTCCTAATCGGGAATCGACGTTACCCAATTTGGCTCTGTCATCTCGCAGGATTCTTCCACGGCTCTTGCCCGCTCGCAGTGTTCCCCCATGCGATGCCCATGACCGGACCACGCCTCCGTAACCGCTCGCTCGGCAGGGGTGCGATCTCGCGGACGCTCAGTCAGCACTTGTGCTGCTTGACTCACCCACACCCACCACGTTCCACGACTCTGCGCCTTGCACGGCCTCTGGTTGCGGCCTCAACGAGCCTCACCACATGCTCCTGCGACAACGATACCCACGCATATCCCCAAATCGATAAAATATTTGCACTGACAAAATCTTCCTGCACAGCGGAAGATTCCTCCGATTCTCAGAAACCACCCCCGAAACGCTGTATGCATCCTCCGCGACGTACGAAGGCACCCTGAAATGTAGGGTCACGACGGGCTCACGAGGAGGAGGGGCATATCTCGTGACGATTCGGAAAAGGTATAAAAGGGAGAAGGATTTGGGGTGTTGTAGTCAGTCAATTACGGGGCAAATTTTCTTCCCCACTACCTGTACCCCACACAGTGCAACTGAGACCCGTTCTCACCTTTGACCACACTCTCTAAACTCTCCTCTCATCAAGGCGTTTTACTCCCATACCCCCTCATTCGTGTAGACCCCACCTCACCGGGTCACACAACTTCTACATTCTCGGCTCTCCCACTCGCAGGTCACGCGCCTTGTAGACGTTCGGCCAGGGTAGAGCCTTGTTGGACAAATTGTCGTCTGTTCAGCGTCGCAGCAGGAGGAATCCTCCGTCAGCCTTGACCACGACCAGCCGACGTCAGCGTCAATCGCAGTACCACCTAGTGGTCGTACCAGTTATCATCCTTCATTGGGACATCGCAGAAGCAGCATTGGAAGAATAGCAATGAGAGGCACTGGATTTTGGGAAACAGATCATCTTTACGTGCCTGTCGACTCCTGCATATAGTATAATTTACGCTCTCAGAGTGTTCTAACTGACAACAGGTCCCCATCTTACGTTGAGAGAGCCCGTCGGAGAATAACTCCGGGTGACCACACACACACACTTTCCATACCACACACACGGCAGTCTTCCCTGTCCCTCCATGCTACACTCCATCTCTATTACCCCCTAGAGGACGAACGCGCCTGCCTATCAGAATAACATTAAATTTCCAATAGTGGCACCATGGTCCTTATCACAGCGCGCCTGGGCTTCCAGCGCAATTGCCTGGGCAGAACTTGGTATGGGCTGCCGCGCTGACCTCCACGAGATCCAGGCCGTGTGGGAAGCTTTTTTTGGCTCGGACAAGAGACTGAAGCCCTGCGCACGCGGGCTGAGCCTCAGGCACCAAGGTGGGAGGGTCCTCGCTGGCGATTCTCTAGAGAAGAGTCCCATAGTGATCTTCTGTACTTGTAGTTCGTAGCTCACGTCGGTCTCATTGAATGGATGTCTCATTTGCGTGTTCTCAATGACCCCCGAAGAAAGAAAAAAGGAAGATATTGACAATTGACTATAAAATACAGCGCGTACAACATCATTCGACCACGGCCCCCCGAGATGTCCCCACCAATATCCCGTCTGCCTGTGTTGCGACGAGTTCCGCCGCTGCAGTGTCACTGTTGATATCGGGTCGATCAGGAACAGAGAAATTGGGTGTTGATGGAAACACACCGGCTGTGTTGCACACATGGGCTACCGAAAACACGATAGAAATGAGACGCGCCACTCGGCGTGACTTCGTCGTTGTCCTCAACCTCCGCCAGTGACCTACCAACTAGCAGACTGGCACTGCTGCCCGCCTGGCGAAGCTCGACCTCTGCGGCGGCACTGGAAAGAGAGGAAAATATTTATTCAACTGAGTTCTTATCTCCTAAGCACAAGCAATCAATCATGCACGTGCAAATCAGCATGCAGGGCTCCCCGCAACCCGGTAGAATTTGGTTGGCATGGGAGTGGCTGGTGTGAGTGTTGCCGGAACATGTCGGTGTGAGGGCGACCTGCAAGTAGTACGGGGGGGTCGCCGCTGTGGGCAGTGGTGAACTCGGCGGTGTCACAGGGCTGTATGCTGGAGGAGGGGGATGTGCGTCAGTATGCATGTGGTTGTTATGACAATAGTGCGCCCAGATCCATTGGGCATTATCTGCGGTAGCACACGATTTGTGAAGTACGCCAGAAATGCCGAGGACGTTGGGCTTAACCAAATCCCTAGAGGCTGATATTGAGCTGGTGCCACACTTTGAGAATTGGCGACACACCAAATGTGAATAGATGCCTTCGGACCCCGGAGCACCTTGCTTGACCACATAAAACTTGCGCTTTAACAAAGCCGACAGTTCTGCTTCCGAGGGGTCTCCAGGTAAGAACACAAAGCAAGGTTGGCAGCACGAGTCACAGCAATGAAAACCAAGACACAAACGGGCTGCAGCGCGTACTAGTTCTTCGACCATGACAGGCAAAACAAGTGTGGAAGGAAAGGAGCGGATTAGGAGAGAGTTTCCTAAAAGAGAGATGTGACTGTGTTACTTTCTGTGACACCTTCCAAATCTGGCTTGATCACTCTCTACTTGCGCTCTTTCTACTCTGTGCAGGCGTCCTCCAGCACAGCTCGGGACATCCGGCCCTTGTTCCTACCTACCCCTGGCATCATATTCTAACTTGTTGCACTCGCCGCCATCCTACAGCGCCAGATTTCATGCAATGACCATTCAAATCTCTCTCGGTCGGAATCTCTTTGTGTTGACTCCCTCTGCCCTCATTCATGCACTTTTACGAGTGCCATATATGGCATTTCATTCTACCCCGAGCTTTGGAGCAGGGCCCATTAAGGTGCTGTCGTAGTAAAATCGGGTATTTTATTCATTCACACCTCGACAGGCCCAGGATCATTGAACCGCATCCCTGGTGCCAAATCCTTTGAAGCTCAAAATTTTCAAACTTTTCTCGGTATCACATATGTTCGAAGTACCGTATCATTACGTTCAAATCGACAGTCACGCGTCACGCACCCCCTTGTCGATGTCGAAATTTGGTCGAGTTCACACGTCACACGGGGGGCTCGCCAGCTATATATGATGGGAATCCTCTTTCTTGAATGTGATCTTCACAGCCTGAACTCTCTTGAAATCTTTGGGGAAGTGAACAACTGAAGTTGAACAAGAGCTTCGGACGCTACAGTTGTGATGCCATTGCCATTTCAGAGTCGTTGTTGATAAGTGCAGGATTGGGCACTAAGCTTGAAGCACATTACACACTGTTTCTACCCTCAATAGCAATAGTTAATATCATTTTTACAGCTGTAACGGACCTGTGGTTGGATGGGAAATGCCTTTGCATTCGTGAGGCTGTTGGTGTGACATCGTGACTGATGTGACTCTGCCTTGCAGTGATCCGGGGTTCATCGGCACTGCAGCAAGGCCCGCCCTCAGGAGTCAGCTTAACTTTCATTGGCTCCTTTCCCGGGATGGACTAAACTCGGACGGCACATCTATTTCAAGCCTGGCACATTCCGCCACAAGCACCGCAGATTCGCACAAACTGGGCACATTTGCTTCAAAGTCAGCTGCCCTTGTGCTCAGGCGGTTATTGCCATGCCGGTTTCGGCATTGCCGGTTTGAGTTATGAACCATCTCTTTTGAACAAGGTGCATGGATGATAGGTATCTCTCTTGGCCGCATGTCACCGCCTGAAAGAATTACGATAAATGAAGCGCAGCCACAAGCATGTATTCAACACGGGCTTGTCGAGACGCAAAATATGTCGAACTCACATGACGCGTCTGTGACGCTTGAATGTTCAACCCCATAGTTCAAAGCTTACTGGATAAAATAATAACATTAACACATACTCTTGAACCAAAACCAGGAATAAAATATATAGTTGGGCGGCTGCCTCCCGCACAAACAAATGTACTGAGAAGCATACGGTTCGAGGGACACCCCGGGGACGCCGGACCATCTTTGAAAACCTCCAAGCCCAGATGGCGCACCAATATTATGTTTCAAAAGGGGCCTTTCCCGACGTTGGGGATGGTGGTGGTGGGAAGGAGCATGGGGCAAATGTCAAGGGTGGGAGAACTAGGCAATGAATTTATGAAATGGTGCTTTAGCTTTTGGCCGATGCACTGCACATTCGAAAATGGCAAGTTCCGCCTTTGAAACAAAGGCGGCACATCAAAGAGAATGTGCAGTGTTTGCAGCAAATGTGCCATGTTTACAAAAGATCTGCCATCCGAGCTTTGTATATCTTAGGGTTAGAGGATGATTATATTACAGTAAAAGCTATGCCGTCGCTTCGCTTCAGCAGGATAGGCCAAACCGAGCTCAGCCGCAGTGTCAATATTCTTGTCCCAAGAATTTCGGGTCAAGCCATACCGAGAGCCGCTGTGATGTTAATATTTTGAGCCAACACTTGTTGAGGGGCATGCCACTAACATTATCGCAGAATAATATTATTGGAATATTATTAGTGGCCAACACCGCTCGATGGAGCCTAAGAATCCGGCGGATCTCGGGGGCCTCTACTGTCTAGGTATTAATCATATGTAGGGGCCCTACTGTGTAGGTCATTAGTGACTGCAAGCTCTGATCATGAGGTCATGCATTTCAAAATGCCCACCATTTGAATGCAGGAATGACACAATACTTGACAAAGGTCCAAGGCATGCCAAAGCACATAGAACAATGGCTAACCAGACGAATACGAGACTTCCACTGGAAAGACGAAAAAAGCCCAATAAATGAAGCAACACCTCATGCCCCAATTGAGCTTGGAGGCCAAGGAGTTCTCGACTTTAATGCTAAGTTCGTCTTAGGGCTTTTCTTCTGAGTCAATAGCACTGGCATTTACTAACTTCCCAATCAATAGACATCCCAATGTTTTTCAACTGTTCGGGATATCATATTCATCCGGGGTGTATGCTGCAATTTTTCATCATCAGGGTAAGCCTACCTCTCACTGGAAAAAATATCTTCTCATACATTTTACAGAACTTGTGCCTCACTCCACACCGCTCTGCTACGAACTGCAATACCTCCTCCATTCACCCACTCTCCCCTGCTGTCCCGCCACGCTACCTCGCTTTCCGCTATTTGAAAAAGCGACCATATTGGTATGTTAGTTGACCTCCAGTGGTGGTTGGGTTTTATCTCATCGCTACCGTATAACTATATACTAGCAGTTACCCGTGTTTTCGCCACGGATAATTTCTCCGGTTGGCTCCTCGCGGCCTCGTAAACAGTAAACAATCTGCCTTTGTTCACATTTGCACCCACACTTGCACATTATAAAGATGCATTCATGGCAGTTACCCGTACCGCTAAATTCCAAATCCGCCTTGACAGCTTCAAAATCTGTCTTCTCGAGGTTCAACCCGGCTTCCTCTCGAGTCTCACTTCAACATAAAATTTGTATCTCGGACGTGAGTCATCCCGGTAACGCTTTGGAAGACGAATGCGACAGCGTCACGGTGACGATTGCCAGGTCCTAGGGGAAGTGGACTCGGTGGCCACTCAATGACGGGGGAAGGTGGACGGGTATCATCCTGCAGGCATCGATTCAGGAAAAATTAGCAAAATAATAGCAATACCTACGAGGACGAGTTCCGGTTCGTACGCTGGTGGGCTCACGGGGACTCAATTCCATGCGGGCACAGAAAAGGTATGTATAATCCTCATATATTTCACCGTGCGGAGCACGGCTTCCTGCTAGTCAGATTGACCTATGCGCGACCTTCGCTTCATGCTAGATTCCCCCATACCGACCTTCCCATAAAGCACAGTCACCAAAATTTTGGTGTCCAGGATCTCCGACGGATCGACTTTCATAATGCCGCGAGACAGTACAACGAAATCGCGAGCTTCCCAGGCTCGAGCAATCCCAGGGTTGCTTCTGTGAATGAGGCGTACGCAGGATCGATGGTCATCCCTGCAACCGAAATCATGACAGTCAGGGTTACAATTAGGTTTACATTTTGAACCACGTGACTTGAAGTCCCAGAGCCATTTTCTAAGCCGCGCGCACCAGAAATGTATAGCCCTGCTCACTGCGAATATTTACAGCCATTCAGATCGCGCTCGGAGGCGTTATTGCGCTTTCCAGAGCACAAATAGTGCTTTGCATTTTGAACCGCGTGACCTTCTCCATTGTTCTAATCATTCCCTGACAGAAATGTGCGTTGGACATGTGTGAAGCGCCACTGGTCAATTACAAGAATGGACGCTTTTGCGAGGCGCACCAAAACCCACGCAATGTGTGTGGCATTTTTCCATGCGGGCGACCTGTTCTCTGGAGGTACGCATATCTTCCTCAAGGATGTGAACATCAGGGAGAGGATCTATGGCCTCAGGCATCCCAAGATCCATCCTATGAAACTATTCGAGACGTGTTTTGGTTTTCCTGCACCTCTGATTTTACGCGACACTTGGTTGTTCAATCACCCAAATATTAGGCCAGTATCTCCCATTCACTTTCAAAACTTAGACCATGACAACATATTCAAACGTTCGGATGCTACAGTGACCATTTTTGCCGTTTTTAGGCCGAACTAGCCCAAACATGACAAAAACGGCCTGTATATTTTTGTGTAGTTTAACTGATGAAAATGATGTGGATCTCTCTGAGACCCATCTGAGTGATTCACTTTTTCCAGCTAAAAATTATACGTATTTGGCCCCGAATGATGGCGCATCATCATTTTCTGATCTAATCAATAGGTGAGAGCGTTGGCGACATCGATTGAGGCGAAAAGTCAAAGCGAAGAAGGTCGAAATAAGGCCTAACTTCCTGGTGATCGCCGTGGACACCGCCACAGAAGGGTATCAGCAATCCGATAAGATTAAGATAAGATGGTAAAAAGAGTTGGGCACTGATATTCAGTGCGTTGCGGATTAGTGCCAGAGGTACTCGAGAGACAGCCCAGTCTTTGCCGATTTGGCCCAAGTTTCTACAAAACAATGCCTTCAATCATGCAAGTGGCCGACTGCCTAGTTTGGCCGGAAAGGGTCGCAGATAATATCCTGTGACGAGCATCTCGTGTTTATCACGAATGTGATTTTGAATCCAACCATTGCGTTGTACAACGGCGCAGCTTGAGGATAATGCCTTCACAGTGAGGCGGTTCAGTTTCATGTCCAAACACAGTGTTAATATTTGACAGTTTCAGAAGCTTCCCACAATGGCCCCAATTTGACAAGTAAGCTTCGACTCTCGACCCAACACCCACTTTCTCGACATGTGAAGATTTCCTAGACAACAAACATACTAGGTTGTCACTTCTACCAATACAAGACAATGGAACCATCTAATCGATATCACTGATAAGCTAAAGACGGGAGGTGGGTCTTAAGGATAACCTCGAATTTATCAAAGTCAACCTTGCCGCCAAGCGTGGTGTTGTCGAAAGAAAGACTATACTGCTGTGAAGGGTAGCCGATGACTTCAATGCCGTTGTCGCGAGCGTACTGCAAAAATGACAGGGTGTAATGCGAGGCGTGTCCATCGACGAGTAAGAAGCGGCGGTGTCCGCGGGCTTTACGTCGTGTTCGTTTATCGAAATCCTTCAGTCATTCGGCACTGATTCGCCGTCAATGTACTGGGTTTTTCAGTCAAATCGACAGTCACGCGTCACGGACCCCTCTGTCGATGTCGAATATTGGTCGATGTCACGCATCACGAAGGCGTTTGTCGAACCTCCAAGCCATCACGAGTATCCTTCCCCGCCCCCACCCCCCCCCCCCCCCCCCCCCCCCTGGCCGTGGAACATTCTTCGTGGTTCCCCTCCCTCCATTTCCATGGGATGGTCGAATAAGTACATTATTTGGTAGAACCTTGGGGACACAAATCAGGGCCGATTAAAATGGCAAGAGGGAGTAAATCCAGACCAAACAATATAAGTACGTATCACGATGCGCGGCGGCGCGGCTCGTTCACCCCGTGTCCCTCCATCCCCATACACTCATTTAATCATCCTTTCATGCACAATAATTCGTAGCTAAGTACGGAGACACAATAATAATGATTTTTCCTGGCCGATGGCCTCCCCTGCATTCTATATTCATTGTGAAGCGGTATCTCAGAAGTGGGATGGAGCAGTATTTCGGAAGTGGGATTGCTGAGGTTGTGAGAATATTTGTCCCTAGGCTGATTGAAGCATCTTGTCCAAAATCTTTCACAGACCCCCACAGAAAATATTTTGGGGTAGACAGGTCGTCGGACTGTCGTACGATTGTGTGTTTTGATCTTGTCAGGATGTCTGCCACTCGGACACTTAAGGAAAACACATGAATATCTTAACTCATAAGTAGATTCACATCAATCTGACTGGACAGATCGCTTCCAATTTGGAAAATGCGTAGGATACGCCAAAGGAATCCTGTGAAACGGCTCACAACTCGTCAATTGCGGCCAATTTCTTTCACAGGTCCAAGTGTCCGAGTACTAGGTATCACGTCGTTTCCTAATTGCCGGCCTCACCTCAACTGCCCCTTTTGTCGCACCAGCCCGAAAATTTGTAGGACGAATCTTGCATATGTACCCTACATCTAATCATCCGGAGGGGTTGGGCCGAGTTCTAGAGAGGTCGGAAGACACCCCGAATTTTTGAACCGAAGTTGAATCAAATTTGGCTCAAAGGTCACATCTTTTCAATACACTGTGGAATACATACGCAGCCTGGAGCCCTGAAATTTTACATGGGGCCTCAGAGGATATGTATGCATCCTGGGATGCATTATTTGCACCATATAACATGATACCAACCTCCATAGAGCTCTAAAATACCGAAGATCACCGAAAATTGCACCCCTCCCCATTTCTGCGACTCCTCTACTCAGGAACAGCATAAACCCTGGCGGTTTTGAATGTAGGATCCCTATGGGATATGATACAGATCATATGAAACCAAAAATCAGGAGAAACGGTTCAGTATTGTGTGAGAAATCCTTGTTTGTCGACGTGTAGGTATGTCCGGGGCGGTCTAGGCGAAGTAGGGTATTTGCAATTGCCCAAGCTTTGCTTGCCTTTTCTGATAAATACAAATTTGCAGTTCAGATTGAAGCCAACATATTTTGTCGACTTGACGATGCTCACGGCCGGTGCTCCAAGGCAGAAAACTGGCAGGAATTTCGGAATCGGTTGACAGAGCATCGATCATCATCTTCACATTCCAGAGCGCATTTATCTTGCGCTGAGGATCAGAATCACGTCGTCAGCTTGCCCCAGCGATTCTGGTCCGAGACGGATCGTCCCAACCAGTTCAATTCTTTCGCAAGCTTGCCGACTTACCATCGACCACAAACAACAAGTCTTGGAGAGTGATTCGGACTCTAACGACGATGTTGATGAGGAGGCCGACACGTCGAGCGGGATCACTCGCAAGATATGATTTACAGCTGGTTTAACTCGGGTATGTTCTCCAGATAAACCATTTACCCAACACTTATTCTGCTGATAGGATGTGGTTGTGATCAGATATACGACGATGTATTGAACCTGCATTTTTCATAACATCCCTATTTTCGATATTTTTCTTGGGATGTTCCCCTGAATCTTAGTCTTTAATATGCATTTAAAAAAAAATTCCATTGAGAGAGTCAGCATTGCGAAAGCGATTTGAAACAGCAACAGAACGAGTATAAAAGTCATGTCCTCCTAAGGTGCAGCGCGTTCATCATCTCCTGCATACCCATCGTCTCCGTCTCCGAATCCCGGCGGGTTGTTAGGGTACACGGTGAAAGACTTCTGGGTTTGATTCGGACATCGGCACGGTAACCAGTCAAATCTGATGTCACACAAGCAGTCGCCGGCGCTTCGCACCGGCTCCTACTTGCGGACATTCAAATAAAATGATTTTGGACAATCAATTACAATAAAAGCTCTTTCCATACTATATTACTGGTAGAAGTGGATTCGGACATCGGCACGGTAACCAGTCAAATCTGATGTCACACAAGCAGTCGCCGGCGCTTCGCACCGGCTCCTACTTGCGGACATTCAAATAAAATGATTTTGGACAATCAATTACAATAAAAGCTCTTTCCATACAATATTACTGGTAGAAGTGGAGTCATCCTCCTCGTACTTCAAAATAAGCACGTTCTCGGAATCAGGAACGCGGGTCACGGCTGAATAAAGCTGTCCATGTGAAAGGACGGACCTCCTCAAATCTAATCCCAATTTTGTACGGTGAGACCTTGAAATCCATTAAAAGTTGTTGCATAGCACAAAGCAAGCGAGATTTGCTTGCGATGAACAACAAAGTTGAAGGCACGTCGCGCACAAACATAGCCTTGAATTGGGTCCGCAGTTATTTTAAACAGGACAGAGGTGACGAAGGGAAACGTGGATTGGTGGGGTAATCTCAAGCGGCGGTTACAGAAAGAGCAAAGCAGCTAACCAAGTTTTGACTCCCAAAGCAAGCACCCCATTGCAATAAGGCAAAAGTATTTCCGGGTACTTCGCAGTAGAAGCTGTGTGAGAGGAAGGAGGGAAATCTAATTTCTGAGTTGGCAAAGAATCGTCCCAGGGCAGAGCAAGAGAATGACCAACATCGACAGAAGAAGTTGAATGAAATGACGAAACTCGGGCCGGGTATGGGTGTTTATGCGCGCTAATCAGGCGGAGTTTGAGAAGGACGTGCTGTCGATGCGTAGATTCTGCGGGCAAAGTTGCGGAAAGAGCCGTAAATTGTGATCCTGTTGATTCGCAAAGTACATACGGAGATACGGCTTCAGACGGACAGGCTTAATCTTATAAAGAGAGTGATGTCACATATATAATCGCTGCTGTGTAAGGGATCGGGGCTGGAACACTACCGCTAATGTGGGACGTGTTCTAAAGCCGTACACCCGAAAATACCGAAATACCATCAATGAATTTGCTCCGAGGTGCTTAGAGAAAATCCTTGTCGCTCCTTCTCGGATTTCAGCGGGCAATTTGACACGTCGTACGTCTCTGGATAGACCCCCGGAAGAGTATCGGCCCATGGCCAGAAACCCTCACGGAGACCCGTCATGACGGAACGCACGAACGGTTGGTTGGGATGAGTGAGTAGTGCCTCGAAGGCATCAACATTTACTAGTGTAATGATTTTGAAGAGACCCTGATTTTCTTGCAGCATCTTCATAGCCACCGCAGTATACTCAGACAAGGGAGGACAGGGTAACGGCGGGTCTGTCGCATCTGCAGTGGGGCTGTATTCTTCGTCCAGGCCACTCCACACGAAACTCCGCAAGTATCTCGGCCGCTTAGCCCGGGGCTCAAGGAGCTCCGACGACTCGCTCGGGGGGCAGCGGAGGGACGGTCGCACTTGGGAAAAGGGTGGTTGTGCTTGCAGCGCGAGCAGATGTGCGCGTATCGACAAGTGCTCTTGGTAGCCGGGCAGCGCTCCTCGTTGTAGCGGTTGCCTTTGATCTTCTTCTGCTTCTCTCCGCCCCCACCGCTTCCACCGGCACCTCGACTGCTGCTATCTTTCGCTTTGGGCTTCGACTCGAGAAAGGCGGCGCCATTGTCGTTGAGGAAGGCACGTTCCCAGTGGTGGAACTGCGAGCAGTCGCTGAGGAGGAGGTCGCGGCGTCCTGCAGCCTCGTTGCGGAGCCTACGGTCGAGTAGGATGACACGCTCGTGGACGTGTTCGGCAGTGTTGGTGAACAGGTCCATGATGTATTGGCGGTAAACGCTGAGCTCACGTCGCCGATGCAGGAGAACAAAGAGAATTGCCTCCTCTGCCTTGAACTACACTGTAATCCACTCGGACTGCGACGTGACGGTTTTGGTAGGGGTTGAGGAACCGAACAGTAAGTGGACGCCGTCTCCGATCGACTCGGTGTGATGGCGTTCGTGTGATACTGAGAACTGGTTCGTGATAACTTTGTTGAGGTCAATGGCATCTCCTTTGACAATAGCGGTCCACTCTGAGACAGGGAAAGCTGGGTGCCGGGAAGAATTGAGGATTGTTCCGACGACGAGCTTCGGGTCCTTCGAGAATTCGAGGAGCGACTTTCGATTCTGGGCGACTAGAGAGAGTAGGTTCGATGATGAAATCCTCCACGACCCATGGGAGCATTCCTTCATCGACTCTACGCCGCTTGGGTTCGGACTGGTCATCCGGAGAAGGAGAGCGGGGGCGGTGCCCTCTTTGAGCTCCTTGCTCATCCGGAGAGCCAGCGCGGGAACTACTTCTGCTGCCTCCTCCATGCTAAGAGCTAGAGCGGGGACGCCCGCCGCCACCACCGCCTCTTTCTGCGGCGGCGGCGAGCTCCTTTTCGGTCTGATCCAACATCTGGAAGTACATGTGGGCCACCTGCTGGCCCCGTCCGCCTTCGACAAAGGCATCGGGTATGGCTGACATGATTCGAGTGGTCGCGACGACCTTGGTGACTGTACCGTCGCGGAACTCTTGAAGGATGTCTGTGCATTTCTGTATAACCTGCGCCCCAAGTCCGACTGAGACATCGGGAGTAGATGGTCCGGCGGCATCTCCTGACATATGAGCAGCGGGAGCGGCCATGGAATGTACGAAGTATGAGCAGCGGGAGCAGCGATGGAATGTACGAAGTATATGCAGACGCTAAGAGATTTTAATACTGGCGTGAAGCAAAATATGAGAGGACAAGAAAAGGGAAAGAGAAATAAGAGACGAACCTGGCGAGCAGTAAAAGCGAGAGGGAGAGAAGAGGCAAGACTCTTCTTTCCTGTGTCTGACTTTTATGCTCACCAGCGGTGTCTCGGATACCACTCGCGCAGAGCATACGTAGTCTCTTATAAACAGACGCTACAACAATATGCACTCGTACCTCGTGTGTTGTAGAGCGTACGTGAGTTGCAATCGTTGAGGCAATCGGATCAAATGCCGAAAAAGCCGATCTAATGCTTGATCCGACTGTGAACAGTCACCGTGACAGTGTATTCCGTCCTTGCCTCTGCTTCAAGTTACACGCCCACCCCCATATATCTTTCACCATGACATTCCTTCAGGCTCGCCAAGCATTGCAGCTTATCAGTGACCTTTCCCAAGGAACACGCGGTCTGGGTGTCGATCCGGGTCAGACCAATCGAAGACTCATAACCTACTCCAAACGCACCCGCCACAATCGCAGGCCAGAAAACACCCACAGTAATCAGCAAGTTCGCCTTCGGTGCATACGACGGTTTTTCCAGCACTCCGGAGATCACGCCCAATCGGCGGGATTCGGTGTCAAGCGCACAGCCCGCGTCCCTACGCTTGCCTCGATGTGTTTGTTTGTCCTAGGGAAGGGATTGTCCGGACGCCTTGGCGAGTACTCGGACGAGGACATTGAAGAGATATATGAATGCTTGCCGGCTCACCACAGAGTGTGAGTACCACGTTAGTGTTTTACTTAGGTTTCAGTGACTTACAAGACCTCAACAGAACCGCCTTGCTTTTTCACGGATCTTCGCTCATAGTCTCACGAATCGAACCTCACCCGGATATTACAAGGACGCTCATTGACGCAATAGAAACTTTTCCTATGGCACAAGAAACAAACTCCCTCACTATGTTTCTCGTCTTTCAAACTTCTTGGTACATTGAAACTTGGCATCCGTTGTCACAAATTCTGTTGGAGGCGCTCGACGGATACTGTGGCCCGCACTCCCAGCAGTTCCTGTTGACCTCACGAGATCCCCTCAGCGGTTCCGCGGCGGGACACTTGGCCGACATCATTTTTGATTTGATGGTGCTCGTAGAGATCGAGAACCGGCGGCGGGACACGCTGCATGGAGGAGGAAAGTATCAAAGGAAATGTCTGAAGCATCTTCTCACGCGAGTGGCGTTTTACGTCGAGAATGCCAAACAACCGCAAGGTCTAGTACTCCCACGCATATGTGGACCGGATATGGATGCGTCGTGCGACGAACTGGATCTCTTTCGTTATCACACATGGTAGCTCGAACGAACCAACGGACTCCGAAAACGTGCGAACAGGATGCACAGCATCTACAGAAAACCCAGTATGTATCCACTATGCAGACTCCTGTTTTAAGTATCATGGTTTGGATTCACAAAACTCAAGGCAACTTCACAGGCTTGAGCTTACGGTCACTCCTCGACTTTTGCGTAGATACACATTATCGTGTGGCTCTCGTATAGTTTCCACCCCTTCGCTGCGTTCTACGCCGCTTACTTTCGCTTTCTCCCGCCTCGGTAGAATTTGTCGCTTTAAAATTCAGCACTGTTCTGGTGTCGTATTGCGAATGCGTGAAGATTGTGATGCACGCCGTTTGATCATCACATTTTTTCGTCACGGTTAGTTCAAGTTCGCTTCCAAGCGCAAAAATCTGATTTTTCTTCGTCGCAGGTATTTTATGATCGTATTTCTGCCCATTTCCAATGTACTGTACATATGAAAAAGCGTGTAGGGCGCTAATGCGTGATCAATCATTCATTCGCCATAGGTTATGCGTGTCAAAAGCAAGTGGAAATCTATATAAGAAAGGACGTCTTCCTATGCCTTGGCTGTTGCATAATACAGCACGCGGTGCCTGTCCAAGTACAGCTGTACACGTGAGCGCGAAAAAGATGGTTCGTTTGATGGGAGCACAACAACATCAAACATCTTTCTTCCTTTTCCCCCACTTAGGTTCGGAGCAAGCCTGCGCTCCGGCCCGGCGAGCCGGCCCTTCGCTGAAGGGGCTTGCTTCAAAGGCCGCCAAACAGACGGGTTACCAGCACCTTTCTTGTGGCCTCAAACCTTCCTCTTTTCCCTAGGTTTCTTCTGTATATCGTAGATAGTATCTCTAGTCTCGTCCAGACATTTTTCTCTGGACACAAAAGCACTTTCAATTTCTCCCGTTTCTGTGTCAATCTGGTCTTCGTCATTTTTAGAAGATCATACTGTACAGGTCTAGCAAGTCCAAATTTTGGGAGACATATATGGGAAATTCTGATCCATAGCATCTCAGGAAGGCACATGAATATTGTGGGATTTATGCGGGCCGCCACAGTGGAATGGCAGGCTATCGAGGGAGGAGGGACTGAAATGTCACAGTGTGTGACATGACGTGACTTAGCGGCGCGGTCTCTTCGTCGCGTTAATTAGCTATGGCAACACCGCCGCCGATGGGTCTTGACGTGAATTCGGACTGGGAATCTCTCCTATCTAATCTTTCCCCCTCCGGACCTTCGTGATCCTCAAATACAGTGCCAGCTTGTTTTTTCATTGGTCCTCTTCTTCAGCCTCTCTGTCCGGCAATTTCTCCTCTTCCTCTTCGAATCTACCATCCCGGTGGTCCGACATCGAGCCGGCATGTTCATTAGCAACCACCCGCAAAATTGGTTTGCTCCTGGACACATTCAAGGCCTGGCATGAACGCTTTCCAAAAAGCATCCCGCATTTGCACTCCACAATTATCAAGCCGTGCATGGACGAAATTGCGCTGCAGGAAAGCAACACAGTCATCAACGACCCTCGTTTGAAGGTTAAATTGAAGGACTGTACCCTAGACTACATACGGAACGTCCTCAATCCCGGGATATTGCCTGGGATATACCTTAAGGATGCACCATACACTTGGGGCTTTCTGTCCGTATTCACGATATCTCCCAACGAGTACCGCAAGAAGCGAAAGGGTGAAAATGGCAAAGTGTCAGCGCCTACAGAGGTCGACGAATGGGAGGAGACACCAAACGGGTCCACGAAAGACGACACAAAGTTTGCAGGCGAGACAGGGGGTTTTTGGAAAGACATGGGCTTCACCCGTAATGCTACATTTGTGAGTCCTGTTTATTTCCTCTTTAACTCGGTCCTAATTATACAGGCCCTTGTATTTGTCATTAGTATAATGGCTTTTACACGAAACACGGGTACCAACGTCTTTCCCATGATCCTTGGCCTTTTCCTTGAGATCGGAGGGACAAGTTCCCGTATCCTCACGACCCTCAGCAACGCGGGTGCTTGTGTATTCATTACCACCATTGAACGGCTCAAAAAGATACTCTCAGAAGATGCCGTCGCCCACGCAGTCAGCCTAATGCAAGGTTCCGGCGTCTTCTACATTATATTCGATAACATCAACATCTTCCTCCGAAAATCCCAGCAACATCTATTTAACAAAAACACCATGATTCACGCCACGAATGCGGCTGTTATATCCATCCCCGGTGCGGATCCAAAGGCCGAAGATCTCGAGGCAAAGAACAACCGGCGTGGGAAGCGCGCCACCGCGACCGGGGCAGATATAATACCAACGGAGGATGACGAGGAGAAGATGTTTTCGTCATTTGTGGGGCTCGTAATGAACTTGATACTCGCGTATTGTCCTGGCAGCAAGGAGTGGGAGAACCGGGATATGCTGCTCAAGGCTGCGGAAGCGTTCATGGTTTCAGATAGACCATTACCACCTGAGCGAACAGACGGAAGACCAGCAGGAGTATTCGATGTCAATGAAGGCTCGAAGAAGGGGATCATAAAAATGCTGAAAGCGTTGCAGGAGCTCAGCGGGCTGGCAGAATCCGAGTGGGCATCAAAAGCGCGGATTATCGTGGGGGATTGGCTGACCTCAAACAATATTCGCGGAGCTCGCAGGGACCGGATGGACGATATCAACAGCATGGAACGACTGGAATATGTCGAAGAACTCAGTGCATTGTGGCACTTTGCGTTGAACGCAACACATATGATCATGCCACTGCACTTTGGGGATTCGGTTTTAGATCCGGGCTCCCTCGCAAAGCACAAGGGACTTTTGAATCGTACTTGGGATGCTGAAAAGCCCAACTACTGTAGTATTTCGTTCAAATCGACACTGGGTGTGATGCGTGACCCAAAAAACCAATTCGACATTTCGACAACAGCCAAAATTTGGTGTGACACCAGTGAAATTTTCGACATTGAATCGAAAATTTTGGCTTTTTTGGGTCTTACAGGCAATTTTGAGCCCTGTGCGACACTCGGGAGGTTCGACAAACGGCTGCGTGACGCGTGACCCTAGCCAAATTTCGATATCGACAGGGGGGTGCGTGACACGTGACTGTCGATTTGAACGAAATACTACAGTACGCGGATGCCAAGGCGCTCATACGCCACTCGTTGGTATCACGAATCCTGTATGAAGTCATGTAAGTGTCTATCAAAATCCGCTTGCATTAACTTGACATAGCATGGCACAGGCTTAAAAAAAATATCAAGCGATGGGCAGATCTAGCCAAATGGAAACCAACACTTCCCGAACTCGAGAAATTTGCTCAAGATTTTGTAAAGGACTTTACGGAGGCAATCAATACAGAACACGCCAAAAACATAAATGACGACTACCATGCGCACTCACAATATTTCATCCGTGATGCTCTCATTTTCTGTGTCTTCGAGCATGGTGTAGCCTTTGCTGATGCTGGCGTCGTTCTCCGTGTCCTCAAATATCGGTGCCGGTCTTCACAATTAAATTTTTAATTTATGCGCGGGAATGCATTGAAGTATTGCTTCAGTGGAAGTACGAACTAACACCGGAAATGCAAGCCGCAAAGGAACGTGCATGGTTCTTCAATCGATTTAGGCTCCGAGGCCGCAACATTGCCAGCGATCTGTACTTGGATCAGAATAATTTCTGGGTCAAGGTATTTTCCACCACAAATGATTTATCTCCCAGTCACTGACGCACAACTCAGCGTGTAAATATTGCAAAAGGTTCAGGTGTCACGATAAAGTATATCATTGAAAAAGGCTCGGCTGCTGTGGAAGCCTTCCGTGAAGTCAGTCACCAGTTTGCGCGCACATTCGGATTTGCAGACCGAGCCCGAAGGCACAAAGAAGTCGATGTTGGGCAAGACCTCCGTTTGCTGACAGAGACAATGCTGGATGCTTGGCTGCATATCTTGACTGCGGATCGTCCTGTATATGCACCGCTCAAGGTCAACAAAAAGGGGGTTGTTGCTAAAGGGCCTCGGGTCAGCGCCATTGTTGATTCATTCGATACTGGGGCCCAAATATTGCATGGAGGTAAATTCAAGGAGTTTATACGATCAACGGCCTGGGACCCAGCATCGGGATATCCGGTGGAAGCACAAGAACTTACTCCTAGTGCCGAAGACCCCTTGGTAAATGGATCTGTTTTTGATCGTGTCGATGGGAATCCACTGGCAAGAGATGGTTTCAATGATGTAGATGACGGAGATGCTCACGAGCAACGCTATCTTGGGCTTGGATCTCTAGGCGGAGGATTGGAATATTCAGATCATATTTAATTCAATAGTTACATTAATACGGGTTTACTTATTTCCGTTCTGATTATTAGAAGTGGGGGGATAGTATCGAGGTGGTAGAGTGTACATCGGGTACATTTGGGGATAATAAGCAGTGTTCGGCATGAACATGTAGCCAGGCGCTGGGTATGGCATGTAGGAAGTCGACGTCGACGGCACAGCATGAGGTTGAGAGACAGATGATGACGGGATTGGCTGGACAGGCGCCAGCGGCAGTGGCGGTGGAACGTAACTCGTTCGTGTAGACATTGTCCTCGGTGGTACTGCAGCCGTATTTGTTGCCGCAAAATAACCCCTGTCGTTAGTGGCTGTATCGCGCGCTTGCCCTCCTGCACCCCGGCCGCGGCCCCGAGCTCGCGGATGACCACGTGACATGCGAGCTGGGGAAAATGAAGGTTGGATGATGGGTTGTGCTGAACGACGTGGGGTATTATCTGTAGCGCGCGGCGGGGTCATCGCAGTGTTCCGTTGCTTCTGTCGGTGTCCGCCCCTCGGTGTAAGTCCCATTGCTAGCTGCGCATCAGGCCGCCAATCCATAATGACGGATGCGATGGCCTTCAGATCCTCGTGAGAAGCGAGGTCCAGCTGGACAAATTTGTAGATTAAATCCGGAGTGACCGTAGCTGCACGAAGAACGGAATTAAGAGTGACCCTCGCAAATGTGCAGGGGATTTATTCAAATATTACAAGGTACTTATACAACATCACAACCCAGGAAATAATCAAGCTAACTGGGGAGAATTGAGCTAGGAGAAAATATAGCTATTAAGAGGAGAAATGTGAGACAAAATAACAAGATAAATGCGAGGGACAACCGGGAGCAGAAAATCCCCAAGGTCACGGAGATGTATGGGCCAATGCGGATCGCGTGTAAGTAAATACGCATCGGCAGCGCGATCGGCGGGTGACCAGCAGTGTTGAGGGACGGCTGTTAAAGACATGAAAGATTCCCGGAAAAAGCCGGTTCGCAGTAGCCGAACCCGGCCCGGAGCAGCCGAACCGCGTAGCTCTCGCCTACCGCAAGCAGGAGGCAGGAGTCGGCACGATGGGTGGGAGGCGGCTGCGGCGGCGACTCGGGAGGGTATCGAGGACATAGCGGGTGAGCCCGGTGAGGTCACAGATACCGGAGGCAACCGGCTCGCAGTAGCCGAACCGCGGTTCTTGATTTGAATCGAACCGCGTAGCTCTCGCCTACTGTAGGGTGTGAGAATGGGTAATACTAGAGCTAGCTGAGCTATGAGAGTCGGTCGAGGAAACGGAGTCCATGCGTCGTCGACGAGAGAAAGCAGGAATGGGAAAAAGGAAGTCTGATGCAAAGGCTTTGAGCCGTGCATCGTGACGGTCGGATGGTGGAAAGCGTGAGAGGATATCGGGGTTACAGCGGCTGCAACAACGGCCAGATGGAGGAGAGCGCTGGAGATCAAGTACAGTCCATGACAGCTCGCGCTGGGACGCCTTTGATCTCCATCCAGCTTCTGTGGGCTCGCGAGATGTTTGATCAAGAGAATGGTATGTGTCCAAATCTGTTGCTGGCCGGAAGTAGGTGCGTAAATATTTGTGTGAGCAATCTGGCTAAAAGTCAAGGTCTAGAGAAATGTGTTTGGGTTGTACATACCGGCGTTGACAAATTCTTCCATCGGCTTGGGGAGTTTCTTCCGATTTTCGGCATCGGTCTTTGTTTCCGGCTTTTTTTTAGGTGCTGAGGCTGTAACGTCGACAGGTTCTGGTCGGAAAGCCCACCGGGGAACAAGGAGAACACAAGTCCCTAAAATTGATCGGTCCCGCGCAGTACGCCCCCATCTCTGAGCAAGAACAGATGCTGATTTGGTTAGGGAGCAGAGAACGGTGTACTCCACATCAGGGACATTACATCCCATGCCCGCGGCATCTGTCGCGTAGAGAATCCGGATCTCTCCCTTTTTAAATCTGTCCCACACTAACTCCTTTGCAGCCTCCGATACCGTCGACTTGAAGGTCTGAACAAGATGTCGAAGATGGCTGGAAGACATTTTCAGAGAGTTTCGACAGCTGTCGCACAATCCTCGATGGTGTCGAAGTAAAATAGGCACTTTGCCAGTGCGGAAGCAGGTGTGTCCTTGTCCATTTTTGCAGGAAAGATATTAATGATGTCGAGGAGAGGATTGGCAGGATTTTTAATGATGCGGGTTATATAGACGAGGTTACTGCGATCGGTCCCAACGTCAATACCCCAGAATGGTCGACATCCAAATTTAAGTGATTTCCAGATAACAGTGAATCCCTCTGTATCGCAGGTGGCGGTCGCCGCTAAAATGGGTGTTTTTTGACCAATGTAATCCCGAAGTTTCGCAAGACCGCTGTATTCCTTTCGAAAGTCATCCCCCCATTCCACAATGCCGTGCGCTTCGTCAATCACTAAGGCTTGGACTCGATGACGAAAGCTGCATTCCTGCCACAACTGGATGAAGCTGGACGAGAGGGCCATCTCTGGGGACACATAGAGATTGGCACGCCCCTGACGAAGGTTTGCCCAAATTTCAGGGCAGACAGTATCTTCATTGACCATCACAGCCTTTAAATCTTTTTTCTTTGCCTCGTTAACCTGCCAATTAACAATTAAAAAGGGTATGGGCAGAAACTTGGAGGGAAATGACCTGATCCCTTTCCAGAGCCTTGAGCGGGTACACAACGATGACAATTTTTGCCTTGTTAAGTGCTGCAAGACCTTCAAATATTACGCTCTTCCCATAGCCCGTGCCCGCCACCATCAGAGAGTCATATCCCTGGCGCAAGCGGCGTATGAGTTCCCCCTGCCAGTCGTCCAAGTCGAACGAGAGTCCGAGCTTCTCGCGAGTTCTTTTTTTTACATCTCCGAGTGTCTCTTTTATCGCTTTTACTCCCAGCAAGCGGTCCGGGGCTGGGGTTTTGCGCTTCCTGGGGGTGGCGGGAACACGGTGGCGGGTTCCATTGGGGGTCACAGGGAGTTTGCCGAGGACATTTCGTGGGGGGGGAGCTCATAATTGTGAAATTTTCGAAATTGATTCACCGGGACACAGAAGGATTTTAGAGTGACTTTGACATTGGCAAGTCAATAGAGCAGCCACAACGTAAAATGGAAAATGTTAGCGATCAGAGGAAAAAAGGTTCCATCCCACGTCTCATGTCCCCGGGCGAATTCGAACCGCCGTCCCCCATTGACAAGACTTTCCTGAAGTACGACGCAATCGGTGTGGGGTGATCTGCCCTGATCCGCGAGGACTTGGTCTGGATAGAAGGGAGTTCGGATAGATGCCTATCTTGGGATTAGAAAATATTTGATTCGGCTGTGAGTGCCGCCGGTAAGATTCGGCGTTTGGTTAACCGTGACATTGGATTTCTCGCGGTAGTAGCGCATCTTCTTCAAAATTAACTTGGTAAACGAGGAGGATAAAATAAAGGACAATCTCCCTCATAAAATAAAGAACGACTTCCCTCCTAGGAAGGTCCTGATCCCGAGTCGAACGGGCTGCCTGCCACCAGGGAATTCTCGCTAACTATTTTCCCTCAGACTAGTGCGGCCTCCACCCGGATAATTCACGGCGCACAGCGCCGGGATTTTCACCCATATTCTATGTACGACTACATTCACTCAATAAATTACCTTCCTTTGGGTTACACAAGCACGAGTCCATAAAGGATGAGCAGCAGAAGGAAAGGCGACAGGTTGGGCATGGCAGCAGACTTAAGTTGGCGTTGGCACTACATCGGCTTTAGAGTGTGGAAGCTGGTGTGATTTAGTGTCACTCACCAGACCATGCAACGAGGGGTCCATCCAATGAAATCGCGCTCAGCTGAGGTTGCGGACCTTTCAAACGGTTTTTCAATCAAAGAGCTACGTAAACTAACGCGGGAATGAGGATAGTGAAGTGCGGGGAGTCATTGGAAGGCTCCAAGATGACGACCTGACAATTGTGGTAACAGAGAGGGAAAGTTCCCGAGTTGAAAGTGGGTGGATGGAGATGTAAGAATCACAACTATCGAATCAATCGACCATAATCTAAATGACTCTCCTCAATCCGTTTGTCAATTTCCTGTTTTGAAAACGCCTTCCAAAACCGCAGTGTCTCGTCGCCCGCCCCGGTTACAACTGTCTCCTCATCGGCGCTCTGAGCGAGGTACAGCACCCGGCTTGTGTGACCCGTGAGCGACGCCACCATCTCCAGAGTCGGGTACTTCCAGATGCATATCTGATTCTGGGAAGTGGTAGAAGAGAATCCGTGGGTGGAGAGAAGCTCGTGCGATGTTGGAGACCATATCAGATTGCACACCTGGCTCCCCGTGTCCAGCCCATTGAGCATGCTACCGCTCTTTGTGTTCCAGAACCGAAGGTGCTTGTCCTGGGCGCCACCCCCACTTGCCAAGACTCCGGCAGCATGAGGGTCCCAGGCAAGGGCTTTGACGGCAGCCGTGTGCTCGAAAAACCTCCAGAGCAGTCCGTCCCCGCCCCTCCCGCCGCTGCGGTTGACGCCAGCCACGCCGGTAGCGCCGGCGTTGTTGCTTCTGGCCGACCCTCGCAGATCCCATATGCAGACTTTGTTGTCGTTGCCGCCGCTCGCGAGATTTGCGGAGGCGACTCCGCCGTCGTTGCTCCATTTCAGGCCGCATACCTCTCCTCGGTGCTCGCCACCTCGCTTGAAGGGACAAGAGGGTGCTGCCCGGACATCGCGGTGGTGGATCATGTTGTCCCCGGCGCCCGAGGTGAGGACATGGGCGTTCCATGCGATTGCGTCGATGCGCCGGGTATGGGCGTTCTCATATGTGCGCAGAAGGGCAAGCCGTGTTGCATCGTACACGTGAAGACGACCCGAGGCGGTCCCAACAGCCAGTGTAGACCTCTGGGTAGAAGTTCAGCGATACATCCCGCCTCTGTATACGCTGAAAGAAACGCGCCTTTTGGACCCAGGACACGGAGCTGATTGAGTCGTTGCTGTCGGAAACGTCGCAGATACGGTTGACGGTCGCATTTTGTGCATTCCAGAGATACACGCGGCTGCCGAGGCCCACACCAAGGATGTCCGTGCGGGACCAGTCGACGAGGTTGAGATAAAAGTCATCTGCGAGCTCAGGAGCGTCGAGGACGCGACAGGGGGTCTTGAAGACCTTGCGGAGTTGGCGGCGGGGGCTCTCGAGCAGCTTGCGGCTCTCCTGGGAGACAGGGCTTTTGGAGTAGGCTAATTCCGTGGTGGTGTCCAGCCTTCGAGTTGGAGTGGAAGGGGCAACAATGGAAGGTGAATGGTAGGCGAAAAGGCGGGAACCAATGGGAGAGGACGAGGGCGTGCGCGGCGAGTTGACAGGCGATATTGGGCGACTGCCGACTTCTGTCATCTCAGCGTTCAGAATAGAAGTGAAAAGGGCATTCTCCAGCTCTGTAACTAGCCGTTGAATAAGCAAGCTAAAAACAGAATAGAGGCAAGGCCATGCCTTTGGGTGCGCCCGACTTAGAGGGATGAGGAGGCGCAGGCCCTGCGCTGAGATTATACCTTGCGCGCCTGTCTCCATCGCGGGTGGGAATGAAACGGTCGCCATAGTCCGGCGCCTCGGGGGCGTTTTCGTCGGTGCGCCGCCGGCCCGGGGTTGTGGGAGGTTGGTGATGGTCTGGGACATCCTGCAGAGTGCGCAGTCGCTTGCCGAAAGGCGATCTCCTGAAACCAGACATGGCGAGCTTGGAGAGAGAAAGAACTTGGAGAGAACAGCTACGTGTCCCAAACTGGTAAAGTCTCGTGTCCGACACGCGGTGGCTGTGTCGTTGACATCTGTTCAATTCGATTGATGCGCCGCCTCCCGAGCCCGCCTCTTACCCATTTGTTCAATTCAATTGATGCAAGGGGACGCGTTCATTCAAAACAAGCTACAATACAGCGCAAACTGCACCTAGTCTTGTTTCTACCGGGGGGGTCCGATCAGGTCAGGATTTTATTACATAATCGTCGGAGTTTGAATCTCGACGCGTGCTTCTTTTCTGCGTCGACGACGCGTTTTCTTCCTTCCACACCCTTACTCCCACAATACAACGCAATCCTCACGCGTATGGAAAGTCCGTCTGAGGATCCTGGGCAACAAAGTACCGCTACACCTCCCATACAACTTGTCCGAGCGTATCGAAAGCGCCACAATCAGCCTCTGCCTCTGCCTCTCATCCCTGCTCCTCCTCCAGATGCTGCAGCCTATAGACTGGCAGAACAGACTTCTGTGCCCATCACACCACCTTCTGCTTCAACCTCCGACTCTTTTCCGCACACACAGCCGCGGTTGCGGCAGCCTCGCCTCCCGGCGGATCAGAGAGCCACCGCGAAAGAAATTGAAAAGTTTTCAGCGATGAACAATTTTCTGAAGAACTTCGAGCCTTTTGAGTCTCTTGGTGATTTTCTGGCAATCCTCTTTCATAATCGAGTACACGGAGAGACAGATCCGCGTGGTTTATCGCATGCGAAGGTTGTCGCGCGATTTCTCCGAAAACATTCAGATATCCGAATGGCCCATATCTTCCCGTTATCTACAAGCATTGCAATTCATTTCCCTCCATAAACTCCTCCCAATCTCACGAGCAGGACTCCATGTTTTTGACTGATGGTCCACTCGGCGAGATCCGTCATGCCTGTCTGTTCTTGTCAACCTGGGCGACCAGAATCACGGCTGTGGAAGCGAGGAAACAGATTGGTAAAGGCACTGAAGACGACGCGGACGATCCCGAGGACCATGTCCAACTCCGTGCAAAATCTAACGGCGTGTCTATCGCTACCCAGGGACTCTCTCCACCTCACTCTTCGGAAAACCCACCCTCCTCTTCCCTGTTTTTAGTACATCCTCTTTCGTGTGTCCTCCAGACACTCGAAAGGGCTGCCAGAGCTGTGCCGGCTGGGTTGTCCCAGCGACACGCGCATTGCTCCGGCGGAACGGCTTTCAGTCCCGTTCCAGCCCGGATCACCCCCACACACTGGCAGCACTTTTGGAACGAAAGAGCTTGACATATATATATCATATCAGCCGGTACGGCAAACAAAGCAGGAAAGTATAATCATTAGCAGTTCTTATCGTAATCATTCTTAGTAACTCTCATATACAGAGCCAAAACCCGGATCCGAAAAAGACCCGGATCCGAAAAAAATCGATTTTGAGCCGCATCCGTGGGGCCTCTCAGCTAGGGTTTTTTTTGTAGAATACCTGCGAGAACTAGAAGTATTCTGGTACAAAAAAAACCAGGTCCATCCTACTAGTTTGTGCACACAAAAAATCGAACAATTGCCAAAAATGGCCAAATTTTGCCAGTTGTGATTCAGAGTTGAATGCTTCACACCAAAAACATGGTCATTCATATTCACAACATTTTGTAGATGTTCGGCCCCTGGAATTGCATGAGAGAGGCATCTGTGCATGTATGGTTGGTGCGTGATGTGTTAGACCTCACCGTGATCTTGCATCACCGGTATTTTTTCGGATCTGGGTCAAACTCGGAATTTGACCAAATAAATACAGGTGCCGTGCCATCCAACTGCTCAATCAAAAATCTTGAAAATATTTGAGGGGACACTTCGGGCTATATGATGTACCCTAACATATTCGGAACTTTCAAATTACCTCTCACGCCTGTAAGACAGGGGGTCAACTTCTTTTTTTCGGATCCGGGTTTTGGCTCTGTACTCGTGGTTGTCGTTGGGAGAATAAAAGTACCGAAACATTGTCACAACTTCCACTTGTGACCATCCGCCCCAAGCTGCAACTATGTCGGCTGGCCGCTTTTTAACCTTAATTCGATATTGGCAACCACCACGGCAAAAGGAATGTGTCCCGTAGAGGGCCCAAGCTGCATGCGGCATACCCAAGACTTTGTAAATCTTTGGAAAGGGAACACCCAAGAACACTCGCAGTCTGCGAGGAAATAAGTGTACAATTCGTACTTCAACAAGTAAATAATTACCAACGGCTGGCTCTGCATTATAGCTCCCTGCGCGGAGACGTGAAGGGAGAGTGGACCAGTCTCCTTGATTTCTGGACCGTAGATTGAAGCCAAAAGGATAAAATCTCGTACGGGACCTATTTTTCTATCATTATCGTTTGCGTGCAATCTCCACGAATGAAGAAGTCCGGTCTGATTTTGTTTACGGGTGTTCAAGCCGATATCAACGAATTTCCCTATCCAAAAGGTATTTTGTTCTCGTCCGATACATCATGGCGGATCTCTCGCGAGAGCTCTGGTGGATTTCACCTGAGAGTGGGTGATGTAGCACCCCCCCCCCCCCCCCCCCCCCCCCCCCCCCCCCCCTCCCCCCCCCCCCCCCACTCTGCGGTGGACATATGACAAACTCTCGCATCGTGGGCAGGGCCTCGGAACCCGAGAGTGTTGACTGGTCCGTGGGGTGCCCTTTCCACCAGCGTCCGCTTGTAGTAGGCATGGAAGAGAGAAAGTTGAGAGAAAAAGCTTGCAGTGGAAGGGTCGGGTTTCACACGAGTATTCCCACGGGTCAACCCGCCCCGACTTGCGGGTGACCCGCACTCGTGCCGAGCCCTAAATCGGACCAATGGTTAGGCGCAGTACCAACAATTCTCAAAGTTACGTCTATCCTCCGATGAGCCGCACTTCAGGATCTGAACATAGACTCCGATCGACTTCATGCACTCACGGAAATTACTTCGGGTATGTACCCCTACCGATGAACTGCTGCTTTGTTTTAGGGCTGAAACCCGACTTCAATGGGATATTTCTAAGTAGGCAAGAGGGTGGTGAGTTTTTGGTGCTGCACGTCAAGGTGTGTAATAATTTATTCAGAGATCTGTGGGTGTGAACTGCTCTTGGTGACAAGGACCTGTGTATACATATGTCGGAATGCGTGACCAAGCCCTGTGTTTCTTTCACTGCATGCTAACCCATGTGTTTTTCTGATAGCAGTGGTGAATTTCTTGGCGTAAAAGTGTAATAATTATGAGACAGTGACACAGGTGTAAAGGAAGATGGCAACCTCTTCCACACGCTCCTCGAAATAGACATGCCCGCCATGAGGGACATGACCAGGAAAATCCATAAGGAGATGTACGCACTCGCTGTGCGCATCGAGCCGATCCTCGCGACGCCCGCGATGCGGGTGCAAATGGGCGACAAATGCGGGTTCTACTTTGAGTTCGTACGCTGTATGCGCACGGTGATGGAGCCGGACGGGACGCTCATTGAGCTCGACAAGGTGGACATACCGTTGTCGAAGCACTACGTCGCCGCGTTCATGAAGATGAGTGAGATCCGCAATCGCAATCAGGTATGTAACTCCCTGATATGCAAGTTTCTCTGTCGTTCCTCATCCTCAAGTCCAGTGCCTTCATATCGAGTGCATAAAGCCTGTGCTTGGACGCACCGCCGCCTGCTCGCGCCGCGGGATCGTCAGATTTTGTACCCGCGAAGTAGGCTCCTCCCTCCTGCTCTTGTCATCCCCCCTAACATCTAGAGTGCTCAGTGCCTTGCATCCGCCTGGGCCGCCCCGTATCTCCCGCACAAAACACTCTGCGAGAGAATCCAGAGCTGCGCGTGGCAACCCTCCTCACAGACGACGTGGCGTGGAACCGAATCGTGCGAGACGCGGTGGTGCCCTTCTCGCAGCTCAACTTCTATGAGGCGTGCGAGGCGGGTCGCGTAGACCCACACATTGCGGAGGCGGTATGGCAGGGAATCACTAACCTCACACAGGGGAAGGATGAGTTCGCGGTCAAGATGGAGGCCGCAAAGGAAGCGGAGAAAGAGCGGGCGGAGGTGGAGTGTCTAAATCACCTTCATAATTTGCAGATTAAGGAAGCTGAGGGTATGCTGGAGAGGTTACCAGGTAGCCATTGATCACTCTTTCGCGAGTCCTGCGGGTGACCGTGCCTTGCTTTTGCAGATCTCCCATGAGTAGAGTCAGATTTCTCTCAGAGCTTCACAGTGGGCACAAATAACATAGTGTTATCAAGATCTGTAAATGCGCGGAATGCGCAGTACCTGAGCTTAAAACAGGACTGCTACGACGTCGGGAATTGTTGAAGCTTCTGTCTAGGAGAGACTATTTAGCCTCAAAAGATCAGGGGGTGTGGCATCTGGGGTGTATTGAAAATCTTCATTCGCATCGTTCTTCCGGGTGACAGTCCGAAATAGAAGTAAAAATCTGGGAGTCTAAAATATGCGAGGTACGAGGTACGAGCACCCATATTGTTGTAGCGTCTGTTCATTAACCGTTCTTTAAGCAAATGGCTCGCGATTCTTTGAGTCTGTTTGGCCCTTTCTCCTTTTGCTCAAATCCATTGGTCTCCCTCAGCTTTTTGGCCTGGCTTTCGTTTCCTCCACTCACACGATCTGTCCATTCTTTTTCCATCTGACCTATGCGCAGCCTACAAACTGTCAGCACATGGAGAGCACGCAGCCCGGCGCAGCCCGAATCTGCTTGCCGGGAGAGTACGCAAACCAAATATCCGAAGTTGAATCCTCTGTGTCCTGCCCGTTTCATCTTCCTTGACTCTCTCCTCATCGTCTTCCTTTTTCGTTTTTGGATCGAATCTTTCAAACCCCGCCAATCCTCCCTGTTTCGCTTACTGATATATTTTGCGACGTGCCGAGAGTCCACGTACGCGTTGAGCGATTGATATCAGATGTTTGGACCCATGACCCACTGCCGGCGCTTTTTGTCTGATCATACCCACACTTGCTGTGCCAGATAAATAGGTCGTCTTTCTGGTGCGCAGTTACCTGTCTTTTCCCTCCTCCCACCACCCAGTACCCACCCGAGAATGCGTAATTTCTATTCTGCAAGATAAGCGCCTCAAAATCGCTCTAACCCTCAAGAAATATGTTCAGGAATCCCAGATCAAGTCTACTTTGCAATTAGCAAGCAGCATATGTTCGGAATACGCTCACCTATCGTACAAGCTTTCAAGGGTCAAATATCATTCAACAAGCCCAATGCTCTTCTGGTTCCACTACATTGCAAGACTGTATTGCTCTTCTCTCAACGCGCTCCCAATTCGCTCATCGTCTGGCCGAAGCAGCCTACATGGAGGGTGCCGCAAGATGCGAGACAGTATGTGCCCGACAACTCCCTGGTAATCATTGGGTAATGTGCGTTCTCCTGATATTATTCATCCTATATTCGATGCTGATGATGCGTAGTGATCTGTACTGAGTAGTCCAAGCAACGCGACCACAATGATCTACTATTTTATTGGTATGTGTCAATTCTATTCCTGCCATGTGTCCTTCCTCCTGACCTGCCTGCTTAGCAATAGTACTATATCTCAATTCCTCTGAAATTGAACGGTCCCACCCAAGTCTCTGTAAGCATCACTTGAAATCATGGGTACAGCTACTGGGGCTCAATGAACTTATCCGGCACTCAGATATTCCAAGCTTTGGTCTCAGTCGGAGAAAGCTGTTCATTTTTTGCTATCTAGATGTTCCTGACCTTTGATATTGCTGCGCCCGGCCTTGGCCATTGTTCCGAGTCATGTTTATTTGATCAGTCACTGCGTTCAAGGCCCCCCTAGACTTACCATCTGGCAAGGTCCCTATACTTAGCTGGACAGACCACATCTGTCTAGGGGCCTCCACAATCTCTGTGTAGCTCTGTCTAGTTCTGTGTAGCTGTGTGTAGATGTGCGTAGGTCTGCCAAGGTATGTATATGTCAGGCTAGGTCTGCCTGTTTACCGCGGGCCTGTGTATCAGTGTATGCAGTGCGCCGTTATTACATAATCTTAGGTAATCATTTTCCTAGTCGCGTCCGATTGCACGGGACTCAACGCGATTTTCATTGCAACTTGAAGACTTATGACGCTTTATTATCTATGGGCACAACAACTCATAAGAGTTTACGACAATCTTGAATTGACATCACACACACAACGTCCGTTTGACGCTATTGTTACGCACGAAACTGAAACTGAAGTTCTATTTATGCTGTACCTGGCCCTAAAGGCTATGCAGCAGTACTTCTAGGTAAAATAGACTGGGGTAAGTAGCGTACACTATATGGGGGATATATAAGGAAGCTATTTTATAAGTCTGGGAGAGGAATAAAAAGGTGATAACATATGGGGAAACTAGGTGTGGCGAGCTTTAGGGGGGCAAAGACTAAGATGTAGACTGGTGCAAAAGGTTGATGAAAATTTGTGTGAGAGCAGACACGAGAGTGGAGGAGAGAGATTAGATGAATGTCATATAGGATATTCAAGGGACAAACAAGTATAAAGAAAATAAAAGGAAGAGAAACTCGCTAAAACGACACGTCAGGGTAACAAAATTAATGACAGGCTTGAGAAGTTTAGGATGATTCAGCAAGGTTCAGACGTCCACCGCTCCCAGGATGCCCGCACTGTAGGATGCACGTTGGAGCGGGGGGCGCAGATTCTCCCAGGCCGGGCAGTGGAGGAGATAATGAGCTCGTGTTTCCTTCGCTGCTCCACGGTGAGATTCACCGAACCTGGATTCAAAAAGGCTAAAGGAGACACCTCCCCATGTACGGCACTGGAGAAGGTTAAGACGTCGCTTGTCGCTCGCGGCATGGTCATCACCGACTCCTTCTCCACCGCTTACGGCTCCTTCATCTCCCTCGCCAATCACGCCCACGTCGACGAGTTGCTCAACTCCGGTTACATCACTGTTCCCAGCATATCCTCAAACCCCATCCCCGTCGTGCGCAGCCGTCAGATTAAGATTGAGCACGCCTTCGAGGTTGTCATCACTGGCATCTCCGAGGGCGAAGGCGCCCAATCCTCCGTCTGCCGCTGGATCGCAAACCGGGTGCACGACCCCGTGCACGTGTCGGACCAGACGTGCTTTGTCGACGCACGAATTCCCGACTACGAAGGCGACTGTTTTGTCGTGTGGACGTGCGACTGGTCCGCCACCGCGCGCTTGCTCGCCCTCGGCGACTCTTTTGACAAAGAATTCAAACACAAAACTCCCAACATCCACCGCGCTCAAATGCTTCTAGCATTCAATAATGACGGTGTCTATCGCCCCAGACCTATCGCAGAGACGTCCATGACCGATGGCTTGAATGCCATCCGAGCCGAGCAGGGGGAATTCAAGCACGAGACCTGTGCTCAGCATGAGTCGTCGCAGCTGGCCATCACCGCACTCGCGGCGTCCGTCGGGACTATCAGCGCTAATGCACCTATCGATGTGGTGTAGGAATTTTGGGTGTTCATCTTGCGTGACTCCCTGAGGACACAGGAGCCAAGGCAAGGGTTGGTTACAAACGGATGAGGTAGGTACAAATTTACTGTAGCTTTTATACCCTACAACTCTGCTGATTCATCGTCGGGCAGCGCATTAGCAATCCCGAGTGATTACTAACCCCGACTCCCACGGTTGACCGAGCTCCGATGCTCGCACAGCCTCCGGATCTTCCAACATGTGGCTACCCTCTTCCAGCTGACGCAGGTTGAGCTGCAGATGAGCCAGCAGCAGGCGATGTTGACCTTCGGGCCGCCGAGGCAACCGCGGAAGCTGAGTATGACTGCTTGGTGCTGAAACAAAAAACACTGACAGACAGCCTCAGTGCGAGTGCTGGCAAGCCCCTCGCACTGCTTGGTGGATCTGTTGGAAATGCGATCTCACCTCCCACAGTACCGCCCGGCATTCCCGTTCCAACTCCACATCGCGAAAAGTCCCCGGCCCCGTCCACGAGCGACGACAACAAGAACAAAAGGGCAAAGACCGGTGATGAAGTCACCAACGATGAATCGGACATGTGTGATACTCCACATATAACAAGACAAGCCAGGGATTCGGTGGATTCTGGGAAGGTGGAATGTCGACTTGGGGTCAAATATGCAATTTACGGAAGAAGTAGTTTGTCTAATACTTATGTGGATCTTTGAGTGGCAGGATCCTATGGACGTTTAAAGAGTGCCTCCACAGGTATAATACTATTACATGCTCTTATTTCGCTTTCTCGTCGAAATTGATCTTGGCGGGCCATGCCGACAAATCGGCGTGGGCTTTGATGGGCGTGAACGAATCGGCTTGTGCCAGTAAACGCCCACGCCCACCCCAAAAGAGCCAATTGGCGCGGGCGCAAGCCGTTTTTGCAAGCCAAAAAGTTAAGTCTCCTCTCGAAGCCTACCTCCCGGGGAACTGACAGCGGGGGCTCGGTCGCATCGACTTCGGCTGCCCAGTCGAAACGATCGCGTGTGTTGGGGGGATTCGGGCACGGATTCGGATCGGGTGCATAAACGCGGTAGGACGGGTCTGCCCAACTGAGAGGCGGTTTTGGTAGAGTCGAAGATATGACGGGGGCAGATGGTGCGTCCGTCTGCGTAACATTAAGGCGACGGGGATAGAAACAATGGGGTTTTTACGCCTGATCAAACTTGATCTGTCCATGAAGATTTTCGGCATGTATTTTGAGCATACCAGCGCATCTCGGATAATATATACAGGCATCCTGAATTTCTGCGCAAGTTCTGAAGTAAACACGGTTCCTGCCTTACCACAGAGATCAATTTCACTCAATTTCGGTAAAGATTCCATCGATTGTTCAATTCTCAACAAATCTCTCCTCTTCCGCGATGAAATTTATTGGTAAATAGGACCTTCACAATAGTACTGTGCCGGAATTTTGAGTTCGTCCTTTGTTGTCGAGAGCCTATCAAGATTTTGACCGAAACGGTGCAATTTTGAGGTGGATGGCGAAAATCAAAAATCCCCCACAGTACTTTTATTTTTATGCTTATTCCCTTCCCGCATTCTCTTGTGTCCAAGCACCAAAATGAGTCTGTAAATGGCTGATGCGTTTGCGAAACCGGAACCAAGCTTCTCTATCAACCAAACAAGTACAAAGCTGCCGCCCCAATCAAGGGCGGTGCCCGTTCCCATAAACACGACCACATGTGAAGCACTCATACATTGAAAAGAGCACTTTTGGATGCTCCTGCGGCCTCAAACGTGTGGTGGAAAATTACACCTATCCTTACAGCTCTTTGCGGTACAACAGGCGCGGTCCGTTTTTTTCTGTTTTGGCAAGTTTTCACGAGAACAGCTGCCCTGAGCTCAATTCTCAACTGTTTCCCCTCAAAATAGGCTCATTCGATTCGCATTGAGAATCCACAGCGAATGGAATACCGGTATTTTTGATCCTTTTACGTAATAGAATTTCTTCTGGAAAAACTTGGTTTTGAGTAGGACACCTGTAGCACTCGGAATACTGCCCGGATTTTCCTAGTTTTTGGATATGGTTTGGATATGCTATACATCTGATGTGGCCCTAGACAATGGCATGTTTATTTATATTAAATGCTGAGTGATTGTGATCTAGCGCACACTTTAGCAAAGTAGATATCCAGACACTGCCATAAGTAGAGCTGTCCATGAAAGTTTGAGTACATTAAGCTCTGTAAACACCCACATTCGCTAGGGTCACATCGGATGTATAGCATATCCAAAGATTAGGCAAATCGGGGCAGTATTCCGAGTGCTACAGGTGTCCTACTCAAAACCAAGTTTTTCCGGAAGAAATTCTATGACTTGGATTGGGCCTCTTCGAGGCGGGCGCTGAACCTTTAGGTGTGTGAGCAAACTGAAACTCTTTTACTTTCTGCTCCTGTCCCATGGATTCAAAATTCAGATGGGGAGAGATCAATTATATGGTGTGACTACATAGAACTTGAAGATAAGTACAAGAGGAAGAGTCGGTTCAAATCGTCACAAGGACGGTACAGGGCAGGAACCAATATCTTCTGCAAAGAGAGAAAATGATGTTACAGCTCGGGGATGATTAATGGGGAAGGTATGAGTGGCTGGCGAATAGAGAACGATAGCATGTTGGGATGGCGAGAAGTTATGTGCGGCGCGGGCGCGCCTCATCGAACATCGAGTTGAGGATAACAATTATCGAGCTGACGGTGCCAGGTAATTGAGAATGCACTAACACAGCGGTCAACAGGGCAATGGGTAAATTAAGACGAATACCATACCTGTTGATTGGCCATGGACCCGTTGAAAGCAACCCATTCATGGTCGCTATCTCTCCGTCAGCATCTCGATGCGTCCTTCTACAGTATTAGAATCACGCCGTAGAACCATGCCAACTGTTCGCCGAGGTATCCCTTTGCTTTTTGTGCATTTGAGCTCGGTGCGCTGAGGTTCGTCCCGCAGTTCTTGGGAGATGCCCGAGCGGGCGGAGAATACAGAGACCCGCAGCGATATTACCCAAGGGAGCATAGCATATACACTCTGAATGGTCAGGGAGTTGGCCGGATCGATGCAGCACACGTCTAACGAGGATGAGACGGAGCTAGGAGCGGGCCGAACTGTAAGCCTTTTGGGAGGCAGAAATGGATCGGGTTGGTAACGGTCTTGAGTTTAACTCGCTGGTACTGTATGGCATAACAGCAGTCTTCGATCTCCTCGGATATATGAGCATCTCCGGGCTGCCGTTGGAGATTCCAAGCTCCGTTGCCATGTTTTCGGCCATGCCAGGCACGCAGGGTACCGATGTATATACTATGGTGTGAGTGAGTCACCGAGTCTCAAAATTGAACCGACGCTACCTTCAAGCTTGCCCCTCCGATCGCTCGCTTCTTTTAACGGCAGCGACCACGCCGCCCTAGCACCGAGGCCAGTAAGCTGGCGCTGTCGCTCCCGTCCCCTCTTGCCTCTTAAGTGGTAAACATGGCAATCTTGGCCTGTTGCGGGAGCGACGGCCTCAGCCATGCATGACCAACCCATCATGTATTTGTATACACTGCTATCTTTGTCTCCCCGCTGCACTGTGAAACGGAGCATTTCGTTTTCGAGTACCAAGAAGAAGCAGGCACAGTTGGATTTCGACAGGTGTCAGCAAAGGCGGACTTAATCCAGCTAGCAGAGCTTCGGACTTCAATACGAGACAAGCTTCTGTACATTGATGAGCGAGGAACTCCGAGCGTAAAGCATCAGCACTCTTCCTCTTTTCACCAAACAGTCTTGAAGACACATGTTTATGGCGAGCAGTCATGCTCCTCAAAGCAAGAACATCAATTCGGTGATCAACGATGAGAAAGTGGACAACAGCAATTTTATCTTCCAAAGAGAGACGAACAAAAGGATCGCGTTCATTTAAAATATTCATATTCAACATTTTGCCCCGCGTACGAGCCGCTGCTGGTAAACCAGCAGTTTGAACGTCCTGCCCGGACATTCCATCTCGCGTACAAGACGTTGGGGTTTCTCGCGTACGAGGTATCCCGGGGGCTACGACACCGATGCCTCGCGTACTTGGCATCAGTGAGGGGCAAGGTACTGCACCAGGTCCACCCGTGGACACTGATAAGGCCGAGAAACGTACACCGGGGTTCGCTGGGAACACCGGCGTAAGAGACGGGGAGACTACAAGTAAGTATGAGTGTGATCACAGACGAGACGACACACCTATGGATGATGAGCCAAGTGTTCGAAGATCCAGTGCGCCACTGCTTAGATGCACGACCACCTGCTGTGCCGATTTGCGCACCAGTTGGACCCAGTCCAAGCCGAGGACCAAGTCGCAGGGCAAAGAAGCAGTCACGGGGACATCGCGCAGGAAGATAGAGATGACACCTGCGTTGCAAGGAAGCGTGAGCGGCCCGGAGAGCTGGGAGCCGCGTGTGGGGATCCCCGAATTGATCACCCAATCCAGGGAAACACAAGAGCTTGCAGCACGACCGTCGAATCGAGTGAATACGGGTGTATCGCAGAAGGTAGCAAAGGACGGCATGGGGGAGAAAGCAAAGATGCGAGGGGGCCTGGCAAATTGATATATCAATGATCTCCGCATTGGAAAGTCCCACGGTGGCGGATACTGGCCCGACCACGAAGCGGAAATGAGTAATGACCAAAATGGAACTTAGCAGAGTCACTTTATCCACTCGCAACAGAATGGCCGCGGATTAAGGAAATAGATCTGTAAGACGACTTCTGAAATACCCTCAAGTTTTTTGTATGATATTATTCCCTTGCCCATTTGCCTGGCAATTTCTTTCTCTGCGATGACCAATATGTATGACGAAATGCTGTGTTGGCCGAAACAGATGTTCCCCTGGGTAGCCAAACCTAAAGGTTCAGCAATTACGTAAAAGGATCAAAAATACCGGTATTCCATTCGCTGTGGATTCTCAATGCGAATCGAATGAGCCTATTTTGAGGGGAAACGGTTGAGAATTGAGCTCAGGGCAGCTGTTCTCGTGAAAACTTGCCAAAACAGAAAAAAACGGACCGCGCCTATTGTACAAAACGGGGCGCGGTCCGTTTTGTACATTGAAAATCCACAGCGGATCGAATACTGGTATTTTTGATCCTTTTACGTAATGGAATTTCTTCCAGAAAAACTTGGTTTTGAGTAGGACACCTGTAGCACTCGGAATACTGCCCCGATTGGCCTAATCTTTGGATATGCCATACATCTGATGTGGCTCTAGACAATGGTGTGTTTATTTATATTACATACCCAATTGCTTACATTACCCAATGTGGCGGGCGAGATCCCTAGTTTTTTTCCTTGGGGGTTGCAAAGATTTAGGCGGAATGCCGAAGTACAGTCGAAGAATTTCCTGTCCTAGAGAAAAAATTAGCCGCAGTCCAACCTCAGTTGCGAAGTGGCCAGAAGATGCCCAAGTATGCTACACTCCTGTAAGAAATAAGATTGATAAGATTTGTATAAGACTGAAAAACAAGAAGACTGCCTTGCCAGAGATCGTCGGATGGAAGAGCTGAGAAGTGACCGTGTTACATGACGTCTACGTCACTATAATTAGTGTAGCATCGTCAGTGCGTGAAACAATGTTTAAGGATCGGAATGTGCTAGCCAAGACAAGATAACAGTTCCCTGGGACGGAGAAAGCCCCCGTGCCTTGGGGCTTTTCTCCCTCCCCGGGAACTATTATCTAACCTTGATCTACAACATGCGAGGCATGAGCACCAAAATTGTTGTAGCGTCTGTCTACGAGAGACTAACCTTGATCAGCACCGCACCCTTTGTGATCTAAGCCAAGCCCTTGGGCCATGTGCGAGGCATTGGGCGGTTACATGGTTTGATGACGAGGGAGTGCTGACAAATCCTCAGTGGAGGTGGAAACTGATGGGGAGTAAAGAAAGAGGTCTGAAAAGGAAGGATAAGCTAGGCTCGTGACCAACCGCATTCACCAGCACATGGCTGCGCTTACCACAATCGGCGAAGCGGCTGGGATCATCGGTTCGATTTTGGCTGATGCCGCCAAATGTGGTTTTGGACTTTGCATTTTCACCTCGAAATGACCTACCAAACCTTCAAAAAAAGTGTCAAAAGTTGTATAGGCAAAGTTGGGTAGTTTTTAATTTTGAGTCGAATAGGGGCCCTCAATTATTCCTCAGTTCAGTTCAGTTCAGTTCACGTTTTTAATAATATTCTGCCTGCCAAAAAATTATTAAAAAGGTGAACTGAACTGAACTGAACTAAGAATTGAGGGCCCCTAATGAGCACAACCTGTTTTTGGCGGTAAAATCAATATTTTTTCGTGTTGCGTGGGTCTGCATGCTCTTTCCAAAACCTCGCTCAGAATCCGGTGAACTGGGAATCTCGGTGCGTCCATTTCAGAATCTTCAGGGCTGACTGGTATTCTCGAATTAATTTGGCGTGGGAGAATCGTCGATATTCAGAATCGCCTCAGAATCGTCGAATCGTGTAGAAGCTCCTCTGGAGGAGCTTCTCAAAGTGATTGCGATTGAGATTCTCGTGAGTCACAAAGCCTTGAATCCATTACAAAATGATTGACTCGGCAAGGATTCTGTCTCTTTTAGATGTGATTCACGCTCACTTGCAGTTCATTTGCTACGATTTTTCGTACGGTATTACCGGAAAACCTGTGGACAATGTTATAAGCAGTACAGGTAACTCTATGCAATGTTATCTCACCTGCAATTGAGAAGTGTTGAATTGATAGGGCACAGAATCGCGGTAGAATCACATCTAGAATCGAAATACGAATGATGGCGGTCAAAGTAGAAGCGATTCTGGGGCGATTGTGGCACGATTCTGATGGAAAACAATTCCAGAATCGACCTCAGAATCATTGTCAGAATCGAGGCGAGAATCGCCCAGAATCGTCCACTCTGACCGCCACTATTAGAGGGAGGGAGCGCGGGTACCTGCAGGGGCAGACGGGATGTTTCCGGTTAATTATGTGGTGCGTGTCGCGTCTGTCAATAGTTGAGACTGAATTCCATCCTTGATTTCCCTCCGTCCTGTTCCCGAATTACTTTACTATACATTCAATTCGGCGGTCACGTGATTTTGGCCCTCCGCCAGAAAATGCCATAAATCGAGAAAAAATTATTGCCGGGGTGTACAGTATTTCGGCGTCCAGATCCATCCTTCTTTGGGGTTCAGTTCTCACAAGGAGTTGATTCGCGGGACTTCGGACCGCGAACCCGTTCAATTGCCATTGGCCGCCGGCGAACTTTCCATGCCGACATGATCTTCGTCATCAAGTCGTGAAGCGAGAAAATCTTCCCATGAAAGCGACAAGCTTTCTCTTCCCCATGAGACCAGTAAGTTCTGGAGGAACGGGGCCCAGGAAATTATAGTTTGCCAAAGATAGTTGTGCAACTTTACCACGCTTGAGGAATGAGTAACAATTTTTACAAGTGGGAAGGACAGGATTTCGGAATTCAAACTCACGCCCGGAACACAGCCACCGGACACAGGTGAGTCCCTAGACAGTAATTTTTTCATTCATCATCACAGGGTCTTCTGGCCATGTTTGGTTATGACGCCGTCAGCTTAGTTTCATATATTTTGCCGAGGTTGCGGGTTCGAACCGCTTAAGTGTGCTCTTTTTTTGGTGCTCCACGCAGTGGGCCCCGCGGCGAGCGTAAGCCCCACGCAGTGGGCCCAGCGGCGAGCGCGAGGCTTCGCGCCAGCGGTCGGGCTCTGCCCCAGCCGCCTGGGCCGGGGCCCGCAACAAACTCAAGCGAAAGTCAACAATGCTTTGTAATCTATGCCTTGCTCGGCGTGTGGAAGAGGGAGAGAGGTTTTGGGGACAAACGAGAATTCGATTGGTCGCCAGAAGCTCTCTCGCTCGGACCGTAAGGGACCGCGCTCGAGCCGGCATCGGCGAAAGCAGAAACTACAGAACAGGGAAGTGGCAAGGGTGGGAGAAAGAAAAGAATCTAGTCTATCGAGCTATGTGAGTGTATGTAGAGGATGACGAAGAACGAAATCATGAAAGAGCTGATATATATATATGTAGCGGGACAAGGAAGCCAAAAAGGGAAAGGACGCGACGCATCGAGGCGCCTCGCCTGCATAGACCGTGTTTGGCGGGTCAAACACCTCTTCTATGCCTTGCTCGTCGTGTGTAAGAGAGGGAGAGAGGTTTTGGGGACAAACGAGAATTCGATTGGTCGCCAGAAGCTCTCTCGCTCGGACCGTAAGGGACTGCGCTCGAGCCACAGGAAATGCAGCGGAGAGCCAGCGGCTCAAGAGACTGCAGGAGGAGCAGCGGCCACATGAAGACGAGCAGACAAACTTGCACGTCCCGGTGTTCCAGTCATAGCAGACCTGTTGCTCAACAGGCAGCGCCTTCTTAGGCTTGGAGGAATTGGCCTTGGAAGACGGTGCGCCGCTTGGCGGCGATGGCGGAGGAAGGGGGTGGGTGTAAACCATGTGCGAGAGCAAACTGTGACCCGGACGAGCCCAGCCCGAATAATCACCAGCCTTCATGTCCCAGAGACAAGTGTTGTGGAACTCGACGTGGTAGATCACAACGGCAGACCACTTGTACTGCTGGTGGAGCTGGGTGAGGTGTGAGACATAGTCCGAAAGAGAGCGTGTGATCGCAAAGACCTCCCACGGCTTCCCAGAAGATGCAGCAAAGGCATCAAGCACTTCGAAATACTTGAGCAGAGGGCGAAGGAGGGAGTGGAAGGGAATGCTCGGAGGCAGGGGCAGACGACGGCGGTGCAACATAATCCTGGCGAGCAGCAAGGGGTGACAGAAGGCGCGGCAGGTCCAGCGGCATGAACGTGTGGGAGACGATGTCCAAGATGATCTTGGACTCGACAGAGGGGAAGAGTGCGGGCAACGACTTACCACCAAATTCCGATGTCGCGCCAGCGCCTGTGAAAGGCGGGACAACGGATGGTGGAGGCTGCACTGGAGGCTGATTCTGTGGCCTTAGGGCGGCAGTAATGGCCGCAATCATGGCCAGTGTCTCGGGCGAGAGGGTAGCCACCGGCGGTGGGGGTGGCACGTCATTGTTGTCGGTCATTGCGTCGACGTTTAGAGACAAAGAGATTTCGTCGATCAAAAAAGCAGTGTCAACGTCGGGATTTCGGTCCGTGGACGGCGATGGGGCACGCGACGCGACAGGAGATGGAGACGACTCCGAGGAGGGTGAAACGGGCTGGGAGAGAGGCTGCGCGCGTGCGAAACAACCCCCAACACGAAACTGAGTCTTCCAATGACCAGGTGCAATGGTGCTCGATGTCCTCAAAGACAGAAAGAAAAGAATCTAGTCTATAGCTATGTGAGTGTATGTAGAGGATGAGGACGAAGAATGAGATCATGAAAGAGCTGATATATATATATATGTAGCAGGACAAGGACAAGGGAAAGGACGCGATGCATCGAGGCACCTCGCCTGCATAGACCGTGTTTGGCGGGTCAAACACCTCTTTAAATTACTGGGCTTCTTGATCTGATACCACCACCATCTCAGCTTCGGCCGCGCCACTCGTGGGCATGTCGAAGAAGCTCAGCCGGTTTTGGCCTCGAATCTTGAAGAAGCATGTCTGGCTACGCACAGGACTGCCCAATACTGTCCTCTCCCTCCAGGCTTGCTGCTTGCTGCTCGCGCAGGGGCGCTCTCCACTGCGAATCTTTGTCTCAGATGTCTCACTCACCGTGACTCACGTCTCCTGGCAGTGATGGTGACGTCACTTCGGCTACTCAGGGGACATTCGGCAACCGGCATCCGAAATCCGGGATTCGTGTCCGCGATGACGCAAAACTAGCTTGTGCTGCATCCTCGTCCATCCGGAATCTAGCCACGCACAGAGTTTTCACAACTCACCCTGCTGGATGATGCTGTACCTGTAATCAGGAGGGGCTTTGTCTCATACTGGTTTTTTCTGTCTCTTCGGGCACGCACAGAATGTCTGTACATTCACACCCTGGAAACAGTACTCTGGCTGCAGTCTGGTCTTTTGGCTTTGCTGCTGTCTTGTCCTGCTACGACGTTAAAATGCCAGGTGATCCCGTTGTTGCCAGAATGTCCCCTCGTTGCTGTGGAACTTTGCCCTTCAAACCGCTTCCGGGGTTGGATAAGTCCCGCTTTTCCGTCATTGTGGGAGGCAGTCCCGAAAGGGACCTCTTTGGTTAATTCATCACCGTAGAGGATAGGGGAGCCCGTCCTGAGCATGACGTAACTCGGCTCATTTGCCAAATCCCGGCAGGGTCCTTGTGGATAGGCGAAAATAAGACGGGGGATTGCTTATCAAAACCACCCGAACGGACCGGCAGGTCTCAGGGCACCCTGCACCTGGTACTTTGTGCCTGGTGGTTAGTCGTTTCGGCGGCGAGACAGAGAACCTCCATGGGTGCGGATCCGTACGGGGTGCCAGTCCCCAAACGAAGCAACCAGGGAGGTAACGGGAAACTGCCCTAGAGTCGGTGGGTGGCGGGCCGTGGCGTATGAGGACTAGTAGCCTCATTCGGCCGGAGAGAACTAAATCCTCTGTCGGTCCTTACATCTGAAACGGTGTATGGGCTTAAGTTGATTCCTGCTGACCCTTCCCGACTTTCAAGCCCATGATAAAATCCGCACATATATAAAGGATTGGGTTTACAGCCCCATGGGTGCCCTACGAGGCTGGGTGGGCCTCGAAAGAGAACCCTCTGCGGTGGGCTGTACAACGAGATAGATTGCTAACTGATAAAATTAAATTTGGCCCTCTGACTCTCAATAAACAGTTAGTGTTGAGAACATGGAGTGGCGTACTTATGAATGAGGACGCACTGCCGGATGATTGAACAACTGAGGGGGTTTTAGTGGGTATGTGGCCCATGACTGATAGAAATGGGATAGGATAAGTAATTTCGGGTCGGAGTCCCACACTGGTTAAATTATGTGCATAACGGCATTTCCTCCTGAGCAAAATTCCCCGGCAATGACTGGTCCAATAACCAGCAACACAAGCGGATGAGCTTGGAATGCTTCTGCAGACTAAGTTTCATTGTCCCAAATGGTCCAAAAAAAAAAAAAAAAATTTACTGTGTCTCGGAATTTTGGAGTTGCCCCACTCGCCTCACAGAAAAACAGTGGGGCTCCGCAAAAAGTCGACGAGGTTGCACATTTTGCTGTGAGGCGAGTGGGGCAGCGACAAAATGGAGGGAAAAAATTGAATTTCACGCTAAAAGAGGCCCCGCACCAGCGGAACGTGCGCAGCATCGTTCTCAGATCCCGCCATTAAAGCCTCGCAGCTGGTGTTGGTGTGGTGATGTTGGCAACATCATGTCGCTGTTCCACATGATACACCCATGGCCTTCAAAGTCGGCGCGAAGAAATGCGCTTGAGAGTGAGACACAATCTGATATGAAGACATTATGAAGACATAAAAGGAAGGAGCAGGCAGAAAGGTAGGACGGGCTGGGGGCTGAGGCAGAGCATTCAAATGGCTGGAATTTTGAAAAGCATGACCTGGTGCAATGGAGGTGCATTCAAATGACTGGAATTTTGAAAAGCATGACCTGGTGCAATAGAGGTGCATTCAAATGGCTGGAATTTTGAAAAGCATGACCTGGTGCAATAGAGTTGCATTCAAATGGCTGCCATTTTGAAAAGCGTGACCTGGTGCAATTGAGGCTGTGGGTAAATCATGTTCAATACTCATATGGAGAGGTTCAAAAGTGGGAAATATCAGGAAATATGGATACATTTGTCCTTCCCTTCCACAAGATGTGCTGGAAAGAGTCAAAAGTGCGTTGCCACAAGCCCGGAGAGGTATTTATCTTTTTTTATAGCCTCTGGTGGATTTGGGACTAGTACAATTTTGGTGGTAACTAAGCGACGCGCACCATAAAGGAATGCAATAAGGTCACGCGGTTCAAAAAGTAAAGCAATGCAATATCGTCACGCCTTTCAAAATGTAAAGGAGTGCTATAGGGTCACGCCTTTCAAAATGGCATTGGAAAGGAATTCAATCAGGTCACGCGTTTCAAAATGTAAAGCACTAATTGGCCGCTGGAGAGGTCAATATTGCCTCCGAGCAGGATCTGAATAGCTCAAAATGACCGGTTCAAAATTGTAGCGGTGCGCTCTCGTGCTTATTATATTTCTTTCTATCTACATATACAATTTCTTTCCCAACATCACGCATTTCAAATTGTAAAGGAATTCAATTAGGTCAAGCGTTTCAAAATTCAAAGCACTGAATGGCTGCTGGAGAGGTCAATATTGCCTCCGAGCAGGATCTGAATGGCTCAAAATGACCGGAGCGACCAGGGCTCAGAAAATGGTGGGACATGGAGGCGCGGTCGTTTCACCACGCAATAGTACGTGTGTATCAGGAGTTTGTTGTTGTGAGCATGACATGTATAGATTCGAGACTCTCGGACGCGATTCCCTCATTTATTTTGTGTTCATTTTCTGTCTGCCTAGTCAATTCATGGTATACAATGCCACTAACATTGTCTAGTGTTCACCCTCGCAAACGCCATCATATATGAGCTCGGATTAGTAACAGACTATTTCATCCTCCTGGGGTATGTCCCCGAAGTTCACCATCTGCTTTGATTTTGTAAATTGAACCTCAGATCCAGGCCAACATCAGTCATTCCCTGTATTGTGGTGAACCTTCGGAATAAGATGCCGATTGCATAGTCCAAGGCCTCGCGCATGACGATGAACACGCGGTCCCCATCCCCATCCTCCAGCAGCAGCACTGATGTTTCGGACATCATCTTTGAAACTGATACAGAAATTTAAAGGCATCGAACTGTATAAATCACCAACATTACGCGATATCCTGCGCGAAGGAGCGATGAAATTCTTCAGATGACCACGATTTACTTACCTACCCATTTGCGTGCATCAACAGCTGACATTCACTGCGTTCAACGGGTCCCCATGACCAGTTCGTGTCTAACTGTCTCGGCATTGATAGCCGGAGCTAGACACGCACGTGCGTCTAGGCGGCCTAGCAAACTCGCTTAGTTTCCGCCTCAACGTCATCGCCTTATTGGGAAATTATCTTCGGCACTTCGGCATCCTGCTTTCTTGCCGCCTGGATGCCGATACTTCAAAAATGATGTCCTCAAACTCAGTCAAGTCAAGAGCGCGTCGGCGTCTTCCACAGTCCCGAGTTCGAATACCATGAGACATTGCTGAAGATAGTTTCAATATGTACTACATACTACATCTGATGTATGTATAATAAGTAATTACTACGAGCACGACAGAAAAATATACGCCGCCTGAGCGCGTGCGTAGCTCTATTTAACGCGTCACGCTGGCTGTACACAAACACTGGCGTGCAAATCCCTGTCAGCGCAGCACGAGGGCCTCCCCATTATCGTCGCGTGCGCAGGAACAATCGGCGTGCCGATGAAATAGCACCGTCGATGCACGAGTGCCGCCGTGACACGCCGTGACAACACCCACACCAAATGGTGCGCGCCCGCCCGTCCCGCCCTTGCGAAGCGAAACGCGTACCCCCATCGCGGCATCCACTCACGCCCACCCATGCGCATCTGCGTGAAAGAGATGCACCTGTATTCCGTGGAAGGTCGATCAGCAGGACTAAAGGTGGCGGGTCAGGGTGTCAGAACAAAGGGAGAGGCGGGAGCGGGAGCGCATGCATGCAGCGAGGCGGCGAGCGGGCAATGTGGTGGGAGCGAAGAAGGACGTGTTGGCTGACAGCTTGTTTGCAGTGAGCAAACAACAGACTTTGAAACGATGCCGGAATGCCGAGAAAAACTTCCCGATAAGGCGATGACGTTTGAGGCGGAAACTCAGGAGTGATATTTGCCTAGACCTGTCAGGTCGAGATCGGCTCGACCCGACACATGTTGAGAACCTGTGAGACGGGTCCTCCTCGCATACACAACAAAGGTGGAGGTGCGCCTGCCTGTCTACACTCACTCGCGTCTCGCGAACCTCGACAGCTGCAGGTATGGTTGAGAACCGCTTACAGCTGTTCCTGAAAATAATGACAATCACGTTATTTTTTTCCACGTTTCCTGAAAAGGAAATTTGCTTTCAGCTCTCTTTCCACCCATTGTCGCGTCTTTCTCAGCTTTCTCTGACCTCTTTCTTCCCTCTCCCTGGACTCCAATGTCTGATTTCGGCGCAGATGACGATATAATAGCTGTAGATGGGCCTTCTCAGCTGTACGCCGACAACGATGTGAATGGCATGATACGGGCGGTCGCAGCTGAAAACCCCGCAGGTGTCATTGATATTCACTCGTTTGAGGGCATTCCTGACCTCTTTTACTCTTCAGCCGTTCGTAAATTCCTTGTCCAGACCCCAGAGCTTATGCGGAAACAGTCGAAGGCCAAAGAAAAAAAGAAAGGCACGAAGCACAAACCAGATACCGACGACCACAATTGAGAGCTTGCGGTAGCCACCAGATTGGACTGGTGGCTAATTTTCCTGGACAGTGGACAATGCTCTCGGACCAAGTCAGCCACTATTTGTAGCTCTGAGGGAGACTATGAAATAGTGGCTAGGTGAGAAGAGTCCGCCTCTGCATTCGTCTGTTATGAAAGCCACCAGTTTCGTCTGGTGGCTACCGCAACCTCTCTAATGAAAACAAGAATTCAACCAAAGGAAAGAAGAAGAAGGTCGAATCCGACGACGACGAACCCCCTCCTAGCATTACCTACTATATCTTCATCCCGAAAACTCCTGCCATTACCTTCAAAAAGCGCAGCGGCAGCTCGAAATCTGCCGACGACGACTCAATCCAGAGAGGACCCTTTACTCTCCCCATGTCCAAACCTTATTCTTCCCTACTATCTGCCATTGCTACGGCCCTTCCTTGCCTTCCAGAGAACATCAACGAGTCGAAAATAACGTGGAAGCCAAAGAAGCCACAGAACGCCGCGAAACTTGCGCTTGGGAAAACGGACAGATACAAGGCAATGCTTATGGAGATGGAGGACAAGGGCGGCTCTAGAACCGTGCTGTTGTACATGCCACCGCCCACACCCATGGAAGACGCGACGGTACGAGCACAGTTTTTTCTTTGATGTCCTAGCTGATGATCTGTCAATGGGCCAGCCGTGGGACACGGCCAACGATCCAGCGCCTCAGTTTGACTTTACCGGGCTCGAGCCTACTCTTGCAAGTGATTCGATTCTCGCCCAAAAGGTTTAGTGCACATTTACTCACCTTTTCATCGGATCTCATCGTCAAACAGGCATCCTTCAACCAGGCCACAAAAGAGCATCGAGCTAAATTGGAGGAAACATATCCTGTTGGCCAACACCCTCAATTCCCGGGCCGTCGTGTATACTTCGACGCTGCCACCGGCTTCTACTTTGAGCTAAATTCCACTCGCCTCGGAGTGTGGTCGTCCGCAATGGTCCGCTTTATGTATTTTGCTCTAGCTCTCGCTTGATGTTGACTACAATCTCAATAGGCCCAAGGTAAAACCGATGAAAAGCGGCTGCTCAGCTCTAACTTTTTCGACGCTAATCAACGCATCAAGTCTGTGACTGCCGTCGCTGTCCCCGCTGTTCCCGCTGCTCCCGTCATTCCTGCATTTGCTCCTGCTGTCTCCGCTACCCCTGCCATTCCTGCTGTTGCCGGTACTTCGCTTTCTCTTACAGATCTCCTTTTGGCCTCGATTTTGACTCGGGGTGGCGGCGGCGGCGGCCTCGCTGGCCTCTTGCCTCAGCTGAACCCCGCTGTACTCCCTCCCGTTGCTGCTGCTCCACCTCCCCCACAGCCACGTTGTCTCCCGTCAAACGACACACGGTTTCTATGGAGCAGTTCTGTCAATTGTATAACCTCGACGAAGCCGATGCAACTCTTTTGAAGGATTTGGGATTCTGTCCTGGATATCGCACCCACTCTACCCTCAACGATGCGCTGAAGGATGCGGGTTTCACGTTTTTTCAGCTGGCAGCGAGTTCACGAGGCAAATGTTCGTTTCAAAGCTGATCTTGCCGCGGGTACGTATGATTGACACGATACTTGATTGCTCTCTTGTTCTCCTTTGATACATCGTATTTCTCATTTTTTTCAATGTTGCATGGTCCATACATCACTCGTACTTCATTACAACGCATGTACAGTATACAAATTCCACTATAGCAGTTCATGTATTGCGCTTCACCAGACGTATCCAGCATGTCTGAACCAGCCCTCTGCTATCTCTGGTGTAATGCAGGCTGTCGATTCCACTAAGGCCCCAATTGGATCTTCAGCTGCATGTATCATTTCCCCGTGGCGGCGCAGATATGCCTTCCCTGTACTGATTTGTACACGCGAAAAGATGTCGAGGTCTTACACGTCGAAAAGGACTCCTCAATGGGATTGAGGTCAGGGGAATACGGGGGCAAGAAGAGGATCATGATGCCTGAAGAAAATTGGAGTGAATGTTGAGGTACTGCAGTTGGAACAGTACCATTCTCATTCAAGACCTCTTGCAGTGGATCTGTGTGATGAATGCGGCAGTTGTCGAGGACAAGGACACTTTGGGTGTCTGGATATCGGTTCATTTGCGGGACCTTCATAGAGTTAGCAGGGATGACATCAAAGATATGGCAGTTTACGCACGACATCCTCGACGACGAAATCAAAAAACTCATATGCATCCATCGATCCCTCGACAATACGCGTCGCAATATATCCCCGGTGCTCATTGCCACGGTAAGAGTGTAGCAGTCCTCACGTACAAATTGATGTGAGTAGACAGCTGGTTGCCCGATTGGTGCGCGCCCGTTGTGTCGTGCGAGAGTGCGCTCGTCCTTGCTAGACTCGTCCACAGCGACAAACTCCATCCCCGTCCCAGAAAAGTTGTCGGGATCTCGAATACAAGCCTGGAAATCATCCCTTCCCGCTTCGTTCCGCTCCTTTGCAATATTTTGAAGCATCTTGCACGTGAGACCAGCGCGGACCAATATCGCTTGCAGAGCAGAGATGGAGATCGCCTCAAAGATGTCGTGCCAACGGTACAGGCTGCGTGGTGAGACATTGAAAGCACAGAAGATGTCGGATCGAGACCATCCAGCCTCCCAGAGTGCCAGGGCACGCTCCTTCAGGTCTGAACTAATGTGCCGATTCACCATGGTGGACGTAAAGAAAGGCAAAAGTAAATTTCCTTTTCGGGAAACGTGGAAAGAAAATAACGTGATTGTCATTATTTTCAGGAACGGCTGTAACCGGCTAGACAAGCGGTTGCTAGGCCACTCCTGAGTTTCCGCCTCAAACGTCATCGCCTTATCGGGAAGTTTTTCTCGGCATTCCGGCATCGTTTCAAAGTCTGTTGTTTGCTCACTGCAAACAAGCTGTCAGCCAACACGTCCTTCTTCGCTCCCACCACATTGCCCGCTCGCCGCCTCGCTGCATGCATGCGCTCCCGCTCCCGCCTCTCCCTTTGTTCTGACACCCTGACCCGCCACCTTTAGTCCTGCTGATCGACCTTCCACGGAATACAGGTGCATCTCTTTCACGCAGATGCGCATGGGTGGGCGTGAGTGGATGCCGCGATGGGGGTACGCGTTTCGCTTCGCAAGGGCGGGGACGGGCGGGCGCGCACCATTTGGTGTGGGTGTTGTCACGGCGTGTCACGGCGGCACTCGTGCATCGACGGTGCTATTTCATCGGCACGCCGATTGTTCCTGCGCACGCGACGATAATGGGGAGGCCCTCGTGCTGCGCTGACAGGGATTTGCACGCCAGTGTTTGTGTACAGCCAGCGTGACGCGTTAAATAGAGCTACGCACGCGCTCAGGCGGCGTATATTTTTCTGTCGTGCTCGTAGTAATTACTTATTATACATACATCAGATGTAGTATGTAGTACATATTGAAACTATCTTCAGCAATGTCTCATGGTATTCGAACTCGGGACTGTGGAAGACGCCGACGCGCTCTTGACTTGACTGAGTTTGAGGACATCATTTTTGAAGTATCGGCATCCAGGCGGCAAGAAAGCAGGATGCCGAAGTGCCGAAGATAATTTCCCAATAAGGCGATGACGTTGAGGCGGAAACTAAGCGAGTGGCAAATATAGTCCGGTGTTTACCGCGGGGGTCGGATCGTAGTGCTCCGTTATTATGTAATCGCGGAGTTTGAATTCAAGTCGCGTAGCGGGATTCACAAAAGACGCGATATTCCATGGAAATTTAGCATAGAATAGGTTGTCTATCCTGTGCCTGGCATTATGTCTATTCAGAACCTTGAAATGTGGCCGGGAATTTGTTGTGCGTGTAGCACGATTCTGGTCATGTGACCACTCACATGTTTTCAATACTTTCGCCAGAACGATATCAACAGAGCTCCAAAATTGCCAGAAATATTCAGTAGGTCTCTGTCACTTGATTAAATGGGTTAAACACTAATCCTGTGTCTTCCTTGCCTCGGAGAGTTTCGAATTCAAGAGCTTGCGCATTTAGCCGACAAGATCGAAACTCCGCAATTACGTAATAACGGAACACTACGATCCGACCTCCGCGGTAACTAACAGACTTCAACAAGCGAGGAACGAGCTTTCCTTCGTTGAAGTGTCTGTCTACGAGAGACTAAGGCAAATAAGCGTACATAGACCAGTGATTGACCGATTTAGACCCGTCTCACAGGTTCTACATTTTTAGGAGTTTAGGGACCCGCTGAACACAGTGATTCTTTTGTTTCCACCCCGCGTCCTACACACCCGATACTTCCAGAAATATCTTTCGGGATCGGGTTTTGCTGTGAATACGGTGCCTGTCGGCACTTCGCGACTACCTCTCTTGTGTATACCACATTTTTCGCTGCATCCATGTCCCGGACAGTACCAGCATTAAAATCGACCGTGATTTCAATTCTAAGTTGGGAACCAGCTAGCCTCCAGTTGTGTCCAGGACGACGCACTGCTCCCACCCATGTGACTGCGCCAGGTGGAGGCAACATGCTGGGACTAGGGCAGTGTACAGAGGCTCAAGGTTCTGGCCCAGGGCTGCTTTAGGCATAGCGTGACGGCGTCAAGAGCCCAAAGAGGTGCAGGTCCAAAATGGTACGTCCAACGTCTTGAGCAGATCTGAGAAAATAGGTCGGTATTTTTCTTCGTGAGATTCGAGGAAGAATTGACCTCCTTCCAACCCAAAAAATCCGAGATTGCAGTGCTGGAAGAAAATTTAACCCCTGACGAACCGTATAATATTTCGGCATTTGGGCAGTTCTCAATTTAAACCCTCGGGAATATTTTGGTTGGTTGTCGTTCAGAAGTGGAATGGGTATGGATTTTTCGGCGGAATAAGGTTCGTTGGCATGGAATGAGTGCTCTGGGGGACTGAGAAAAAAATTAACCCCCGGCGAACTGAGTTGTATAATAAGTATTTCCGCATTTGGGCAGTTCTCAATTTAAACCCTCAAGAATATTTTGGTTTGTTGTCGTTCAGAAGTGGAATGGGTACGTACTTTTGAGCGGAATACGGTTTGTAGGCATGGAATGAGTGCTCTGGGGAACTCAGAAAAAAATTGACCCCGGCGAACCGAGTTGTATAATATTTCCGCATTTGGGCAGTTCTCAATTTAAACCCTCCGGAATATTTTGGTTCGTCCTCGTTCAGAAGCGGAATGGGTACCATTTTTTTGCTGGAATAAGGCTCTCTGGCATGGAATGACTTCTTTCAAGGACCCACGGAGAAATTTAACCCCCGTAAATTCCACAAATCTTTGCAGGTTCTGGAATCATGCATGACATCCAGCGCAGCATCATTTACAGGACATTTGACCCAGAAAAAACTGAGTAGGAGGGGCGGTTCCAAACGGTTGACTACCTCCATCCAGGCTTCCCAAGCGCCTGTTGCAGACCACTCGCCGTGCATACACCTGCCTGTGACAAGAAATCGGGGGAGGAGCAGACTGGGAATGGGACGATAGCTACCTTCAAACTCTTTTTTTACACAGCTTCATCGTTCCTTAAAAATACACCACCTTGTTTCTCAAGAAATAAAACACTACCTCCGGCAAGTCAACAAAATACGCTCGTTCTGTCTGCCACTGTTTTTAGGCTCCCTCCGTGCGCCTAATATACCAGCTTTCCCACGGTTCGATTAATCCCTGAGATTGATGGTGCATGAACCTTCAAATGACTGAGGCCAAGGGGAAACCGATCCGCGAAATCCGCACTATACCTCGAAACTTTTTTTTCGTGGAATTTGCGGACCCCTCTCCCCCTCCCAAAAAAAGGGGAGGGGGGATTGATTATACTCGCGTGGTCCAAATGCCTGAACAACGAGTCTACAAATCGCTTTTTATGGATGGATCACACGGTCCTATTTTTGCTTCAAACGCGCTTTGGCCACACCTTTTTGGTCTCGGATATGCGTAATATGTATGAGGGTGCCTCAACAGGTATTCCCAGAAGGTCTACTGTATAAATGAGTCCAGAGAATTTTCAGAGTCCTTGCGCAGAACACGTGATGACTTACTGGGTATCATCTGTCAATTTGCGGCATCCAATTAGCTCTCCATATCAAGTCATGCTTTTCTAGGGGCGTGTGAAAACGGCTGTATTTGGCAGGGATAAGGAAACCCTTGATGAATTTAAGCTTTTATCATCAACCTTAATTGTGGATCCCCGCGAGCAAGAATATCGCAGCCAGGGCTCAAATTGTTGCTGTGGACTCCCCGCGAGCAAGAATGTCGCAGCCAGGGCTCAAATTGTTGCTGTGGCCTCGCCGCGAGCGAGAATATCGCACTTTTGATTTGACCCGTGACTCCGGCACTGCCACGCTTGATATGGAGAGTTCCGTGACCTCTGGATGCCAATCGCACCCCCCGCTTGTATAAAACCCCTGCGGGCCTGCACCTGCAATCCACTCGTGCTTCTGGAGTCATCCGCCGCCGCTGATGTCCTTCCGCTGCATCAATAGCTCGAAATTCCTCCTCTCATCTGTGTTTTCGCCCTTGCCTTTTCTTCTGCCTCTTTGATTGCGCTTCCTCGGCTTTCGCCCCCCGACTGCTGCTTTACCAGTTTCTGTATTCTCTGATTGCCGCATGATACAATGTATTAATCTCAGTTGCATCCGTTGCCAACTTGTGCTCCCCAAGAGTTGCCCCCAATTTGAACAAAAAAACAAAGTTATCCAGTAACCCAGATTCCGAACATGCAAATACTTTTTGCACAGTATATTTGTATGGGTGATATACTGTATAAGAACTACCCTCGTTTTTACATCTTTTTCAGCTCTTTTGTTCACAAAAGTCAGTGCAACTTTTGAACTTCCCGCCAACATTTTGGGCCTCGCCCGCAACTTGGGATTTTGCATGCAACTTCATATCCTTTCAATCTGGACATGTGCCGCCATGCTCGGGCTTCTTGCAACTCATTCTGTGGGCATCCCACCGGGGAAATCTGGGCACTTTTTGATGGTAGTGATCAGATCAGTGCATGGTTTCTCGAATGATTCTCTTCGACTTTCTTTGCTCTTTTGGTTTTTATCTGCCTGCTCAAAAATTACTGTGTTCTGAAAACCACATTTACAGTGGCGACGGAAAGTTCTGCACGCGGCCGTTTGGGGGTGTTTGTAGTCCGAATCACTTCAAATAAGATGTAGACACCTGCATTTAGCATTTCTGGGAGTTTATATGCATCTTATTCCATACCTTGCGGGTTCCGTTGGCTTGTAATAAAAAATATGGTGATTTTCCGAAAATTGGACTTTTCAATTGATCATTTATTGGGAAATGGTGAATACAGCTCGAAAGTACTCATAAATGCGATCATAACCATATATTTTTTCATCTAAGTTGCTGGGGATTTTAGCTCACAATGGTCTGTGCAAGTTGGCCATTTTTGGCATTTTTGCTCATAATAGAGGCAAAAACACGAAAAATGGCCAACTTGTCCAACACATTGTGAGCCCAAACCTTCATCAATTCAGGCCAACCAAGGCATCATTTGGGTCTACTTTCAGAGCACTTTCATGCTGTGTTCACCATTTCCCAATAAGTGACCAATTGAAAAAGACGATTTTTCGGAAAATCACCATATTTTTTATTACAAGCCACCGGAACCGGCAAGGTATGGATTAAAATGCATATAAATTCCCAGAAATGCTAAATGCAGGTGTCTACATCTTATTTGAAGTGATTCGGACCAGAAACATCCCCAAACGGCCGCGTGCAGAACTTTCCGTCGCCACTGTATCATCAATAGTGCGAACCCAGTAGCCGCCCGCAACCCGTATGCACCAAGGTCCACTGGGTGATTGAAATTTCTTCCTCATTCGATAGAGAATCGGAAACTATTCATTTTCATATATGCAAATTTTAAACTTTTTTTTCAAAGTTTTCAGGTCCTTCAGTCATTTCATGGCGAAGTCCGAACGTCTGAAATGGCGGGGAGAAAATCGTCCTCCGGAATCAGCCCCCAGGCATAGCAGCTCCGCCTGATGCAAGTTCCACGAGTGATGTGTATACATCTGTTTATGCATAGCCAGATGGGGACGAGCCTACTGAATACCGGCTGGGTCCTCTCGGCACGTAACGTCTTCCCTTGAGCGGAATGGGCAGTGACACTATATCCAAGTTCGTAATCCACCTGTTGTCTTTTTATTCTCACTTTTCTTCGCTTATTATCGTCTGTGAAGAAACCTGGACTGCTAGTCGTAAAACTATAATCTATTGGTGTCAAAATAACATGATTTTCAAGCAATCCAGGGGGTTGAACGCTACTGTAAGGGAAATGCACCAACGTCCATTTAATAACACTTAGACCAGTTTTATCAAAGTTGATAACGAAATCCTTTACGAAACCTTGAGATCCATTAGCTACTCCTAGTGGGGGTGGGCAAGGATTATGATGCCTCAGGACAACAGGCATATTGCGGTAAATGGGAATAAATCCTGGCAATGCACCTTGACCGGATTTTTTGTGTTTATCATAATGTACAATACATCGAAAGTAAAGGTCATATGAAAAATCCCGGTATTTCCTGCCCTCCAGAATACTCTCAGATACAACATATCAAAAAACTAGATCATTTGAACTATTATATCTAGCATGTGAGCCATCCTACTGAAAAACAGTCAAATCTGAGCTATTAGGTCATCTCGGGGGACATCATCTACGCCATCCTCATTCCTTCTAATTTGGCCCTTTCCCCCGTCGCTGCATCGTCGACGCAGCAACTTTGGCCGTTACGGGTATTTTGCAGTTTCCTTTTTGGGCCTTTATCTCTTCGACTTCCGTTTTGCTTTCCTGTCCCTCCATTTCCACCCCCGCGCCCCAGACCCCCCGGGATCCGTTCCTCCCTATCTTTTCCGCCGTCCCCCACTGCCACCTTCCCTGCCTTCCTCCCCTTCGTCTCCCCACACCCTCCTCCGCATTCCAGCTTGCTGGCGCACCTCTGCTGTAGATCCCCACTGGACCCGACGCTCCCGCCCTTCCCCCCGCGCCCACCGAGCAGTCGTCGGCGCACCCGCGTCGCACGGCTCATACGGGTCGCACACGTCCATCCACTCGCACCGCAAGACGGCGGCGGCGGGGGTGCTGCTGACACTCGCGCGATGCGCCGGTCCTCCTTCTGCCCCCGTATTCGATGAAGCTGTCGGCACGATCCACGCGCCCCCGCCCTGCCCTTTGCCGCTGCAGTTGTCGGGAGAGAACACGCTCGATACGCACCAGCGGAATTGGGAGGAGGGAGACTGCGCGCCACCCCGCCAACGCATCTGTATTCACGGACCGCGCGTCTGCGGCCTGCCCGTCTGACGTGTCTTGACGCAGTCGACGCATACGCATCGCTTGCAGTCGACGGACTCTCTGCGTCCTCAATCGACTCCGCATATGGATATGTGCACTATCTGAAGCGTGCGGGGACCCACCGGAGCCGGAGGGGTGCAGGGCCGAGGAGTACATGGACGAGGAGGCAGCGGGAGTGCACCGACGAGGAGGTAGCGGGACGCTGGGAGCCGGAGGAGGCGGGCGGGGGAGGGGCAGGAGGAGGAGGAGAGGAAGAAGAGTCCCCACCACGCGCCGACGCATTCGCATCCAGAGCCACTCAACGTCCGCCCATGTATCCCCTCCGCTGCGTCTCGAGGGAGTGCTCGCATCACCGGCAGAGAGGTGTCGCCGCATCGTTCTTGCACGCTGTATGTTGGGGCGGCAGCGGGAGGAGTGGGGCGGAGCGGGAGGAGAACGCGGGGCGGAGCAGGGGACAACGGGCTGCGGAGTCCAGGAGGGTGTGTACGCGGTGGCGGGGAAGCAGGACGTGCTCCGCGGCTGAGGCGGGGAGAGGAGGGGGGAGTTGGGACGCTGCATGCCGTGTCAATAAGGCCACGGCTCGTACGCGACGGATCCCTCGCAAACGCCACCATACAGTGGCGCTCTAAATAAATGCCGAGCCATGGTTTGACATCATTTCATGGTTGAATTCCTTCAAAAAAAATTGTGGCATGAACATTCAGTAGTTCTAAGCTCGTTTGCATCGAAAAATACATACCATACCTACTTCAATGTTGTGCAATAAAAATATTTGAGGTGTTCTGAAAAACCGACTTTGTGGGCTGGCATGTTATCGAAAATCGGTCATTTCAGCATGAAAGTACTTGAAAAATGAAGTATACTCACATTTTAGTTGACTCGATTTGATACTCATTTGAGCTCACACGGAGGCTCTCAAGTTCGCCATTTTGGGCGAAAATGGGCGAAAATGCTCCCAAAAAAGCAAAAGTGACCGATTTGCAGTGCCCATTGCGAGCTCAAATGAGTATCAAATCGAGTCAACTAAAATGTGAGTATACTTCATTTTTCAAGTACTTTCATGCTGCAATGACCGATTTTCGATAGCATGCCAGCCCACAAAGTCGGTTTTTCAGAACACCCCAAATATTTTTATTGCACAACATTGAAGTAGGTATGGTATGGATTTTTCGATGCAAACGAGCTTAGCACTACTCAGAGCTCTCTCGCTCGGCCCGTGAGGGACCGCGCTCGAGCCGGCCTACGGTGAAAACATGAGGTACAGGAAAAAACTAAGTAGGGAAAGCGGTAAGGGTGGGAGAAAAAGCAATCTAGTCTATCGAGCTGTGTGAGTGTAGGTAGAAGATGAGGACGCAGTCAGTACCTATCGAGCTGTGTGAGTGTAGGTAGAAGATGAGGACGAGAATGTACAGAGATGAAAGAGCATATATATACATATGCGGGACAACGGAAGCCGATAGGGTGTCTCGCCTGCATAGACCGTGTTTGGCGCGTCAAACACCTCTTCTATGCCTTGCTCGTCTTCGGAGAGAGTGAGAGAGTGTTTGGGCACAAAACGAGGATCGATTTGGTCGCCAGAGCTCTCTCGCTCGGCCCGTGAGGGACCGGGCTCGAGCCAAGGAGATGCAGCGGAGAGCCAGTGGCTCAAGAGACTGCAGGAGGAGCAGCGGCCACATGAAGACGAGCAGACAAGCTCAGGACACAATTCCTGGGCACGTCGAGGTAGAGCTTGTAGGCGTCACTACGCCAGCGGCCAAGGAGTTGAATCTCGAAGTCAGCGTAGCCAGCAATGGCAGCTGCCGTAGGGTTGAGCCGGATGAAATTGAGGAATGACCTCTGGGCAGAGGAATAGGTGTCCCGGGTGGAGGAAGCAAGACCGTGCCAGAGGGAAAATGCGACCTCTCGAGGGAGGTGAGAGTTCGTCGTATACCAGTGATCTGGGACTGCGGAGTTGAGGATGTCCGGCAAAGCTGTGGAGCCAGCTGGAACAGGCGGCTGTACTGAAAGCGAGAGGCAGCGTCAGCGAGCGAGTTCTCATGTGTGGGAATCCAAACAGCAGAAAAAGTGAAATGGAGAACGGAAGAAAGCAGAATAATCTGCCTCAACACACCCATGCCTGGAACGGATCGTGCCGTGTTGCAACTCAGCCACTGGACCACCGCCTGATTATCGCACTGGAAGACGACATGGGTGCCAGACCATGCGTCGCCCCAACGCAAAACTGCTTGCAGTATAGCAAATATCTCCTTGAACTGAATGTCGCAGTCGCGGAAGCGCCTGGGACACCGTGTGGAGAACCATAGATCCCCCCAAACTCCGCCGAGACCTTTGCGCCCACTCGCATCGGACGTAACGAAAATTTCGGGGCAAACTGGCTGGATCAGCTGGACACCGTTCCAGTACGTGCTCAGAGTCGACCACCAACTGATGTCGGAGCGCGCACCGGACGGGATGTATCAGCGTTGGAAGGGTGAGGAAAATTTTGACGAGAAGTCAATCAAGCGCCGAATAAAGGCGCGAGAGCGGGGGATGACCTGCGAGCAGAACTGGAGGAAACCGACAAGCTCCTGAACCTCCCTCCAGGAACAGGTGCACTTGCAGCCCCACTCGCCCAACAAATCGCGGAGGTATGAAAGCTTGTCCTCAGGTAAGCGTGCTTCCATAGCATCTGAGTCCAGATCAAGACCAAGGAAGTCAAGGCGCAAGCATGGCCAAAACGTCTTTTCCTCTTGGAAATGAAGTCCAAGCTCTTCCCCAAGAGCAAGGATCCACTCCACCGCTGCACGCGCAATAGTGGGGTCAGCCTCGGGACGAAAGACCAACCAGAAGTCGTCAAGATAGTGACGAAGACGAGCCGGGATGTGACGGGAAATGATCCAGTGCAGGGCTTCAGAAAAAAGGTTGAAGATGTACGGAGCAGATCGTAGGCCGAACATGAGAACGAGAGCGTAGTAAAACCCGCCGTTCCAGAACATGCCCATATGGTGATGGTCCGCCATCCGAATAGGGATGTGGCGGAAAGCATCCTTGAGGTCTAACTTGACCATCAAGGAACCTCGGCCGGCAAGGCAGAGGTCAGAGACGGCGCGTTAAAACATATCATACGAAATGTGAACTTCAACGTCGGGAATGCCGTCATTGACGGATGAGCCACACAGCCAGGAGAGGTGGTTGATCATGCGAAGCTTGCCAGGCTTGCGCTTGCGCCCAATCACCCCCAAAGGTGAACAACGGAGTTCGGGGAGAGGTGAAAGTGGAAAGGGACCAGCAGCGGCACCCTTTGCAATTAGGGTAGACAACGCGTCGGACAGGAATTGACTGTGTTCCCGAGCAGACTTGAGATTCTTGACTGGCTGACTGAGTTCAGGGCCAGAGAATCCAATGTTGCAACCGAATTCGATTATTTGGAGTAATGATGATACAAAGATCCGGTCGGGATAATCCTTCAAGTAAGAATTCCAAGCGCTCCGATTCAGAGATGATGAGACGGGCGGCTGGCCGTGATTAGGGGGTAGAGGGGCATTACAGCGAGGAGAGGTGTTGGGACGCAGTGGTGGCAGTGAGAGGGGGGGAACAGAAGCTGGTGTGGGAGACGAGGCTGGAAAACAGAAAGTGGCTGAGACGAGGTTGCAGGGACGGGAAAAAAGACCGGAGACTGCTGGCCCGAGCGAGCGAGTCGAGCAGCATGGGCGCGAGCTCGACGGCTCGTTCTGCCGAAGACCTAGGCCTTCTTGGGGCAGGCAGAGCTCGGGTGGTCCCCCTCGCACGTGCGGCAGACATGCCGACGCTTGGATGGGCAAGGTGACGACTTGCAGATCCCACTGTTCCAGTCGTAGCAGACCTGCTGCTCCACCGGCAGCGAAGACGTCTTCTTTGGCTTAAAAGAGGGAGGCTTGGTGGTGGACTGGGTGCCAGACGACGATGGCGGGGGAAGGGGGTGCATGTACACGATGCGCGAGAGCAAGTTGTGGTCGGGGCGAGCCCAGGCCGAATAATCGCCAGATTTCATGTCCCACAGGCGATGGGTGTGGAATTCGACGTGGTAGATCACCACAGCGGACCACTTGTACTGCTGGTGGAGCTCGGTGAGGTGCGAGACATAATCCGAGAGGGAGCGGGTGATTGCAAAGACCTCCCAAGGCTTCCCGGACGATGCAGCAAAGGCTCCGAGCACCTCGAAGTACTTGAGCAGCGGGCGAAGGAGGGAGTGGAACGAGGGGAAATGTTTAAGCGCGAGGGTGTGCTCAGTGGAGGGGGCAGACGACGGCGGGGCGACATAATCCTGTCGAGCGGCAAGTGGCGACAGCAGGCGGGGCAAGTCCAGCGGCATGAATGCGTGCGAGACAATGTCCACGATGATCTTGGACTCGATGGAGGGAAAGAGAGCAGGCAGCAACTTACCTCCAAATTCCGTTGTTGCACCGGAGCCCGTGAAAGGCGGGACGACAGGAGGTGGAGGCGGTGGCGGTGGCTGATTTTGCTGCTGGGCAAAGGCAGTGGCAAATGCCGCAATGGCGGACAGCGTCTCCGGCGTGAGCGAGGCAAGCGGCGTGGGAGTAGGCGGGTTTGCGGGGTCAGCCATCGCGTCAAAGTGGAAGTTGTCGAGATCTGCGCTGTGATCCGCTGATGGCGACGGAGCGCGGGACGCGACCGGCGAAGACTCCGAGGAAGACGCAAGTGGCGCGGGGAGGGAGGAAGGTGGTCGGCGCGCAAAACGACCGCGGACGCGATGCTGGGATCTCCAATGATCTGGAATTGTGGCTCGATGTCCTCAAAGACAGAAAAAGCAATCTAGTCTATCGAGCTGTGTGAGTGTAGGTAGAAGATGAGGCATTTATAAGAGGGATAAGAAATCGGATCAAATTTGAAGCCGCAAAATGTCAAACATTAGCGTGCGGTGACTAGGTGACCTGCACCATATGCATGATCGCCCGCTTAACTACAGACTACAGCAAACCACAGAGTGAAAAGAAAAGAAGCGTCGGAAATCAGGAGGCAGTAAATATCCAATGGTCCGAGGCAAGAAACTCGAGGCACGCGAAAATGCGACCAAGGCCGAGAGACTCGTCGTAAGTGCATCGTGATAGACTGATAGGGACCGTGCGGGGAGATCTGGTGAACCCATCACGCCCAAAGGGAGGCGACCCGGAAGATCCGCCTTACGTCCATGGTACGGAGCACGGGGATTTCCGGGGCAGGAGGGAGGGCAGACGGAGAGAAGCATGAAGTGAACCCAGAGTGAAGAAGGTGCGCAGCACCACAAAAAAAAGTGCTTTACGTGGATCGAACACGAAACATTGAGAAAAAAAGGCAAACTTTAGAAGAGAAACAACATAACCATCTGAGCAAGAGGATCTTTGAAGTGTCGAGGAAATGTGATTCCGTCTAACGCCTACGGTTTCTATCTGAAAAAAACTTTTTCAAATTGCCAGGACATAACACCAAAGTCCCCAGAACAACATTTCACCCACCCAATCAGGCATACTCCGAGCCTTGCTCGCGGGGAGCCCAGAACAATATTTTGCGTCCTTGGGCGCTTCAAAACCGGCGAGGGTTTCCTTTGCCCCGCCGAACACTGCCGAAACTGAAATGGGAGCCTTTTTCCGATTCACGCCGCATTTTACTTGCCAATCAATTGGATGTGTGGCAATCCATACCCAGAACGTTATTTAGAGTGATTTGGCTCAGAAAGGTCAATCATTTTGTCCACTTACATAGTGTATATGCTTGGAGTGTATTTTTTTTACGTATATATAAGGATTAATCTATTCAACAACCCCCCTCATTGAGAACAACCCCGGGTTGTTGGATCAATTTTCTATTCAACTTCACAACGAATTTATAGTAAGTAATACTACTCGGAGGCACGGCTCAACGTTCGCCGGGTCACCGCTTGCGCGTCGACCAGCTTACGTTGAGCCCTGAGAGTGACAGGTGATTGATTTGATAGTTATATTACTATTTGCAACTGTTCAAATCATAGAAATTTCCATGAGAATGCCGCCGAATCGGCTCAATTGAGCAGCTCAGAGTTCGCTCGGTCGACGCGAGAGCGGCGACCAGTTCACATTGCGCCTGGTACTGTTAATTCTGTGGTTTGAGAATGAAAGTGAGCAACGATTGTTTACGAACTCAACCGACTCCCCTAAATCCCACTGCAGATTTTTTGTTCAAATATTCCGAGATGGTCGAACAGAGACAGATGGTAAGCAGGATTGTGCAACATCAACCGGCAAAAACGGCATGAAGGTCGGCCCACCTTTTTGGCAAAGAGAAAAGACCCTTACGCAAAAACGCAAATGCGTTTGATGCGGCGCTATATCGGAACCTGTACCTAAAAGAAGCAGGAATTTTACTAGAAAACTTTTCAATGACGTAAAAGTGCCGTTTTGGGCTGAAATTTGGAATGGGCTGTTGGATACGACGTTATTTTCTTTCCCAAATACCACCCCGGGCTCAATTTTCTCCTGGGGTCTGTGAAGTTTTGAATTATGGGGAGCGGTTGATTTGGCTAACCGCTCTCTCTCATTCGCGGCGGTGCTCGAGACGATTGGTCGAGTTAAGTGGTATTTACACAAGACTAATCGTCTAGAAGGCATGATTACTCTGGTTTCCTCTTACAACCTCCGGATCCGAGCCAGCAGGTCTATTCCATCCCCCCTCTACATCTGTTCTGCTTTTCCTTGAAATGATCTCAAATTTCCGGACCGTACATTGTAGCCCAATCCTCCGAGTATATACGTATCAATACCAAGTAGTTCAACGCAGTCGCGCATCATCATATGAGCGGGTTCCTGCCGAGATTCCAAACAGGTGCAAGCAATCCTCGAGTTCTTTCCCCATGGCGTCCGCGATCCAGCAGATCATCGAACACTCAATATGTATCTACTACCCAGGCTCCTATGCGTCCATGGTTTCAGTCTTTGATCAGCGAGTCACAAAACTCAAGCCAATCTTTCAGAATCGCCTAGACCACCTCCAGCAACTAACTCGCGCAGGCCAGTATTACATCCGAAAAAGTGGCTTCTTGCGCCTGCACGATCTTGTCTTTGCGTGCGACGATGGTGCAGCGATGGTGTTCCGAGGATGACGGATTGGGCAGCAAGACGAGGGGACTCATGTCAGGCCTTTTCCTCGGTGGCGGCGATTTAGTGCACATACGTACATGTGAGATCGGGATGGGATAGTGATAATAATAGCACGCCAAGCTGTGGCGATCGAAGGCGGCCGAGAGTGGAGGCTCCAGGCTTGAGCAGGTGGGCTGTATTGGAATAAGTACCGGGAAGTTTTATTAGCATTGACGCAAGGAGCGGAGTTGGATCAAGGAAGGGGTATAGACTACCTAAAGTACCGTACCAAATATCTAAGGATTTGTTAAAGATCTGAGGCCAGGAGGGGTCCGAGGGGATCTACTGTATAGGTAAGAGTGGTATCTGTTCGAATGGGAGGAATGAGTGTGTGTTTAGAGAAGATGATCTGGTGTCTGGTTCTGGCGATTCACACATTGGACCACACCGAATCTGGGTCCGTCTGCGACTCCTTGGACCCTGGCTTCATTATGGAGCTCTCGAGGGCGTGTTCAATCGTAGTCGTCATCTATGTCCTTATGAGTATAGTATTCAATTCACAATTTAGATGGCTCACGTTGACCTCGGTTATAGTAGGCCGGACCTGCGTTTCGCGGAATGCCACCTGGCTGACAAAATCATGAAATGTGTGTACATCGAGATCATTACGCAGGCCGTCGCGCTGGAGGAGCGTGAAGAGCACGGTGATTGTGTAGACCCGGCAGAGTGAGAATTGGGGGATAAGGCTGCAGGGCTGGTCAGAGAAACAGGGGGCCTGGTGATTGAGCTTACTGATACGCCGTATTCTTGAGCACAAAATACTATAGAGCCTCAATGGATGTTGGCGGAAGAGAACAGTGTGACACACAAAAACGAGATTGAGGATGGCACAAATGGCAGTGCAGGAGCTGGTCTCCACTGAGAGGACTATCAACTTCATGAGCACAGTCTCGGTGCGTTTGACGGACGTGCGCGCCCCGTAGAGACCGACACAGAGGATCCCCGCGATTATGATGTCCGTAACCGCCGTCTATATTCCAGTTCACCTTAGCATCAACTCACAGCTCCATTAACCACTCCACGCACCGAAATAGTGTTGCCGCGACTCCAAAAGTCGAGTCACGACTCAAGAAGTCGACTTCAAACAATTTTCGACTCGACTCGACTCGACTTGGCCATATCCAAGTCACTCGAAGTCGACCCAAGTCGACTCGAGTCGATGGAGTCGCAGATTTTTCAGAACTTTATTCCCTGGCTACTAACGATGGAGAGGGGGTTAATTTGGGTCGGATTTACCTCAGGGTGGTAGCCTGATAAGATCTTGGTCTTTGTCAAAACATATTAGAGCCCCATTTGACAAACTCTGAAAGGTGAGATTTCTTCTGTTTATTAACAGACATGAACTTAATTTTGAAACATGTCCGAAATCATATCCCCTGTGCTCAGAAATACAACATTGTATATTTTTTGAGTTTCTCTTCCCTCTTGGGAGTAGTAAAGGTCTGTTCCATGGGACTTATGGCCCAAATTAGCTACTTGTCTACAGAGGCCGACTCGAGCGACTCCAAGTCGACTCCGAGTCGGGCAAGTCGACTTCATTCGACTCCGAAGTCGACAGAGTCGGGCCAAGCGACTCGACTCGACTCGACTCAAGTCGACTTCATTAAGTCGACTTGGGGAGTTGGAGTCGCGAGTCGCGGCAACACTACACCGAAATAAGCCAGATAGATATCGGGATCGGGATCTTCCGCAGTTCGCTGAACAGTCTGACTTTGAAGAACGAGATCGACACCCTGTAATGGCCAGATGGGAAGTTCAGCATCTCGTTGCATCGTGGGCTGCCGAACGCTCACGCGACGCCCGAGCCGAGAGAGAGGGCGAGCACTGTAGACGAATTTTAATCCAGACAAAAATACGCAGAAAACATGAATACTGTACTCACAAAAGGTCAACACCACGAAGACCGTCCACGACTTTTTCATGATCTTTCAGCACCTCTCCGCAAAGAACAGTTGCGCGAGGAGGCCCACGACCGCCTATCATGCCATTCCCGTGCGTGAGAATCGCATATGAATATGAAGAAGAGACAAAAAATACCGTGACGCCTGGTTCGGCCCACATCGACCACGTCTGGAGGTCAAAAAAGCCGTACTCGCCATAGTGGGTGACCATAGAGCGGTATATGACGTGCCTCCAAAAAATAAATATAGCAACCGTAGCGAAAATTGCTATCCACACTCACATATCCATCGCAGCTTCCAAGGTGCTGAAAGCAAGGAGACCTGCGACAAGATACCTATGAGAGAGCCCCATTAGTGGCGGTATTTGGGGTAATACTTAACCATCCATACCGATACAATTGTGAATCTCGGTCCTTGAACTTGTAGTAGCTGCAGCCCTGCGCAAATATGTATCCAACGAGTGATTGCTGCACCATCACGCCAATGAGCATGGCACCGACTGTGCTGTTGATGGTTTGTTGTGTGGGGGCGGTACTCGCCATCGTTCGGAGAGGGATAGAGGAGGGAAGGAAACGAAACAAAAAAGAAAAGGAAATCACCAAGCTTAAGTCCAGGGTCAAGTATCCAATTTCAAACAATTTGCCGTCTTTGCCGATGAATTCCATAAACTCTCTGCATCATGATGTGGACCTCCTTCACTGTCAGGCCTAGCTTCAGCCCTTCAGGGTTTGGACCGACGGATTGACGTATTCTCCATCACCCTCAATGTCAGCCAGGATCAGCGCCTCGAGGGCCGTGGCATCTCCATCCGTAATCTTCCGCTGCTTCGCACTGTACATAAGTATTTACATCCATTCTATGCCTGCTGCAACCCTGGAAATCTGACGAGGATAGACTGCAGAATTCGAAGCAAGATCTGGATCCCACTCTTTTTTTGGCGGTCGCAATCGGTATTTATAGGCACAAGGGGATGGCTGTCAATGGCTTCGGCGGGTTTGTAAGCTTACCTACCTACCTATTTCTCAGAAGGACGCCTCGTTCTGCAATTAAACCTCAGGCCTCAGTGACGGCCGGCGGCCGCATGACCATCTAAATATTTTGTGCGTTGAAGAAGTCTACCTAGCCAGGACTCCTGAGTCCATCAGCCACGGCGATAGGCTGGATTCAGGGAAAATTGTATAGACGGCAGCGGATCCATATTTATCGAGTAACCGTACTGGAATTCATGCCCAAAAGTACAAATTAGGCGGGCATCATATGAAGCTTGTGCGGTAGAAAATGATATCAGGGGTCTGCCTCTTCTCGAAGGCTAGAGTCGCCAGGGCCATGGCGACATGTGCCCTAAGTAATTGGTTCGTAGCAGATATGTACATATCAGGAGGAATCTGGAACTATCGATTTTGTCCCTGAATCTCGTGTCTTTCGCTGGGGTCCACGGTACGCAATGGGGTTAAAGACACCTGGCGTGGAATTCCAGCATCACTGGGGCAAAGTTTGAATCGGCTGCCGTGACAGCTTAAATAAGGTGCCACACCTTCAAAATTGATTCAAGATCCGCAGAATCCACTTCCTATTGGTCCCAGAGGAGTGGTCTCCATAGATCGGTAACCGATCTCTCGTATGAAGACAAATTGTTCGTAGAGATTTGTCTTCTTCATACGAGAGATCGGTTACCGGCCTATGGTCTCCATGCATCGAAAACAAAATATGGGGCATCAGGTAAAAGATCCTAGATCCTTCCACACGGTTGCAGGGTCTCCAGATACATGCGCCGAATCTCCCCGGGGCTTCGAGGTTTCCACCCCTCGCCGCCGCGTCAGGGACCCCAAGATTTACATTGTCCCCCGGCGCGCGCGTCCAAGTCGCGACCAGCCGCCGCCCCGCATCTTATTCACCCGGATCGAGTCAGCATAAACCAAGCGCTGGAAGCGCTGGACGTCCAAATGGGTGCGCACTGGCTTTGAATGATATTCTGTCCTCGTATTCAGGATTGAATCATTCAGGCTTGACATTGCCTGAGGTCCCTCCCTAGTTTCAGAGCCCAGCGTGAAGACGACTCCCCTGTCCTTGTCCCTGCCACTGTCATAACAGCGAGGAAGACTAGTAATAGCTTTGTCGGACCCACGAATGAGACCCACCTTCCGCAGTGCAGTCACTCCCAGTACGTCCTTCATCCTCGATGATGAGTCACTCTTTTTCTCATTCTGCATATAAGATTCGTAACGTCAATGGAGGCAATGTCCCTGAGGGCAAAATCGAATGCTCGTGCACTTTAACGCGACCTCCGTCCCCTCATACAAGCCACGGCCTGGCATTGTCCCGATGTGCAAAGCCACCGCTCGGAAAAGGTCGACACGCTTGATGGTGCGCGATGAACTGCTACCCACACCCCACCACTCTCTAACTGTTCTTCAGGCTTCCAGGCGCACCTCGCCGCCCTCGCTTCGTCGGTCGCGGAGGAGCCTGTGCACCCACTGCATCCGACATCGACCACGCACTCACCATTTTTAGTGGACGGCTGGACAGAAATCTTCCTAGCTGGACTTGGTCTTGAATACTATGCCGACTATTCTGGATATCCGAGACGTATCCACACTCCTTCGACGCCGGCGGCGGTCCCCATCCCAACGTCTCCCCTCCTTACCTTATTGTGGCCACTCCGCATACGCGAGTGCAGCCGCCGGCGAACATCGCCGCATGCCCACCGTAGCGCTCCTACACCCTTGTAAGGTCCCCCTCTGCACTTCCTCTGATTACCTCTGTGCTGGTGGTGCGCCCATTGTTATATACCCCGGCCACTGCTGTATCTCCCTCCACACTTCCTTTGCTTATTTCTGTCCTACGCCGTTGATGGATAGTGTCAAAGGCTGGAATATGCACCTTTACAAATAATCACTGGTCTATCCTCCACCCATATATGCTCAGCTTCCCATTCCTCCACATCCATTTCCCCGCCTACCGTCGCAAATATGTTATCCCAGCACCACACTTGACTACACCTCCAATGTTTTCGCCCCTGCCCTTCCGCCGTCGCCCGCACATTCGTAGCTCCCCATTTGACCTCCGACCCAGCGCCGCGCACTACACGCAGGCCATTGCGTCTCCGAAACACTTTACTCTGCGCCCCACCGCCGCTCCAGTGCAAGGCGGCATGAATATTCGTGCACGCTCCGCCGCGACCAGAGCCGACTAGTGTTGAGCACGGGTTCGGGTGAACCCGGCGGGTTTGCGGGTCGGGTTATGCGGGTACGGGTCGCGGGTCAACGAATTTCCAGACCCGAACCCGCTGGTACCCGTGAGAATTTCACCATATATTGCACAATTCCTGTAAAACAGTAAATCAACATTGTTCCGCAGCTCAAAAATGTGCCCACAACACTATATGAACTCAGACTGGACTCAGATTTCACCCAAAACATCATCAAGATGCTGTGCCGGGAGGTGCCGGGGTGCCCATCACGCTCGGCACGGCCATGCCGATGACCCGTGAGCAACCCGCAAACCCGCGGGTAAGGGCTCGGGTTTTTCGGGTTAGGGTCCGGGTTGACCATTTTATACCCGGACCCGGACCCGTGCCCATCCCTAGAGCCGACCGTGGGCTGGGCCTTGTATCGGGGAACGTCGCATAGAACAGGTCGTCTGAGTCGCGCTGCAGGTCCACCTGCACATCCATGTCGTGTCGTGAAAAATGAGAAGGAGTCTCAGTCGCACTCCCTCCCCACACAACGCGAACACAACCTGCCCGCCTCCCCACCCGCCACTTGCGCTCACCTCGATGGAATACACTACACCTCCATGCTCCGGGTTCGGAAGGGTCCGACTCGGGAAGCGGCTTTAAATAATGCAAAATCGAGTACGCCGGTCATGCCCCTTGCCTCCGACTATATATGTGCTGGTAGTACGGGCTACGCCCACGAAGGACGATCGGCACCGCAGGTAACGAGCTCGCCGACGACGCAGCGAAGGCCGCTACCCGCCTTCCACCCCGTCTCACTCACCACATGCAAGCGTAGCATTACCACTCTCATTCTCGAGCACTGGAAGGTACTATGGAAGGTTTCCACCCCTGGACTTGGTCTGTGCGAGATTTATGACTCTCCCCCATCTCTCATCCTGCGTTCACCGTATTCCTCCTCCGCTGCCCGGGTCGACGTTTCCATCCTGTCACAACTCCGCACTGATTTCTCGGCGCTTAATGCGCACCGCTTCCGTTGCCGTTTCGCGCCGTCTCGAGCCTGCGATGCGTGTGGTGCCGCAAGGGAGACCCGTACCCACCACCTTCTACACTGACCCGCCTACGTCCCCCGTTTCAATCCGCCTCTTTTAGCGCTGGCGTCTTGGGCACGGTCGATGTGCGCACCCTGCTAAATCACCCGAAGCTTCTCAAGCCGGTTATTACCTTCATCACCCAGACACGTCGCTTTAGTCTCCTTTCTCGTTTCCTTACTTATGGTCTTCTCTTTATATATATTACATACCTTACGTATAATACTCTCTCCTCTTAACAGAAACTGTTCGCATCTCATTCCCACCATCCCATGCATCTCCTCTCGCATCAGTTTGACTTACCTCGTTACACAAGTTTCCTCGTGGGCTCTCGACTTTCTTTTTACTTCTCTCATCGTTATATAGTGTCTCATCATAAACCCAATAGTTTAGTCTTACCACTGACTAGTTTTACCTGGAGCACTGCTGCGTAGCCACTATGGCCAGGTACAGCGACATAATACAATTCCAGTTCCAGTTCCAGTTCCAGCTCCAATTGGGATATTCACTTAGATTTACTTGTACATTTCAATGTCACCAGCGCATTGTAAAAAACAATGGCAGCTTGCGCTCTGGCGAGCCAGTTCGCGGGAGAGATACCACATTTAGGTGCGGAACACATATGACAGTGACATGCGAATTGCCTGTTTTGGAATCACGTGTTGGGGGCGAAAAGTAGCCATTAACCGTTCTTTAAGCAAATGGCACCTCGGCTGTCTGTGCTATTTCTCCATATATCCTTGGTCCTTTCGTCCTCCTCTCTGCATCCTCTCTGTTTAACTCCTTTCCGACTGCGTCATGCTGTGCTTTCGCGACACTGTTGACTGTCTCGTGTTCAACTACTGTCCCCATCTGTCGACCAATTTGTCGATGTCCCGTTTGTTCACCCACGAAAAATGGTCTGGACAGATAAGAATCATCCGCCTGATCTGCAATTCGCAACCAAACCCAGTTTCTCGCAGGAGGTTCTTACTGCGCTGCACATATTTTCATTCGTGAATGATGCTGCGGTCACGTAGACTCCCGAGAATTTTCCACACATAAATACGGCATAGTTTCCGGCTTTTCAGTTTGTCGTCCACTTCTCTGTCCTCAATTTACTGCATTGAATACCTCTGGCTCGAAATTCTAGCGTCGTACTTGGACTGCAGACTGCTACTCACCAACAGACTCAGTCCCCCTCAATTCACACCCCTGCAACTCGCTTTTACTACGGCTGCTCGAGCACTCTCCGGACTGTGATCTCAAATTCACTCCACAATTACTGTCTCGCCTCCAGTGGCCTTAATCAACCCGTGTTTTGCAAGCCTAATGTGCTATTCTCGTCTGAACCACTGGCTCAGCATTCTTTGCCCCTGGCTGGCTCATTTCCGTTCCTTCCCAAGCGAGAAGTCGCGCACAGATGGGAAGTTAGGCAAGAGCTGGGTTTAATATTTTGACCCTATTCGGAACAAACACCCTCCTGTATGTTCCATCTCTGCTTGGAAGCTCTCTGACTCGGCCCGGATCTCTGACATGTATCCTGGCCGAATCCTGGATATCCTTCGGACTCCTTCCTGGCCTGCGCCCATTTTGCGCAAGAGACAATTACGGAGGCGTTCGACATAAGCCACAATGAATTTTCTGCGTCTCTCATCCTCCGCGATCAGGGCATTCTGCTTCGACGGCGCATGGTTTGTCACCCTTCTCATGATTTAGAAGTTATAAGACATACTTACTCTATGATAAAAAATTCTACCGTTGAATATAATTATTATCCATATTTACCGGAGCGAAGCGAAGGCCCATCTTGTCTGTTGTGAAGAGGACTGTGTTTGCCGTCACGTGCATTGATCTGTGTGCAGATCCGCCCGATCTGCTAAGTTACCTCTTGCCAAACGTCTCATTTGGACGGCCTTTTGATCTCTCTCGTGGGTGCCGACGGCGAGGAGAAGGAGAAGCCGAGGCGCGGGCGGAAGCGCAAGGAGGCGCCGGCGGAGGCGAATGGCAAGGCGGAGGGCGAGGGCAAGGGGGAGCCGGCTGCTAAGAAGGTTTGTGGGGTCAATGTACGAGTGGTAGGGCATGAAGCTGACGCACACACGCTCAGGCGAAACCCGCAAGTAAGGCCGCGCCGGCGTCGAAGTCCGCATCCAAGTCTGCGAGCAAGGCGTCCGTCAAGCCTGCGTCATGCGCCACCTCCAAGAAGCCTGCGTCCAAGGTGCGTTCTTTCTTCCTTGCTCGCATGGCAAGTGTTTCAGATGTCATGCTGACAATTAACTTCGTACAGCGTCACATTGAGTTTTTGGGACTTGACGTTTCATTGTAAAATCATTACTGGAATCGCAAACGGGGACCAGTTAAGAATTCCTTAAGATTATCCTACGACATGGTGTAACTATTTCCTACGATTGATCCTCCCCCATTGGGATAACTCGAGTGTGACAGCAGGCCAGCGCATCGGCGCACCGCTGCTTGTCTTGCTTCATACGGCACTCATACGGCTTACTAGGCAACAAGAGAGAGCAGGAGTAGAATGTATTGCAAGCACGTAGAAAAACACTGATTGGAACTGCCACCCAGACCACTCAGCCGCATTGACAACAACTTAGAATCAAATCCCGCTCCCTAGTACCCGCTCGCGGCGTCGCTACCCCGCAATGCGTTGATTGGTGGGAGCCGCAAATCTGCAGAAACATCGGATTGAGGAATAAAGAAAAGGCGCCCCACATACCTAAACCCCCCATACCGGGACACCACATTCCAGGAAAATCCCAACTGGCACAAGCGCATGCTGTAGTACACCGCCATTCGGGAAAAATATTCTCACAATGTTAATGACTCAAGATATTTTCTAAACAAAATGAGTCGAATCACAGAAGCGTTTTTCAACTACGTATTTGAAGGATGTTGCCAGGATGTTGTAACAACATTTAGCTTACATTTCTAGGACATTCTCGGCAATATTTTGCATTAAATGTTTGTGGAACATTGCAGTAATGAATTTTGAATGTTTTTCAGGTGTTGTAAGACTGCTGACATTCAACATTTGAGCAACGATGTGTTCGAATTACACTCGGCAGCAGGCTCCACGCCATAACCCAGCCCTCACACTTGCCGCCATGAATGCGAAGTCAGACGATGAAATTCTCGATCGTCTCTCATCCCTATTCAAAAATATTGCCTCGGAGTCACGGAAAATCGCAAAACTGGGAGGGGAGGCAGACGATGAAGGGCTAGCGGCTGACGAAAAACAAGACGGGCGCCGTAAGACTCGTAAAGTTCGTGCGAGTGGAACTAGTATCAGAATCCTCGCAGCGCGCACATTAAAGGTACCCTGACAGAAATGCGATGAACGGATTAAAGTCCTTTTGAAGGCGGGATTCACGCTGCCAGAGGAATATGAGTTCTTTCTTCAATGGCATTACCAACTGACCGACGAGTCAGACACATCTGATCTTATTGACCCAGACACCGAAACAGAGCAATCAAACGAGATTCCGGCCCCATCGACACGCAAACCATGGAGATCGCGGGCACCAGCATATCGATCAGATGCGGTAAGTCAGAAATATGATTCCATTCCCGCGTTAACTGTGTTTCTCGGCAGACGCAAAGTGGGGTGGAGAAAATTGAGGCCATGGTGATGAAGTACCGCAAAGAAGAACAGCAAAACAACAAGGGCAAGACTCCAGCTCATCGATGCATCTTCGTATCCTAGGCGGCTGGAAAGACGTTCGTTTGCCTTGGACTGGCGCTGCAAAGCCCAACAGGATTCCTCGTGCTGCAATTGACTGGGAGTGGCTCGTGCAGCACTCGGAAGACGACACCCCTTCCAGAATTCAAGCTCAAGAGAATGAGGCCCCCACGGCAGCAGGAGATGGTGCGGAGGAGATGGCTGCTGATACTTGATACTTTGCTACATAAAATGGACATGCTACGAAAGAATCGGGTATAGATGGAATGGACGTAAGGTTAAGTTGCACTGTATTGTTTTCCTCCTCGTCGTGTAGTTGTACATCAACCTCCGTACCATCCTAGAAAATGAATTAGAGTGTTTCATTGAACATGCATGATGCGCGACATACATGATCGTGAGCCATTGTTGTCCACAGATTGTTCTCGCAGTCAGTTGCAGAGCCGAGAACAAAATGGCCGGAAAATTGATCCAGAGCGATGACTTCTGCTGGCCCGAGAAGATCTGCCTGCCACACCCACACACCAATATCAGTTGCCCTAGAGGCGCCATATCAGCTAGATCATCAAGGCTCGGAGGAGCTTACCACAAATCCCACGGAAAATCAATGATATTTGTGTTGGTTTGAAAGTGATTGACAATGGCGAAACCAGCAGTCAACATACTCTCATCTACGGGTTTCTGCTGCACACGAAACAGGTACTGAATACGTATAGGGATCCGTGCGTCAATGTACGCATATTGTGGCGACTTTCCTCGGTGCTGCGAGGACGCAGCGTAACGATGCTTCTGGACCCACAAGTACTAGTGTGAAAAGGATTCCACGTCGCCGGTGAAACTAAATTCCGCAGCATTTCTTGTCAGGTCAACATCTGGGACTAGGAGAACCTTTGGCAACCACAACTCCTTTAGATAGTCAAATACGAGGCGGTAATATCCCGACCCGAGTTGGCGGAGAATTTGAGCGCGTGGAAAACGAGAATACCCAATTGCATTTGGTGAAAACTTAATCGAAGTTGTGTACATAGCAATGAGGCACAAACTGGGATTTTGTTCTGTCTGGACCCTTGCAATATAATTCTGGAGGGTTCCTTTTCGCTCGGAGGTACCGCCTTGAAGACATGATCTGAGCAGCTTCAGCGAATCAAGGTCTTCGAGCCCGGGCTTTTCGATGGACTCGAGCCGAGTGATCTGTTAAATTGTCAAGTTGAGCGCTTCAAATGGATTGGTGGAAAATCCCAACCAGATCCTGGATCAGGGTTGTTTTCCACCAGCCGCGCATCATGGTACCCTCCATTTCGCCGCCAGAGTGACCGTTATGGTTGAAGCGACCAAGGAAGTCGTTATTGCCCTCATATGGATAGGTCCACCAGTTGGGACCGGGCCCGTGCTTGAGGAATTGGGGCTCCAGGTGCACAGCATAATGGAAATACGGAACGAGGTGACAATTCATGCGAGCCCAGCTTTGGATCGCATTCTCCAGAGTCTGGCACCCTTGTTTCACCTCGTTCGGGCTGATTGTATGGGAGGTGATGATTCTGATAGCGGTTGTGAATTGTACGACTGCTTCGTAGTGCCGGCGGAGCGAACGATCCATTTTGACGGTCTTGATGCGCTCAAGTTCTCCCGAAGATGCATCAGGGTTTTTGACAAGACGATTTTCGCGCATGCGTGCACGGATGAGTTTCTCCTGTGCCGCCTGACCAGCAGCGTTCTTGGTATTTCCAGGCGAGGGGTCCCCGTCGACATCAGGGATTTCTCCGTTTACCTGCCAAGCAAGAAATAGACCGACAAAGAATACTGTGATTTGGGAGCGCCACTGGTCGGCCTTGATTGAACCAGCGCCGCATGCAACCTAGTTGAGTGAAAACTAGTAAGATATGGACTAACAGAAGGTGGGAGCCGACTTAGAGATGGTGGCCAGATGAGATTACCAACGAATTCTTGTATCTTTCGAGTTCCCTCTGCATTGATCATACCGTTCTTGTACAGGATATTTTGCACAAGTGTTTGATTAACGCTGCCGCCAGATGAACAGGGATTATGGTACAGAAAGGATGCAGACGTACCTCCAAAAACTCAATGCATGAGATCGAACAGACCAGTGTTGCCCGGAAGCCAATTTACCAAGCTGTTCATGGCAGAGTATCGTACTCCGCGTCTACGGGTAATCTCCTCAGCGACCTCAGTAGAGGCCTTGCGAGATCGAAAGGCATATTTAAGGTAGCGCCGTGGATTACGTTCATTAAATTCTGTACAATATTAGCTCATACTTTGAAATAGAGGGCAAACGTACTGCTGGAGTCAAACGAAGCCGGATCCACGAGAGCGTGAAACGGCGTCTCGCAGCGGTCACACATGAAAAACTTCGATGTGTGAGAGACAAGACCACTGGTTTTACGGCTAGCGGGCAGGTCAGAGACATCGCTTCCGATCTGAACATGAAAAGGTTCTGGCTCGGTCTTGGCGTGGACATGAAACAAAACACCTTGATAAATGAGTTGACTGCTTGAACAAAAATCTGCCACAAAACGTACCATTGTACAATTTTTTGAACCGTTGGACAATAATCTCCATCACATTGTTGTACTGCTCGGGTGTCGGTTCTTTAGGTCCCGGGAATACAATCAGCAGACTGGTTTCCTCTCTTAAAAATCGAATGAGACGTGGATTATTGCACACCGTGGCGTACAGTGCGCCAATCGAATGACACGGTCCTTTGACTGCTTGGAACCTGTTCAGATATATAAAGATGTATTTGCCAGAGAGGAGAATCTGTTCACCAGTCCACGTTGATTTGCAGTACCAAACCATTTGGCAACGCCACAAATTTCTGTTTCAGTTCATGGACATCGACATCCCGTATCTCCCAAAGGCCATTTCTACGATGCTCAAGACCTGCTTGAATAGCTCTCCAGCCCATCCGTCAGTTATATGGGTCATGGGCTTATCCAGATCATCGAAAGCAGCGTAGCCTGTCTGCGTCGATGGTTCGTGTTTCCCTGGCACATCGGCTAGGCCCCTCCATTCCTGCCATTGTGCGACTTTTCCAGGCTGTAAGCACATCCGCTGGATCGCTTTTTCAGGGGGTACAAAGGGCAGAGTGAGAAGGGGAGTCCGCTTCTCTGCACCACTTGAAAGACGTTTACACGTGTAAAGAGTTCTAGTGCAACCAGGCTGATTGCACTCGAGCGTCTCGAGGGTGCTCAATTCCTGCGGATAGTGCGGCTTCCAGCAAACACCACAGAGGAACAAGTAGATTATGAGGTTGTCGGTTGATACACCAAGCCGCTTTTCGACAGTTCCGAGGGTACGTGCAAAATTTGAGAGACCAGGAAAATCCATGCCGGATGCGGCTGCAGAGCACAAAATTGTATGGGAACCATCCAACATATTTGCGACAGTATTGTGAGTCATGCCCTTGAATGTAGCCCCCACGAAAGCTCGGATGTATGCATGCCAAATTGCAGGATGGTCTTCGAAGGCCCAGGGAACGGGATCCTCGTCTTGAACCATGTTGTCAGGCTGAAATGCATAGAGGGATGATCTCGACTGGAAAAGAGGGTCTGACGCAATGTCCTCGATTTAAAAGTCCCCATCCGCTGCGGCTCCATCCTCCAAATTTTCTTCATCAGAAGAATCATTGTCCTCTCTCTCGTTCACGAAAAGACCCTCATCCTCTGAGTCCGAAGAGAAGAGAAACGGACTCGGGGATCGCGATTCAGTGGTGTGTTCTGCATCCCCGGCTAGCCACTGGAATGCATCGACCGAAGCCGTTGAGTCATCAGAAGCAGCGTGGAAGTCGAAATAGTCGTCGCCGTGGCTCTGGGAACGGGGGGGGATCATGGAGATGGCAAATTTTCAATGAAATGTGACTCGGATTAATTATCTGGAGGCACAGATGCGGTTGTGGAAGATACAGATCGAGACGATACAGAGCCCAATGTCGAGACACGCAGTAATTCGCATTTGAAATCCTCGTCCCGGTGGGTTTGCTCTGCACCTGTCGTGCACTCAGAGGCCCTTGTCGAATACAGACACTGCATGTGCACCAAGTCAAGTTGGAGCTGGAGGGCATTCTGGATGGTGATCGTTTGCGCAAAAGCTCGCTGGCGGCCACCAAGACATCGTAATGGTGGTGGGCGTTTACGTGTAACGACCAGCAAAGATACTGGTATATTCTGAACAAAGAGTTTGCGTCGATTCAGAGACTTGTTTTGTACCTATAACACATTCTAATGGCGAGCAAATTAGTCCATTTAACAGTCATCAGTATCATGAAATTCGGACAATTCAAGCCGCTAAAGGAGCGGTTGAATTTCTCCGAATATCACATCACGGCGACTGCACCCAGAGAGGTCGACGAGGTTCAAGTCGTACTAGAAGTGCAGCAGAGCCTTCAAATTCCAGATGTTTTGCAAATCTCATTGAGCTAAGCAGTCGCAATCCAGGCATCAAGTAGTAGCGCTGGCATGAAGACCCAACCTGAGCGTATCTAGGTCCCGAAGACGGTGGTTGGGAGGCGGGAACTCGATCTGCAGCGATGAAGATGACAGTAGGACGAGAGAAAGATGTCGGCAAAAAAAAATGATTGATGCGAGGCCGTGTGCCGAATGATTATCATCGGCACGCAGCAAGGGCGTTAACTGCAAAAGTTACAAGTCCGAAGAGAATTTTCAGCCCAATATCTAGCTAAAAAATAGTGTTTTATTGAAATAATAGCCGTCCGATATTCGGGATAATATACTGCCCAAAACATGTTGTATTATCCGTGTATCGGCCAATAAAAACTCGGCCCAAACTCCGGTGATGTACAGAATATATGAGGCCGGTGAAACGTAAAACCTCAGCGGTATCGACCTCGTATCGTAACGAATCCGCAAGCGTGTGAAGGGAAATTAAGCTCTGCAAGAGCAGATTCTTGGTGGCCGTCGTACAGCTGAGTCCAGATAAGAGTGGGGAGCCATGGAGATACAGCCAGGGATGTCCACTGACCCATATTTATGTAACGGGTGTTCTACATAAGGGTTGAATGACAGGAAAAACTCAAAGAGAAGAGTCCACAGGCATGATCAAGGGGGTGTCAAAAATGGACTTTTGGAACATACGCTGAAAAAAGACGTAAAAATGGTCTGGGAATCCGAATATGGACTCCAAAAGTTCACCCGGACAACGGTTCAGAAGATACATCAGGAAAACCAACTTTTCCGAATCTGTGACAATTTGGTTGGATGTGCCGAATTGTAACCAAACTTTGACCAAGTTTTGCTTAGCGAGCACAAATCACAGATTGTCACAATTGTCCAGATCCGATCGTACATTTATAATTTGGCCAAATTTGTGAGAATCTGGGCGCATTTTGACAGCCTGTCTCCAGCTTTTCCACATACTGAAGTGTTGCAACATGCAGAGGAAAAAAATTATATTCAAGCTACGTAAGGACAGTATTATCTACAATCCTATGTAACTCGGCCCAACCAATCAGTAAGACACTGAGCTAGAGGTCCATAAATAAAATGACAACTGCAAACGATTCAAGGTACTCACAGATACATGTTGTCCAGGAGATGTTGACGGGCACAAGATGTCTTGGGTAAAAGAGAAAAATCAGCACTCAATAATGTTGTGATATAGCAGGGACGACATACCTTTTAACTGGATTGGACTGTCAGGTCACATGCATACGTGGCTGTCATACCGGCAAGATAATTGAGACCTCGACCTACCAAATTGATCCAACTTCCTGGATCCAATTTCATCCGCTCCCCTTCTCCGCCTGAAGCCGGACATCAAGCGATATTCAACTCAGTTAGTGTGACATCTGTTCTTCCGGACCTGTTTGCTCTTTTGACCTCCGTTGCAGCCCCCATATTTCACAAAAAGTACAATAAAATGCATCGAAATGACCATTCAATGGCTCCACTACGCTCAGATGCCGACAATTTCCGTGCAGAATTGAGCGCACTGTGGTGAAAAGATTGAAACCAACATAATGGGGCAAGAACACAATAACAACGGCAACAGACTCAGCGAAAAATTCAAGAGACTTGATTTCGGGTCAGACACCGAATTGATCATCACCGCTGGCCAGATATTGCGCTGTTTTCCCCAAATAACATTTGCTGCAGCATCCTATGATTTCATGCGGAGTGAATAAGTGCCCAGAAACACTGTACCTCGCAGTTTATTTATTGAAAATGCACGCAGAGAAGCGGAAGAAATAAGGATCAACTAGATATCCGTGCGGATTATGGGCTACTCCATATCGGGTGTGATTGTCGAGGCATGTGGAGGAGGAGACGACGACTCGATGGTCAGCTCCATTGTAATAGTTGGGTGAGTATGACGAAAAGAGGGGATGATTTCGGCAATATTATTGACAAAAACAGTTGGGAATTGAGCTCAGGAGAGCTGTTCTCGTGAAAACGTGCTAAAAATTTTAAAAAATCGAGCCACGCCCTAAGTTCCGCAAACAGCAGTAAGTTAAACTCTTTCAAACTGTACGAAATCAATCTGGTCGGTAATTCTGAGGCGTGTATGCATGCATAGGGTGCTCAAACGACTTGCGAGAGTCAAGCACGCTGTCTATCCAGGAGCTCATGGACGCAATTCTTGCGATTTCCGAGGAGGAGGTCGAGGAAATGAGTGGGAAATCGTCTAGAAGTCCATAGACTTCCATAGAGGCGCTATTTCCTGCCTGCTATTTCACGCATGTACTTCCTCCTTCCTGCCCACTTTTATCTTCCCTCGTTACGGTCAACACCGCCTTTATTTTCAGGTCACCCACCGCTCATTCTCAAATCAAGGTATTAACATCAAATGTACCTTGCCTCGTACAATGCCGCAACATAGTACCATTTCAAGACTTGACTGCGCCAAAGCTTTGCTCATCTTCATGTTCACGCCCTCTTACTGGTTTTCCTCGTCAAATTCTCCAGCGGGTCTACGTCATTATCCTGTAATTTGATTGCACTGCTACTTTCCCTGCTTTCTCTGCGTTGCCGTTCAGCAATTCATGTCAAGTCGGCAATCCATATCATTTCTGCAATCCAGATCAACAATCAATCCGCCGATTCACCAAGGGTTCCAGGCTCTCGACGCTCTTGGATTTGCGTGGCCCGGAACTCGGGTCTTGGTGCAGCCGTTCATTCTTCATTACCATGTTGTAGTAGCAGAGTTCAATAATTATTATTTTATCTGCATTTGTGACCAGGCAGAGGATATCAGAAGTGATGTCAAGATTTTGATGAAGTCCGTTATTTATTAGTCTCTTATAAACAGACGCTACAACAAAATTTGAGCTCGTACCTCGCTTTGTTGTAGTCTGTCAATTACCCGTGATCCGCGATTGGAGATCGATGTTATTATATAATCACAAAAAAATGCGGATCCCAAGAGAGCTTTCAGAACGTGTCTCTTCACAGTTTGGGGCAAGATTCGAGTTCAGTGATTCAAATTGCGTCTTTTCTCCTGCGAAGTCTCAGCGACAAACGTCAAGAACAAAGATGCCGAATTTTGATGGCCCGGCTGCTTACCGAGCAGCCTTTTCGTCCCAGCTCCAATGTGAACGAAATCACCCATGCTGAAGAGGCAGATGTCTTGAGAATACAATTTTAACTCATTTTGCGTCCAAGATTATCATGGTGAGGGCGTTGGGAGTGTTTTAAAGCCTTGGAGTAAATTCAAACTCCGATGTTTATGTAATAACCGCGATCTCCATACACCTGTCACCGGGTAAACTACAGACTAGTTATTTATGGTTCGTGCGGCGACCGGCGGCGCTTTAGTGCTTCCGGTTGTTTACATGTGGCAGCCGAGTTCTATCGTCGACGACGTAGAGAGGGAGAACTACTGTAGCGCCCGGGTATACAGTAGATCTTCTTGTATTGTCTAATTTGTCTTGGTATAGTCAGACTTTCACAATTTCAGTCGGTGGAGTTCATGGTGCACGCAGAACAGGCGGTGAGGCAGATTAGGACTGTTTTTGTAGTCAATCGGAGAGGCCGAAATGCAATGGACGCGTGGATGGAGGTGAATGGTCGATGCGTCGCGAAGGGCAAAGTTTCAATCTCCGATGATTACAGTCGTAAACTAGGAAGCGAAAGGCTTAGTTTGCGCGCCCAATTGTGGATGCGGTAGTCCGCCAATGATGTCATTTTTTTGTTGTAGACGGGCAGAGTGCCCTCCCTGCTTTATGAAAAGACAAAACACTGCATGGTTTGGCGTGGTGGTTGTGGAGAACGAGGGGGATTTTTCTCGAAACTCAAAATGTGAGGAAATGACGTACAAGCGAAACATTTCAAAACAATTTGGTGTACCTCATCTGTGAGACTGGAGCATCCGAGGTGCTCATATCCATGCTTTCCGAGCTCGAAAACCCCTGGTTCACACTTGGTGGTCAATGTGTGCACAGAAAACCTCGGACAGCGTGGCCCACAGGAAAATAGTCCAAATCAATGGTCTGAAAAGAATTAAATAGTGCGGACTCTACAGGAGGTTTGTCAACAATTCCTTTAGTGGAGGAGGACTTTGCAATGTGTAGATTGCTGTCCCAAAAACCTGTATTTATTGGTGACCTCCAAGCCGTCGAATAGTGCAGTGTTTCGTTTCTACGTCGCATCTCATTTCCTAGTTTACGACTGTATATAATAACTATAAAACAAGACGCGCCACCGCTTTGCTCCGGCAACTCGTACGAGAAAGGAAAATCGAAATGAATTGAATCGGGGTGCATACTACGAAAATATAATATAATGGCGTAGAATGCACAGTGTTGCCGCCATACGAATTCAGTTGAAACCAAGAAGCAGATAAAATTGTTGGTCAACAGAGTGGGTTGAAGTTGCGGTTGTCGGCGACCAGTGGCGCAAAACCGTAAAACCAGGATTTTTGAGCAGTCGAGTCTGCAATAGAGTGAAACATGATGCCGTGTTGAACCAAACGATGGAGCGCTGTAGTGAAATGAAAGCAAAATATGGGCCATGCTAGAGTGGACAAAGAGGAAGGAGGTAAGAATAGCGAGCTGAGGTGGAGGAAGAGTATGGGCAATACCTTCTAGAGAGAGAAAAAGAGCCAGCTAACGTGAGAATAGTGCAAAGTAGAGTTGCATTTGGGGAAACCAGCGGCGCAATAAAGCTGAAATAAAATCGGCCCGATGGAATTTGCACTTGGAGGAAATCGTGATCGCCATCAGTGGCCATCGTGAACAGTGGAATGCACATAATGAGGGAGATTATTGGGGATCGCGCCGAACCATAAGCCCCAGTGAAATTTGATCCGGATGCGAGAGGTGAAGAATTCTGCGCTGTGCGAAGTATTTTATGGTGTTTCGTCCAGAGATTTTGAGCGGGGATTGCCCTGTCTATGGGAACGTGGAATCACGAGCAGTTTGAAGCGGCCATCCCGGTCGCAGAGCCGTAGAATGTGAGAGGAGCAGCAGCGACGGTTATCATTGGATTACTTGGGAAAAGGTATTGATTAGATCTACGCCAGAACAGAGATAACCCAGAAGAAGTGGAGCAGAGTTGCGTGGAAGCAAACTATCCAGCACAGGACAGGAGGAGATGAGAAATCAGATCAAACCTAGGATTGATTCCTTGAGGATGAGCAAAGCAGGCAAAGATCAGAATTCCACACGATAGTAGCGCCGCTTTTATATGTCGAGAATTGGCCGGGAGGACTACGTGGCCGCACGGCCGGATGAATAAGTTCACGCTGCGATCTGCTGCGCCCTGTCAGGAAAGGACTATGCACGGGTCAGCTGTCCCACCTGGGGTGAAACGACCGTGTTGAGAAGCACAGAAAGTTGATGATGGAAGGGGTCAGCCCAAGAGGAAGAGCAGAGAGAAGCCAAAAGGAGACTGGATATACGGGGAAAGAGCACAGCCGAGCGAGCAAAATCTTAAAGAACGGTTAATATAACCGGACTATTTTCAACGAGGCCCACGTACTTCCTTTAACCTCTTTATAAAATTACGTCTGTCCGTCTGTCTGAACCTTTTTACACTCCAACACTTCCTTTGTTCACGGCTCGCTGATTCCTCAATGCCGGTGCGATCCGTAGGCTCGGCTCTTAGGGCCGATCTCTTCGGGCCTGAATTAGAACGCTTGCCGCCGCTCCCCACAATCACCCTACATCACTACTCTGTCCGATATACTCACAAGTGTCCGCAGATTCCCCTGTGAATGGCCACGGTTACCCATGAATTACCCTCTTTATAAAATTATGTCTGTCCGTCTGTCTGAAGCTTTTTACATTCCGACACTTCCTTTGTTCACGGCTCGCTGAATATCAACTCAACTCAGCTCAGCTCAACTAAGTGCATAGTTACCCTCTATTCAACTCCAGTCAACTAAAGTGCTCAGTTAAAAATGTGAACTTTTTTCAAAATAAACTAGCCAATTGAAAATCAAGTTGACAAAAGAGGATGGGAGGCCGCGAAGCGGCCGACCAGCCCCTTGTATTAAGCATTCTGTCCGTCTGAAGCCTTTTTAAACTCCGCTGCTCATCTGACCTTTGCTTCGATCCGACATTACCCCTTTATTCACGTCTTCTCATGACGTATGTATCGCCCTTTATAAAATTACGTTGTCCGTCCGTCTGTCCGAAGCCTTTTTAAACTCCGCTCAACTTATTCATGTCCACAGGCACTCCAGGCCGGCACCGTTGATTGTTTCACCAAATAACTTCTAACTCCGCGGTGCCGTCTTCTGCCGCATTAGGCCGGCCTTTAAATAAACTTCGACATGTGAACTACTCGTTATGACCAAAAGTAACCGGAAGAGGTGCCTCTTGACAGGATATGTTTATCCAGAACTCGGAAAGGAACATACTTCAACATATCCAATCAAAAAACAGCATCCACTGCACTTTCTTTCTGTGAAAATCGGGATCTAAATGATTTTTTGATCAAGGCAGAGATTTTTGCCCTCTTTTAATTTATTTATGGAGCCATTTAGGAAGACTGTACACCCCCTAGATTTTTTGTGCATATTTCTATAGGTCAACGGCTAATTATCAGATATTAATATATATCCAGAAATACCATCAAGACAATCACAAGGAGGGAGATACCATCAATTTTCGATCAATTTCCAAATTTAATAATACACTTGGTATGAGATGTTGCACTTCAGGTTCAAGTGTGCCAATACATGCCAAACTCTTCATAGATTGAGAATCTGACCACAAGAATGAGAAAAATTTGGATCAGATGCCGTTAAAACCGAATTTCCGGTTACTTTTGGTCATAACGAGTAGCAACAGATTCTATCTGCGCCTTTTGTAGGACGGTGGGTACCAACGGTCAGACTTCTCGGTACTTATTCTCAAGCTGATATAATTCTCAACATCAACCTCCACAGTTGAATGTCGCGCCCAATGGAAGGGGATGCGAGGCCGCGAAGCGGCCGAGCAGCCGCTTGTATTATATTATAATCAATTATAATTCCAAAGTTATGATTAAATATGGCTCGGGCATAATTTTAGACCCTAGGATTATAGCTCGTTAGATTATGTTACAGTACGATTATATTACGATATTGTGGGCATATTTAATCATAATATTAAGCCTTGGCTGGGCTGATTGTATGGCCTATTTCGTGCCAGTTTGGGATTGTTTATGCCGTGATTTTGACGCGAACTGTGCATGTGACACGGGTTTCAAACATGGGAAGCACGTTGAATTGAATGGAACACAATCTTCAACGCATCTAGGACCTGTTTGGTATCTAATATCATGAGAATTCGTGTAGTACTGGTGGTGAAGGAGTGCAATCTCTGTTGGACGGGTAGGCGGGGCCTTCATACCATACCATACTCTCCAGATAAATTACGCGTCGAGAAGAAGCAAAGGAGCAGTAAGAAGACAAGCATGAAGGACCCGAATATTGAGCCGAGAACAATGAATTCGATGGACACAGAAATAACATCATGGGGTGAAAACACGCGACGATCAAGTAATGGGCTCACCAGTATGCCCACTATCTTTAGTAGTGGGTCCTAAAGCGCCCTAATCTGGCAGAAGCCCCGCCAAATTTCGAATGCTTCGATTGCTAACAATACCAAACTTTGAATCTGGAGGTCGTGAGTTCGAATCCGACACTAATCCACCTTTTTCTGCCGCCCATGTAATTCAATTGCCGAGAGGCCCTTGCCAAATAAAGCCAATTTCACGTTCACGCTTTCGCCAGCTCATCGCTTTCTTCCCTCCCTCACCTCGCTGTCGTCTCATCTCGTCGCTCCTCGATGTCTTGTTCTATGTTGGTTGCTGGTGTCTATGCCTCGCTTGTGACTTTGTCCCGTTGTCCTGTGACTGCTATCTTGTCCGCCTTTCTCAATTGTATCGCCCCGAATCACCAGAACAATCTACTTCCGCTAACCGGTCCGCACGGCTCTTTCACGACTGTCTTGGAATGCTCCGTCCATCAGGATCTCACTGTAGATGTCTCTCTGGGATTGCTAGTGTCCGCAAATGGCTTAAGCTTACTGTACTATTAAAATCAATTCGTCAGTCACGCGTCACGGGGGTGCTTGACGTGACGAATTTTGCAACCTTGTCACGCGTCACGGAGGCTCTTGACGAATATACTTTTCGTCACGGTAGGTTGAAAATTTCGGCTCAGGGGGGCTTGGAGCAATTTTTCTCAACTGTGGGCACTTCCCACTTAATTTATTGCCCATTTTCAAGGTTTTTGGCTTCAAATCGTGGTTCAGAGCAAGTTTTACTTGAGTTTAACAGCAGAAATTGCATTTTTCCACATCACTCAAACTTATGTTGAAATAAATTGCTCAGGTCATTCCTAAATTATTCCATTGAGTCACTGTGCATTCACCACAACTCCTGGAATATTTTTACGGGTTGACGAAATTTTGGGGGATGTCACGCAGCTCGAGCTGCCTTGACGAATTGACGAATTAGAACTTTGGGTCACGCGTCACACCCCTTGACGAATTGAATTTAATAGTACAGTATTGGCTTTGCCAGCTCTGAACAGATCAGTGGCCTGATTTTTGCTGTACAACCTGGCGAGTCACTTGACAGGATGTATGCAAGTTCATTGCTTATTGGCTCCCATTAGACCCTCCTTAGGTTGGTTAGGCCTGTCCCCAGTATTGGATGTGAGATTTTCGGACTGTAAGCAGGATTCTTCCCTTGGACCTAAATAATTTACTGACTGTTTTTTTAGCATCGTCACCCCCTTGCCTGTCAAAAAGGAACGCACTGTATCCCCTATTAAACATGTGTATTGTGGTTTACCTCCGGGCTCTACAAGCAGTTCAATTCAGTTAGCCCGTGCAGGAGGGGACAGAGCCCCTCTGCCCATGTGGGGCAGATGATGGCCATCTCTGTCAGCTTAAAGATTGTATTCTCGAGTTATACTGCCAGTTCTTCATCTCCTTCATCTGTTGTATTGTGTCCATCTCAATGTACTAACAGTTTGGATGGTGTTTCTCTTGTTAGACCTCCTTGTAAATCGTCTGAAATGTGAGTATATAATCAACTAGATTTCCATGGCCTATCATCCCGAGGTCTGAGTGTAAAACAGTGCCATCAGTCTTTTATCTACCACATTTTGAATGGGAGCTGTGCAACTACGAACCCAAATGAAATTACAATCTTTTCTCATCTCGTGGGCTGCCATAATCTCAGTTTGCCATTTAGTTTGCCAGCCGACACGAGTAAGTATAGACTTGAAGAGACAGGATGGTGATGGAAATTGTGACATAGGAGATAGTGGGCTTTGCCGCGAAGCGCGCTACCACGAGTTATAGATATAATGGGGACTGGCACCGCCCTTGATCGGAGCGGCGTGTTTATCTTTGTTTGTTCTCTTTCACGTCTCAATCTTGCATGTTCCCTCGTATAATCGCTCCCTCACACACCGCATGAACTCGGTTTGGTGAGACAGAATATTCATTGAGTGTACAAATGTCTGTTCCTCCAAAAATATCCACCAGAATATTAATTTCTTCGGACTTTCACTGGTACGGGACAAGAAAACACCTGTTTATGACGGCTCTGGATCTGAAATTTCTAATTCGAATGCAAGGCAAGGTTTGTGAGTGTAAAACTCGCCATTATGTGTGCGGCTCCATGATTACTGACTTTGACGATGTTCTCAGAACTCAGTCGCAAACAGTATTTTCAACAGAATCAATGATTTTTGAAATTACTGTGAAATTACTGTGCAATTTCAAAGACAAACATTCGTTTCAGATAGCCAGCAGCCCCTTCGCTATTTTTTTTGGGAAGAGAAGGCGAATTCAGCCATAGCTGGCCAATTTGGTTGCACGAATCGATCCGTCACAAGGGTGTGACATTTGTCACAGTTCAAGTACTTCACTTTGTTTTAGACTGCTGACTTGATTATGAACTCGTTTGTGATACATGCAGCCTCTAGTAGTATGCTGAGAGCCAGCTCTGCAAAAAATTGACATATTTCTCTTTTCACAGCTAGTAGTTGCTGATTTTGCTGAAATTGCGGGAAAAGCCTAAGGCTTTTTCAATTCAAGACAAATTGGTTCGCTTCCGCAGGGAAAGTGAATCTCTAAGCTACATTCACACAGATATAAGGCCGGATTTTTTAATTTTGGCCTTTATACCAGAATTATTGCTCAACATTCCCAGGAAAGCGGTACTATTTGAGACATAAGGTGCACCACTTTCACGTCATTATTTGGCTTAGCCACAGCCATTGTGCACGTGCAAGATCCGAATACCAATCTGGAATAAGTGTTTCAAGCAAATTATACGCTTTGAGGCTATCTGCGTCGAGGGGTAACTTGAGTTTGGCCGTCATGGAATGTGCTCCCAAGTGTCCATGTGTAGATCCTATTGGTCAGCTCTCAGGGCACGACTCGCGCCCGCCATCTGACGGCCACGACCGCCAAAAGTTTTTGCCAAAGTGCTTGTGTACTGAGGAAAAGAGCCCTACCACTCAACACGCTTGGGTCGGAGTTTGAAATTAGCGGTGCGTTGCCGACAAGGGGGAGTCAACTTTCGAAATAAGGATATCCAGTCGGAAAGTTTTTTAAGCCAGGTCTTAGACCCCCCCCCCCTCCCCCTCCCTCCCTATATCGGGAAGGTCTTTCCTACGGGAAATGGATGGTTAAATTGGTGCGGAAGGCATATAATGAGCAGTACAAATTGTTAGAAGTAATATTACATCCTCCACACATGTGCTCAAGGCTTCTGTGAGGTGAAAAGAAAGCTTATTGGCACTACTCCTCATCATCAAAAGTAAATATCAATCGTCTCATTACCTTGTAACCCATGGGTAAATCCTTGATCCCTCTCATCCACATATGCCCTGGGATACTATCTATAACCTACCAAAGTCTCCCCCAAGAATCACTTCATTGGGCTGTTCAGAGCCATCACAACATCGGCTGAACAGCTTGAGATCAAGGCAAGTGTGACTGGACTGGCCAAAAACACCAGAAATGAAATACAAGAAGCCATTCCAAGGTCAAATCAATGTTGTGGCATGCACTCTGCCATCCCCTCTGGCCCTGATAAGGTTCATCTTGCCCATTACACCACAGAATAACCAGTCTGAGTACTTGGGATGGAAAGAGTACCACACTTGAGAAGCACAACAACACGGTCAGTTCTGGGGGGACAGGGCACCAATTATGCATCACAAATAGTGGCATATGCCTCAAATAAGGCGTTCCAACACCTCTGATCCCAATGCGGCACTCAACTTACCAAAACGAGGTCGTTCAGTCATGGGGCAGAATGTGGCCCGTACCGATCCCCAAAGCCATAGCCTTTCTGCCGCATATTTGGCAAAATTCAACATCTAAAGCTTGTCTGGGATGTTTTCGGGATGTACAGGCACACCTTAGGATGCTCGGTTTGCAAGGGGACAATGTTTTGAACATTGAATTTTAGCATTTGGCACAAAATCACAGGCCTGGAAATCGATCAATTTATTGTCCAAATGCCGGCTATTTTTGAGGCAGTAATTGCCACAGAGGGTGGCCATACATCCTAATGATCGGGTTCATGTACCTCAGTTCAAAAAATACTACATATTTTGGCTTGTAGCAGCGGATTGATATTTACTTTTGATGATGAGGAGTATTTGAACCATACAAAGCACTTGCCTGCGCGCCCTAACCTCCCCTTCATCTCACACCTTCTTGCAGGAGTTTTGTGGATGGGAGCTATGATCCCGAAAGTGGTCGATATGGGCGCAAGTGTGTTCTCAACTTGAAACCTTCAGTATTCAGACTAGTACACCTACTCGCCAACAGGAAGAGTTCACCCATGATGTCGAGACCCAAGAACAAACTGTTGCTCGCCAACTGCGGTACATGTTCGATATACCCGAGTTTGCAGAGTTGTCTGCACATTATGCTACCTCTAATCATTTTCGGCTATCTCAGTCCAAAGATTCACGGGTTCATAAGACCCAGCATATCACTGCAGGGGTCTGGGTTCGTCCCCTTGTGCCAGCACTGTCACAAGAGATGCTGGACATCACCCGTCAGCTGCCAGCGTGGTCTGACACTGATAACAGGTCCAAACAGGAATACCACAACTTCTTTTTGAACTATGGGACCCACATTGTACTGGGTCTTGCATTAGGAGGCATGTTGCGCATAGTGACACACGTGCAGCAGGACATTGAAAGTGTTGGCATTGAAACACGTATCGGTGCAGACAGCAACATACCAAGGGTACATGGATCCATTGGAGTGGGCTCCAACCATGTGAAGAGCCAAGGTGTACAGGATAACAGAGCACATGAAAACATCCGGATCTTCTGTGATGGGGGGATTGCAATGAAGGACGAGCTCACAAGCATCCTGGAACAGCACTTTAAGAAACAACCTGGCTATCTAAGTCCATTCACATATAGCTGGCCTGGAGGAGATACACGGTCGAAGTGGATCAAAGCACTGGAAAATAACCCAACTTTTTGTCCAGACAATGGGCATGTCCGATAACTTTGATCCTATTTGCATCCGACATCCTCGCTTGCCTTGAACCCCCACCTCTCTGCTGCGGCTACGCATCCAGACACGTCAAACACATTTTAAGCCCTTCAATAGTAGCTAAGGAGATATATCCAGAGTATCTTACATGGCTATGGCGCCTCAAAACTGCAAACCACTACTCGCTTAAATTCTATGGAATCCCCTTCAATCAATGCAGCATGCTAGGATTTTGTGCCCTCTACCCAACCCATCGTGCTTGTTCATTCACATGGACCAATCTCTTGCCTTTCCGGTCGGCCTACTGTCAGCGTCATGACCATTTTATGCCTTATTCCTTGGACCGGAGCCGCTCTCATGCTATCATCTTGTGCCCTCGGCCCATGTCCTCACGCTCAATTATTCACATGGCCCCAGTTCTTTCCTTTCCGGTCGATATCTTGTCAGCTTCATGACAATTTTGTGGCTTTTTCGCTGGACCAGAGCCGCTATCTTTTTCCGCCCACATGTTACGGGCTCGGGACGCGCAATTGCGTGCTTAGCATGGCTCATTCATATTACATCTTCTCGGTTACGCTTCCGTGGCTGGGGCTTATAACAGCGGCCACTGCTGCTGTTATCTCATCTCTTTTCTGGTATCATGTCTGAACAGTGCGCTCGCGATAGCAATGGCAATCTCAAGGACGCCACTGATATTACTTTCTATGAATCGGAATCCGATGAAAAGGCTCTTCCTCCGGTCTCTGGAGGTATGTTCTTCCATTTCTGATTTTTGTTATTCATTTATTGTCTTTTTTGCGTTCACAGCGGTTCCTTCTCGGCGCAGCACCCGGACTCGCAACACCGAAAAACTCACCACGAGTCTTGCTGCGGAAAAAGCAGACGATGACGGAAATGCTCCCGCTCAACGTCGTTCCAACGCAGGTGCCCCTCGCCCTCGCATCAAGCACGTTCCCGAGTCTACAAGCGACGAAGAGGGCGAGGATTTCGACGACCTTCCTGTGCTGGAGGATGTATCGTACTCTTCTGACGAAGGCGAGTCGGATAGTGAAGATTTTGGCGTAGATCATGACGAGGTTCGTCCCACCCTTCGGTCCTCCCTGTTCGCGTTCATTCTAATTTGATTCTTCTCAGATCGCCTATCTTCTGGCCTCCAAGACGATCCCAGCTCGTGCGGGGAAATCCTCCAAGCAGCAAACCCGCGCGAAGCCGACTGCCCCCAAGTGCCGCCGCCCCACTATCGAGGAGGTCGCGGATGAAGAAGATCTTGAGAGACCTGCCAAGGTGCGTTATTTGCTCCGCGCCGCCCATTCGATTAACCTCACCTTGAACATGTTCAAGGCACAAAATCATTCGAAATCCCGTCGCGCAACGGTTGAAGAGGTCGAGGACGAGGACGATCTTCCTAAGGCCACCAGTGTACGTTGTTTCCCAGCTCATTCGACCAACATTAACTTAAATATTGAACATCTCAAAAACCCAATTTACCTGTTCTACGAGACCGTTCCCAAGAACGAGAATGGCAGCGTCGGCGACCCAGGCGACAAGCACTACAAATGCCGCCACAGGAACCGCAAGATCATTACTATTACGAAAGGAATGCGATACAACGTTACCAGTATGTTCTCATTTGCATTCATTCGCAGTTCGCACAATATTAATCCACTGTAATAATAGAATTGGTCAACCATCTCAAAAGTACCTTCCCTATCATGTATCGCCTCTTTCTCGCGCTGTACACTCGCAAGGATGAGCGCCCTACCCAAGCCGAGATCGAGCTTGCTCGCGGAAATGTCCCCGCTGATACAGAGGCCGCCAAAGTGTACTTGGGGACGGTGGAGTCTACCACTTCCAACATTTTGAAAAGCCTCGAGGCACAGGCAAAGAAGGCGCACGAGAAGACCCATGTATTATTTCTTTTGAAATTTGTAGTGCGGGTTGCTTATTCATTTTTGTAGGGAGTCTTCGAGCAGGAGACTTTCAACAGACTCCTCGCCGAGTGGATGGTCGCTTGCGACCAGCCCTTCGAAGAAGTCGACAAGCCAGAGTTCATTCGTCTTATGGAATATACGCACCACGGGGCTACACTCAATTTCAAAGTACCGGGTCACACCGCTGTGAAGACTCGGGTGATGAAAATGGGCGAAGAGACGATAGAAGGCACCAAGCAGATGTTTTCGGTGCGACCTTGAACTTTCTGCTCTATATTTGAGCTAACGCACTCCTAGGAACTTGAGTCTCGTGTCAGCCTTTCACTTGATGCGTGGACCTCGAGCAACCAGCACGCTTTTCTTGCCATTGTCGCCCATTACGTGACGAATGAGGGGAAACTGGGTATGTTCATTCTTTCTCCATGATTCCATTTCGATATGAGACTGATCAGCATTTCCTTTAGAAGACTACTCATTGACTTTCGCGAGATAGTCGGAGAGCACTCGGGTGAAAATATGGCCGAAGAGGTGTGGGACTCGGTTGAGATCTACGGTCTCGAGGGAAGGGTAGATGACAATGCAACCGATGAGGATATGCCAGAACTCATGCCCATTTAGATTCAGAGCGTTGTAATGGATAACGCTTCGAATAACGACACCTTGATGGAAAACATTGCTATCAAGTGCGCAGTCGCGGATATCGCCTTCGACCCCGTTGAGGCACGAATCCGGTGCATGCCCCACACCGCACACCTGGCAGCAATCAAGGTATTCACTCCTTTATTCGAGCTTGAATAATTCTGAGTTATTATACAGCTTCTTGAGGCCATCGGCGCAATATCGAAATCATCAAGGAAGAAGGCCGAAGGTCGTCAAACAGCGTATCAGGATGCGGTCACGGCGCCGCTTGGAAGGCAATACGACGATGATTGCGGGGGAGACGACGAGGATGTGGACGACGACGAGGATGGGGACGACGAGGCCGATGATTCAGACGTACGCGGTGTTGCTCGGCTTCGGTCTGTCGAGAAGGCACGTCCAGATAATTCTGTGATCTTCTAATTACTGAACTGGGCCGCCAGCTTCGGAAGATCATTCGTTCGATTCGTGCGAGCCCTCAGCGTCGTCAGGAATGGACTCGAGTGGTCACAGAGTCACCCGATTTCCGCGCCGGGAGGCTTGGCACGCGACCGCTGATGCCTATCTTGGATGTGAAGACACGATTTTCGCGTGCGGCGCGTCGTGTGTTGCAAAAACGCCGCGGCGCTCTCACGAAACGTCGAATTTGACGTGATCGGGGCCAAATCGGTCAAACGCTCTTGCTTCCACGTCCCACTCAGTCTGGCTCATACTTTACTCTTAACAGTCTTACTCTTACTCGTACTACGAATCTCTGCAATCTACAACGTTGCCTGGTGATCTTGTGCAAACACTAAGAGTGTTCAATAGTCAGCGTCTAGGCGACGCCTTACACATTTTTTCACCAGCATACTGCTGTGGAAATTTTGCTATCCATCGATAGCACTCGTTTTATTGGAACGACAATTGCTCGCACTGGCGAGCGTACATCGTAACCAAGTTTCGGTAGTTCTTGTGTATCGGCGATGGGCCTTACCAAGACGGCAAAAGCTAAGCGTGCACAAGCGAAGGCTAACGCTGAAGCAGAGGCACAGTTACGGCTTGAGACGACCGGCGTGGAGCAAGCAACCGGTACCAATCAAGCAGAAAACCTTGCAGCGAGACATGCCAGGTCTGACGGATCGTCGTCGAGTCGCGCTCAAGGACAGATTCATCCAATCACTACCTATTATCTGAGACTGAGTACTGGAACACCTTGCCATTTTTCGCCTCGGGCCCACACAAAGTAATGATTATGTCCATGTATGCGCAGTATGGGAGGAAGGCATGCATCTTAGGAGTGTATGGATAATTTTTCCTCGCATTTATATTATGGTTTCACGGCTCACCAAAATTTTCTTTCCGGCGGTATCCCAAGTGGCAAAACGGGCTAGTGGGCCACTTGCTTGAATTCTCCGTTAGCTCTTGGACTATTCACCACAGGACATCCCAAATTGTTTAGGGGATATTCTCACACTATTCTACGCATATAACCCCCACATCTGAACAATACCAAGGTCGTAACATCTCCGTTTCAGGCCAAGTAGGGGCGTGAAATGGCAGTGCAAATTGAACGGCTTGCCCCACAAAGTACAGAGGGTCTTGAGTCCCCAAATTAAGACATAAACATGTTCATAGGATGTATTCGAACCTAACTGGGCTCAAAGGGTGCCACCCAAAAGTTTATAACCCCTCAAGCAAAATCTATCTTTATCTGCACCTGAAATTTGGTGGTTTTGAGTAGTTGCTCGCTGTGACATGGAAGTCGCACAGCCAAAATATCGTAAACTTGGGAGATTACACATTTAGTGGTATAGATTGCGACAACAAAGTTCTAAGTTGGTAGCACACTCAGCCGGTCCGTTATAGAGGTGACCCAATTGTGCGGTTCGGCGTCAGCTTGTGGTCTTCTTCGCGGACTCTGGAGGAGATATAGCGTCATTTTGGAGTATTATGGCCTCCAAGATCGTGCCTCAAAACTAGGGGAAGAGAACGAGCTAAAAACCTCGCAAATCAAATAGGTATTGGTGGAGAAACAAGCGGAAACGAACGCCAAGGCTGTTCGGAGATAAGAATTGGTGTTCACACGCCATCATCCTGATGGAAAACTTCCCACAATTGTTGATCGCCGCGTCGAAATGCCTCCAAACTTGACATACGGCATCCTCATAGGTCGTGTTCCATCCCACAGGTGCCAAGATATCAAATTTTCTATCGAAGCAGCTTGGGTTAGGCAAGTGGCCCACTAGCTAGTGTGGCCCATTAGGCAGTCGCATATAATAGTTGGTGTTGAGATTCACGCTATCTCATCTATTGACTTTGTTTATATTATGGAGGCACCGTCAGGATATATCCTATCCTGACGGTGCCTCCCAAATCACAGCTGAAATCTTCCTCCGTTACGTCCACCACTGCCGCGCCACAGATTACCCCTGCTCGCATCACACTGCAACTCGGGCCATTCAGCATGGATAACGGACTCATCGTCTTCAATCATATCAGAATGTGCATAGTTGTGGCCCTGCGTGGTTCATCGGGGTTTCGCAAAGACAAACACCATTCGGCAGTGGCTCGGAGGTGTGGAGCTGGGGACGCAACAGCAAACAGAGGTAAGCACAATCGGGCTGGGTGGAAATGCCGCGCATGCCGCGCGACTGCCGCGCATTGACGCGGCAGTGCGGGGAATTGAGGCGGCAGTGGCGCGGCACTGACGCGGCGGTGGCTGTGTTATTGCCGCGGCAAGGGGTAAAGTGCCGCGCTCCTTCTAGCTCCTTCCACAGCTTGTTTTTGACCTCGAACTAACTTCTTGCGAGGGGCATTAGTGTCCATACATTCATCCAGACACCCCAACCCCGTCCCAAACATCAGGTAGGCAAGACGACGAAAGTATCCCAATGTTCGACTAGATTCTGGTTACCCGACCAGTTTCACGTCAGAAAAATCGAACAAATACCTCAATCTCATTCATCTTTCGATCAAAACACAGTCTCGGGGCGCAATGTGGAAGATCCTTAGGGATTCGATTTGCAGTCACCAATTTAAATGCCCTCGGGTAGGGCTGGGTGCTCCCAATATTCCTGCATGTTGCGAGTCAGTTCGGAGATGCCTTGACAGCTTTGTGAGTCATTCATTTCCCTCCGAAGAGCTATAAGTTGATAGGTAGACAAGTGAAGGGCCAGATCAATTTGCCAATGGCGATGGTAGACGACTAGGGCAAAGGAAATTTCCGATTGCTTCGGGGGCCAGTTGTGTCCTGGCAGTTCCATCAGTCCAGACTCCAGACTCCGGATGTTAATTTATATCATTGGCTTGACCCATTTTAACCTGTAATGCTTGGCCTTCCTGATCCACACATGGCGAATGGAATTTCGAGTCTCCTATGTTCGAGAATAACGTATGAACACACTAAATCTGCCGAAATCCAAGTATGGCAAGTCTTTAGCTAAAGAAATCGCAATTGAATCCGAACACTGTACTCCCGCAGATTGACCTCCCGCGAGGCGGGAAAACACACCGTGGCATTATAGTCGGTGGCTGAGTTGAGTCTCCTGGCACTCATCCTTCACCTGTGAATCAGAGGGCCGGGTGATATCAATTGCTATGTTGATGTATTTGCATTGACGAGTGTGAGGCAAAATCGATCAATCTCAACACATTTCTGCCATTAAAAGTAGTCAATGAACAAATATTTTCCGCTCCATTGGGTTTCACCAGCATTAGTGAGGGTGGCGTTACAGTGGCGCTCTAAATAAATGCCGAGCCCCGGTTTGAGGTCATTCCATGGTCAAATTCCTTCAAACAAAATTGTGGCATGAGCATTCAGTAGTTCTAAGCTTTTTTGCATCGAAAAAGCCATACCATACCTACTTCAATGTTGCGGAATAAAAATATTTGGGGTATTCTGAAAAATCGACTTTGTAGACTGGCTTGCTATCGAAAATCGGTCATTACAGCATGAAAGTACTTGAAAAATGAAGTATACTCACATTTTAGTTGAATTGATTTGATATTCATTTGAGCTCACACGGAGGCTCCCAAGTTCGCCATTTTGGGCAAAAATGCTCCCAAAAAAGCCAAAGTGCCCAATTTGCAGTGCCCATTGTGAGCTCAAATGAGTATCAAATCAACTCAACTAAAATGTGAGTATACTTCATTTTTCAAGTACTTTCATGCTGTAATGACCGATTTTCGATAGCAAGCCAGTCTACAAAGTCGATTTTTCAGAATACCCCAAATATTTTTATTCCGCGACATTGAAGTAGGTATGGTGTGGTTTTTTCGATGCAAACAAGCTTAGAACTACTGAATGCTCATGCCGCAATTTTTTTTTGAAGGAATTCGACCATGGAATGACCTCAAACCGGGGCTCGGCACTTATTTAGAGCGCCACTGTAGGTGTGCATCATGATAATCAATTCCAGGTGAATAAACGGAGATGAAAATAATCCAGGCTCGGAATGTAGAGATCCGTTGAGGTGTCGCGCACGCGGCGACACAAGCGGGACACGCGACGGCACGTCAGTTCCGATACACAGTATTGCGACCCAACTAATTCATCAATCACTTGTGGAGCTCATCCTCGTTCGTTCAAAAATGAGGTATTGAATCCCGTCACAGGGACCGATATCCTCTCCTCAAAGGCATCGCGCGCAATCTCAATGGTCAGATGCTACAGGGCTTTCCAACTCCAAAGATTTATTCGCACTACGTCTCATGATGCAGATCTTCTGCCATTTTTTCTAGTTCAATGCTCGTCCATGATTGTACTCAAGTCCGAGCTGGACCTTGCAACATTGTATTCCTTGGCATACCAAATATCTAGCGAAACGTCTCCCGCGACCTGGGCACCACGGCACCGGAGAACCCCACTTCCTGCCCCGGCAGAGCAAAATACATTTCTATGGCTCCTAACAGTAACGTAGAACTCAGTTATGAGGAAGAATAAGACTGACACCCGTACTTTAGCACTCTTTTCTAGACGGGTATGAGATCCCTTGAATTTATTTCTCGCAAATTCGTTTCTCCTGGTTATTCCCTGCCACAAAAGATCGTCCTAATGTTTGTTCACTAGTGAAATTATTCGGTTCTTCTGCGAACATCTATCTCCTCCAGGTCAGGCGTTGAATAAGTATTACCGTTAGAATGATGCAAGTACATCGTTGATACTGTACTCACGGGTTGGACAGTTTTTTCTAATGTCTCGCATTAATATTGGTTAGAGCACACTCATCGTACAACAAGAATTGAACCGGGCAAGTGTTGGCGAAGTTTAATCCAATGTTTTGTTCACCTAACTTGAAGGAATCTGTCCAAGTTTGGTTATGTATCTAATCCTTGCTCAATCGCTGGTTGTCTGCACTTCTCCGGAATATGGACAAAGCGAGTAACGGAAGTCATACCCACTCCGGGCCTCAGAATAGTGAATGATTCCTGGCAGCAAGATCCATGACCCCGGTGGGCGGTTCCAGCGATATTAATTTTGAAACCTTGAACACCATTCAAAGAACATAATATATCCATCCGAGCTAAGACCGAACTCGTACATACTTAATTATGAATTACCCTTCTGGAATTCAATCAGACACATCTTTCAGGCGGTCACGGCCAGGTCAAACTCGGGCCTCAATGCCTGGATCCACTAAGGGTGGGCCCGAGTAGAGTTGACGGCAGGCCATTGATCCATTTATTGACTCATATGCATTGAGGCCGTTACGATGGCGAAGGTCTATACGCTTCCACGATCCGCAGGGCTCCTGGTATTTAGGCCATAAGAAATGAACTTCTTCATCATCCAAGTAACATCCCTAGGAATGTTTGAGCACCCTATGGTACGATGAGTCCCTGAGGATATATTTCAGCCAGAGTGCCAACCATGCTCCATGCACGGAGTCTTCGAGTTGAGCAGATGTTACCATGTGTTACCATTCCTGATTGCATTCATCCAGCACATTCACGTACTTTCAGAGAATGAACTAGTGTTTGAGTTCGATTCTATAGGATCTCGTAAAGATACGGAACAACCGCCGCGAGATGCACACTGGAACTTGAAGCTGAAGCAGCTAGTCCAACCGCCACTCGAAATCTCGGGTTAAACTCAGGTAGCCAGTCAAAAAACCAGTGGCCGTGCAATGTAGGGCCAGGTAGCAGTGCGGGGAGCTGACGCGGCGCTGCGGAGAACTGACGAGGCATTGCGGGGAATTGCCGCGGCACTGCGGGGAATTGACGCGGCAGTGCGGGGAAGTGATGCGGCACTGCCGAGGCGTTGATGCGGCACTGCCGAGGCGTTGATGCGGCACTGCCGAGGCGTTGACGCGGCACTGCGGTGAGGTAACGCGACGTTGCGGGGATGTGCGGAGACAAGTGACGCGGCGACCGATGTACACCTTAGGTTCCAAAATGCGGATAAATGCGACCTGAACATTGGTGCACGTCTGAACTTCCTTTCTGAAGGAAAGTCATGAACTTCGGGCCTTTGGAAAGAATTATTTAGACTGCGAATTATTGAAATTGAAGCGCTGGTGGGCTATATACATGCTCACAGGAGTTTTATTACTAATAACAACCAGTGGAAGTGGTTGAAATCTCTCAGGCAATTGGTGGGACTTACAGTCACTATTTTGCCTGAAGGTTTTTTCGTTCCAAACAATGTATTTGAGTGTATAAACACTGCCCTCACCTAGTTTGACGTCTAGAAGGTGTTGTGGAAAGAGCTCGAGGCTGCGCGGCACTTCATCCCTGCCGCAGCAATAGCACAGCCACCGCCGCGTCAGTTCCCCGCACTGCCGCGTCAATTCCCCGCAGTCCCGCGGCAGTCGCGGCATTTTCTCCGGGCCCAGCACAATCGAGCATCAACGATTTACGAAACCCGTATATTATTCACAAAACGGCTGTATTCATGTTTTTACAGTGAATTTGAACCCTGTGCCTGGTATCGGTGTCCTTGATATCGCCGCGGTTGACCGCTTCCAAGTAGTTGGCCCTGTGCAAATAGTCTTCGTATAGGGGAATTGTCAAGTTACCATCGTCATCAACGGTCTCGAGGATTTCGGCAGTCTTCTCGCGGCGATAGTGCATATTCTTCGCACTTTCAGGGGAACGAAATAGAGCTTGGAGCTGCGGGCCAACGGGGAAAATGTAGAATTCGCGGGCTTTGCCAGCGGCATTGTTCTTGCAAACATATTCATCGCGATCTGCATATGGTCCTGTATAAACGATACACCCATCCGGGCACATTTCCGAGCAAATGGGCAGCACTCCGCTCAACTCGGCTACCTTCTTGATAGCTGCGTGGGAGAGAACTTCTTCGTCGGGATGGCGGCGCTTGTAGGCGGCGCAAGTCTCGTTGTACATCTCTACGGATCCGCGGCTCGTCGATTTGTAGAGGTCAAGGGAGAAGCGCAACATGTCATCCGATATATCGAGAGGTTCGGTAGGAGGATCACGCAAACGCGCCAGTGTTTCCTCGTCCAAATCACCATTATCTAGAGAAGCATCTTTAACTGCTTTAATGAAATCCAAAGCAGTTTGAATATCTGGAATCGAGCTAGTCACTGGCTCAGTGTCCTCAGCGCCCTTGGATATGGTTTCAGCTTCATCGGAGGAAGAGTCGACTATGACTTCCTCGTCATCCGAGTCGGAACCGTAGTCGAGGCAGCCACGGTCAGCCACTTCCAACTCAGGCACGGTGTTCTCAATATCACTCATTGGCTATGAAACCCACACACACCCAATTAATATCTCGAACATAAATTATCATTGAAAGGCCTTACTTCAGCCTGAGAAACATCTACTATTTCTAGTAAATCCGAAGCGCCTTCGTCAAGTTTCTGCCGCTTGCGAGGAGGACTGCCTCGATAGCTATCTGTTTCGAAACTCTGACCGATCTCCTCGTTCCAGGTGTTTAGGCTCGTGGCATCATCCGTCCCGGTGTCGCTACCAGCTCCCGAATGGTCGCCGGCATCAGAGTTGTCGTCTCTCGTGGGCTGGGAACCATCGGAAGGCAAAGGGAGGGGATTAGGGGTGTTGATTCTATATTTTCTATGTCGCTTCCAAGTGCTGTATGAAACCGGGCCTTTCCCATTGCATCGCGAGCAACTACAGTCGTATTTTTGTGGCATTTGGGCAGCGCTGGAGAGTGGCAGGATGCAGCAGATGTAAGTTGGGGATAGGTCCAGGGAAGCAAGATGAGATGGAAGTGAAGTGCAGAGCCGAGTGAAGCTGATTTGTGCTGAGCTGAGTTATGCAAGTGCGAAAGTGTGCAGCACGAGTGCAAAAAGTGTGCAGCGCTGGCACACTTACACGTGTGCGCAAGAGAAGGGTGGGCTCGGGACCGCTATATCCGACGTAAAGATCACGAAGCCAGATCCGAGCAGATAAGAGCACAACTGAGCCAAATTCAGCAGATCTGAGTAGATCCCGGCAGATTCCAGCAGACGAGGTTTATCCCGGTACGAGATGCCCTCCGGAATACGGCAAAGTACATCGTATCAAAAATCTAGGTTACTCCGAGCATTATTAGTACTGTGAGACCTAATCTGCTCTTGTACAGCCAAAAACACCCAAATTTGACCCACCAAATGATCTCGAGGTAGTTAGAAAAATCGGGCCACCAGATGCCCTCCGAGTTTTAATTTCCGTCCGAATCGAATGAGCCTACTTTCATTGAGAATTGAGCTCACAATCAGGGATGTCGTGAAAACTTACAAAAAAAAAAAAAAAAAAAAAAAAAACGGGCCGCGCCCTAAGCTCTCCCCGGGGCGTGTCTTTCCGTTGATACCTGCGGTAGAGCGCGCGCTACGTATACTGCCCACAAAACGCATTTTACGCTTCATCGTAAGTATTTTGTTTAGGTCTTTCGATCAGATGTAAACTAGATAGCGTCCCCGCAATATATCACTTTTTCGCGAATTTAGGCAAACTTTTTGTGTCCACACCAAGTCACGCTTTTCAAAATGCGTGATAAAAGAAACAAGCTAGGCTGTATTTGGCAGGGATGAGGAAACACTTGAAGGATTTAAGCCTTTACCATCAAACTTTAATTATGAGCAAGAATATCGCAGCCAGGATTCAAATTGTAGCTATGGACTCCCCACGGAAAAATCGGTCATTCCAAGGGTCCGAATTGCCCGGAAATAGTCCCAAATTGCCCAAAGATGGTCGGCTTTAATCGGTCGGTTGGCCGATTCGGTCAACCCCTGGAATGGCGGGATTGCCCTTCTAGTAGGGTTGCCATTTCGGTCAGATGCCCAACGCGCCCCGACCGTCCCGCCCCCGGGGTTCTCCGAAAATTCACGAAGAAATCGGAAAAATCAGGAAAAAATCATAGAAGTCGGGCGCACACATCCTGCCCTTGCGCGCCATCAGCGCGCCCAACGCGCCCGGATCCTCCCGCCCCCGAGGTTAAAAATCACTGAAAATTCATGAATAATTCGGAAAAAAAAAACTGGAAAAATCATACAGGTCGGGCGCACACATCCCGCCCTTGCGCGCCATCAGTGCGCCTGACGCGCGCCCGACTTTCCCAAATCCTTGTCAAAAAGTCGCACTAAAATCACACAAAAAATCGGAAAGAAATCAGAAGACTGGTCGGAGTTGTGCGCGTGCATCCCGCCATTTCCCGCCATCAGGGAACCCCGCCATTCCAAGGGTGATGGCAAATCGGTCGATGGACCGACTGAAACCGAAGCCTTGGCAATCTGAGGGAATGTCCGGCAAAATATACCCCTCGGAATGACCGATTTTTCCCGTATCTATCTTGGGCTCAAGTTTGTGGGCAGACTGGTGGCTGTACACTTTTGAGTCCCGAGTCTTTCCTGCAGGGAAAGCTGGTGTACAGCCACACAAAAAAAACCAAATTGTTCTCATCAAAGAACAAAAATCAAAGTTGTAGCTCTATACCTTTTGTATATGGTGGCAGACAGAACTTCATATCAAGCCGCATTTTTGGTCAAATTCCCCCAGAATTTGAGATTCCGAAGGAACATTGGGTAGATTTCTAGGTAAAAATTTTCATTTCACCATGGTCGCCAATATGGCCAAATGTCTCGAAAAGACGGATCTGAGTCCGATGGGACATTATGGCGCAGCCTCGCCATCCTGAACTCGACAGAATGACTTACGTCGAGCTTGGCTCCAAATGCCGACTCGAAAGGCACGATCTCGATACTGAATACATCCATTGCAGGTCCTCGAAAACGAATATCCTGGACGGCCACGGATGCGCATTCGGTTTTACAATCCAACCCATGCTGGAGTTTGTCGCATCCAGATGGTGTATCGACGACACGGCGATGTCTTTTATCTTCGCGCTCTCCTCCTCCACCGGAGTGCCCGGGATTGGATTGATCGGCGCACATTGACGGTGTTGTTCTTGCTACTTACCAGGAAGCCGCACGGGCCGTGGGCCTGTTCGACAATCGATAGAGGAATCATGGCTTTTGAGGAACTGTTGGAATCTGGGGCAGCTCCCGCACAACTGCGATGGATTTTCGCGGTGCTCGCAGTGGAAGGAAGTCCACCCCTCATAATTTGGGAAACACACGAGGATTCTTTGTGTGCAGATATCGTAGATCGCATGCTGCAAATAACTGCAAATCCACCTCCCGACTTGGTCCGGAACGAGCTACTCCAGAAACTCTTACAGGGACTCGGGAAGTCACTGTCGGAGATCGGACTTCCGGAACCCGCAGAACAGCAGCAAGAAGTCGACGCTGAACGCCTTCGCTGGGGTGGAGATCCGAGTAATCTGTGTGCGTTCAAAGATGGACTCACAGCTGAGCAGGTGGGCTATTCTCTTTTTTTTTTGTAATCTCTCTGATTCTAATATCAACCGGAAAATGTGCAGCGATAAATTTACGACCGCATCATGCATGTCGCAACGCTCGAATCCCCTCCCCCAATCCATGTCGATGGCAGAGCAGGTAGAGGGAAAACATATGTTCTGTACCCAGTTCAAACCATACAATCCTTCCTGTGTCCTGTCGCAATAACTTATTTGGCCGTTTTCTGAAAAATCGAGTCTGGGTAGCCGGCCACCTTAAGGGTTTCGCATAGTTCAAGGGCCATTTGATTGACCTGCCAGGTGTTGTGGTATGGCAGGATGTAGGCTAACATCGTATGAGTGGATTGTGGGCAGCGGCGCTGGATTTGGTGACGGGTTGATGGCTCGGCGAATATTTTGCCGCGGCAAGTCCAAAAACGGCCAAAACTATACATGCCGTTATCGCCGGGGTGTCCGTGGGAAGACCAGCCCCCCGCCACAAATAAGGACAAACTTGTGCTCCTATCCTATAATGGAGCTCTTCTCCCGTCACATTTCGCCCTCGAAGCAGAGGAAGCTGAACGAGCTTCTTCGATCCCACTCTACTCCCCTCGACCCATCTCAGTTCAAATCCACCGCCGCATCTTGCCGCCAAGACGCCGCCGTATATGGCAAGGAGATTGCCAGACTGCAGCGCGAGTGTTCTCCCACAGATCTCTCCTCATACATTGCCAAACTGTATGATATCTCTGCCGCACTGAACACTTACGCGGAGCGATGTCGCAGCCTGTTCTCACCGATTCGACGCGTTCCTCCGGAAATATTGTTGGAGATTTTGGAACTCCTGTCCCCCGCTCGCGAAAAGTTCAGCGATACAAGCTCTGTGCCTGCCTCGGGCAGTGCTTATCGCGCCTCTATACACCATTTGCTCCAATTCTCGCAGGTGTGCTGGCGCTGGCGGAGCGTGACAGGCATGCCGTCGCTTTGGACCAGGATGGATCTAGATCTAGACGAGTGGTCGCAATGCGATACTCAGCTGTTAAGGCTAGCCCTTGAACGGTCGGCGAATCTCCCGCTCAAGATCCAAGTTCGAGCTCTTCACAACGTCGAAGATGGTCATGTGCTTACGCTACTGGCGGAGCATTCCGATAGATGGCAGACCGCCAGTTTCACGATGCTCCCATCGTCATTCAGATGGGTCCTCCGGGCCCAGGGTGGCTTTCGCAGTCTGACCACTCTTGAGATCTGGATGCCGCCAGGTATCCATCCACCCCCAGAAATGCAATGGCCAAGCCAAATCTTCGAAATCGCGCCATCGTTGACAAATCTTTCCAGCTCTGCTTCCATCTGGCCCACAGTGCCGTGGCACTCGACGCGGCTCAAGAGCTTCGGTTGCCATGTATCTAGAGCCGAAGATGTGCAAGATGCGCTCTCGTCCATGGCACGTTGCTCGGGCTGGACCAGTTGTACCCTCCATCTATCCACTCTCGCTACTACCCCGACAATCACGACTCCCCCAGTCGAGTTCAACACCAGACAATTTGAGGTGCGGACTAACACGCGGCAGTCTCTCCTAGGGAATCTTCTCTCAAGTGTCACCTTCGCTTCCCTGGAGCGACTGGGGCTCATGGTTCCACGTGTTGCTTTTCCATCGTCACATTTTCTCAACTTCGCGTCGCGTTCATCCTTGTCAACCAGCCTTGAAACGCTCAGTCTCATGGTGCGGGTGACCGACCATGATTTATTACGATGTCTCGCGTCTCTCAGGTCCTTGAAAGGGCTATGGGTTCGCGATATTGGCCGTTTGCGCGATGTGCCCGAATATGTTGTGATCACCGATCATTTCCTCCATGGACTCGCCACGGCCATTACTTCCCTCAACTGCTTAGAGCTCACTTCCCACCTCAAATTCAAAGACGAATCCCTGATAGAGTTTGTGGCTCCGAGAGCTGGAACGACACGAATCCGCCTCCATTGCTTCCCGGGTGCTCGCATAATCGATGAAACGGCGCTCAGACAGCTACACAACTATGGGGTAGCTGTCCTTGGCTAAGATTGAGTATCTGTGCCATAATTCCTCTGCGTCGCGATTGACCGAAGCTTCACCATGTAGCTCATAAAAATCCAAGTTGCTTGAACATGTTTCAATATTGGTGGTGTAGATACTTGTATATTGCATGTATCTATTGTATTGAGCGTGCGCAGACCACATTCTAATCTGTAATCATTTACATAAATGATTTTTCCAACTTGCGACCGTGGCGATCTAAAATCGTGGCGCCCCGCTTTCGGCTCAGCGGACATCCAGATTCCGCACCCGTGTTCTTTGTTTGCCACCTCAATATTATCTGGGCATATACTACATTGAATAAATTACATCGCTGGGAAGATCAATGTGCATAGACTCCGAAGAAAGACATATTTTTGCCATTGGGTACTAAGTATACAAACGGCGCTTTTTGGACATTGGAACTCGATTGGAACTTTCCCATCTGTGGCTTCTAACCAATTACGCGCAGCTGCGCGTAGGCTGGTCCCCATCCGGTATCCAGGAAACAGGAACAATCCCATCATCCGAAAATCCCTTCGGAAATTTTCAGGTTCGCACCGGTTCGCAAAAATCCAAAATCTTTGAAGTGTGCGCGATCGGTGGTGGAGCTTCTGTGTCGGTGCAACTAGTGTGCAATATAGACTATGTTTGTACTAGGTAGAATTGAATGCAATACAAGTTGGTTTTACGCTACATGATGTGTATACTGAGCGAAGTATTCCAAGGAACTGCCAAGGAAACGCAACATACTTCAAGGTATCTATGGCAAATTTTACTGAAAGTTTCAGTAAATCCCGATATTTTTTGGGGGGACAAGGTATTTTCGATCAATCTCGCTCACTCGAGCAACTGGAAGTATTTTCGAACATTTTGTGTGAAAATATGCAATAATACTTGAGGGGGAGGGGCGGTTTGTTTCATGGGCTCCGCAGCTGCGTCTCGATGACCCAGTAGCATGCTACGCGGCAGGGCCCCGTATCGCTCTTTTGCTTTGTCTACGTGTTTGAGCCATCAAGGGCGGGCAAAAACACGAAGAGTCCACCACATGCCATCCACGGGTCTTTGTATCCACAAATATAAGCAACTAGCCTCATCATAACAGTATGTAGTAGCTGAACAGAATTCCTACAGAGTTGAATGGCCAACTGATGGAATTGACAGCTCTACGCCTGGGCATTGAGAATCGGTCCAAACTCCGAATCGTTTGGGGCTTGTGGCTTGGAAACAGGGAGCAATTGAAGATGCAAAGTTGAGCGTGACGAAATTGGGAGCAAATTGAATTTTGAATCTAAACCAAGCGCGCTATTTGGGGACGCGAAGGGGAGGTAAATGTAAATGGAAAGTGCCCCCAGCCGCAAACAGTAGGTGAGACGAGAACTGGAAACGAAAACCCGACATTTCTAAGTTTCCATACTTACCATCCCCAATTTCTCGGGCTGTTTGGTCATCGGTGGACGAATGGAAAATCAGCAGTCAAATGAAACAGAAAAGCAAAGTGAAAAATGAGAGGGAAACCGTACGGAGCACGTCCACAGGATTCCACCGTTCATGGCAGATTCGCAGCGAGTCCAAGCCGAAATGGACCAGACGAACTTCTACATGCACGACACAAGTCCCCAGCCTTTTATTAGGACGGCGCAAGAAGATAATGGGCAAATGGGAGGCAGGAGATGGAGAAATACTATACCCGACACGAAAGAACAAAAGGGGGGATACGCAGATCCCTTGTTCGAAGCCAAGGAGTCGAACTCCGAATTGTCAGCTACATCAAGTGATTTCTCTCGAAGGCGCACGCCCGATTTTTTACCCTAGAAATTATTCTCTGCATAAGATGAAGTGCAGAGTCAACGTTTAGAAGCAGTGAGAAACAGAAACTCACCTTCGTGATATCGTATTCCCGTCAATTTCGATCGCTGCATTGCCCGAGGAAGTTACATCTTCGCGAGTATATCGCCCACATTGGCAGCGTAAGCGAGAAACAAAAAACGCGTGGATGCTGGCGGTACTCGGACGAGCGGAGTCAAACCCCCAGCGGCCGCCTCCTGGTGGGCGACGTCAACATAGCGTATCCATATACTACGCTCGATTTGCGCTCGATTGATATCAAAGAGTGCGGGTTGCGTGAGCTGCAGTGGGGTATAGAGTAAGGAATGTACGGTGGGAAGGTCTGAAGCAGGATTTTGGAGTCGACGTCGAATTTCCGTGGAATCTGTCCGCCAGTCAGAGAGTAGAAGAAAGACAGTCGACTGCTTACACATCGTGACTCCCACGGTTGGCCGAGCTCCGATGCTCGCACAGCCACCCAATACTCCAATAGCAAGAGCGCAGACGCTGTCTCTGGAGTCAATTTCGTGAGACGGATTCGGAATACATACGTCTGATTCACCACAATCCGAAAGTTGGGGCTCCGTTCCAAGGAAATAATGCGAGATACATTTCATATTCACTGCGAGGCAGCTAACGGTTTGAAGAGTCGGGCCTTAAACCTAAGAACCGGCGAGGTTGGTGCGAGGTGGACATTTTAGACTGGGATGGTCCGGATTTTTCCTAGCCAGCGCGGAGGAGGATTCTTGTGTCATTTTGGAAGTGGATTCCGCGACGAGGTCTGGAAGGACATGCGCGAAGACACGAAATCGTGGATGTTGTTCTTGTTTGAGCTCGGCCCGACGTCGGACTCTTCGGCCGATCTCGTCCTGCTCTCCTCCTCCATCATGCATCTTGCGGTGCAGCCATTGAATTTTGAAAACCTTCTGGTACTGTCTGGTGCCTCAGGCTTATCTCTCAGAATAACGCTGGAACGCTGGCCTAGAAGCGCAATGGGACATTTCCACTGACTTCAAAGTTCACTCCGAAATTACTAACTTGGACCACCTACCTGGCCACCTTACGTACCTGGCCACTTGGGAGCTACAGAGCTCAGGCTTGATAATTACGACTGGGCGTAATGGAGGATCGAAGTAAGACTCAGGACGAAGGTCTGGACCGAATTTGGACCCAGATTGATGAGTTGATCCAAAGTTATGGCATGCCGGATCGGATCTGGAGGGTGGGTTAATCAATTTCTTACGCCGACACTGCTTGTGGTGCTCGACTTGGCCGTTTCTCCACCAATTCTGCACCGTTCTGCGACTTCTTTGGCTCGCTCTGCTCCCACGATGCAGCGAATCTATAGTAAGGGATACTCAATGTGTGTGTTGTTGTAGGTCAAGAGTTCAGGGTAACTGTAACCGTTCTCTTCAGACTGAAGGAAACGGCTACAGGAAAAACTCCCCCTTTATATAAACTGCCCGGACTCCCACTGACTCTGGACTCCTGAGCTGACACAGTCCGGCGAAACCGACACAACCCATGACAAGCACAATCCTCGGGCTGGACACGAGGTCCATACTACAACATGTGTCGCAGATTCCTCCTCGCTACGCCCCCGGGAAGCAGCCGCTGCTTTTTTGAGTAGCTCAAGCTGGTCAGTCTCGTATTAGTCAGTCTCGTATTACACGACGTTGCCGTGCTAGGTATTCCGATATTTTATCTATTTAACTCCTCCCTCAGTGTAGTCCTTTACCTCAAACCACGCAATTTTGGTGCCGCCAACACTCCGATTTGTTGAGGAGCTACCAACGCGTTGGGATGGATTTATGTGTGCGCATATGTCCTAAACGTTCCTATTAACCTGTTTGGATCTTAAATTTGGGCTGCACTGGGGTTCTTAGTGTTTGCACAAGATCACCAGGCAACGTTGTAGATTGCAGAGATTCGTAGTACGAGTAAGAGTAAGACTGTTAAGAGTAAAGTATAGTAAACAAGCTTGGCAGTATTTATGAGGCGTGCATCAGCATGGCTTCGCGAGCGGGCACAAATACTCCCACGCTGCCAGGGGCTTCTCCATACCTCACATTTACTCGTTATGCCGTTCGAGAGCATAATAACGGTGCTTCTCTCCTCATTGGGAATCCCTCCGTTCTGGAGACTTGATTTCCTCATTCCATTTTCACAACAAGCTTTGCATTGTGGAAGACCCTGTTTCAGTTTTACTCAGGTCTTTCTGGCTGTTCCTGAGCTCATAATTCCCCCTCCCCCCAAGGCCTGCCCAAATCAGATTGTTCTCCGATGGCACCCTTCTCACTCCATATTATAAAATGTGGTGCGATTTTTGAAGATGGAGACTCTAATAAAGATAGGTGATGAAAACATAAGCCCGGTCTCGGACATTGTTGCCTGTTTTTGTCCATCGAAACAAAGAAAGTCCCACTGGTCCGTCAGTTCTTGACCAATATTCACCAGAAAATTTGAGGGTATTGCCAGAGAGATTCTCAACATAATCCCGCAGCGAAACATGGTGGATTTCTCCTCCAGAGGAGTGATAATAAGACTTTCTTTGGTTCAGATTGAGCCATACATAATTTACGGAGGAACAGAGTCAAAGTTAGGTAATTGAACATAGACTTGCGTAATTGAGCGTAAATTTACACGATTTTACGTTAGCAAGAAGCACCTGACAGCGTGCGAGACTTTGTGCCCGCTGTGCTAGCATCAGCATGTAAGTCAAATAAGTATCAATGCGAGTAAATTGTACAGACGCGGGCGACGCGTGTCCAAAGAAGGGTAACGGTTATCTCCAGCCCGTTACACTCGGGGCCAAGGAGACGGCTGCAAAACACGTCCTCATTCTCTATCGAGCACGTTCATGATTATCAAACTATGGGCCACGGTTGAACTCTCGCATTAGACACGTAGATAACCCACTCAGAGATACAAGAAGAGTGAGGTAACGAAATGCTTGGGAAAAATGCAGATGCATTCTTGATTGTATGCCCATCGTTTGACGAATTTAGCTTTGGCTCTGCTCCCAATTCACCAGGACTGGGTACAGAACCTTCGCTCCTTGTGGCTTATCCTCGTCAAAGCAATTCGGTCGATCACAGCTTGCGCCGGACTCAAACCTCCTTCTCCATACCGCTTCAAAACACGCGCAGCATTTTCCGCATCGGCGAGGGATGTCAACCCCACTCGAAGTGCCTTCTGGATGCTCTGCTTCTGAATTTTCTTGTTCTGACGGCCTTGTTCCGGTTGTTCATTCACGATCCATTCTCGCAAATAAAAGAGTTACTGCCATGTGCGATGGCTGCCTAAAGTAAGTGTCCGAAACGAGGGCAATTACAGCTTTTCCTACAAATAATGAGACTTGTCACTTTTTTCCGCGATCGGTTCCCGAAACGGACGCGACCCACTTTTGGGCTTCCTGCCGTTCCTGAGGATTTCTTGGGGAATTTTGCGCAACAATGTCCTTTCTGTGCCGCCTGCTCAACGTTCGTTTCCCCTGGATGTGCCCTGAGCGCACGAAGAGGTGCTGAAAGGCTGTTTCGGAGTGCATCGGAGATGATCGGCGCAAATCAGGGACCGAAGTCCGAGTCCAAAAAGAGTTTGATCGGAGACTCTCGGCACATGCCGTGAACCCAGCGTCGGCGCGTACTCTCCTACTCCCAACAAGCTCGTTGTGGGGAAAGAATGACGGCCTGGTCCTCCCGAGAGCAACGCTGATGTTGTGCCCTGCTCTCAATCCGTCCAAAGCTGAATGTTTCCGCTTTGGGGCACGATCGAGAAAAAAATTTGACCAGTCTCATTATTTTTAGGAACAGCTGTAATTTCCAGGATGCTACAACACCGGAATTTTGCTGGACCTTTCGACAATGTTCATCGAATTCTGAGTATCCTGGGAGAGTCTTGATCTCTCCGGTTAACCACTCAATGTCGCCATTTGTTTCCGTAGTGTCGGTGTGAGTCTTGGCCGCAGCTGCATTGTTTGCTCCACGGCGCCGTGCGTACTCGAGAGGCTTTGCATTTGGGTCAGTAACATCAAATGCTGGGTTCTGAGGCTACTGCGCCCATGTGGGATTGACGTCAACCTGCCAGAAGATCAATACAATGGTGAGTGCTCAAGCGCCAATACTGTACATGCTCAACAAAAATTTCCAGAGTACGGGTCTTTGGAATGAGAGCGAATGAGGGTCCGGTTGGACTTCCTCCAAGAGCGCATCATCTATAACTTTTGCAAAGTATACTCGATGGTCGGGATATTCAGGATCCCAGAATGCCAGTTTTAATGACCCTGATAAAAATCTCAGCAGTGGATGGTAGATGAACAGATTGAAATATGGTTACCTGTGAGTGCGGCATTACTAGATTGCAGTTCCACTAAAAGGTCTTGTAGCTCTGCTCGCCATCCCCCGGGCTCGCACCGCAGGTATCCCTAATGTAGAGGAGTACGTCTTATGATGTCTTGAGTGGTATCTGGGAGGCCAGATCAAGCCAGAGTGTGGCCTGGCCTAGTCTGTAGTTTACCGCGTGGGGTGTATTTGGTACAGTTATTACGTAAAGTGCGGAGTTTGAATCCCGCCCTGCGCTCCTCCGCCCTTCAGCCCCCTCGAAAACCAAAACCTAGGAGGCCAAATCACCTCTATGCCTATTAAGAAGAGAATTGTCTCCTCGGATTTCATTTTCCTGTACATCTTCACAGCGAAACGGAATACCGACGCTTGCTCCATCAAAATTTGACCTCCTGGGTTTGAGGTCGGGGCGGGAGATTTGGTGGGAGAAGTTGTTCATTATAGTAGTAAGATGATATTGCGATGCAAAAATATTCAAAAACGTGTTCTAAACGCGCGAACACGCCCGAGAAATTTGAGATTACATAATAAGTTAAATAACGTTGGGTACCAATGTCCTTGATCGGCTAATCGACAGACTACAACCCGCTAGGTACGAGTGAATATGTTGTAGCATCTGTTTATAAGAGACTAGATAGGCCATTGACGCGTCCGCGGGCCTTTCTCTGAGCCCGTGATCGTGTTGGTTGATGGGAACCTTGTTTGGGTCCGTATATGCGCCCAGAGTGGGCTGGGAAAATTCCGAGGACGCAGGAAGTTTTGTATTGAGCAGGGCTATCGATTCCCAGGGTATTGCACCTCAACAGTCGACCCGGTGGTTTCCCGCGATCTTTTTGGTTGCCTCAGAGCTGTTTCCCGGAATGGCCGTCCCAAAGCACCGCCTCCCTACAGAATGAAGTGGTTCTGAGCCTCTGGCTTACCAACCAGAGCAGCAGGAGCTAAACTGAAGCGACAGTTTTGCTCAGAATCGCGCTGGCTAGGATATTTTTTGGCAAGTCTACATCTGGAACAAAGCCGAGAAAAAGGCGCGCCTTTTTCTCGGCTTTGTTGAGTGCACGAGAAGGAAATCTGAAGCGACACTCCTGCTTGAAATTTTGCTGGCTACCATCCGAAAAAAAAAAAACGGCCCAAAGGATGGCTCTGGAACTGCGCTGGAATTGAAATCAATCCCAAGGGCAATGAATTCGGCTTCAGGCCCGGGGCTCACCCGGCCGTGGCTCACCCGGCCGTCAAAGTCACGCGTTTCAAAATGGTTGCCATTGAAGGCCCTGTAGAAAGGCAATACTGCCTCTAGCGAAATCTGGAGAGATGGAATTGTGCAGAATGGCCAGGGCTCCCCATTTCCAAAAAAAAACCGGGCCAGAAGATGGCTTTAGGACTGCGCTGGAATTGAGATCAATCCCATGGGCAATGAATTCTTGAAAGCCCTGTAGAAAAGACAATAGTGCCTCTGAGCGAAATCTTAAGTAAGAGATGGAATTGTTCAGAATGACCAGGGCCATCCATTTCCAAAGAATCCAGCCCAAAGGATGGCTCTGGAACTGCACTGGAATTGAAATCAATCTGAAGGGCAATGAATTCGGCTTTGGTCCCGGCTCACTCCACCGTCAGAGTCACGTGTTTCAAAATGTCTTCCATTGAAAGCCCTGTAGAAAGGGCAATAGTGCCTCTTGTTGGAGCCAGTGCATCCCTCGAGTGGACAGCAGGTGAGCCCCCGAACACCGATGCGCATCTGCCATCCCAGCAGTCAGAATGCCAAGATGAGCCCGTGGCCTTAGTCTCCTAATAAATGTTTCATTACAGAACTACAACTTGAATATGCATTTGCGTTTGAAGTTAAGGCTCTTCTGAGAAGCAGACTGATTTGAGCAGGAAGGACACCGCAAAGCAAAACCGAGGGTGTTGAAAGCAGCAATATGAGGACCGAGAATTGTAATCGTCATAACTGCACGTAAGATGATGGAGGGAAATATGAGAAACGAAATGTGTTCCAGGATGGCTTGGGAAAGAGGTCCATGTTACAATCGAACACCTTGAGCGATTTCACTTGAGACAAACTTAACCCGGAAATTCCAGAGCTCCAATACCGTCAACTACTTCGCCTTTTGAAGAGATGTTGAGATCTCAGCGAAATCTCCACTTGGATGTTGGGTTTCTATTATAAAATGTCAAGATGCTCATTGCGTGGGTTGTCTCCATGTTTTTTTCCCTCTTTCAATCCTCACACCTAATATTGTAAGAGTACTACCAAGTTCCCTGCACATCCGAACTCTACCGTCCATGTTAAGCTCATCGATTGAATACCATCCACCCGACCTTGGCACAAACTTTGTGGCCATCAAATCACCTCGAACATTGTGAACATTCGAACAGTATTCATGACTTGGATTAGGCTTCTCTGAGGCGGTAGCTGAACCTTTAGAAATTTATAGCATTATCTTTACCATTTTTATCGAGCTAAGTAATAGACGCCAGGGGCGCTTAAATAAAGACGCTCAGATCACCCGATAACCGCAACCACAAAAAAGGACGGCGTGATCCGGCCAGGGCACAGCAAAATATCCAAAAGAAATTTGTAAAAAATAGGGGGCCTTAATTTCCTACTACTTGAACAGCTGTAAATATTTAGGTAAACTTCCGGCGCATCGCTTTGCTAATACTCACACCAAGAAAGGTTTCATCTGGCCCTGGATATGCAGGCCAACGAGCGCCGTGCCAGACTGTGACCAAACTCCGATTGGAAAAAGCAAAGATTCGTTGTGGGCAAAATCCAGGCTCCTATCCACCACACGTTACGGGATTGGGGAGACAGAGTAGTAGGTGTAGTTACAAGTGAAATCCGTGCCCTAGCACTCGTGGTCATACAAAATGTCAAATCACTGTTAGCCGACATAATAGCTTCTGAACTTCCAAGGCCCCAACCCCTCCACGGCGGCTGGCATTTAACAGGCGTAAACAACAAAGCCACATTTTGCGAAAATATTCCTTCCTGACATTTACCTTGCACAAAATTTTTGAGACTTGCTCCGATGACTCCCATGCAGTTGGAGTTGTTTATTATATATAATACAAGCGGTTGCGGACCCGCTCCGCGGTCCGCCACCCTCTTTCCGAAAGCTTAAAGCTGATTAGCTGGCCGCCGATTCGGGGGAAGAAACCGACGATGTTGAAGGAGGACATGGGAGGTGCATGGGAGGCATTTTCGAGGCAGAAGATAAGGGGCGGGGGTCGTCGTGTCGTCGCGGTGGGTACACGTAGTGGTTTCTCAAGAAGGGAAATGAAAAGCTGAAATGAAAAGCTGTGGAGATGCGAGAAACATGCGGGAAGATACGTATCCGTGTCGGAGAGATGCGTACCACGGTTCGTTCCGAAGCGGAGTTTAAAAGGCTCCGGACACACGCAATTTTATAAAGAGAGAGAAGGCACAAGAGCCTGGTCATTGCCTCTATCCTGCTCGTCGAGAACATTATTCCTTGGATAAAGTGAGTGATTAAACATCAGGACATCCAGTAGCGGCGGAGGCACAGCCCCGGCGGAAATTTGGGTCGCGGCAACCGAGGTAGCGGTGACCCTGGGTAATATTTGGCGAAGAAAATCAACTCGAATGGCACAGATCATTGACATGAGCGTCTTCACTGTCGGGATAAACCTCACATCCATGGATGAGGTGACCGTCCACGTGCGTCATGTATAGGGTTTTGAACTCTTACCTCTTTCGGTGTCAAGCAACCCGCCGAGTCTTCAACTCCCATGATCCTGTGTGCACAATATCTCACTGTACTTGCTTACTTTGTACTTCAAACATCTTCCTTGTGTCTGTTCTGAAGGTCATACCCACAGACATTACCTTGGTCCCAATGGCCAAATTGTTCGCTCCGAGTCGGAATTGGAGGCCTGCCGGTGCTTTCCCAAAGATCATTATGACCGTTTTGATCATGTTCGCGATGATGAAGTTCCTGGAGCACCACCATTCAGCAAGTGCGTTTCACCGTAGTCTAGTTGTTACTACACGGGTCCCAGCGAGCAAGTAGAGAAATGCATTGGCTGCAGCACAGGCCTTAAACCGATGCTTACCCATCCGCTTGAAGCCCTGAGTTCCCCGCGAGTTGAATACGCGATGCTAGGAGAACCAATCTGTCGCCTCGGGGAAAATGGGTCGAGACACCGCTCGGAGCATTCCGGCCGTCGCACAAATTCCACAATTTTTTTGAGGTGTTGAATTCAACAGAGAGGATCGAACTGAGCCCCGGGAGAAGTTATGGAAAAATTAACCCAGAAGAACTCGGATACCAGGGCAACCAATCGGTTGTATCGGGAAAATTCGGTTGAAGCAGCGCTCAGAGCATTCCGGCCGTCGCACAAATTCCACAATTTTTTTGAGGCGTTGAATTCAACAGGGAGGATCGAACTGAGCCCCTCGAGAAGTTATAGAAAGATTAACCCAGAAGGACTCGGATACCAAGGCAACCAATCGGTCGCATCGGGAAAATTCGGTTGAAGTAGCGATCGGAGCATTCCGGCCGTCACAGAAATTCCACAATTTTTTTGAGGCGTTAAATTCAACAGAGAGGATTGAACTGAACCCCTCGAAAAGTTATAGAAAGATTAACCCAGAATAACTCGGATGCCAGGACAACCAATCTGCCATGCCATACTGGCTTGGGCCTGGGCAAATTCCAAGCAAATATGCTCACAGACTGGCTATTACCTCGCAATTGACCGCGAAAAATTGGGTCTTCATACCAGGTCACGTTTTTCCAGCATAATGGCTTGCCATTGATTCGGGGAATGACAGGTTGCCCACAATTTATTCGACAGCACCGCCTCCGCGAGTATGGAGAGCTTTCAAAAAGAACTAGGGCAACTGCTACTCTGATTCCTTCCGCTGCTTCTCACGCTCTACCCTCTAATGTTGTAAACCCTCAAAGGTTGCAAAAGAGTACGCTCCTCTCCACCCTTGTGGTCTAAGCGAGAGTCGCAGCAGTGAGTCACACTCCCATTTCCTCGGCACCAACACATTGCCTCGCAAGAACAAGGGCAGCTATGGCCAATCTGAACAGACAGTTTTGCTCAGAATTGCGCTGGCTATCTCCTGCCAATTTCCCGCGAAAGATCAGGTTTTCATAACAGGTCACGTTTGAGCAGCTCGGATTTTTCCGTCATTGGAAAACAACGCTAATGCCCTGTTTGGACGCTCATCGTCGCCCAGAGCACACGACAAAAATTCCAAACCAACAGAAACTTTTGTATTGAGTAGGGCTACCCGAATCTGGATAGTGCGGCTCAAAAAGACGGTCTGGGGCTTTCCAGTGAATTTTTCTCTCGCCGGCGCAGTGCGGCACTGGTGAATCACCGTTTGAATACCACATTGGAAAGCAATGCTGCATCGCCCCACTTTAAGGAGATCTTTCAGGCCCCGCGTGTAGGAACGAGGGCAGCTACAGCAAATCTGAACAGACAGTTTTGCTCAGAATTGGGCTGGCTATCTCCCGCCAATTTCCCGCGAAAGATGAGGTTTTCAGCAGGTCACGTTTGAACGGCTCGGAATTTTCCGTTTGAATACCACATTTGAAAACAATGCTGCATAGCCCCACTTTATAGAGACCTTTCAGGCCCCGCGCGCAAGAACGAGGGCAGCTACGGCCAATCTGAACTGACAATTTTGCTCAGAATTGCGCTGGCTATCTCCTGCCAATTTCCCACGAAAGATGAGGTTTTCATAACAGGTCATGTTTGAATGGCTCGGATTTTTCATATGTGGAACGAAGATGGCATCAGTAGGTAGTAGCACTCGTATTTAATACATCCGTGCTCTCCCCTCACCCGTAGGCGGATCACCGGGGACCGATCAGATCGTCCCATTCTGCTGTCATTAGGGAGCAGGGATAAAGCCAAGAAATCCCCGCTGCCACTACCACCCCCAGGAAATGCACTTACGCACATACGTTTCGTCCGCCGAAAGGTATTGACTAGCTCACGAGACGCGTCGTGTGGGGCTGCAGTTAGGATGCTCAGGGCTGCAAGGGCCAGCCTGTCATCACCTCCTAGCCGACACCCACTAAAACCTGGGGCTCCCCTGTCCAATCCACGGGGGGCGTGTCTTCATTTCGAATTATTTTGCTCCAGGTTTTGAGCACAAGCGACTTTTTAAGCGCTTTTTTCTCTATTACCCTGTTTCAACAGGTTAAGACCTTAGGGCGAACACTGGCAAAACAGGTTTTAGACGCCCAGGGCGGCAAATTATTGCAATGTTCTCCCCGCGAGCGGGGCTTTGGGTGGGGATGCGCTCGGGAAGCCCAGCAACGCTCAATTTAATGATAAACACGTCCCCCCCGAGTCCAAGGCAACGAAAAGAAATGATAGAACAAATGAAAGTCCTTTTATCAGACGAGAGTGGGGGACAAAGGAATATAGTCAAGTCAGGTCAAAAAGAGGATCATGTGTTTCTACAGCAAGAGGCACGCCGTCTGGACGAGAGTGGAATTTGAAAAGGCGAGAGGGGAGGAGGCCACAGTTCGTTATGGGTTCTGTCTATAACTACTGTATATATACTGTTCACTGCATTCCGGGACCCCGTAGCCTGAACTTAGGCTACCTTGGCCGATGTCGGTAGACCAGCTGTGTCTACCCTGTGTGTTAGAGAGGAGGTCTTACCAACTAGACTACTCGCGCGGTGTTAGAGAGGAGGTCTTACCAACTAGACTACTCGCGCGAGTAGTCTAGTTGGTAAGACCTCCTCTCTAACATATATATTTACTGCAGAATATGAAACAAGTGAGACGCTCCCAGCAGAATCGAGCCTATCTAGCAAACCTCAGCACATCCCAGTAATGTTCGGCAACTTTTAGATCTGCTATAGTTCGGAATACACTGTGGAAAGTAAACGTACTTCATCTGAGTACCTAGGTACTTAAAACACGAATTAGGTATTCAAATTGAGGTCATGTTTTTGCAGTGCTTTTTCAGGCACTCGGGCTGAGTATTGGCCAAGGTATTAGGTGCTGGGGTACTACAACTGAGTACCTAAACAGGCACTAGCTTCGCAGGTACTCTGCATAATGATGGCTAAAAGGTACTACTTCCCGACATAGTTCAGTACCGCTTACGAACTCCATCTGAGGGTGTTCCAACTTGGCCTGCCACGATCCGCTATCATTCAACCAGTCTCCATATTTCGGAATGCTTGTTCAACTCGGTTGTGGTTTCTGTGACACGCTGCCGAGATCCTTATTTTCAGGCAATTGGACGCTTGTTGTTGTCCAACTTGACTCAGTGCAAGTCGAATTCTGAGACACATGCTCGCGGCATTTGCCTACCCAACATCATGTTGGACTCCATTCCTTCCTTCATTTATGTACTCCATGACGTGGATGAAAGATACAAAGTAATGCGGCGAAGCCGTAGAGGAGTCTGAGACACCAAAAGGAGGAAAAAAGTTACCGCTTTCGGCTGTTTCTAGCTGTTGTGTTTACAGTGTTCTGTCAATCAGAGCAAACAAAACGACGGCATGTTCCGGCAAGCCTCACGCACATCCGTCGCATCAAATTTTCGTGGCGGCTCGCTGACGGTAAAGCAGGCGCATCAGCAGGCGCATCAAGCTATCAATATGTGCGATGAGAATCTGCAGATGCCAGGGAGGAGGAAATATTGAGAGAGAAAATATTATAGAGATAACAAAATGTGACAGAGAATACGACGATAATTATGCCCCATCCGACGACCCGAGTGATGAGAACCGTGAAAGGTGAGATTTGCGCTCTCCTGTTTTCGCGGCGCTCAAGATTCCTAGCTTTTCGCCCCAATTCCACGGCGGCACTGATCGCTATGGAGGTCTCAACCCGTCAGTTTCTAGAATAGTACCTCATTGCCAGTGACTAAACATCCATCAATCAGACCGGCATTTTCAATGCAGAGCTGTTGGGTCGCTATGGCAGTATTGGGCGCGGTCAACCTCCTCAGTATGTATTGCCTAAACTTAAGGAACTTCTTTCGAACTGTTAAACAAGGGATAGACTTAACCCGCGCTCTTCCTCGATGAACGTGGACATCGGCAATCATCAGCGTCCTGGCCCATTCTATGCACCCCCAGGAGAATATTCGAACAATAACGATCTCATCGCGAAACTCGACGCAATGGCCCTGAGACAGGACCGGCTTGAGGAGCGTAACCAGGAGCTAGAGGCCATCATCGCCAATTACCAACGTGCTTCACCATCTGTGCGCGATGGCGCGCCGTCTCGCGGAACGAGCCGTCAACACAAAAAACAAGTCGCGCAAGGCCGCGCCCGCGGTGCGCGGAATACCCCAGACGACTCGGACGAGCCAGACCATGTACCCGCGTCGGAACCGGAGTCTGAGGTCGAGCCTGAACCCGAGCCACAGTCCGACCAGGAAACTGATCAAGGGTCAGTCAGCCTTGGCATAGCGACTAAGGATCTCAAGACACCGGAGCTCAAACACGCGCGGGAAGTACTGCAGGCGCGTACATTTGTCATATGCGAGTCCTGCCGTTACTAATGACGACTGTCAGGCCGAAGTTTCTCTGACCTTCCGCCAGGTTATCGGCGTTCCGGGCGCTGTTTGGCCTGACCTTAGTGTTGCGCGGCAGAACGAAGTAACCAACGAACCGTATATCAATCCTGCTTTATAGGGCACGGTAGCTACGTCTGCTAATGTTCGTCTGATTACTGCGGTGGCGAAGCAGGTTAAGAACAAGTTGGGCCACGTATGTGACTTGCATTTAAACACCATCTTTCATCGCTGAGAATTGGTAGGGTCCGACATCCTGGCCCATCGGCCTTGCCGCGACGGGCGTAACCGTCAAATGGGACCCTCCCCGTGCTCATCGAAATGGCCAAAACCTCCTTCCGCTCGTGCAAGGCAAGTTGGCGGATTCAGGAGCGCTGTCAACCTACGTACAAATCGAATGCGGGATCGCCGTGTAGCGGTACGTTTGTGCTTTCTGACTCAGACTATTCACTAATATTGGCTGGTAGAAGGCAGAGCGCCGCGGAAGACCACAGGTCATCGCTGCATTCGCAGCGAAGTACAAGGTGAACCCCAAGGATGCCAAGGAGTCGTCCATGATCAATACATGTCTGACGAGGCCTCGGGCCCCGAAGAAGACGACTCGGAAACCGGTAAAGCTGTCTGGAAAACGAAAATAGTATTCAAATCCGATCGCGGCCATCTTGACGACGCTGCGTTGGCGCTCACCAACTTCCTTGAGGTGCTTGTGTGTGCCTGGCGATCCGGAGAGGTGAGTATCTCTCCCTGCATGCTTTGATCGGGATTGGCTAAAAATCCGTCAGTTGACGGGATACATGAAGGAGTTATCGAAATTTTCGGCTACGCTCGAACCCACGGTGAAGCCCAAAATTCAGTATGTTCGGGTTCCTGATACCGGTCGTGTTTCCCCCCGCATTTCCGAAATCGCTCCATTCAATTTCGGAATCAACCAGACCTGGTTTGCGTTGAACAAGAAGAAATCCGAGTACGCCCTTCTCCTCCATGATTGGGGTCTATACAAGGATCTAGAGGGCTTTGGAGGAAACCGAGCCATACTCAGGGCAGAAGATGGCGCCGTGGCACCGGTTGACTCGGGCCGCGCCGATGAAGACCTGAGTGGAGAGCATTAATGGTTGCATTCCGTACAATGTTATGATACATCTTGGGCTACATACAGTACAGTGTTACGATACATCTTGAGCTACGTCATTATCTATTCTATCACCAAATCCATGCGTCAAGAGCGAAGTTGGATACTGATGATTCTCCTTAATGCATGAAGTATATGCGGAGGAAGATGTCACTCACACGATCCATTGTGGTAGTGACCCACAAGGGGGGTTCTGTATGTGTGAGGAAGCCACGGGATATTTGGCAGTGCACTTCATTCAGTGGGATAATGAGGGGTTTAGCGCCCTGTTCTGTGGGATTTTCATACTCCTGATACTTCCAGGTGTTGATACCTAGCTCCGGGCTGATGCGAAGAGTCTGTGAGTAGGTATGAGAGTGGAAAAGTGCGAAGACTTACAATTGCTTCCACACAAAGCCGCTATCGTCATTGTCGAGGGGGCTGAACTCTGATTCTTTCATCCAGCTGACCATTATCAACAATGTATCTTCAAAGTTTGGAACCCCTGGCTGTCGGTGCAAGGATATTGCACGCACTTCCCCCGCACATGCCTCCGTCCCAAAGTACGCCTGGATAATGGAGGACCCAGCTGTGTTCCGGCGAGAGCGTTCTGTCGCTGTGATTCTGCGGCCATCGAGGAGGGCATAATTGTATATTTCTGCGAGACTGACAAGCACAGGTGTGGCGCTCCCGCCCTGGCGGGTATTATACCGAACTCAGGGGTGGATTGAATCTTTCCTGTTGTAATAGCTGTAAAGTGCAAGCCTCATGGTGTCGTCATATATCCGCTCCATTGGGGCTGCAAGCTGACCAGCTTTGACACGGCGAAGTGTGAGTTCTATAAAATCAGTGATAAATTAGACAATATCAGCCATATGTCTCTGTCTGCCTGTTTGTGAAGCATCTTGGACAGTTCCCAAAGCTTCCGTGTTGGTATCCCGTACCACAAGAGTTTGAATAAATTGTGATTCCAGCACGAGGGATGGCAAACCACTAGTAGCTCCAGTAGCAAGGAAATGGCGAAGCTTTGCGATCAATGAACATTTCGCATATTTATGAACACGGAACTTACTATTGAATCCACTGCCCCGCTGCGATGGAACTCTCGCATCATTGATACTTCAAGTTCCCCCCCAGTCCAGTTGTTGCTGTTCAGGTTTTTGAGAAGTTTGTTCAGTCGCTCTGTCAGGAAGGCCCAGAAATTGTAGACCGGCCCATAATCCACAAGTTGGTCAGGAACATGAACTCCCCAGTGATGAGAGGGCAATATTTCTGTGTTGCCATAAATCTTGTCATATTTAGGACTTGAACCATAATCAGAGGAGGCGTGTACATACCTCCAAGTAGCCAAGTAAATAGTCTTGCAACAACATTTTAATCCGCTTCAGGGAGTCTGTGCGGAAGGAACGACCAACAATGATTTTCAAAGCAGTCGCAAAACGGAGGAAATTTGTATCTTCTCCCTCCACCATTCGTGGGTATGGTTTTGGGTCACATTTTGCTTTCCCACCCCTATTCCATTTGCCTAATGCGGCTTTGTACTCCGCATCAGACTCATGCAAGAAGCGCTCCCATACCATCGGAATCTCAAATCTTGTGAGCAGTAGTAATTCTGTTTGAATGTAAATTGACTCACAATAATAGCCCAGGGGCCTGTCACTGCAAATTTATATTCATCTGCTGTGAGCGATCCACCGGCTGGCTCTCCCACTCGTAATGGAAGGTAGCCAGCCCATAACGGGGCCTCGTACTTTAAAGAAATCAACATCATACTGAATGCTGGATGAACACACAACTCACACTTTGTAGAAATTTGTGGATAAAAGCAAGTTCTCGCTCATAAGCATCGGTATTGGCACGAAGTGTTTTCGTCTTGATCCATGTACGATACCAGTGTGTTTTAGCCACCCCTTGACTTGATAAATATCATCCAATAATTGAGAACAGATTGTTCCCACCAAGTAGGAGATTGTGCATGGGATCAACCACAGTGTACTTCACCAGATCAAAATATGTCAGCCGTGCGAACTCAGTCCACCGAACCCCGTATTTCTTGAAAAAAGCTTCCTTCTCTTTTGTAGTAGAAAGGGCAGCATACTGATAACACAGTTGTCGGTGCTTTTCCCCTGTTCGGGGTGGGTATTCTGAGGCACATCAGATTACATATTATGGAACATTGTAGACATACCATTCTTCAGTGATTTCTTCGAGGAGAGTGCATCGAGCGGAACAGTACACTTAGTGCAAGGTGAGAAATTGTGGTTTTTGTCTGCAAACCCACACAGTTTACACATTGCGGGGTGGTCCGCAATGATTCCGACCAAGGCAACACGCACGGTTATGCCTGAAACTCGGTCATCAACACATTGAAAGGACTAATATTGCATACCTTCCGGAACTTCAGGAATTTTTATGACAATGCCATTGTCGTACAGGTCGATTAAATCATCCACAACCACTTTGAGCGGGTGTTGAAGCATTTGGCTCAGTTGGCCCTGGTGGCATCCCACTAAGAATTAGATTGTCGGTCCGATAGCTGACACAGACATCCATTATTATTGAGGAAAAATAAAATAGATCATAAAAGAGATAAGCCACATACTGTACCGTTCAGACTCCAGTAAATTCTGAATACAGAACGACATAACACCTGCAGAGTGAGAAGGCCCATAAGCGCTTGTTTTGCGGCCGAACCTACATCTATCAGGAGCAATATATAAAATATAAAGGCACAACAGACCAGTCAAGGCTGAATGTGGTACCGATTCTGATCTCACCCTCGCTGCTATCACCGAAGAAGAATGATTGGCCATCAGAGCCCTTGATTGTCCGCCAAACCTCGCCATCCTGGATTGTCTTGGACTCTCCGGGAGTGTGGGGGCGGACCTTCCAGAGGTTGACAGCAGCAATCATTCCAGGTCGCTGAAAAAAATCTTGCAGGCCATCAGACAGGACCTGAATCGGGGCGACCAAGTACGGTTTTCGAGCTGGTGGAGGTGGTGGAGTCCCGGTAGTCACAGATACAACTGATTCAAAGAGTCGGCGAGTGGCTGGGTGAAACAATGCAATGTTACAATCCGGGCAAAGGGTATCAGATGGTGTATTTCGGTCAAAGAGCCGATGACACTGATAGCATAGGATGTGCTGGATGAATCGGTCGTCCCGGAGGCCTAGACGCACAAATACAGTTTTCAAGGTTGCCGGCATGGGGTGTTCAGCCTCGATAAGGTCCCCAGGTAGCCGCAGAAATATGAAATTCAGGCAGATCAGGATCAGGCCACAGGCACGGAAAGAAACTTGATGGCGAGTGTGCAAGAAGGCAACCAGGAGTAGCACGCATCGGATATACCAGTGCGTATGCAAACGCTCCCTCAATGGATCCAAACTCTCCCCAGTTTCCAGATCAAAAGAGCTGACATCCATGAGGTTATTGTGGCCCGAAACCAGGAGCCATGTTCGGTTGGTTTTGATTGTCTAAATACAAACGGAAATTAAAAATCGATCTGAACCACAAGTGAAGACTTCCTGGGGAATGGATTGTGACCTGGCAACATTTTGGAGCCCACCCTTGCCGGATGGCATCCGATGATGTTCAGGAGATAAAACAGGTTGGGAATGTGATTGCTGCACTCGTGCGAGCGCTTTCGCCCTTGAAAAACTCAAAAATTTCAAGTATTGCGAGATTTGGTATTTCACACAGGAGAGATGTGTAGACGCCGCGGAGCATCAGCGTGCAGTGGCCGACGACGCGTTTGGATTGGCCAAAACGGAAGAGGGCATGGCCTTGCGCCCATTGGCCTCCTCCCGCCCATCGAAGAATGTCGTGAAGGACAGAGACCTTACGTGGCGGCAGTTCAACGTCGGGAAAAACAACATGCTTACTGCCATGGAGAAGCACGACTGGTCCCGAGACTCACTCCGTACCTTGGCCGCCTTCTGGTACAATCTCGAACTGCACCCCCAGCGCATCAAACCCAGTGGCGAACGTATCCTCCTCACCTATCAAGCAAAGGTGAGGCTTGAATGGCACGATGCCTTGGACGTGGACGAGGGTTTCGACATTTCGGAGATTAACGAGACCCTAATGCGTTCCATCGGCGACGATATCTGGGACGAGATACGCTATGATGGCATCCGTCAGGTCAGCTTTTATTCCGTTGTCCTACTCCACATTTCTAACACTCTGTCGTATAGCCACGCTCCACGAGAATAACCTTCTTGCCCTTCGGCTGCCCCTCGAAGTATTTGTGTGGATGATTTTCTGGAAGAGGATTGTCGAAGACCATCTTCTGAGGTCGCCCAGCACGGCCATGCGGGTCATCTGAAGGAATGACAGTGTCTCGCATTTCGGGCACCTTGCCGCCGGGATTGACATTCATTTTGGTGGCTGTTAACGCATTTTTGGCGAGACTTCCATGGGCAGATGAATTATCGAAAACCCAATGGATGATTGCCTTAGGGAAAAGCCGGCGCGCGATCAGAATAGCTTTGGCTGTCTGTCGAGTCCTTTATTCAAACTCTTTATATCACAGGCCCTTCCTCGTCCTCAGATGTTGATTCGGTGTTTTGTGGTGGTGGACACAAACATGCCAGTAGAGTCTCTCTCGGCTTTCTGCCCTTTTTACGCAGCTTGGGCATGGTGAACGACGTCGGTGGTGTGCGCTGGGGCAATTGATGGCGCGGCACAGCCCCCGGACCCCTTGATCCGCAATCAAAAGCGCGAAATCAGGTCCTGAAAAAGCAAATTTGAATTTTTGGAAATTCTGTTCCAGTAGGGCGATAGATTGAATTCTTTGGGTACTATATACAGTATTTCACGGGGTTTCACTGAAAATTGAAGTAACAGTATCAATTACCAAATTAGGACTCAGATTTGTCACGAAGTTCTGGCCGCAACCATAGAAGCGTTCCCCACCATTCGGAGGGACGAAGGGTTTGCGGGCAGCCCAGCGCTTCTCGTTCTTGCCGCTCTTCCACGTGAAATGCTGGGGGAACCTTTGATACGTGTATCGACGCGCAAGAACACCGAGGGCGCCGTCACTGGCGTTCGCCTCAAAGAATGCGGTGAGGCCGCAATTACGTAATAAAGGAACACTACGATCAGACCCCTGCGCCGGACGTTGCTCTCCCATTGATGAGATCAAAATCTTTTGATGCGCTATCACAATGGATGAAACATGGAAAAAGTCAGTAATACACGCGGAGCTTGCAAACGGCTGATCGCCATTGGTCGGCATCATTGATCGCCGGGACTGTACGTGCGGCCGAATACTCTGCGGGATTGCGCGCACGAAACTACGACTCTGCTCTTGGGTGGATAGATGGTCCCGAGCGCGAAGGTACGTGGAAATGACGAAGAATTGGCGATAAAAGTCGAGGAACGATGCGCGGGAAGGCGGCGAGGTGCGGGCATAGCGCGGTGAGGTCTGCGATAGAATATCTGCGATCGGGGTCGGCTTCGGGGTACAAACGAAATACTGCAGTGGTGAACTTCGCGAAGGATACGGCGTGGTCGGCGAACTCGGGGACGAGCTCCCAAAGCTCTTGGTCATCGAGGGCGAGAAAACAGGTCGCATGGTATTTCTTTTCGGCATCGTCGGTGATATGCGAGCGCGAAAACAAAAAGTCGATGTCGAAAAAATATCTGCGCAAGTCGCGGGGCTTCTGCGAATCGAATACGGGGGCTATGAGATCGTTGCGTGCTGGCATCAATGGCAGCGGCGGCGCTGGACTCGAAGCGTGGCCATTCGGATGTATTAGGGGAGTGGGAAGTGGATCATTATCTGACGGCGACTCGATGGCGGCGGTGGTGGACAGAATGTTGGTGGGAGGCAACGAGCCTGAATCGATGATTGAAACCCCTCGCGGTGGGCTCCAAAATGACAAGCATACGGCATGTCTGAGAGCGCGAGCTGATAAAATAAAGACCAAGCTCAACCCTCCAAAAGCCACAAAGCTCTGAAAGTGCGAGGTGGTACGATCATGTCCAGTGCTCGGGCACGGATCGAAGTCGATGAGCGGGGGGATGTGAAGATGTGTGAAGTTCGTGGTACGACGAGGGGCAACACGGACGATGAGCGAGGCGAGGACGACGAGGGACAAATATGCGAGGACGAAGGCGAGCGAAGGACTAAACTGGCTGCATGCGAACTGAACTGAAAACTGGGGGATTGAAAAGCTTGTGTATTGTGGGAGCAGTACAGACGAAATACATAGCCATAACTACATGAATGAAATAGAAAATGTGAAACATGTGGAGTATCTAGGAACCAGGGGAAATGTGAAATATGTACACAAAGAAATAAAGGGGACATCAAAATGGGAAATGGAGAAATAAAGAAGCTGAAGGGAGGTGGTTGCCCGTTTGGACAACTCGCCCTTGTACTCATTTTTTTCTGGGTCAAATACCATGTAAATCCCTAAAACGCAGCCTTGGAGGCACATGTACGAATTTAGGACCTCCAAATAATTGTGGAATATACGGGAGGATCAAAATACAGGTGATTACCCTTTTTGGACAACTAACCTTTGAACTCATTTTTTTCTGGGTCAGATATTCTGTAAATCCCTCAAACGCAGCTTTGGAGGCATATGTATGATTTCAGAACCTCCAAAGAATTGTGGAATGTGCGGAAGGATCGAAATGGAGGTGGTTACCCGTTTTGGACAACTGACCTTTGAACTCATTTTTTTCTGTGTCAGATATTCTGTAAATCCCTCAAACGCAGCTTTGGAGGCATATGTATGATTTCAGAACCTCCAAAGAATTGTGGAATGTGTGGGAGGATCGAAATACAGGTGGTTACCCTTTTTGGACAACTGACCTTCGAACTCATTTTTTTCTGGGTCAGATATTCTGTAAATCCCTCAAACGCAGCTTTGGAGGCATATGTATGATTTCAGAACCTCCAAAGAATTGTGGAATGTACGGGAGGATCGAAATGGAGGTGGTTACCCGTTTTGGACAACTGACCTTTGAACTCATTTTTTTCTGGGTCAGATATTCTGTAAATCCCTCAAACGCAGCTTTGGAGGCATATGTATGATTTCAGAACCTCCAAAGAATTGTGGAATGTGCGGAAGGATCGAAATGGAGGTGGTTACCCATTTTGGACAACTGACCTTTGAACTCATTTTTTTCTGGGTCAGATATTCTGTAAATCCCTCAAACGCAGCCTTGGAGGCATACGTATGATTTCAGAACCTCCAAAGAATTGTGGAATGTGCGGGAGGATCTAAATGGAGGTGGTTACCCGTTTTGGACAACTGACCTTTGAACGCAATTTTTTTCGGGGTATTGGGCAGCATTATGTACAGGATGCTCGGCACCCGTGCCGACTTTGCTTTCGCTGTGGGAGTTGGTAGTCGTTTTAGCTCCAATCCCGGCATCGAGCACTGGAACGCTCTGATGCATGTTTTGCGGTACATCAAAGGGACTCTTGATCTCGGAATCACGTACCGCCGACAGGACCATCTCTCCATCCCATTTCCGAAAACCCTCTCTTGCTTCACCGATGCAGACTGGGCTGGTGACAAAGACAAACTGCGATCGACATCTGGCACTGTTGTCCTTCTCGCGGGCGGAGCTGTCTCATGGATAAGCCGTTTACAAAGTATCGCTGCCCAATCAACAATGGAAGCCGAATACATCGCGGGAAGCCACTCCAGCCGGGAATTAATGTTCGTTCGGAACCAGCTTGGCGAGCTCATGGGCACCCCGCTGGACCACCCATCTCCAATCCATTGCGACAATCAATCTGCTCTATCTGTTGCGGAAAACCCAGCCATGCACGACAAGGCAAAACACATTGCACTCAAATATCACTACATCCGCGACCTAATCGACGAGAAACACATCACCATTCATTACTGTCAATCCGGCGCAAATCCCGCGGAGCTCCTGACCAAAATTCTTCCCCGCGACACCACGCTACGCTGCCGTCGTATGATTGGTCTAGAATGACTCGGACTGGACTGCGAGGTCAGTGGGAGTGTTGTAGTATGGACCTTGCGTTCAGTCCCGATGGGGACGCGTTGAGTTGGGGGTTGTATTTGGTTAACGATGCTCATGTATTATTCAAACCCTGTAGCCGATCTTTTCGGTCTGAAGAGAACGGTTACAGCGTGACTCTGAACTCTTGACCTACAACAACATATGTGGTCTGGAAGTTTTTGTGAGCCTCTGGCTTGGATGCCTTTGCGGCAAAACTTTAATGACCAGAGCTCAAACTCAGAAGAGAAATGTGTTCAGGCCTAGGCATTTACACATAATCATAGTATATGGGGGTCCCAGAGGCTAATCCAATGCTAGACTGTGGGCACAAAAAATTTACAGGAAAATTCGGATTAAATACCATTAAATACCATTAAATTTCGATTACATTAGATTATGATACCCTTACGATTAAATATCCGCCAAAACCTTAAGATTATATTACGATTATGATATGTTATGGTCCAGAGCCATATTTAATCATAATGTTCCAGCCCTAGTCGTGAAGTGACCCAAGATCGGTGCGGAATTTCAAAACCCGTGTTCATGATGCTTAATGTTGGCAACGTGGTGGTTCGTTGAGAAATTCAAAATGAACTGACATGACATTCACGACGAAAGACAGCGACAAACATTTCACGACAGTTTGACCGCTCAGTGATGACCATGAAGGACATTGATGATTTCCTGTCGTACGTGATATTTAGGGGAAGTCAAAGATCTCGCCAGGAGCGATTCTGAATCGCGATTCTGGCCCTCGATTCTGCTCTCAGAATCGTGCTAGAATCGACAGAATCGAGGGAGCTTTGACCACCCCGACTCTGCCTTGATTCTGGTGTCCGATTCACGAATCGGTTCCGGTTACCAGAATCGACGAGCGATTGGCTCCTCCAGAGGAGGAACACCGATTCTGGCCGATTCTCGTTTGGCGTCGATTCTTGATGTCGATTCTGTGTTCCAGAATCGACACTAGAATCGACTGAGAATCGCTTTGCGGGAGATGTTTGACTTCCCCTATTACTAACCTACTGGGAGGACGCGGCGAAGTTACCATGCCGCTCTTTCTCATTTAACTCCGACCACCGCGCCAATGTCCTCTCTACTATACATTTCTTGGTCTAAGTGACATTCGTTTACCCGCGCCGTTCCTAAATACTGCAACCTGCGTAACGACCATTAATTTTATTATGAAACATCGGGACAGGTATGGTATGGGTTAAACGATGCCTAAACTCCTGAAATCACTCATATTTCATGTTAGTATTTTATTTGGAGTGACTCCGGGCAGAAATGAGCTGAAACTACCCGGCTCATTTCTTTTTGCCGCCACTGTACACAGTTGGTACCGTCTTGAATCTAAGCATGGCTGGTGAGTGGATCGAAAAGTTGCAGTCAATCTGAGGCTAAGGGAGGATTGAGCAAGAGTCAGCGATGAACGCGAGTGGTGAAGGGGGCACACCTGGGTTTGTACGTCGATAATCTCGGCCTTCAACGACTGGTGGAGTGAAATGAGGCGAGAAACGAGAGTGAGAAACTGATTGAAGGAGCGATAGCCGAGTATTGAAATATGAATCAAGATGCAAAGTTAGTACCGTGTAAAGATTGCAGGTGCCATTACTCACCTGAAGACGTGAACAGAGTCGAAAAATTGAGTTGTCGACGACCTCGATCTGGAGCTAACTGAATCAATGATTTAGCAAGAGTTGAATACTAACCCTAATCTTGAAGGGGGCGTACCTGGTTTGCTACAATAGTGATTTACCGTATTTTCCTCGCGGCTGGAATTATCGAATGCGGCTGTGAACAAAATTAAGTCTTGATTACCAAGTTCAACATTAAGTCATTGTGAGGCAGATGTACTGACCAGAGCAATCGGTAAATCGGAACGCTATGCTCGGAGGTTATTAACACCAAGGTTCTATCACACGCGTTGCTCCGACTGAACAGCTGCACGGCCCCTGTGGTGATAATGAATCATCAACCAACCTTCTCGAGCTTAGCGGCATGGGTTTACTCGGTTTTTTCGTCCACCGGGAGGACACACACCTACAAAAATATTCTCTGGGGGATTGGCTTTGGCTTTCCATTCGTTGTCAATCACATTATCAGGGTTTCCGAGCGGTACTAAGGACGGTGACATTCTGGGACGGGGATTTGCTGGCTGTACTGAAATTCGTGTCATCGATAAATCCGTATACCCGGCTCACGAAGCACCAATCGCGCGGAGGAGCCGGAGGAGCCGGTTGATCGTCAGCAGGAAAATGATGACCGACAAAGCGGAGCCCTGCGGCGCGCCCTCGTCTGTGGACCGGAACGTTACCGTACGGACACCATCAATGACGACTGTTACCAGATGGTGGTGGTGGAGGAAGGAGGCAACCCAGAGGATGAGCTGCCGCGAGAATCCAAGCGCCGCCAGTTCTTCTGTAACCACTCGGTGGGAAACCCGGTTGAATGCGCCTTTCAGGTCGGAGAAAAGTGTGGATACCGTGTTTCCTTCGTCAAGCTGGGTTTTGACGCGGTGGATGTAACCGTCCACAGCCTGAACGGTGCTATGACCTGCGCGGCCGCCATATTGAGCGTCGCTCAGGAACCCGAGCGACTCAGCTTCGAACGAGAGGCGGCCCGCGATTAAGCGATCCAGCGGTTTGGCGAGAATGTTCTCGTAGTTCTCGACGGGTCGCCAGGCCTTGGGAGATGTTTTATCCTTCTTCCCTGCCTTGTGGACTGGTGTGGCGACGTTGGCTTTGAAGGGGGTTGGTTTCATGCCCAGCGCGAGCGATGCTTTGAAGATCGAGCGGACCCAGTCGGCTATCACTGGATACGCGCGCTGTACAATGCCCATTTGGAGACCGTAGCGGTCCGGTGCTGTTTGTTACAGCGGCGGTCTGATCGCGTAGCGCCACCATTATGTGATCTTATATAAGCAGATTCCGATTTGCGAATATCTTGCTTGAAAAACATGTTATTCCTTCAGATTTTGGTGCAAGGAAGGTCTATTTGGCGATATCTACTCTAGCATTCTGTCTCCTCAGAATTTGAAGATATGTGACAGAACTTGGGATTTCAAATGAGTGCTTCAGTCATACATGTCCGAAGTCCGAATTTCGGCCGAGGGCCGAGACAATGCAAGATTTTTCAAACTTGTCTCGAAAGGCACGATAAAAGTGGACACAGTTTTTGACCATTGGGGCACCCCTGGAATGTTCTCCACCGCTCCACAAAGGTATCACAGAAGTGCAAATCTTCAACAAAAAAAGCCGCCAGCTCTGGGATTCCAACTTTGGCTTACATGAGATTATATAATAGCGCGGCTACGCGATCTGATTCCCGCGGTAATCAACAGACGAGGTACGAGCAAATACATAGAGCGTCTGTCTACGAGAGACTATGGTCAGGTCGGCGCAGGAATTTAATTGGCCGAGAAACGACTTGAGAAACGATGCAGAAACGACTCCAGAGGCGTTTCTGCATTTCAAGTCGTTTCCGTTTCTCCCTTGATCTAAAAGTCAGAAACGACTTTTGAAACGACTCCAGAAACGACCCGAGAAACGACCCTCGAATGCTACTCTGACTGCCCCTATTTTCAGGCCTCATGCCTCGCGTGCGGCACTGGTTGGTGGAAAGCAGAAGTCTGGCGCCTTGCAATCTCGTCTTGTCTCGAAACCAACCCGCCGGAATTATGGGTGCCGCTAGAGCACCGATCGGTATGGCCTATCATGCCGCCCACCTCAACCAGACTATGCTCAATGAATCGCGATTTGCTGTGGGTGAGCAACATGGGGAATACCGGAAAGCTCTTTGACGCCCTACATCGGCCATCCTTGAATTATTCCCTCGTCAATGATACTGTACGGGCAATTGGTCCTGAGAACGGCAATTTGTTCTGTTCGCGGCTTTGGTACATACAGTGGCGGCAAAAAGAAATGGACATGGGTGTTTGAGCTCATTTCTGGGCGGAATCACTCCAAATAAAATACTAAAATGAAGTATGACTGATTTCAGGGGTTTAGGCATGGTTTAACCCATACTATACCTGTACCGACTTTCCATAATAAAATAAATTGTCGTTTTCTGAAAAATCGACTTTATGGATACCCACAATATCAGGAAACAGTCATAGTAGGATGAAAGTACTTCCAAAGTAGAGCTTATCCATATATTTTAGTTGAACTAAATTGATCCAGAATTGAGGTCATACTGGGCCTCTCAAGTTGGTGATTTTGAGCAAAAAACAGTAAAAATGACCGAAAATGCTAAAAATAAGGAATTTGCATTGGCCATTACAAGCTCAAATGCCTATCAAATCCAGTGAACTAAAAGGTGGTTATGGTCTATTTTCTGAGTGCTTTCATATTACTATGACCATTCTTCGATATTATGGGTATCAACAAAGTCGATTTTTCAGAAAACAACAATTTATTTTATTACGGAAACTCGGGACAGGTATGGTATGGGTTAACCCATGCCTAAACTCCTGAAATCACTCATACTTTATGTTAGTATTTTATTTGGAGTGATTCCGCCCAGAAATGACCATGTCCATTTCTTTTTGCTGCCACTGTACTGCGAGCGACTATTTGCGACATAGGCATTTTTTTCCACGCCGACCATCCGTTCTACTCAACACAACCACGTCCTCTTTTGTTTCGACTCCGTCTCCACCGCGATCATTGTCCCAGCACTCTCAAAAGATCATTGCGACAGAGGGGGCAGCAAGTGTCCCCTTGAGCGCGCAGCGCGAAAATGATGCGTCTTTCTTTGGCAGACAATCGCAGACCGCGCTGCCACCTGTAAATTTCAACCTTGATGCTGCGGCCAAACACCTTTGCGCCGTTCAGACTCAATGCCTCCTCCTTGTCATGTGCAGAGACGGAAACAATACTGATCCCCTTGCTATTTCCGTTGGCGTCTTTTTTCACCTTTGCCCACGAGACGTGGATGCGATTGTTTGAGAAGAGAAAGAACAATCCACTGTCGTCCATTTGAAACGGAAGGTTCCCGGCGAACAGATGAATCTCTTTTATCTCATTCGAATCCTGAAGCGGCTGCGGAAACCATGTCAAAGAGGGAAAGAATAACTCTCGTCGTATCTCACCTGCGTCTTGAGCTCTGGTGTTTTCGACACCGTGTGAATGGTGTCCACAAGGGAAGGCTGACTCGGAAGTATATAGTTATCTCACATTCTCGCAAATTCAGAGTGAATGTACCTGAGGCTCTGGGCTTTCGGCCTCGGTTTTTGACTTATCTTCGGTGGACGAATCTGCCTGTCCCTCTCGGCCGAGCGCGCTCCCCGGGAGGCTTTCGGCGATGAGTTCGGGGATGTTGGTCGCTGACATTCGACGTGTCTGAAGACAAGTGGGAGATTGAGAGTTCATTATATACAGGGACGGGACCCGGGCTCGACATAAGCCGGCTTTGAGGCTACCCAGGCCATCTACACAGAACGAACATATGTCCTCGGGCTGGTCGCGGACCAAGCGAGCAGGCATTGGGCGATGCTGAGGTCGGCGGAGACAGTGTCGGAGCTGGTGAAAAGGAGAGAGGACGCCTTTTCCTTTGAGTCTCGGACCTTGAAATTTTGCCCACTTTCTTATATCTATTTAGATCTATTGCGAATTTCTCGAGAGTTTTTGTCGCGCCTTCACCCACACCACGTCAGGCGGACGGGAGGGGCCCGCCGTTAGTCGGTTAGTCGCGGATATTGCGGGTATTAGACAGGTTGCGCACGAGCCATTGGAGCCACCCAGTGGCTCTCGGACCGTGCGCAAACGGGTGGCTCCACCGCCAAAATATGACGTGAATGGCTGTGAGTGGCTTGTTGGAGCCACTCGCCTGCTATTTTTGCGCACGGTCCGAGAGCCACTGGGTGGCTCCAATGGCTCGTGCGCAACCTGTCTATTATTGCGGGCAGCCCTAAACCGCTAAAGACGAGGAAAACATGCATTTGGGTCCTCCTATGTACGACATCCCTGGTTTCAGATTTTGGAAATATGTATCTTTTAGAGAGCAGTATGAACCCATTTTTTAAAAATGCAGAAATGATTCTTTCGCTGAATGGGCTTGACTGACATCAATGCCATCAATGTGAGCTGCTCGGCGTTGTGCCCGCCATTCATTTTGACCTGCCTGAAAACCAAATAAAAACCGCAACCTGGATTCTGAAAACAAAGACTCAAAAAAAAAAAAATCAAATTCAACTCAAATCAATCATTTCTTTCTGTTTGTGCCCGCCGCTTGCCGGCCACCCCTATTCATAAGTATTCTAGCAATCCGGGATTCCGATGGTTTAAGATATGAGGTTGGTTTGAAAGCGCTACATCTTCTATAGCCTTTATGTACTGTGCCACGTCTTCATTTGAGCAATTTCTGCCTCTCCATGGTGCGAATGACTGTTAATAACATAATTGCGCTTAAAGCAAAATTTCTGCGGGTTTATCGTCCATTTTCCTTCGAATTTCAGTGCAAAAATGAGCCAGAAATTACTAAGGTGTTCACCACAGAGCCCGAAGCTCTCGAATGACCTTCACAAGCCAAAAATAGCAGCCTGGGGTTAGCCGAGGCCCCCTTCCTCACACATAAATTACATGCTCTCAGACCCTCCGATGTGAAAAAAAAATGTAACTAACGTGTTGAATAACATGTTATAAACCTTCCGCTATTACACAGCGCTACTGCGTCTCCTCGATGCTAAGCTCCCCGTGACCGATATTCAGAAATCCTGCGCCAAGAGAAAACTCGTTCCCCGTCCTCTATTAGCGCTCACGAGTAGGCCGCATCCACGGTCCATGCTGCACGCCGTGTCCGGTCAATTGGTGTCCCCTTCGGCAAGACTGCGGAAGATTCTAGCTCCGTCAAAACTCGAGCCGACGTCAATGGAAATGGAGGCAGTTTGTTACGGTCAGGAAGCTTCTTCGCAGGCCTCACAGACGAAGAGCCATGATTGCGTAATCGGACCTGTTCGTGACAACCATGCAGAGACACTCACAAGTGCCATACCCGCACACGACAGGCGATCTTCCTAGTCTCTTATAAACAGACGCTACAACGAGGATGCTCGTACCTCGCATGTTGTACGATCTTCCATATATTGGAACTCTCGGTTGAGTAAATATGTGGATCACGCCCCAGCCACGATGGGTTTACAAGGTGCAATGGCCTTTGCGTCGGTGTTGGGCCACATTTGGACTCCCGTGCGATTGCCGCTAACACCCGCTTGCGATATCGAACAGTTCGAGAGGTGATCAAAACGGCACTTCCACATCACCGCGTCTTCCACTACGCGCGCACCGTGTCCCCTCAGCGCGCGCCTACTCACTCGCTTTTCGCGTTCTTCACGCGCTAAACACTGCAAACAGTATGGAGCCGTAAATCTGTACATACTGCACATACCGAGGCTGCACATAATCCTCATCTTGGACCACACGCGTACGCGTCGTACGCGTCGCGTAGCGTTGCCGACAATGATCTTGAAAGAGGGGATGCCAGGACGGGGACACGGGAGGTTCGATGTCCCAGATGCTTGCAGTACATCAACCATGGCTTTGACGCCGGCAACTCACCGATGCAATCACATTGGCGGAGCGCGAAATGCCGAGCGACATCGACTGCCAGTGCGTTTCCACGGATTGATTGACGTGAAAAAACAGGCTGATTAGATCCAACAGATGTAACTAACATTCCACCAGCCGCTAGAAGCCATGAATCATCATCTCATATATATCCTGCTCATACAAATGCCCCTCCGACATATCCTTGTCATGGCTTCGAATTTTCGTGGAATCTCGACGAAATTTTTGATACATACCCATTCAGTATACACAGGCGCGGTTCGCGTCATGACCCCGAATACACCATTTTGTCTGTCGATGCCATCAGGGCAGTAATTCGCGTGCGCGCGACGCGCTGTCAAAGCTCGGTCTTGATTCCGGGCGGGGGTTGCCGGTCTTGCATGGGGTTGGGCCCATCTGTAGATGTTGTCCGCGATCGGGCATTGCAGCCCTTTGGTCAAAAGTTGACAGCACGGTTGAGCCGTAAGGAAGTGGAGGAGAAGCTGGCGGCGGTTAGCAAACAACTAAAAAATGAGCAGTTAAAGGTTCGCTTGGAATTTATGACAGTGGGAGTTGGCTGAATTCACAGCGCGGACAGAAGGCTGATTACTTCAAGTCTCTGAAACGGGCTCGGAACCGTGTTAAAAAGCACCAGGAATTTTTCGACCTTATTTCGACAAATATTGTTCCTGGTCTTTATCGCCTTCTTTCCAACGCCAAAACGGGAGGCTGGAGCATAGAAAAGACCAGTGAGATGGCTCGCAATGCTCTCCAAGGGAAATACCACCCTCGAAACTATACAGAATTCGACAAAGACCTTGCCATCTTGATTTACGAGCTCGGTGGCGGGGCTGCCCTCCACGCCCTCAACAAAGCTCCAATCATGCTCCCCTCTCGACATGCCATCGCTGACATCCGGTGGAACCACTCTCTCCGAATCACCGTCGGGGATGTCAAGATTTCTGACATCCTGGAAAATATCGAGATGTTATTCAAGAACACTGCTGTCGGCAAAGAAGGCCGCGTCTTGATTACGCTGTCTCAGGACAAAATTGCAGGCGGTGGCCGTCTCTGCTATCTTGATGACACCGATGAGATAGGGGGACTGTGCGAGCACGCCATCGCAGAGCTCGAGACTCTGAAAATGGGCTCTGATCTCGCATCAGTCGAAGCAATGGCGACGGCTGTTCGGGAAAACCGAGTTCATGTGGGGAAGGAATTCAGTGTCGCAGCATTCGCGCGCCATGCCCCTTCGGACTACGGAGCAAAGCCAGCACTCCTAATGCCTACCTGCAAGAAGAGCAATTGGAAATCTAGCGCAAAAATCTTGCAGAAACTTATCCAGGCTTGGAAGATCTCGCCGTATGGCGAGGCTATGCATGGTGAACTCACGTCCATAGCTTCTGACGATGACGGGGGTCGCAGAGCAGCCCTTTATCTTTTTTTGCATGCACAAGAAACTAGGCCCAGACGACCCGTTGTATCGGCTTTTATCTGGACTTGCGGGCCTGAATTTGTACACCGGAGAGAATGGGTTGACGATAGACTTCGATTACAAGCATCTATTCAAACGTTTGTATCATTCATTTCTCATCACTTCAAGCTTACTGAAATGTTTCAAAGGACTGTGCAAATTGCTATGCTCGAAAGAGGGCATCCTAGTTAACGGGGTTGTCATCAACAAAAGTCTTATTGCGGGATGGTTAGAGCGGTTGACGGGTCATGATTGGTCAGATGAGAGTATACATGCTCTCCTCAATCCAAAAGACCCTCAAGACGTTCCGCGGGCTATCAAGCTTCTCTGTCTTGTAGCCGAGCTTCGTATGGCCGTTGATTCCTCCGACTTTACCCCTGCCGAAAGAAAAACCCACCGCGCTTTATCTCTCCTCGGCGAGATATTTGACGCTCTTCTCGAGCCGTTTATCAATCCCAAACTCTCGCTCTCCGAACAGCTTATCCATCTTGTCAAATTCGCGCATCTCATATGTGCAATGTTTGTCAAACACGAAACCGCCTTCCTCTCGAACCAACTCTACGGAGATCTTCAATGCATGGTGAAGAATGCTATATTCAAAATAGCCCATTCCAAGGTCTTGAATCCGCATCTCAAAGTTTTCCTTTGCCTTCTTGGCGACGACGTTTTGGAAACCCTTTTCGGTCGGTCAAGAATGATCGGCGGCCACTCACCAAATATGGCAATTGATGAATTTCGACAACGCGTCGGATCTGCCCTGCGTTTGGACGAGATATTTCGCAAGTATCCGTGGCCGGAGCGGCGGGCACGGCGACTGGGAATGGGTCGCAGCCGAGATGTCGACCATCTTACCCCCGAAGCGTGGGAGGGTGAATTGACAGCCGGCTCCTGCGACATTGATGCATGCTACGAGACTGGTGTCGCGCGAGCAGTGGCCATCCTGAGATCCCACGGATGCGACATCGATTTCGACGCGCTTTTTGCACCAGAAGACAGGGATTTGATGCGACCGAAGGGCGGCAAATACCCGGGTGTTTCGAAGGAGGTTGATAGGTCGATGGTGAACTCGGATAGCAGCCCCGCTGAAGTGGAGGCAGACACATCCGCACCTTCCGAGGTCGAAGAGATTTTAAATTTTGATGCGAAAGTCGCGCTTGCTGCTGAAAAAGCTGCCCGCGATGCAGAGCAGGCTGCTCATCCGGAACCCCATTCAATTTGGATCGAACTCGACGGCGACGAACGAAAGAAGGCGCACAAGAAGTCAGTTTTACGAACTTTCATGGATCCCACTCTGGACATCGACAATGCCAAGAGCAAGGATCGGTTACTTCGGATCCGATATTTCTCCATCGGCGGGGATCATTGGGACCGAGCCGCTGCCAAATTCCATGCCAATATCAATGACGAGCATCTCCTCAAGCTACATGGGTTATTCGCGACATTGGTATCCTTTGATACATCCAAAGTCGCCCTCGCCGTGCTTCAGTGCACGCTGATCAAAACTTCCAACACCGGTCCCTCGAATTACTTGGATGCAGCCCCCATCGCCGAGATCGCTCTCCCTGACACCCGATACGAGATAACCGGCCTGATATTATCTCTCGTTCCATTTACCAATTCCCCCGGAACTCTATCGTGGGCGTGGACTACAGATTTCGTCGAATTTGAGTCGGCCAAGGCTAAACGAACAAGTTCCGAAGATGCGGCAGCACGAATGCATCATCTCAGCATCCCCGTTAATGGGCGTTTTGTTATCCCTTTGTCTTCTGCAGATTTACAGCAAGTTTCAGTCGAAGAAATTCTTCAGATGTCAGTAACCAATTCAACCGAGCCCGCGGAAAATACTTGGGTGTTCTCGACTGCCCAAATGGATCAGATGTGTTCGAAACTGCTAGAACGAGCTAAAGACGAAGAAATACGTCTTAAAATTCCGGTATATGGACCTGTTCGAAAGGGCCGGTATCCGTATCAAGCTGTTATATCAAATGGTGAGTGGACTGCCTCCAACGCGTTCACTGCATCTAACGTTGCTTTATTCAAGGCGGAAATGAAACGAACCATATTTCCTATTGTCTCCCATCAATCCAAGCGCCTAGTCCAAAAGACAGTCGCCGGAAGTGCCGTGTTTGTTCGAAAAATATCGCCGCACCGGATCGGCAGGATCACATGGGAAAACATATTATTTTGTCGATGTACGGGATTCAAGAAGAGAATGTATCGTTGCCAGTAAGTCATCCAGTTTATTCTCATTGCAATATGCGCTTAACTAAAGCTAGGTGGCCTCCAATTACCCTTGTGGATTTTGCGGAGACTCCATGACAAACGGTACCTGCACCATCGGTATTCGAAGTGGCAACAAAGCAACTTCGACCTGCTCGGAGGCATATAAGTTTGCCATCAAATCTGCGTCGAACTCCAGCGGCGCTCACCCGTGTACCAATGTCCCAATTCGGTGCATTCTCTGTCAAGAGGTCCACTGGAAATACAACATGGAACAACATCTTCGCGATCGACACCCCGAATGGGAGCTGACCAAATCCAGGGGCGAACGAGACGCGTTCTCTTCGACATTCGCCATTTCCGAATCCGAGCGGCTCAAATTGGGAGTGCCGGAAACCTCGCCCGCGTCGCCGGTGCAATCAGAACAGTCTGATGCATTGCTCAATGATAGTAGAGGCCAAAAGCGCCTGCCGACTTCTCCAGCTGGAACCCCCCGTCATACCCGTGTACTTAGAGTGACCCATCCAGCGGCACAAAGCAGTCGCACTCCAACCACTAGGGCAAGTACCAGCGTTACCAGTAGTAGTTCCGAGGCAGATGTCTTTACACAATAATTTATTAAAATAAAGGAGTGCATTTGTATCAGAAATCAGTAGCTCCCCGCAAATCTGTGCAGTAGGTCCTGAATAGCGCTGAATTCTATTGGTGTGGCGCGCCGAGCCGCCGATTGATGTCAAAGTGCCCGCGGTGATCGGCTGTTTCGCTCGCGTGGCATTGATGGATGCCAACATCAGCCGATCAGCCGATCACTCACCTCTTGTGATCATCCGTGATCATCGATGATCACGTGTGCGCATTCATGACCACTGGTCTTTTGTCCAGTAAAACCTGGTATATGTAGGTACGTACGCAACTGCGTTTAGCCGGTACTAGACGCTGCCGGCGTTTAGGCGCCTACACGGAGTTAAGCGGACCTGGATCTGCCGGTCGGTTTATCAACTGTGCTCCAGATTCTTGACTTGGATGTGGTGGTGGTGGAACAAACACCACCACCTAATAATCCCACGTATCCGTACTTGTTAGGCCAGACGTATCGGCCGACATGGCCGGCCTAGTTAGGCATAGATAAGGTCGTGTAGGGCTATTCGCAATAGACCTTCCAATACCCCTCAATAAAACTTTCGATAACTTCAATATTTCAAGTGTGGACGTGTATGTGGCCGATGCGGCCCGTGCCCGCCGGGCGCGCCGCCCTCGAGCTCATCGTCTCGACACCCCGCCGCCGAGTTGGGCGCGGCGGCGGGTATATATTGACAAAAAAAATACATGATAAATCGCTAAAAATACATAGCGCCCGGGCACACCGGCGCTACAGCTCATTGCAACATGTACTCATTCTCGTAACCGTCCTCAATCCTCCGGAACTTCACTGTTCTCATTGATGGTGAACTAGCTAGGATTATATGGTAAGCTTGTAGTTACGTTGCAAGCAGCGAGAAAAAGTTTCAAGCTGGTAGAAATTAAACCAAAATTGTGCAAAGTGAAATGGGTCGTCGGGTGGCAGGAGACAAGACAGGGACAAGTACAAGGAGAAACCTTGGAAAGGAATAAGCCAGGGGAGTTTCCAGGGAAAAGTATGAGTCTAGGTAGGCAGTTTTCAGGGAAGGCGGGGACTACACGTCAAAGATGTGTGCGGGCTGAGCGCATGCGGTGGTGGTCATCGGAGGTAGCAGTTTGGAGAGTTCCGAGGTCACACCGCCACATGCGGCGATCAACAGGTGTCAATGTCAACAACAACGGGTCAAACCCGGGTTGCCGGGTTAAATTTCTGAGACCCTGACCCTGACCCGGCTCAGACCCTACCCGGACCCGGCCGGGTCAACCCCGACCCGTGCCAATCCCTAGGTGTAGACCGTGCAGTCGAGGAGGAAGGGCGCGGCCCTGCATTTCAAGGCAAAAAAACTGGGTGGTAGACCATAAAAATGGGGTTCAGTCCACGGGCCTCCTAGGGGACAGCGCTGCGCAGAGGCAATTAGATTCAACCGTGATTGCGGATCCCAATGCATTCAAGTGATCGGCCTGAGATGGGAACCGAGAGCATTGAACCGCATCGCAGGGGCTCAAAACTAATATGTGATGCTAGAAGCAAGCAAAGGCAAGTGTTTCTCTTTGAAAACTACTCACAAACCCCTCGCACTTTCTATAGAGTCATACGTTGTACCGTCGACGACCATCTTTTGACGGCCCGTCATCCCGGAAAACCGTCTCGTTGCCGTCCCGCAAACAAAGTTTTAAAGGTCCCCACGGGATGGGACGGCTAACCTTCGCACGGAACCCGTGGAACCATCGAGACGGGCACGGCGCGCTGCCCTACTTCATTCTCCTTCTCGCGGAGACGGCTCGGTGAGTTATGCAGGCATTATGTCGAGTTCCGAAACGTGCATCTGAAGATTCTGAACTTGCTCCTGCCGCGGAAACCCACCACTCATCAAGAGTGTCCGCGCAGTAGTGCTTGAGGCGTGTGGTACCCGCAGTCGAGCCGGAAAACAGCTAAAATTGGCGAAGCCGTGAACGTCGAAGCGCCGCAGCAGAACCGCGTGGCCGTTCTCATCCAAGTTCCCGCTCTGAAGTTGCTGTCACAATAGTTAACAGCGCAAACGTCGCAGCGGGGCGTACCTGTCTTCAAGCCAACTTTGCGCCCACACGGGTCGCCCACGACGAGGCTGCTCCCGACATCAGGGAAACCCTGGCAGAATTTTTTTGCGAAATTTACGAAAAAATTTGCAAACATTTCTATGCTTCCTGGAATGACCAGAATGTTGTGAATATTTGTTGCCCCCCAAGAAAATTGCCAAATTTCGCGTACTTGTGTGCACATTTTGGCCAAAGTTACACTCGGTTTTGCCGCAATTATATTAGGATTTCATATCATATCGCACTGGGAAGCACAGGAGATGACACGAAGATGAATGCATTCAAAACTAAATAATACAAGAAGACGTAGGTACGACTACAGTAAAGCTGCACCTACACTGTCCTGCACGCAACCCCTACTTGACATGTGAAGATGTTCGTTAGGATGCGGGAAAGATATAAGAGCAACAACACGTACCCTCCCATAATTGAAATAAATACATCTGATCAATGGTGGTGCTGAATGGAACCTGCGCAACATGGCAGCCGGAAGACTGGAATGGGCCGTACAACGGATACGTACCCTCACTCATATGTAAGGTGGCCATTTTGAACTTCAAGTTCCACTTGTAACAGATATTGGTAATGCTTCCGCAGGCTCGACCGATAAAGGAGTGAAAAATGAGCGCAACGTCTGGCGCGTCGACATGGTCGTCAAGAGAGAGGAGAGTCACGGAGCGGAAGCGCTTGGTACCTTCCTCGGAACCAGAGGGATCGAATGAGAAAGAGGCTACTCTCTGGCGAGAAGGCCCTATGCCCAGGAAATTAGACAAGCCATGCAAAGGATCGGACAGACTGACCTCCTTTACTTCCGGAAATCTGGGCACAGTATCAGGTCAATATGTTACAGAAGGCATCAGTTCTGAATTCAGTGAATTGATGCGCAAGTTCACTCCAAATTTGTGTGGGTTCATGAAGCACTGTATCAATGTACGACTTTCCAACTAAAGTGCATGACAGTTGAGTACTTGCACTGTAACAAATTTAATATGTAATGTACTTGCAAATACCTCCATTGTAAGAAATCGTAAAGATATATCAATAAATCTACTCGGTGTGTTGCAACGTTATGGATTATTGAAAAGTAGTGCTCCACGGGTTGAGGACCTTGGCAGCTGCAATAACTGTGCCAGGCCTTTTGAAAAGCATGACCTGACACAATAGAGATGCATTCAATTTCAAATACCATTTTGAAAAGCATGACCTGACACAATAGAGGTGCATTCAAATGGCTGGCATTTTGAAAAGGGTAACCTGGTGCAATAGAGGTGCAGTCAAATGGCTGGCATTTTGAAAAGCATGACCTGACATAATAGAGCTGCATTCAAATGGCAGGCATTTTGAAAAGCATGACCTGATGCAATAGAGCTGCATTTAAATGGCTGGCATGACCTGATGCTAGAGCTGCATTCAAATGGCTGGCATTTTGAAAAGCGTGACCAGGCACAATAGAGCTGCATTCAAATGGCAGGCATTGTGAAAAGCATGACCTGGTGCAATGGAGGTGCATTCAAATGGCAGGCATTTTGAAAAGCATGACCTGATGCAATAGAGCTGCATTCAAATGGCAGGCATTTTGAAAAGCATGACCTGACATAATAGAGCTGCATTCAAATGGCAGGCATTTTGAAAAGCATGACCTGATGCAATAGAGCTGCATTTAAATGGCTGGCATGACCTGATGCTAGAGCTGCATTCAAATGGCTGGCATTTTGAAAAGCGTGACCAGGCACAATAGAGCTGCATTCAAATGGCAGGCATTGTGAAAAGCATGACCTGACGCAATAGAGATGCATTTAATTTCAAATGGCTGCCATTTTGAAAAGCATGACCTGACACAATAGAGCTGCATTCAAATGGCAGGCATTTTGAAAAGCATGACCTGATGTAATAGAGCTGCATTCAAATGGCTGGCATTTTGAAAAAGCATGACCTGATGCAATAGAGCTGCATTCAAATGGCTGGCATTTTGAAAAGCGTGACCTGGCACAATAGAGGTGCATTCAAATGTCAGGCATTGTGAAAAGCATGACCTGGCGCAATGGAGGTGCATTCAAATGGCAGGCATTTTGAAAAGCATGACCTGATGCAATAGAGGTGCTTTCAAATGGCAGGCATTGTGAAAAGCATGACCTGACGCAATAGAGATGCATTCAATTTCAAATACCATTTTGAAAAGCATGACCTGACACAATAGAGCTGCACTCAAATGGCAGGCATTTTGAAAAGCATGACCTGGCACAATAGAGGTGCGTTCAAATGGCAGGCATTGTGAAAAGCATGACCTGACGCAATAGAGATGCATTCAATTTCAAATGGCTACCATTTTGAAAAGCATGACCTGACACAATAGAGCTGCATTCAAATGGCAGGCATTTTGAAAAGCATGACCTGATGGAATAGAGCTGCATTCAAATGGCTGGCATTTTGAAAAAGCATGACCTGACACAATAGAGCTGCATTCAAATGGCTGGCTTTTTGAGAAGCATGACCTGGCAAAATAGAGGTGCATTCAAAGGGCTGGCATTTTGAAAAGCATGACCTGACGCAATAGAGGTGCCTTCAAACGGTGGGGATTTTGAAAAGGGTGACCTACACCGCAGGAACCGTAAAGCCGGCATAACAAGAACTATAGTATTCAAGGACGGTACCTAAAGCACCAGAATTGTGACTAGAGCCTCTGCTGGGCACTACATTAGTGTGTTTGAGGTCAACAAGGGCAGAAGGCAACATTGGAGTCTAAACAAGTGTGCACGGACTTGGGCCAGAGCCAGAACAAGAATTATGCCGCATTGTTTCGGAGTGCCTTGGGGCTCCAGAGCCGACCATCCAGCCTTGAGGTTGTGGAAGCCGAGCTTCTGCATTGGCCGCTCAAAAGCCAAAGTGATATGTCGGAAAAAGTGCCCGAACGTGATCAGGCCGGATCATGCCTGATAGTGCTGTCCAAATATGAATACGATACGACAAATGGCGTATTGTATTCAATTCATATCGTATTCACCGGATTCGTATTCATGAGGTTGAATACAAATATATTTTGAATATATCTGAATATATTCGGAGTGTTCTCCTGGCACTAAGCCTGGGCCAAAATGTGTGAGAATGAGGCCTGTTTTGGTCCATGTACCCCACTATCGTTGACTGTGACCCACGACCCATGGCATTGGGGCGGAGATCGAGCCTAACATGTAGATACAAGATTTTGATGCCACCAGAAGTGGTTCGAAATCCGACGAACAACCGCTGTTGCCGATGTTACGGACCGCTTTGGCTTGGGTTTTCGGTTTCAAGTCCGCTGATGAATTTTGGACTCCACACTCTGCCACGATGAGGTCCCAGCCCGCCAAAATAGAAAGTTCAACCGTATTCGAATATATTTGAATATGCCTGGGGCGTATCGTATTATATTCATATCGTATCATGCCTTTCTCCAATATATCATATTATATGGTATTCATATTCATTCGGATATATTCAAAATATATTCTTCTGTATCGTATTTTGGCCAGCGCTAATGCCTGATCAGGCCAAGACCAGAATTACGAATCGCGCTTTCCATAATATGACAACTGTTACGATGAGGTTAGTTTGGCCTTTTTTTCTCGAGACTGGCACTTTCAATTTTGCCAACTGTTTGAGACTGCATTGCCTCCATGTTTGCCTTCCAGAGTTGTTGCTTTCCAGAGGGCAACGCGATTCTTCATTGCATCTACCTCTTTATGAAATTAAGCATGTCTGTCTGAAGCCTTTTTAAACTGTGCAATCAAGCCGCACTCTCCGCTCATCGGAACCAGTGGCCGAGGCCTACCCTAAATTACACAACAACTTATTTATTCTTCACCAACTCTGGCTCAACGTATTGAGAATGGCTGCAAATTCATCTGGAAATAACTCTGCAAATCAGGTGAAGTGCCAGGGCTTTCAGATATGCTTAACTTAATAAAATGTCGCTGGATTTCTGGCGCTCCTACGAGCCGAATGCAGCTTGTTCTAGTTCAGGGCGCTTGCCGCAATCTTCCGCTCTCACACAATCACTGCTTCCATCTAGACTCGTCACCAGTCTGCCATGGACGGCAGATCTTCGTGCAAGCACGTTGCCGTAGGCAGACTGGTAGTTCTCGGAAGCTGTCATTGGTCTGCGCGTGGAGTTTGAAATTTTGGCTGGTGCCGATGGTCGGCATCATTGTGGCTGTGCATTGCCCTATAAATGAGGTTTTTCGTGCTCGCGCACGGCAGCGTTAGAAAAAAATCTAAAGAAGCAGTTTTCAAGATATTTGGATTATAAAGGCCCGATCCCTTGACAACTTTGAGAAATAACTGAATTTGAGCTCGGAACAGCAGAGAAGGAAAAAATTTAAACTCCGCGCGCAGCCCTTGCACAGCATCTGAGAACTACCAGTCTGCCTACGGCAACGTGCTTGCACGAAGATCTGCCGTCCATGGCAGACTGGTGACAAGTCTAGCTTCCATCACTTCTCTTTCAGATAGATCCACGAATCACCTTGGATTCTCCGATAAATTAAAAGTGCATCCTGTAAATTAAAGAGGCTCATCCTCTTCGAACAGCTTTCATGTATAAAGAGGGGATGGTGGTCCGCGTCAGCTGCTTGTTCTGATGAAAAGCTGCTCTTGTATAAGGATTTTAATTTCTGTCAACAGTGTCAAATCTTAGGTTACTTCAAGCGGCAACCTATATTGAGCTCTGAGCACAGTCTATCGCATGTAGACTCATAGGTACTTTAGTATAATGCCAAGTTATGGTTGACTTTGTAGTAGTCTGTAGCGCCATACTGGCGATCCTGGCTACATTGCATTATGTGAAGCGCAGAGTGTCGACTAGACAACGACTGCGGTCGAGCGTAAGTCAATCAAATTAAATAGTAAACTACTTTACATACCTGCGGTCGAGCGTAAGTCGATAAGACTCCCGGGATCGACAGCAGAGCTATATACTTATAAGAGGGTTCCGGTATCGACCGTAGAGAACACGTGTATATCTACTGAGTAAATACTTGGTCATTCTAACACTCCCACCTAACGAGATAGAATATACACGTTAATAAACCCCCAACATGGAACGAAATTCTTCCACTTTGAGGCGTCCCAGAGGCTTCGTCAGAAGATCTGCGGGCATTTGAACTCCAGGCAAGTGCAAGACTTGAATGATGCCACGCTCTACTGCCTCACGAAGCCAGTAGAAGCGAAGATCAAGGTGTTTCATGCGTCCGTGGTGCTCTGGATTTCTGGCTACAGAAATTGCCGACTGATTGTCGACATAAAGCGTGGATGCAGCTGAGAGGTTAAATCCAAACTCGGTGAAGAGGTTGCAGAGGTACATGATTTCCATTCCCGCTTTACACGCAGCGATGTACTCTGCTTCGGTGGTTGACAGGGTGATGATGGTTTGTAGTCGACTTTGCCAGCTAATGGCTCCGGTGCCAATTTTTACAACCATCCCCGAAGTGGATCGGCTGTTGTCAGGATTACCTCCATGATCAGCATCTGAATATGTGGTGAACAGTTCATCAGATGAATTGTCATGAGGGGCGTAAGTGAGCTTCATGTCAAGTGTTCCCTTGATATAACGGAACAAATGTTTTACGGCTTTCCAGTGCTGAGGCCCAGGATTAGAGTTGTACCGGCAAAGGACTCCCACCGAATAGGCGATATCTGGGCGTGTTACGTTGGCGAGGTAAGACAATGCACCTGCTTCCCCTTCTTTTTCTTCTTCGCCTTCGGGGACACAACAGGCGCCTCCGAGCCAGATCGCGGTGTGGGCGGGGGCGTGGGCAGCGCCGTGGCGTCTTCCCCAAGAGCATCCCCAAGAGCATCCCCGGTACGCTCTCCCTCTCCCTCTCCCTCTCCCTCTCCCGCAAGCTCCACCTCCACCTCCATCCGCGCACCCGCACCCGTATCTTTCTCCACCTCATCCGCTGCCCGGACGCGCGGCGTAAGTGGTGCGGGCGTCGGGGACGGGGATGCGGATGACGCGGAGCGCAGGGAGAGCGAGGACGACGACGCGCTGGCACGGCTCCCCATCCCGAGGCTCACGCTCCGCACCACCCGCGCACGCGCGCCGTCCACACCCATGCCCATACCCCAAATCCCGCTCCCACTCATCGACGCCGTCAGCCCCCCGCCAAACTGCCCCGGCCTCAACGTCTCCGCCGAGTCCCCCGCATACACCTCCGGCACCTCGATGGTCGGGGGCGGTCGGGATGGCGGGGGCGGCGGGGGAACGCGCTCATAATACAGCATAAACACCGCGCTCCCCTCCGAAAGCACCTGCTCCACCCCACAGCGCTCCACCCGCGCGTCCGAGATGCGCAGCCACCCCGTGCCGGTGCCGGCGCTCCCCTCGCGGGTGGGGGGCGCGGGGACGTGCCCTGCTTGCGTCGAGGGTGTTGGTGTGGGGGCGAGGGACGAGGAGGATGAGGAAGGGACAGGCACTGGGGCGCGCCGGTAGCAAATATAATGCCCAAACGAGTGCTGCCCGTAGTGGCACACCGCCGCCGCGAGCCTATAGAGGCACTCCTCTTTCTCGTCTCCCACACTGGTACCGTCATCCACTGCGTTGGTGTTGGTGGGAAACGCGACCTGCTCGCTGGGGTTGAGGGTGGTGCCGCTGAGAGCGACGGTGGGGTCAAGGTTGAGGACGCCGCTGGTGGTGTAGGGTGCGAGGTCGAGTAGCTCGGGGAAGGCGACGATCGCATCGTTCCTGGCGACGCGGAGGCCTGTGTGGACGGAGCGGTTGATGTGTAGGGCGGGGGGGGGCTGCGGGAGAGGAGGTTAGTCAGTTTCGTGGCAGTGGTAGGGAGGAACGAAACAAAAACGACTCACCCTCCCAATCATACTCTGCCTCGTACACACCCCACCCGCCACACGCTCAATCCTTACCCCCTTCAGCGCGTCGCCCGTCCCCTTCAGGTTCAAGTTCGACGTCCCCCCACCCGCACCCGCACCCCCATCCGCACCGGCACCGGCACCCCAATCCCACTCCCCCTCCAGCTCCTCCTCCTCAATCCTTCCCGCCTCGAGCGCGCGCCTCACGCGCGCTTCCATGCGGCGCACGGCTTTGAGGCGGCGGAGGCGCGAGGCGGTTACGGTGGGAGTGATGGTGATGGTGGTGGTGCCGTTCTTTTCCTTTTCCTTGTCCTTTTCCTTGTCCTTGTCTTTGCGGTGTTTCCTCTGCCCCTGCTTCTTCTTCTTCTGCCCCTCCATCTCCTCACCGTCACCCTCGCCTTCATCCTCGTCCTCGTCGGCCTCGGGATCCGCATCCACGTGCCCGTTCGCATGTCCATTCGCCTTTTCGTTCCCATCCACGTCTGCATGTCCATTTGCAGTGCCGATCATCCTATTCGTGCTCGTGGCCACAATCATCCCATTCACCCGCCCCGACGGCAGCGGCGGCCCGGCGGCAGGGGCAGTCGTGTAGGACCTCGAGGGCGGTGTAGGCGCGGAGGAGGGCGGGGAGGGTCGTCTGTCGTGGGGGAAAGAGGGATGTCAGCTTGGCTTGTTTTTGGATGCAGACAACGAAAAGGAAGGAGGAAGGAAGGAAAGGGAAAAGAGGGTGAATGGAAGGAGGGAGGGAGGGAGGAGACAGGGAGGAAGGAAACGAAGCGGGGGAGGAGAACAATTAATAGGGAGAGAAAGGGATAGGGAGAACAGAATAGGAAGAATAGGGAGTATGGAAAGAAGGAAGCCAAGAGGAAAGCACGCACCCCACCCCACCCCTCACCACCCCCACTCTCCAACGCCAACTGCACGCTATCAAACGCAAAGTGCCGGATCGCAGCGGTGTAGCCGCATCGCACGCATGCGCGGCGCGTCGCGGTTAGGCCGTCGAAGGGGCTTTGCTCGGGTGTGCCTGTGGTTGTGACTCCACCAACGTTAACGCCCACACCCGCACGTTCGCCGGCGGAACTGGACTCTCCCCCCGCTCGAGATCTGAGAATGCGAACCCAAACCCCCGATCCCTCCCCCCCCTCCCTCCCAACCCTCACGCTCTCCTCCCTCACACACTCCGACAAGAGCTGGAAGAGCTCCTGCGCGTCTTGGTGCTCGTGCGTGGCGAGGAGGGCGGCGGCTTTGAGGCTGTTTGTGTTTAAGTTCGTGCTTGAGGTGTTTGGGTTTGTGCTTGAGTTGGAGTTGTTGTAAGGCGAGGAGGAGTTGGTGGTGTAAGGTGAGTAGGAGGAGGACGAGGAAGGACCCCAGAATGCGGAGAGCGCGGAGGTGGAGGATGGGCCGGGTAAAGAGGATCCGGAGTTCGAGAAGGTGGAGGGGTAAGACGAAGAGGAAGGAGAAGGACACAGCACAGGCGGCGGCGCACACAGCGCCTCCACGAGCGCGAGGGCGCGGAGGGGCTGCCCCGCGGGTGAGGGGGTGTTGAGCGCGGCGAGGAGGTCGAGGAGGGCGTCGACGACGGGGGTGGGGACGTCGAGGGCTTCGGCGCGGGTGCGGATTGCGAGGAGGTAGGGCGGGAGGGCGGAGAGGGAGGCGAGGGCCTGGGGTGTGAAATGAGTAAATGGATTGGAAATCAGATAGAATTGAAGGACAAGTAGAAGAGAATAAGGAGCAGCAGGATCTCCCGCTGCGTGAGCACAAAAAGAATGAAGGATTTATATGCCTCTCTGTGCAGGGTACGGATTTGCATCCACTTGAAACGAACAACAGGAAGGAAGGCGAAGCTCGACATCCTAGTTACGCAGGGGACGAGGATCCACATCAGAGGAAGGAAACAAGGGAGCATACAAACAGCAAGGCAACACTCCGCTGCGTAGATGTGGGAGGAACCGGGAGAAGATGAGAGAAAGGCAGCATATGTAGAGTCCGCCTCTCTTTCCCCGGAGCGAATTGTGAAAAGAAGAGCGAGAAAAGAATCAGCAGTACCGATTCCCCTCCACCCGCAGTCAAATCAACCCAAAGATTAATGAGGATCCGGATCGGAACAGTGAAACACTACAGAGATATGGGCACCGGGGTTCACCATAAAATGACGAATCACCCAGAAAACGACAAGCAGATAAAATGGTTCTGCTCTCCGCTCCAAGTGGTTTCGACCAGCCCCATACCAGAAAAAAAAGACAGAAATGACCCAGCACACACCTACAGCGTAGAATTCATGAAACAGTGAGTTCCAGACATATTGACGAGGCCAGGAAAGTACGCGTCCGAATCGACACTCTTCTCGGTCTTGTTCAAATCCGAAACTTGTTCCGCACGCGTCCGGACGCGCCTCTTCTTCCCGTCACGGTGCTCCAGTTCCTTTGACTTGTCATATTGCGAGTGTCCCCAATTCCACGGTAAAAGCGCCCCAGGGGCCATGGCGGGCCCGCGGATCCTGGGTCGAAGGAAGGAAAAGGTTTGGAGAGCAAGAAGCGGGATGAGGATGAGGACGATGAGCGGGAGGATCTGCTGGAGGACGGCGGCGCTGGTGGCGGGCATAGGCAAAACACCTAAGCGGTGCACGTGAGAGTCACACGTCATCAGCCCCTATTCAGACTTGCTGGGTTCAGCTGGTGCGGGAATAGATACATATTTATTGATGTGGATAATTTGAAAGTCTAAAAAGAAACATTGCCCTTTTCCGCTTTTCTAGCAATTTTATTGCGGAAACTCCTGAAAAACGTTGGAACTTGACTGGCCGGTAGGGAGCGGAGTTTCAATCGGCATTGACGCCGACACACTCTGAGCTTTACCCTTGATGTACTCAGGCCGTTCCACTCTCCTTTTTGCATTATCGTGCTTGGCCATCTTTCGACCGCTGTGTCGTTATCCGAGGGCAGTGAGTCCTAAGTATATGTTGGACAGCTTGCTGGCAAATCTCTCCCCACGCCTGTTCAGTACACCTTCCATTCCATCGAATCGAACAATCTCCAAGTGACGGCACCACAGCACACCACAGCACCCAATTTATTAAATGTCCCGCAGCACCTCCTCGCCTGTGGACCGTTCCCTCCCCCGTTCTCCTGCCTAAGATCTTATCATCTTGGTACCTTCGACCCTCCGCTATGGAATCCGACAGCAGTCTTTATAGCACGCTACTCTTTCCGCAACGAAAGGGTTACCCTCTGTTCCAGCCACAGCCGTACGACGATCTTCCCGAAGATTCCAAGAGGACCGGCATCCGAATCGGCGACGTTGGTGTTGTGACTGCGCCGGGATCCTTCGATTCGATTTTCAATATTCTCCATGATGCTGGAGACCAGATTGTCAATCGCTTCGGTGTCCCTGAGCACTTTGTGCGGCTCGAGGTCGACGATCGCGACGTCGCTTGGCACGAACTCCGTCATCCTCCAGGGTCCGACATATCGAATACCACCATCAACAAGACGCGCGTCGATATGACCGCTAGTGTCGAGGACAACGTGTGCGCATACATGCCACCCCTGGGTCTCTCCCTTTCTCATCCTTGTTCCTCCAGGTTTTTACCCGTTGGCGCCGGTGCAGAGGTCACGGTGTCGGCCAATTCTCAACGGACAGCCGTCCTTCTGCTGCCGGATGGCGCTTCCAGCTGGGATTTGCGCCCCTTGCAATTATTCAAGGATTACGCTGAGAAGCATACGCAAAACTGGTACAAGTTCGTGAACGGGGTTCTCAAGCGGAGGATCGCTAACGGGGATTTATATCTTGTCACCGGAGTCACCAAGTCGTCGTCATGGAGCGTCGCAGCCGTTGAAAAGGGCTCTGGGGATACTCAACTTTCGTTGAAGCTAAAGGCCGTGAAGATTGCGGCCGCCGGAGCTTCATACGGTTGGTCGTGGGAGAATGCAAGTTCGGGAGGATGCCACTCTGGTCCACGTGGACGGCAGGCCCTCGAGGCGTGGAAGGATAATCAGACGGTCTTTCTTCGCGGCTACAAGGCCTATTTTAGAGTTCCTCGTTTGGCGAAGTTACCCAAAGCGCTGGCGATCGTTGATTCCGAGTGGCCGGATATCCGATGGAAAGGAGACGTGGCACCGCACTCAAATTCCTCCTCCACCCGAAGTGGAACCTCCAGCGGCTCTGGTACTCAAATTACCGACAGGAATGGGAGTAACGGTCGTTCGTCGTCGGAGAGTGTCGATTCCCCGTTGGATGACGTTGAATCGCTCTCGGACAGCGTCGATTCGCTTGATCTTGTTGCCACAGCAAGTCGCACACCTTCCATTCCAGTTGTGTTACTTATATTCTTCCAGGGATACCATCCGTCCCGTGCAATTAACGAACATCTCCTTAATTGTGTGGGTATTTTTGCTTCTTTTGTGTATTCCTTCCTGTTCACTCAATGGTTCTTAGGCTCCAACCGCTACCGTCGCAATCACACACGACAATGAATGGGCGTCTGTATTAACCGAGGTAAAAGTGGCATATCCATAACTAACTGCATCCTGACACATGGTGGAAGGACGATGAGGAAATGCCGACCCGCTACGAACTCATCAGGCGTATTTCCAATAAATTCGACATCGCCCTCACTGAGTCTGGTATTATGTCTCTCGGTTTCTCTGTCTCGGTATATTAAACCGTCATCCAGGTGGTGTTTCCCTCCAGCTACGAGGCACTGACAACGCCGCTGTCGATGGTGAACCAGAACCCAACAAGATACTTGAAGCGTGTCCAGATTCCGATGAAATGTCGAGGCCGCCCCTCGAGAACTCGGACATCAAAGTCGTACCTTCATCTGCCGATATAGCTCCCCGGGCTCATGAGAAGATTTCATCCACTTATAACATTCTTGATGATTTCACTTCCAAAATAATGAGGCAAGCAATATTTCCACTCCCCTGCCACCATGGTCAGCTCAATCCAAATAGCTCTCCTCTATCACAGACTGCCGAAATGCAAGAACTTGCGACCAAGCTTTCGGCCTTGAAAAAAGCCATGTCTGTATGTGTCTGTGTCAACCTATCGGTTCTGTCATCCTGATAGCTCTGGCTGCAGGCCCCAAACCCCTTGAAAATGAGTGGTATTGTCGTTCCTTTGCCAATTCACTCCATCTCTAAATTCTTCAAACCATAGACTCGCCTCTGCGTTATCTCGTACGCGAGGCAGAAGCTGCGCTATGGGACGACCTGCCGCTCGAGACCATTGCCATTGCACACAAGAAGAAGGCCGAGTCGTTGCTGGCCCGGAGCAGTTTCGTTTCGTCCAGCGATTCTAATATTTCTGCGGTCTACGTCGAATATTTGAAGTATCTCATGTTATATCCACACAAGAATGACCCGGAGTATGTGAGTGACATCATATTCCGGCTTTAAACTCTTGCTGCAACTCACCTTGTATTCAGAAACAAACGTACGCAAAGCTTTACCCACTGGAGAGTGTAATCGATGGTCTGCGAGCTGGCCAGTCACGCACACTGCTGGGTCGCTGGGCCCACAACCAAGCCTTACTAAAGTTCGGCCCTTTTTTCCTTTCTTTCTGTCTTTGGAATCTTTTTCTTTTCCTTTCGGGCCAGTTCCAAGATCTCGAGGCCTTTTGGATCTGGCCCGCCATCAACCACACGCGCTCAGAGAGGGGCTACATATTTGGCCATTGATCCCTCGCCCTCGACGCGCTCTCTGTGTCCTGAACAAGTTCTTGTGGTATAACAGAGCTCAGGAGCCTTATTCAACAGCAAATGACCAAAACCGTAGTTTGAAGTCTGTGTATCTGACCGTTTTCATGGAAAAAGCCAATCTTCCAAATCTGGACATAAATCCGATGTGCTAAGAATTAAGATACTGGAGTTGGATTAGGGCCCACCACCGGACTCCAAATCCTCTGGGAACATTCAAATGTCCCTCCATGGCTATACAGACACTCGAAAACACACGGAGAGAGCGCGTCAAGGGCGAGGGATCAATGGCCAAATATTTGGCCCCTCTCGTGTGGTTGATGGCGGGCCAGATCCAAGATCTCGAGACCTCTTCAAGGCCAGTACGATTATCGCGATAGGGCTGCCGGGCAACTAATGGGTAAGCCCTCGTAAAGACGGGATGCTCGACCCCGTTTAACCAATACTGTGACCATTACATATCCCATACTCGATTACTCTAGATGACTGCCACATAGTATCTTGTTCCCGGCGTTGCAAAAATGAAATTGGGAAAAAAAACTTTGGGTGAGGAAACCTTTTTCTGCTCAAGACCCAGAATGGCTCTGTACTGTATTCCAGTATGGTATATGAGTCTGGTACTATGATTCTCGAAGGAATGGGGATCCTGTATGAGTCTACTATGACGATAAAGAACGGCATCAGGTGGATTTGATGGCTTCGGCGTATTCCGGCTTCAGAATTACACCTTGTCCCCTTGTCGCAATATTGCAAGAGCAACGACACCGGTGAGGTAGTGGCGCGAATGAGTGATTTTCAAGTGCGTCAAGGATGCCCACGATACTGGAATCTCGTGCCAATGACGAGTAGCAGGGAGTGTTAGGCGGCGAATGCTATTGTTGGCTAGGAACAGGAGGGATGTGAGGTTGGGATCACCGATCTTTACGGTTTCCAACAAAGGAACATGTTCCGCAGTCAAGGATAGAAGTGGCGAGCCTGCATCGGGGTCTTCGGACAAGGGCGAGGGGATTTCGATGGTTTTCCATCGCCGCGAAACGGCGACAAGGGAAGACAGAAGGGGGGAGATGTCATAGCCGGCGTTGCACGTCCTTGATAACACCACGGATATTTGCAGAGGGACTACACCCGACCTCTCCAACCAAGTGGCCACCCGATCCGTGATGTGATGAAGTCGCGGTTGGTCTGGGACGACAATATGAATAGCCGCCCAGAGACGTGGCGTCGCAAGGGCAGTGCTTCGCCAAGATCGACAAATCCGCCACAAGAGAAGAGGTGCTTCTTGGGCCCTGATGGCAGGGTTCCTAGTGGAAGAAAGACAGGCCATGAATATGGCCCGGATGATATCTTCCGGGAGCCTGCGCACTGGCGACAGCAAAAGCGAGATGTACGTCGATGACTTGCTGCAGCTCTCGTCGCTTTTGAGAAATATTTTCGCGCAAGGCATCTAGCCGCGCCAGCTCCTCTGTGAGATCGTCGACTTCCTTTCGGGGGCCGTCAAGAAAATCGCGAATTTTCTGGCATTCCGAATCCGAGGGCACGATATTCGTGTTCAGGATGTTCTCGAAGGGTGAACCCATGAGCCTTCCAGGTTCGAGGCCAGTTTTTGAGATATCTGCTCATGCTGGTCAGCTCAAGTGGGGTTCCTGGGCAGAACGTACGCGACGAGATGAAGGCTGGGAAAGAGAGGGTTTCTACCACGTGGCGTTGATGGTGATCCTATTCCTCCAAATTTAAAACCTCAAAATAATTCAACCAAGTCCAACCAGTGTGAAAAGTACGGACATACCCAAGGGTCTTGGTCAGCACTCGTTCAACACATTTTGTTGAAACCATATCCAGCGACTGATGTTCGAATTTCGAACATACATATTTTCTGAACTTGAGCTCGAGTCGTGGCAAATATTATCCGATCCGTCTCTGACGACCACAGTACGTGCTACAATCTCATTCGGAGTAGAAGCCGATCCTCAGAGTCAGAGTGCATCCGGAACGTGGTTGAATTTTGCACTAGTGCTAAGATTACCTAATCAACCCGACCCGGTGGTCCACACAAGGTACATCACTTTGATGATCACTACCCAAAATTTACCTAGGACCTTGACCCCTTCGGGGCGTCATACGAAAAATTGGAACGATACAGAGAAGTGAATCTGTCTGTAGCCGGCTAATGACAGACAGTTTCGCTTCTTTTCCTCTTTTTCTTCACGTTCCTCGCCAATTTGGAACCATTTTGCTCACATTTGACTCAAATTCTCACCATTTTTTTCAGTTTACACTGGCAGAACGGGTGTTCGCGTTCGGAATCCGAACAAGAATTTTATTTGTGATCAGCTGCGGATTTCTTTTTTGTTTGCATTCGGAATCCGAACAAGAATTTTATTTGTGATTTCAGCTGCGGATTTCTTTTTTGAACCCGAAGTGAGAATACGTTCGGACTCCGAACACAAACTAGGTTCGGATTCCAAACAAGAAAATTTCTTTGTGATTTCAGGTTCCATCATACAACTGAAAAAACCTCCCAGATATTTGTAGCCTTTAATTATGGTAGACGTAATATTGGGCACAGCCTCCATCGTGGATCATTGATCCCCCCTGGCCGTGATGAAGTAAGTTCTCTTCTATTCAGTCACGGCGTCGCGATGCAGCGTCCACCGGAATCCTATCAAACCGGCACCGACCTGTTACAAAGTCGGGGCCTCTTCGCAACTGATGTACTCCGCAATGTTGAAACAGTCACTGCGAACCGAATCCATCGCAATTTGACCCCGCCGACAATCCATGGCCAGACCCAGATCCAGCAGAAGTTTGGGGAATTTGTTGAACTTCTCAAGAACCAAGGGAAAACGGAATTCGACGAGTATAACCTCCCTCATGCATTCGACGTCGGTGCCACCCTCCTGCCACTTTGTACGGTCTTGCACACAAGGCATATATCTTCTGAACTAATCAGATCTCAGCCGTTCTCATCGCTTTTATGAATTATATTTGTTTGTCGAGCCAGGGCAGTATTCAACAAAGGATAACGGTGGTTACACTCCAAAATAAGATCGGATTATTTTTGGGCTTGGTATGTCTTCCACTGAAGTTCGTAGATGCACTCTGATCATGGCAGTAGACGACGCGGCTCACCGGAAATTCATATGGCCCGCAAATAACCCGTCAACTCTACGCTGTATGTATTATCTTATACTGTGCACCGAGCTCGCGATCTGAGAGATCTCTGATACCTTTTCTATAGTACGCTGACAGCACAGCCTGTCAAGACTTCAATCTTTCACGAGATGTCCGCATCAAGCCTGTTGCGGACCAAGTTGATGTCTCCCGCGTGCTCGTACAGCTGTGGCAGCCAACACACCCCACAAAATCTACGCGCATGGTAAGTATTGAATTGTGCAATTGAATTCGTCTTCGCTGACGCAGGATTTTCAGCGTCATCAAATCGGATTTTGTATCAAGAAGGCGTCTGCATCTGGATCTCGACCGGGACAAGATGTTGAATCGTCCGCTGCTGGATACCGCAATTCGAACGAGGCGCTCGAATACAGGGTAAGTGGATTCAATTCATTTTCACTGCCTGATCTTACGTTGAAACAGGATACCCAATTTACAATAGTTCCCGCGAACAGCGTAGTCCCGCTGGAACCCGGCGATGATCCAGACGTGGACACCCGTGCCATTTCTCGTCCTCGCATGTGTGTGCGTCTCCGGGCCCGGTTACAAAAGGGGAAGCGAGACAACAAGAAAGTCGCGTCAGTTATTTCTACATTTAACAGTATGTATGGCTCATGCGCGGTACCATAGCATGGATCTTGTATTCCTGCCTCAAGATCTTTCGGGTTCTGAGCCATTTACGGGCGCGGGATACTGCATCGTTACAGATCTCGTGATGATGGTGATGCACGACCGAGCTCTTAAGCATGTGCCGAACCTAGATGTTCTTCACACCCTGATGAAGAATGCAACTACAGTTACAACTCTTCAGATTAAAGCCGAGTGGCTGAATGTCCCGATTTTGCGCACATACTCAGATAGCCAAAAGGGCGAAATATCTGCGAACAAGGCTCTCAAATATTCCACCCTATACTCACAGTATGAAAAGCTTGGAGTATTGGCCGGATTTCAAGGTTTGTCATATTCTGTTTTTCAGAAAAAAACCGGTGTTCCTTTACTGAGTCCCATTAGATAAATTCGGTCCTTATTGTCTTCGGCGAATGGCGGCAAATGAAATGGATGAGGCTGCGCGGGTTTCAAGCGTTCAGCGTACGAAAACGATGGGTCATAATCAATTCAGTAAAATTTTCCAGGTTTGCCTTTTTTCAAATCTCCACTATTTCAATGGACTTTACAAAGCTTTCACAGTCTAGTTACATCAAAAATCTGGTGCAAGTGGACCTTAGCGCTGTAGCATCCGGTCGGGAAGAAGACCGCGCATCTATAAAGGTTTTTGATTTCTCGTTTTTGTGAATACAATCACGCTAACATAAGCAAGGCGGTCGGTCGTATGTCTATGAACGCCGATATGAATGCTCCAATAGCCGTTTCACCAGAGGGGTTGCAAAAAATTCTGGACAATGCAGAGGTCAAAGTCGCACAAGAGGCGTTGGACAAGGTATGCTTTTAATAATTACGCGAAGCATTTCTCATTATGTTTGGTTTTAATAGGCTCACCTTGACCATATGCGCGCAGTAAAGGCCGGTTTTGCTACAGTAAATGAGGAACTACAGATTCGCAACGTATACAGAAAATTCAAGACAATTTTCTCAAGACATCAGCGGACCGTGTTTCACGAAGAACGCTCCCTCTGGTTTCAAAATGCTGACGAGCGCTTGCTGGCGGTAAGCCCGTTCCAATAAATATATCTTCCAACTGACACATTTTGACGTAATTCAATTCAGAGTACGACCATGGTTATAGAGCCGGTCACGATTCTTCCAGAAAAAGATGAGGAGCAAGATCTCATCAATTTGGACATGAGCGCACGTATTTCCAAGTTCGGCGACATAAATTTCAACAATCTCTCACCCGCACAACTTGAGATGTTCGTGCACGAGGGTGGCTATACTCATGCTATGCAGGCACAGGCTGAAGTACTTCAGCAATCCATCGCAGAAACCTTATCAAGCATAGAGCCTGAAATCCCGGTTGCCGCTCCAGATGTGAGGTCCATACGTCTCCGCGGAGAATTTACCCACTCCGTCATTCCTCTCCATCCTGTATATGATCCTTCGAAGCACTTCCCTTTCGATCTTACGAAGAAATTGTTCCATGGCGGATTCTCTGACGACGGGACTCTTCTGTCTCAAATAAATATTTGGAAAGTATTTTAGCGCTTCCCGAACACCCTATTACTCCAAAATTCTCAATGGAGGTGCACGGGTATCAGGACGAGCAACTGACACCAGCTGGCAACTGTCCCGGACCTGGATGCGACAAAGATTTGTCGGCAAAGTACGCCATTGCTGCTCCGACGCTAATTTACTGACAAACCATTCAGATCGTTTACTTCCTCACTTCGCTCGATTCATCTTCACCAGTGTTGTCGAGAAATTCAACAGGAATTGTCGGACGCAGAACTTCATAAACAATATCCTGACATCCCGATGGCTAAGTGTCCTGTGGCTAATTGCAACACAAAATTCTTGGCTTTGGACGATTTCATCGCGCACGTAGTTAATCATCATAAAAAAGGGTTTGATTGTCGCTTCAGATTCTGTGATGAAGAGTACGTTTTCTGAACAGTGTCCGTCTTGTCTGCATCTGATACCGGCAGGATTTGCTTCTCGAGAGGAATTACAGGGCCACATAGAGGAGCAGCACGGAATCCCTTCGCTGCAACACGGGTTTTTACAGTTCTGCTACTGGTGTCATGAATGGTATTTTTTCCACCCATATTTTTTCGTGTTCCAATAGCTCATTCGTTCCATTAGGATTATGAATCCTGTCGAGTACAACGCGCATCGCGAGAATCACTTTATTGCCGACTGGGAACCCCACCGCCTTGCCCTTGAATCGGGGAAACCAACACCGCTCGAAAAATGTCCGAAATATGCCCTCAATGTAAACACGGGTCTTGTCCGGAATCCCGGAATCTGCCCTTTTTGTGCTTGGGATCCTGATCTACGACTCTCGTGTGCACACGCTTGGCTTCACCAGTAATATTTTCTGTGCCAGTTATTATTCCTGATGTTCAATACCTTGCAGGGAAACTGCGTCTAACCTAGAAACACACATCATGAAGCACCACCATGTACCTCTCGCAAGGCAGCACGAAGCCGGCATTCTTCTCGCATGTCCGTGCAAAATGTGTCTGCAATCACAACACACAACATTTACACTCAAGGACCTGTACAACCATTTGATCACGGTTCACAATATCCCTTTACAGGGTTGTCTAGCCAAGAAGAAAGGTACCGGCGAGTTCCACCCCATCCAGCGACTCAAAGATTTAAAACGGCCCAATAATGTCGGTGAAGATTGGATTTTATACGGTTCCGACGGTTCCGACTGGGCTGAAGAGTTAACGCCACCGGCTTCTCCATCCGCACCTGTGCCTCATGATTTACCAGCACTTCTTAGCGATTCTCCCAGTGATTTCAGAGACCCTGGTGATAATCAGAAGGCGTTGAACAATGGCAAGCCCGATTTGGCGTCTTTGAGATGACCTAACGTTTTGAAGGCATCGGTGCAGAAGCTGACTTCAAGGAACAGGGATATACACACCCTGAATGCGATTTCCGGCGGGGTGTCGACGTCCGCCATGGGGGCGGTTGCCCGCTCCTCCAGCTTGGCAGCCGCTCTGCCTGCCGCACCAATTGAATGCTTTGCTCGCGAGTAATGTATATGGCCCGGCTCGGTCCGTCGTCGTTGTCGTCGCTCGGAGCACTGTATTTTGAGTCACTCTGGTCACTTTCCAACATAGCGAAGGGGATATCGGCGCGTCTTTTTGGGATTTTGCAATCGAGTTAAATGAACCTAGACGGAGACGATGGGTGCGCGCTAGTATATGTTCAGAATCAATGCGTATGGAACGACAGAAGCCCAATCATCCCACTCGTTCCCAAACTCTTTCTTCAGACCGTCATCTTCCTTGGAAATTCTGGAGACCAATCCAATGACCACAAGAGCCATTATAAAGCAATCTGTGCATTGAAAAGGTTCAATTTTGCATTCAATTAAACAGTCTCATCCCGCAGTGTTTGCCCCACACTACACGATGGCACGGTTAATCACAGACTATATCCCTGCCAAATACAGCTGTTTTCACATGCTCAGAAAAGCTTGACTTGATATGGAGAGCTAATTGAATGCTGCAAATCGACAGACGATACCCAGCACTATTCTGAGCAGTCCTGTCTGTTTGAAATTGTCCGCACTGCTCTGATCGTCGAACCAGGCTTTCGAGTAGGACGAGCGTCAACATGTCTGGAAGAGAAAGCCTGCGACAGCTGACAGGTGGCGGTGTAGATAAGATGGTGCGTATTTGATCTACACAGACTGAGGGAGCTACGGATCCTACTCGACACTACTACTTCGACACCGGCCGAAAATTTGCGTGACACCCCCAAAATTTCGACATCCCGACCGAAAATTTCGTCTTTTTTGCGTTGTTCAGGTGGTTCTGGGCTCTGTGTCACACTCCAGAGGTTCAACATCGACACCGGGTGGGTGATGCATGACTGTCGATTTGAACTGAATTACACGATACTAGTGCGGGAAGACAAAAATGTCTGGGTCCGGAACGGGCTGTGTGTGAACGTACCGGTTCGGGCTCCCGAGATGCACCGATTAGATCATATTCCTGGTGCATTTCCGGGTCTTGACAGCTGCGTCGTTTCTACATTCCGCAACCCCGGACAGGGAATGGGGAGTAGCGAGGGATTCAATTCCTCGCTTCGCCGGTGGTTGAATATTCCCTTGATCTGTAAATGGATAGATTGGACATCGCAGAGGATTTCCCAAGCGAAAACGGCGTAACCATTCTTGTCCTCCTCCTGATTTTAGCCGTTGGAAATTTGCTTGCCAAACAACGCTACACAATCTGGGAGAAATGGGGAAAATGAGAGAAACGAGAAACAAAGTCAATCCAATGGCCAACCCCAACTTTGCCAGCAGCGAAATATGGCTCTCCCCCCTAACTGAGCGGGGAAAATTTAACTCATTGTGCCTGTCTGCGCAACTTTTTCTGTGAGTTTATAGTAATACTTTACCGCAAGAGCCGCTTGACGGCCTTGTACCTCAGTCCATGACAAATACTCAGATGATGCTCCTAGAATTTAACCGAATCAACATTGAACGATGTCGCGGGCCGTGAGCCCTTCCCGGAGGTAACACATGGTTTAAAAAAGTTCGTTCAGATGTATCTGGGGTCCTTCGTCCTACAGTAGCCGACTCCCGGGGCTCAAATCCTGAATGATAAACTCGCCAAATGTGAGCTGTCCAGTCCTTGTTACCATAAAGTGGGTCTTGTTTGTCTGTCCCTACGAGCCCAAATCTTCACGGTATTTGATTTATTTGATGCACGTACCGTGGACCCGCGTTCTCGGGATATCACCGCCTTCATGACTCCTCTTGGCCTCCTTCGAGTTGCTTGCCGCAAGGCTTCACGAATTACCCAACCGAATTTCAGCAGCCAGAGTCTCCAGAAAAATGAGCTGAGCACTCCATGATAAAAATCATTTCGCCTCGTTCCCAGGAAAGCCATTGCAATTTCAAGCCGTTTTGTCAGCGAGAACTGACAATTGAGTCAGATTTGATGTGTATCATTGCGAATCGCGTGACTTGGGCATCGCGGAGCACTGAACAAAAAAGCCACAAATATGTGTATGTACATATCGTTGAACCGTCTGTCATTGCGAACCGCGTGAATTCGCCGTTACAGAGCACTCAACAAAAAGCCACAAATTTTAAATTGTGTTCTGCACCAGTCCACCTTTTTTCTTCTTCTGCGGGGGATCCCCGAATAGCTCGTCGGGTTACGAGTACTTATGTAATCGTTTTTAATCTGCCGGAGTGCAGATTTTGCGACCTGTTGCAAGACTAGTCCGGTCCTATTGATTAACACTCAATAGTGGCTGTGTTGAAGTCTTTCTTATTTTTAAATTTCTCATTAGATTGCGATCTAATGCAAATAGTGGCTGTATTTTTTGCTCATGTAATTGATTCCCCCTCGCGAGTGTTCGATCCCCACAGCTAACATTTCCTTTGATCATTTTTTTCTTACTCGTGAGTACAATCACCCATTGCAAGGACCTTTACAACAGTCAGCAGCTGAGACTAGTATTCCAAATCCAATCTAGACATATTTATCGGTTGCATGGAAAAATTCGTGCTCTGGCGAAAATTATTAGTATGCACCTTAACTCGCTTCGGTGCATATCAGTTACATGGCTATTCTCTAGAAAGGTTCATCATCTTAAATTTGAGACAGGAGAAGATTCTAGAGTACATCTGAAGGCCAACTGATGCAAAAGTAATTAGAAAGAGGAGCAACACGCATCTCAGATCAAATTGGTGATAAAAGCCGGTTTAGCGGATCATGTCGGCATTCGGAAACCACTGAGCCGTGTTGGAGCCGTGCATCGAAATGTGGTCGGAGTTGAACCCCGGCCAACCGGTATGCAGATGAAGTGGGTTAAAAAGCATCGGATAGACTATTCAGGTCGGGATTCCGCTACATGCACATCAAGGTTCAATTTTCTGGTGTTCAAAATCATTAATGTTACCTGCACACAAACTTAATTTGATTGACCTGAAGATTTGGTGCTGAGTCCACATAGTGCTGCCATCAATTGAGTCTCATAAATGAAAGTGCTGAACGCTGAGCCTTTTGTCAAGCAAGGTCTGCAGTCAGAGCATTCTAGTTTAAAACTTTCAGCTAAAAATGTGTTAAAATAAGCTCTATTATCATGTACTTTTCGAAGCTTGAGCATAGGGAGTAAAGTACATAAGTACGAAGTCTGCCGCATGTGCCGTGACGGCCCCTCTCCCCAAGTAGAATTGTAACGAAGCGAAGGCGCGACTCGGAAAGGCTTGTGCGCGCTGGGACAACTTTGGGAACACAGTGCTGAGGGACTGGACCCTGCTGTGTATAATATATCATCACTGGACAGTAGTCTCTTCTAAACAGACACTACAACATTTCTGTGCTCGTACCTCACATGTTGTGGTCTGTTGATAAGGTTGATATCGCGATCGCTGGCCGCGTTATTATGTAATCTCAAAATTCCCGGTGCTCGAAACACATCCCGCACCGCGTTTTTTTGCAAAATTTGTCGTGGTATTAACGTGTAGCAACCCAACAACACCAACTTCTTAAGCCAAATCTCGCCACTCAGGTTGAGTGAAGTTCAAGAACGATGCCGAGCGAAAGACAAAGATACCCAAAGACGTGTTTGAAAGATGCCAAAGCAAAGGTGTACATCCATACCACCCTGACAGGGAAACTTAGGATGACGAAGCTGGCTCCATTCGGTTGCCGTTATTTAGCGGCTCTTGACGGCACTTTAGCACTCCAGAGCACTTCGGCATTTTGCCGCCCCATGTGTGTCATTGTGCCGGGGTATCACACGATTTCCTGGCCCGCATGAATCTATGGCAACGAGCATCCGATTGGCTGCCGTGTGTAAATGATAAGTATCGCATTTGGTGCTCATTATTTACATGTACCTACTTCTACATGCCTCTTGCTTGACCCTTTCTAGAAGCCCCTTTGGTCCTTAAAACGTCAATTCTGTACCCTGATCCACTCTCGCTGGCTTTTTTTTTTTTTTTTTTTTTTTTTTTCCATTGTTATTTGCCCCTCGCCGCGTGCGGCATGGTAGGCATACTTCTACACATCAGTGTCTACGTTGTACTCAAGTACGTAATTGACCATTGCTAAATTTCGAATCTGCGAAATCATGCCCGACCAGCCAACTTTAGGCTGAGACGAACGAGCGCGCATGAGCGCATTAGAAGTAAAACTGCAAAACCTGGTTAGTAAAATAGACGGTTTGCAGAGTAAGGTATCCGGTATAGGCCTCCGGTGAAGGTAGACACTGGTGAATAGAGTAGGAAGTGTGAAAGAACAAGTGAAAAGCATAGCATATGAGTCGGGGTTGAGAAGTGGGTGAAGAAGCGTAGGGTGTACTGGGACCGAGCGCAGGGACTAGGCTCTCGGGCTGGGCTGTCGGGATGTGGGCTTCGGAATGTAATGTGAAACGCGGCATCGAGAGCCATGAAGGAGGGCGCCATGCTTCACCAAAAATTCAGCATCTGCTCTGGACTGTACTGATATCCGCATAGGTACAGTTCTTCTCAACAGGAGGTCTTCAGTTCTGCACAAGAGCGAGAAATGCTCAGCCTGTCCTTGAAAGTCTCCTCTATACAGCCACTCGCTCGCAGATTCGCTGTGAGGATCATAGCCGGGCCCATCGGGTCGTGGCAAGACCGGGACATCATGGACGACGACGGAGTGCCAAGAACCGCCACGATCGACCCGCGGGCAAGCATACTGTTTTGGGAGCCGAAGCAGCGGCCTAACGACCTTCCAGATGGCTGGAGCCTGATCCAGCGCGCTCTCCGGCCTATAGGCGTTGTCCATGAAATTAATCGTGAGGTTTCCGTTCTGCGTCCATCGCACACCACCGAGGCGGAATCTAGTCGTAGCAGGCTCGGCTGCGAGGGCCTTAAAAAGTGCAGTCGGGTGCGGTCGTACAGAGGGCGCAGATGGGAGGAGGTCTAAACGGAAGATGAGGTCAGGAACTGCTCGGTGACTGGCTCGGTTCTCCGTCGGTTTGGTGATATCTGAATCGGCCTCCGTCGGCTTTTCGGCGTGATCAGGGGCGGTGCTCATTACGGCGTCGGCATACGTGGCACTTTTGGGGGGAGTTGGCGATGGAGTAGGGTCGTCTGGGGAGGCTGGAATGGGGCTGGGGCATGTAGGCATAGTCCGCCTATATAAGGCACGAAGGACATCGGTTGTGTGGTCTGTGAAAGTTGGAGTTGTGGCATTGTCAAGGATGAGCGTGAGTGCAGCAAGTGCGGAGTCGAGCAGAAATTCAAGTCGGTGATAGTGGGCTGAGAGGTGGTCTGTAGATGGGTCTGTAGATGGCAGCCAGCCTGCGACTACTGGCTGTGGAGTCGAGTGCGGTGTCGGGTGCGCCACATTGGCTGGCGCTTCTTGATCATGGTGGTTGCTGCGTGAGAACATCCACTCTCGCTGGCTTAGGAATACCGGAAACATTGGGGGCTCGCTCAATGTTTGTTTGCGGGTCGGAACATACGCTTCTACCTCCAAGGTTCTATGCAGTAATTGGCTTCCGCTCAGCATAAGAGCCTTGTAGACGTCGGTGGCATCTGCGATAGTAATGATGGCAAACCCACGATTTTTCCCGATACAGCAGCGATCCGGAGGAATGGTGATCTTTGCCATATCCACGCCATCGCTAGTGAAATGGTCGGCCACGTCTAATGTCGTCGCGCTATAGAGCAAATTTTTGACGAACAATGTCAGTGAAGACCCAGAGCCCTAGTGAAAAGGGTCGGAGTCATCAGTCACCGACCATCATACGGGGGATGAGCGTACCAAGGGCACACTTTCTTCCTTATTTTTCAATTTTTCAGTTTATTCTCAGTATCTAAAATGATCTGGCGCGGGGCGGACCCCTTGGTGCTCGCCGCTGGGCCCACTGCGTGTGCAACCGCTTGCTGCGGAGGCCCACTGCATGGTGCTTGGATTTTTTTTTTTCTTTTTTGGAGTGGAATTCAATATTTAAAGCCTGTTCTAAAAATTAAAAATAATCTGGGGGAAAGAAAACACCGTAGGAGAGCGCTCCCGACGAACGCGCTACGAGGGCTGACAGCAAAAGAAAATAATATAACACAAAAAAATAGTGGTTTTAGTGAGGTTCGAACACAAAATTACTGACGCGCCGCTTACGTTAGTAACTAAATGATGAAGGGCATAACCACTACGGCATAATGGTAAGCGAAGACATGGTTTCAGAGCGGTGTAGAATCCTAATAAGTTCATCATATCAAAAATCTAGGTCATTCAGACCACTACAGCTGGTGTGGGACCAGTTCTACACTCTGACAGCCAAAAATAGCTGAATCCAACCAATCAAATTGTCTCGAGGTGCTTTAAAAAAATCCCCAGATTCTATGCCCTCCGAAATTCTGGTGCGAATCGAATGAGCCTATTCACGAGGGAAACTGTTGAGAATTGAGCTCAAGATTGCTGTTCTGGTGAAAACTGACCAAAAAAAAAAAAAACGGGCCACGCCCTAAGTTCCGCAAAGAGCTGTAACGCAACTGCACTGTTTGTGTGTTTACAGCTCTTTGCGGAACTTAGGGCGCGGCCCTTTTTTTTTTTTTTTAGTCAAATTTCACCAGAATGCTGATTGCGGGCTCATTTCTCAACCGTTTGCCTTGAGAGTAGGCTCATTCGATTCGCACTGAAATTTCGTAGGGCATGGCATGTTAGGATTTTTTCTGGTCACCTCAAGATGATTTAGTGAGTCAGGTTTGAGTGTTTCTGGATGTCTGAGTGTATTGCAATGTCTTACATTTTCAAACGTGTGATCTTATTGCACATTTTCAAACGCGTGACCCTATTGGGCTAGTCTAGTAGACTCAAAGAAATCCTGAAAATATTGACGAAGCACCAAATTCTTTGATATTCAGTTTGGAGAAGTGAACAATGGCCGTCATCTGTATACCGTGTTTTGTTTTTATAACTTATTGTACAACCTATTTATTATTTGAACACAAAATAAAAATGTGCTGGTCAATGAGAACATAAGTACGATGTTCTGCCAGGCGAAGCCACGGCCTCACCCGAAGTCATTTTCAGCCAAAAAGAGTTTGCCTGGAGGCATTATTGACATCTCTACTCCTCATCATCAAAAGTAAATATCAATCGTCTCATTACCTTGTAACCCATGGGTAAATCCTTGATCCCTCTCATCCACATATGCCCTGGGATACTATCTATAACCTACCAAAGTCTCCCCCCAAGAATCACTTCATTGGGCTGTTCAGAGCCATCACAACATCGGCTGAACAGCTTGAGATCAAGGCAAGTGTGACTGGACTGGCCAAAAACACCAGAAATGAAATACAAGAAGCCATTCCAAGGTCAAATCAATGTTGTGGCATGCACTCTGCCATCCCCTCTGGCCCTGATAAGGTTCATCTTGCCCATTACACCACAGAATAACCAGTCTGAGTACTTGGGATGGAAAGAGTACCACACTTGAGAAGCACAACAACACGGTCAGTTCTGGGGGGACAGGGCACCAATTATGCATCACAAATAGTGGCATATGCCTCAAATAAGGCGTTCCAACACCTCTGATCCCAATGCGGCACTCAACTTACCAAAACGAGGTCGTTCAGTCATGGGGCAGAATGTGGCCCGTACCGATCCCCAAAGCCATAGCCTTTCTGCCGCATATTTGGCAAAATTCAACATCTAAAGCTTGTCTGGGATGTTTTCGGGATGTACAGGCACACCTTAGGATGCTCGGTTTGCAAGGGGACAATGTTTTGAACATTGAATTTTAGCATTTGGCACAAAATCACAGGCCTGGAAATCGATCAATTTATTGTCCAAATGCCGGCTATTTTTGAGGCAGTAATTGCCACAGAGGGTGGCCATACATCCTAATGATCGGGTTCATGTACCTCAGTTCAAAAAATACTACATATTTTGGCTTGTAGCAGCGGATTGATATTTACTTTTGATGATGAGGAGTAATCGTCCCATTGCAGGGATAATTTTCCCGTTTGAGTGTTTAAATTTAACAAGGTTAAAACCCAAGATCAGTCCCCAGATGAGGGGGGGCCAGTTGGAATATTTCATGCCCCAGAGTTCCTCGGTCATCGTCAAATTAATTTTGCCCCCGAAGCATCACATTCCAGCGCAATGTGTTCGAGGTTCTCAGGGACACCACATGTTGGACAGACTGCAATGGCATCAAGATTGTCGATATGTGTCCAGAAGTCGCCGACTCTGAAAATGTTGTGAATTGACTTCCAGAATAATTCGCGGTGAAGTCGTCTCAGATTTGTGGAACGTATAGATTTCCAAATCATTTCGTCAGTAGGAGTGTAATCAGAGACTTCTTGCATGGAGCACCGGATACGATCTAAATTGATAAATGTTGCCTTCCTGAACGGTTCTGAGCGTCTGCCCTTAATGATTTTTGTAAAGATTCGCTGTGAGCCTTGTGAGATTAGAATACCCGGGCAGCTGAACATTAAACCGATTTGGGTATCAACCTCAAGTGGAGGGTATGAATCAATGCCTGCGGTGACAGGGAAAGTGATTGTTGTCTGCTTGAACTGTGTCCGTGCAACTCGCTCAACTCGCTCATTCAGAGCTGCAAAGACTGCTTTGAAGAGCAGGAAACTTGGGTCTAACATGTCGTTTTCAGATTTTGTTCTCTCCTTAATCAGTGTTTTGAACAAAAAGTCGGATGAAGAACATAGTAGTAAGGGGATATTGTGTGGGATTTTCTGCAGCACTGTGAGGGTAGCCCCCAATATTCCTGATTTAAAGTTAATTTTTATGGTTGGGTTGTCAAATGTGAGGTGGATAGTTGCATCCTCGTTGAGGTCATCTGAAACGATTTTGAATCTTGCCATAATTTGAGGGTCGTACTGACCAGCACACAGGACCTTGATATGTACAAGGGCTGTTATTTGATCAGGGAGTGGCTCCAATCGGAGTTGTCGTCGTGCCGGAATCTCATTCATTGAATCATCCCCAACAAAGATCCGGAAGCCATTCGTGGTGCTGGATAATCTGAAGTTTGGATCATAGGTCATTGTTTTATCAATTTCTACCTCTCCTTGGTTAGCTTCCAATTCCTCTGCTGTCAGTTTAAGCTCGTCGCAAAGGTCAGCCGTCGGAGCTAACGGATTCCATTTTGCCATAATACAGTCTATCAATGTCTGGGCGGTCTCAATGCATTTGCCAGGGTGTACGCAATCAAGTTCATTTCGATCTCTGTTGCAAGATGGGCATCCACAGTTTTTACGGGCAATGCCACTACTAGGGTTGATTGTGTGCGGCCGTCTTGCCACTGTAGTTCTCCTCGTAGCTATTATGAGGGCGTCTTTAACCGTCCAAACCTCATGTTGGTTTCTGAGGCAAGTTGCTGCATCTCTAAGGCAGGCATTTTTATAAGCTGGCTGGCAGATAGCAGGGTGTTTCCATATCGGCATCTCGAGTTGCACATCACGGTCAATTGAGAGGGCTGAAAATTTGAGGTTGAACTCCTGGGCCACAGATATCATACCCTTAAGGTCGTCAGGTATCGTGTTTGACCTGGGGATAGGGAAATGGATGTCGTTTAGGAAAATGTTGATGATTTGACCTGGCCTAATATTTAGGTAGCTGGTCTCCAGGTATTTTCTGAGAATGAAGTCAACAAAATAGCACCACAATGGTCGGTCGTCCCCTTGCATGAGGTAGCATTGAAGATTCCAAAGATCAATTGCTTTGTTCCGGGAGGATATATCCAGAATTCCTTTGCCTCCTTGATCAACTGGGAGGATCATTGTCTCCAGTGATACTCTGGCTGTTTTTCCATCCCACAAGATGGACCGTATCAATTTTTCGAGTGTGTCCTCAATGTACTTTGGCATCCCTTGGACTCTGGTCAAATACTGTGTTCGACCTCCAATCACCATACTAATGATATGACGCTTCCCTTCCAGAGTCGGGTGTGTTGCTTGCCAGCGCATGAGATCTGTATTAATTTTTTCTAGGACAGAAGGCCATGGTGCATGTTATTTCCGATTCATCCACCTAGCATGCGGCAGCTCTCGCCGTCGGGCACAATTCGAATAGTTGTGTTGATGTCACCAATGGGGGAGTGATTGTTGATTCGTCTTTCTTCAATGACTTTCTGACGATAGGAGGACCTCCCAAAAGGAAGAAGCACTGTTTTATTCTCATTAAATTTTGCCGTAGATGCGGCACACCAGAGGCGTAGAATGCTCCACAGAGTCTCCATAGAGTCAGTGGATTTCAAGTAGATTGTTGTGTCGTCAGCAAAAAGGGATACCACTAGATTCTTATTCGTTCCGGGAATGATTACTCCCTCGATATCAGATTTACGGAGCAGGCATGCCAGTGGCTCAGGAGGTCATGCTTTTCAAAATGCACCCAGCCATTTGAATCTTCGATCGACACCCAAATCCAAGCCCAAGCCCGAAAAAGCCCGTTGGCGCGGGCGCAAGCCCGTTTGGCAAGCCGAAAAGTGAACTCTCTGCATCTATATCGTGTGCCGGAGGTGCTACGATGACGGGAACCTCGAGCGGGGTCCATTTGCAGTTCTTACGCACTTGAGAAGCGTTCGTCGGTGGTGGAGGGTGACCCGAAGCCATTCAGGGTGCTATAAGGTGAATGGAGGGCGAGAAAAGGTGAAGGACGCGTCGTGGACGCGAGCGAAGAGAAGCGCGTCAAAAATCAATACCACACGTGCAAAATGATATTAGCTAAGATTGGCTAAGCTTACATAATAGTGCCGCACTACGATCAGGCCCCCGCGGTAAACACAAGACTAGGGTGATTCGCAGGTGGAACAGATGCATATGCATTTACCTAGACTTTCATATCTGAAATTACCGTGACTGAACAAACGCCCTGGTCGACAACCATCATAAAGAATGACTGGTACTCAAGAGCCGCATCGAAGCAAGAACCCTCTGCACGTTATGACCGCTCTGAACTTGGGCTTGGGTACTTGTGAGTGTGTGAGAGTACAGGAAACTCAAGTGGTTTTATGATCATGCAAGAAGCCTGAGTTCCAAGGCCGAAAATTCAGTAGAAAAAAATTCATGAATTGGATGGGAGCAGGCATATATGCATTGCATGGTACATAGCGTACTAAGGCAAACAATGGGTTCATTTCTGTTGCGAAGGTCAGCGCAGTCCTTCGAGGAGTAGGAATGAAAAGTACCCTGCTTGGACCATGCCATCGTATCCTCCTTCTTGGATACGGTGCTGGAAGCTGATGTGAGGCTTCTGCTGCCTCCATCTGGCGACGCGAGCACCCGGGCGACCCATTACGACATAAAAGTCCATGCCAAAGATACCGATGCCAAGGTCGTATCGTGCGCCAAGATCGATGTGCTCTTGAATACCGAAGCCAAAGTTACTGGTCTCAGAGAAGTTGCGGCGTCGGAGCTCGTATTCACTGCGTTCAAGGCCCCCCTAGACTTACCATCTGGCAAGGTCCCTATGCTGAGCTGGGCAGAGCACATCTGTCTAGGGGCCTACACAATCTCTGTGTAACTCTGTCTAGTTCTGTGTAGCTGTGTGTAGATGTGCGTAGGTCTGCCAAGGTATGTATATGGCAGACTAGGTCTGCCTAGCTTCCTAGACTCAGCTTCTCGGAATACAGTCGGAAGTGTTTGAAAATTTGATTTTTCGTTGAATAAACACAGGAATGATGAACTCACACCACCATGTCGGGTTTTTGATCTGGTCTCTTTCTGGCCCCGAGTCGCCGGTTTCTCTGGATGTGTGGTCTTCTGGCTCTTTGGTCTCCTCTTGAACCTTGCTCTGCACCTCAAAGTCCTCCTGGGGCCTCACTGGGGCACAACTTCGCTGTGCTCGATGTGGGCATTAGCCGACCATTTGATCTGCTGGCGTTTTGCTCCTGATGCGCACAGACCATTTGATCAATCTGCGCGATCACGGATCAATGATTTCATCTTTGCCTTGGCGACGGTTCTCTCTTTGGCGCCTGCTCGATGATTTTGGTGTCCTCGTTTGCTTGTGGTTTCGGTGTGCAGGAACGACGAAAAACGGTTCTCTCTTCCGAGCTCTGGCTCGACGGTCTCGGTGTGCAGGAACGACGAAGAACGGTTCTCTCTTCCGAGCTCTGGCTCGATGGTTTCTGTGTGCAGGAACGACGAAGAACGGTTCTCTCTTTCGAGCTCTGGCTCAATGGTCTCGGTGTGCAGGAACGACAAAGAATGGTTCTCTCTTCCGAGCTCTGGCTCGACGGTCTCAGTGTGCAGGAACGACGAAGAACGGTTCTCTCCTCCAAGCTTTGGCTCAATGGTTTCGGTGTGTCCTTTGTTTTTGGATTCAATTTTGCTCTGGGAGGAAGGAATCATCCGTTAGCCGTGGACCTTCTTTGGAAGTTGAACACGCTGACAGTGATCTTCTTGCTTTTGGACACAATATTTGTTGGCTGTGGACCTTCTTCGGAAGTTGAACACGCTGACTCGTGGTTGTTTTGTGCATGCATTCTGCAAAGGGAAAGGCATACGACAGCTTTCTGTGGACTGGTGGACACTGGGGATTTTTACCTGGGAGGAGGGAACTCCTCCCGTACACTTGCGTACTCCGCTCGTGGTCAGGTCCCACAGGGTTTTATCCAGAGGTCCCGCCATTCCAATGGTCGGCCAGTCCATGGCTTGCCAGCGTCTTGTATGTGCGACCCCCTGGAATGGTGTGTGCTCCGTTGGCATCCTGTAGCTACATGTAAGGATAACCACCCGTACATTACTACTTGTTTGTCTTCGGTAAACTCGTTGTTCAGACATTTGGACCACGCAAGTATAATAAATCCCCCCCCCCCCCCCCCCCCCCTGACCCCAGTGTAGTTGGGTAGAGATGAGTTTAGGTACCTGCACTGGCCTACACAGGGTCAGCTTAGGTGACCTATACACAACTAGCCAGGCACTACGAACACTTTGCCACAATTGTGATCAGGTCAGTCTAGTAGACCTACACAGAGTCTGTTTAGCCTCCTGGGCATTCCTTTACAGACCTATACACCCCTTTCCAGACTGAGGCTAGGAGGGCCTTGAATGCAGTGATTCCTTGACCTTGAGACCATGCTCAAGAATCTCTTCCGCCTTCGGTCCACGCATGGTGACGCGCACTGCGATTTTCTCGTTACGGCGGATTCCGAACGTCCGCATGGTGTAGCAGGCTTTTGAGGTTACCTAATACAGCATCTGGATGAGCGGTTCCAGGACCTTGGAAGCACGGGTGAGATGATCACCAGACTTGCCCACGGAAATGTCTGTGCTGGGCGAGCCCGAGGACGGAGACGGAAAGACTGTTTTGTGTTGTTTAATCGACTCGGAGCAAGCTGTCATAAATGATGCGCACTTTCAACTGGTACTATTCACACAATTTCAAAAAACGTCCTGCTGTTGGAACGACACTCCGGAATACGCACTGTTGTAGAGTTAAGGATGTTTCGATGTAAGCTCCTTGTTGATCTCACGTCAAAATGTTTGTGAATTTAATGGCGCCACTAGCAGTACTCTCACACAAATTGTAGATAGTGGTCGCATTTCCAGTTGACGTGGCGCACTCTATACATTCCGACCTTGAAACATTTCCACCTCGTAGCTTCTCCTGCGACAAGTTAAATCACTCCAACCGTTGATGCCTCGTGTTTATCGCACTCTCATCTGAATACTGCGCTTGTGCCGGAAGGGAGTGTAGCATCCACTGTAGTAACCCAACACGGCCGCGCAGCGCCGGAAAACTAGGAAGTACCCCTCCGTTAGAATGAAGGTAGGATATGTGAATAGTGGCCATATAACCATCCTGCGAGTTCTTAAGGAGTCAAGGACTCTGAATACCGCTTTTTGCTCCCTTTTCCTTTGAAAATCAAGCCGTGCAGCGCCGAAAAAAAGGGGGGAATAGAAGTAGCTTTATATCCTTCGGAGACCCTTGGGGGAGGGGGGAAAGAAATCTCTCTTTTCTCTCCTTTCCTCCTTCCTTTTTCGGCGCATTTTTTGCAATTATTTTCGGCACCAACGAACGCCGTAACCGAGCCGCCGGGGACACGGTACAGTACAGGCTGTAGACGGGGACATACCGTGTCAAGGCTCAGCTTGACGAAGGAGACGCGGTCTCAATTCTTTTCTATGACCTCAAGGGTGCCTTCAACCGTATTTCGCACCAGGTTTTCGTACGGGAAATGGCCGCGTTAGGTTTCTCGCGTTTCTAGCTAATGCACTGGGTAGCTTCCTTCCTCCACCACCACCTCGTCGCGGTCGTTATCGACAGGGTGCTTACCGCGACCTATCGGTGCATGCGCCATATCAGAAAAGAAGCGCCCCATGGAGAATCCATTAAATTGGAACGTGATGGTTTCGTTGGGTTGTTTTCGCGGGCACACAAGTGTGCTGTTGTTTCCGTCGACTCGGCCACCAACTTCATTGGGGAAAGTGCTTGATTCAGTGCCTGGCATGCCACGGCCGGTAAATAGGAGTATGTCGTGCCTGAACCGCCCCTTTGAGAAATAATGGGATTGATCATCTTGACGCACCACAATCAAGCACGACGGCCAACTGTATGCTGTACGTTCGATTACGGACGGTCATGGATTCCAGGCGTATGTCCCAATCTTGCGCAGATGCAAGGACCTCAATCCAGGGAGACCATTCCCCGTTCAATTGAACGGGACTACCGGTGTTGGCTCCGACGATTAAGTAACTGCTTCTGTGGTGTACAGCATGACCCTTAACTTCACCCTTAATTTGCACTGTTAATTAAGGGTTAATTAACCCTTAGCTTCAAATTTCACCGTTAATAACCCCTTAAGTTCCAACACTGGATGTCATTGGTGGCATTTAAATAAGCCGCAAAAAGAAAAAGAAGACGGGGGAAAAATGGGAAAGGTGGAAAAAACAGAGGTCCCCATCTTCTGCGTCACCTCTAACGGTCAGTCGGTTCAGCAACGTATGATATCAACATTTGAGATTGCTTGACTGCCCCCTTCATTTCATTACCCCCGAATGGTACTACTGATTACAAGCGCTCTAGCTGAACACAGAGCTCGATGGGGTCCAGGACCGTGGGACAACATTATGTCAGCATCTGATGACTTACGAGATGCAAAGCTTTTCGTCTTCGACCACTACAGTCGAATCCAGCGCTCAGCATGCATCGTTGCTTGAACATCTCGGAGATTGTGGACATGATTTGCGCCCTACTTGATCCACACATATCCTCAGTCCCCGGACCTACACCGTATCGTCACCTCGCCTCAATGGCGAGGACGTGCACAACCTTACAAGGTTCTGCTCTGGACCATTTATGGTCGTCTACAGCACTGAGCAAAATTCTCACTCGATGCATGCCTTCCGATCTTTGGGCTATAGACACGGTCGATGGGAAGTGGAGGGAGGAGCAAGCAATCGTAAGTGTTGACCAAATGGTATTCTCCAAAGCACTAAAGACGAGATAGCGGCTGCTGCGCCCAGTGCGTGATTCGGATTGGAACAGGCTCCATTTATACGCGCCGCGCGTCAAAGCTCTCTCATCCGGCAATGGCTGGTCTTTGCGCGGCATCTTCCCCGCGCTGAGTGTGACGCTTCCGGACGCGCTATTTCCCAACCTCCAAACCCTCGATTGGGGTGATTACGACGAGGATTTCCATTACATCCACCTTTTCCTCCGTCCAACCCTCACAAAAATCACACTTTCTCCGTCTTCGGACTCAGATTCATCACTTCTGTCGACTCTTATGGCAAAATGTCCCAGGTTAACCGATATCACCGTCTCAACGCTCTTGTCCCCAGATGTGCCTGTTTCGGAATTCGTATGCAAGCTGCAGTCC